>OW240917.1:231664705-231749705 GCA_933207985.1 Pelobates cultripes | reverse complement strand
ACTGTCTCCCAGTGTCTCAGTCTCGTAAGTCACCCTGTGTCTCAGTGTCCCTATGTATCACAGTGTCAGTGTCCCCATCTCGCCCAGTCCCCTAGTCTCCCAGTGTCTGTGTCCCCATTTCTCCCAGTGTCCCAATGTTTCAGTGTGTCCCCATGTCACTAGGATACTGGGAGACCCGGGGACACAGAGACATGGAGACACTGGGAGACATGGGGACACTGAGACATTTAGGGAAACTGGGAGAAATGGGGACACTGAGACACTAGGGACACAGACACTGGGAGACATGGGGACACTGAAACATTTGGGGACACTAAGACACTAGGGACAAAGACATGGGAACACAGACATTGGGAGACTAGGGACCACTGGCTGGGAGACAGACACTTGAGGACACTGGGAGACATGGGGACAGTTGTGGACATAGACATGTGGACACTGGGACATATAGGGACACTGGGAGACATGGGGACACCAGGCACACTAAGACACTAAGAACACAGACACTGGGAGACATGGAGACACTGAAACATTTGGGGACACTAAGACACTAGGGACACAGACACTGGGAGACTAGGGGACACTGGGAGATTAGGGGATACTGGGAAACTAGGGGACACTGGCTGGGAGACAGACACTTGGGGAGACATGGGGACAGTTGTGGACATAGACATGGGGACATTGGGACACATGGGGACACTAGGCACACTGAGAAACATGGGACACAGACACTGGGAGACTTGGGGACACTGAGACCCTAGGGACACAGTGTCTCCGTCTCCCAATGTCTCCAAATGTCCCTATGTTTCACAGCGTCCCCATGTGTCCCTAGTGTCTCAGTGTCCCCATGTTTTCCAGTGTCCCCAAGTGTCTGTGTCCCCAGGTCTCACAGTGTCTGTGTCCCCATGTGTCCTAGTGTCTCAGTGTCCCCTAGTGTCTGTGTTCCCATGTGTCCCCTAGTGTCTGTGTCCCCTAGTGGCTGTGTCCCCATGTGTCTCAGTGTCCCCATGTTTTCCAGTGTCCCCAAGTGTCTCAGTGTTCCCAGGTCTCCCAGTGTCTCAGTGTCCCCTAGTGTCTCAGTGTCCCCATATGTCCCCTAGTGTCTCAGTGTCCCCATGTGTCCCTGCTGCCTTTCCCCCCATCCCTCACTTACCTGAGCTGTAGAGCTGCTGTCTGGACTCTCTTTGCTGTGTAGTTGCTCCCCCACGGATCAGTGAGTAGTAGAGAGAGGCAGGGATATTCTGTAACTTCCTATCCCTGCCTCTCTCCACACACAGTGACCCCTACTGGCAGGTGCTGGTATTGCAGAGTAATTTCCATTTATTCTGAGAAAATGACCTGTATTTGTATTGCCGGTATTACTGCAATACTGGCACGGCAGCCTCAGATACCACCTGTGCCATTAAAATACCAGTCAGGTGGCAAACCTAAGAGTAGTGTGTAAAAAAAATAAAAAATGATGCAGCTCCATCAGCCCCTATGTTAATCCGGCCATGGTGTAAGGTAATGCCAACTACTGGGTCCTTTTTAAAACTACTTTCCTCTAAAATCCAGCAATTAATTCATAAAGCTTCCCAAACTGATTAGACAGATTCTAATCTTCTCTTCTAGTCTACTTCTTCATTTTGTCAAAATCTATACAAAATTATCTAATATGCGCTTTATATGATTTAAAACAAAAAACACCAGCTATTTCACTCATTTCTTTCCGTTTAGTTTAAAATAGGATGTTTCACACAGACGTACCTCAGTCTCAACCCCTTTTTAATGTCTCTTGAAAGTTTACACTTATCAGATTGTCTGATTATGAAAGGTCAAGTTTAAAACAATTTTAGAATGAAGGCACTTCTCTTCAAAGATGGGAATAAATAAACAAACTATGGCACACAAACTGGAATATCATGTTTTTTATTCTTGAATTTTTATATATTTCTTCTTTACTTTCTATGAATTAACGCTTGCGTTAGACAAAATGTTGGGTGGCGCAATCTCCTCATAGACATTTGCTGGATTTTCTGCATCTCTACGGGGCATATTTAGGGAGCATAGTATTCGGGGATATGCTTTTTAAATTGTGGGGTGATAGCTTCTTGATCCAAGGAGATATCTGCTATTCTGGGGTCGAGTGATTCCCCCCCTCCCCTCCCAATTTGTTGCAAAATGGGAAGCGCTTCAAACTGGGTTTCATGCGTTCCTTTGGATCAACTACAAACATCAGAAGTGATTAATGCTGAACTTGATGGACGCAAGTCTCTTTTCAGCTATGTTACCATTGGAAGCACATTTGTGTAATATTTCAAATTGAATTATTATATTAAAGGACCACTATAGTGCCAGGAAAACATACTCGTTTTCCTGGCACTATAGTGCCCTGAGGGTGACCCTCAGGGTCCCCCTCCCGCCCGGCTCTGGATGGGGGAAAGGGGTAAAAACGTACCTTTTTCCAGCACTGGGCGGAGAGCTCTCCTCCTCCTCTCCGCCTCCGATCCGCCCCGCCGGCTGAATGCGCACGCGCGGCAAGAGCTGCGCGCGCATTCAGCCGGTCTCATAGGAAAGCATTTACAATGCTTTCCTATGGACGCTGGCGTGCTCTCACTGTGAAAATCACAGTGAGAAGCACGCAAGCGCCTCTAGTGGCTGTCAATGAGACGGCCACTAGAGGATTAGGGGGAAGGCTTAACCCATTCATAATTATAGCAGTTTCTCTGAAACTGCTGTAATTATGAAAAAATGGGTTAACCCTAGAAGGACCTGGCACCCAGACCACTTCATTAAGCTGAAGTGGTCTGGGTGCCTAGAGTGGTCCTTTAATATTATTATATATTTTTTTTTTCTTTTTTCTCAGATGTGTAAAACTGCACATGCATACTTGGTAAATGGCAGACATTTGTAGAACAAGGCTTATAAAGACAGGAAGAAAAAACGCAAGTGAGGTTGCCTGGGGTGACAAAAGCCTGCATAATGATGATATGATCTTTGTCTGATTAGATCAAAATCACATGGCAATGTTCATTAACACAGAGGTAAGTCTGATGTGTCTGAATATTGTATGTGTCTGTGTATTTTGTTTTCCACTTTTTTATGCAGGAATGCAAAACCTACTGAAACATGTTTTAAATTTAATTTCTAATTATACCATTTATTGATATTTATGTTTGTCTAATAGATATGGCATATTGCTAAATATATAATATACTAAAGATTTACATGGTGTTATCAATTGCCAATTTTGTATTATTCACGTTGAGTCCCATCACATAGTTTGACAACAATTTGCACTTACATAAGATAAAGTAGCACCTTTTCGCAGTACTTACCTGATCGACAACCTACTACAGCTTTTCTTTGGGCGCTGTGCGCGTCTATTGGGAAGTGATGCCTTACGATTCTGTTCAGTGCTTGCATTCGTTCTTCCTGAACGTTTCGAATGTGCCGATTAGGAGGCAAATGCTCAAATGCTTTCAGGCTTGCAGTTATTCTAGGTATTAGACTTTGGCTTGTTTACTGACTCTTCTGACCTCTCTAATCCTGAGCTGGCTAATTATATTGTATTTCCATATTTCTAGCATCCTGCTCTTGGCTATGTTTACATTTATGTTTTCTCTCCATTTTACGTAAACCCCGGCCGTTCTAAGGTACTGTAATATGTCCTTTCTGTCTTCATATTCCTGACCTATACTTGTAAGTTGGGTAGTGTAGCCGAGCCATCCCTTCTTTGTCTTATGGAGATCATGTGATTGTGTTGGAATTTCCAACACAAATCCAACACAACCTATATTTCTATAAGCATTCTACCTTTACGAAAAACTCAGACAAAGACAAAGTGACACTTTATCGATCAATCACTATTTTCATCACACAGCTCTTATTCTATTATCATTCATACTCCCATCATCTGTATTGTTCTGCACAACATGATCCCTTTATTATGCTAATCCTGTACCTGTATATCATATGGTGCTACGCGTTCCCTTATCTAGTAGATAGTCTAGACTCCACTATTTTCTTTTAGCTGTTCCTCCCTTTGTAAATATCAACTACAAGCTGTATTCTATTGTGGACGTCCTTCCTTCTGCTGCTTCGTATTCAAATATATTGTATATCACTGGATGAAAGACCTTCCATCACTGTATGATAGACCTTCCTAGATTCTACTAATAACGATCTGGATAGAGTCTGATTTAGATGATAAAAATTGATTGCCAAATGCCAGTTGTTGGACATATGCTTAACATGAATGCCTGGTCCCATACCTATTGCAATTGTGTTCTGCTATATTCTAGTCATTGTCTAATCTGTACCACTACTCTGGAATCTCAGTAGATATACCATGGCTAACTTTCCTACTGCACTTTGAAAGTTACTTACCACTGCAAGCCTAGAGAGTCCATTGCACACTCACCGGGGATTAATTTCAACTCACCAGGACTAATGGCGAGCGGATATACTGTGGTCTCCTTCCATAATATTGCCATTTTGACCTATTTTATTTTAATCATGGTTGGCTATATTGCTCAGATTTATGGAAGGGTTGATTGTCATTGTAAACATATCCTTTCAAACAATCAATAATTTAATAAATAATGTTAAAGTTAAAGACAAATGTAAGCAATTACTAAAAGGGTTACTCCAACCCTTTTTCATGAAATAATTTTTTTTAATATTTATTGATAAGGTTTCTCAGTTGGAAAGCATGTCTAGATAATTGTTAAAAAGATAAATCATATTTAAATAACTATGGGATAATCTCGTACCGTAGATCAGTCGATTGCACATTTTATTCTCATCCAAAACAAACCTACTTAAGAATAAAACTAATATTTATAGCACATATATAATTTCACTATGATCATTCTGCAAGCTCCAACGCTCAATCACAAAGCCTAGAACAGGAGGTATTGTTTCATCGACAGTTGTTTGGGAGCTCACAAGAGTGTCCTCCAATGAGATCTAATACATTTGGGATGCCATCTCAAAAAAAGCTTGTTTATCTGAAATGTATTTTCGGAGCTCTCAAATAATAAAATACCAACAGTACTATACCTTCGAGAGTTTATTATTACCATACGTATTAAATTACAAGACTTTTATAATTTTAAAAGCTCAGAGCACATTGGGCTTGAATAGTAAACTACCCTACATTCAAGGGAATTCAAATGAAAACATTTGTCTTGTGTCTTAAAAAAAAATAGTCTTCAGACTCACATCTTCAAAAATCAGAAATAAACATAGAACAATGCAACATATCTTGACAGCTATTGAGCACGTGTTCCGAGAGTCTGACTCAAAAGGCAAACGAGTTTTCAGGTTTATTACAATGTAAATAATCTTTGCGTAGAAAAGTATCTGACTACACATATACATGCTAGATTACCCTTGAAGCAATTTGCGTATTGGATAAAACCGTTATGTTAAATTAACTTCAAAATGCTGTTAAACGTATGTCTTCAATGGCTTTACTTTTTCTTATTATAAAATATTGTTGCCTCAACTGAGCTCACATTTTCAAGACAATGTGACTGCAGGGCATGATCTATACACCAAAATAATTTCATTAAACTAAAGTTGTTTTGGTGCTTAGATTATCCTTTAATGAGAGGCACATGATGGCCTAAATTTCACAGATGGTGTCCTTCAATGCAAAATGGAAACGGCATTTCGCTGGTTAAAAAAGGAACACCTTATTTTTTTAAGGGGTTACTCCGATCACCATGACCACTTCTGCTTTTTGAAGTGGTCATGGTGGTAGGAGTCTCTATGTGCTGTGTTTAAGCTTGAAACACGGCACACCCAGAGTAATTTCCAGTTGTGTGCCGGGGGCTAGTTTGCTCTTGTGTGCCCCAGTACATGTGACATAAAATATGCACAGAATTGACATGACCATCACCATGACCACTTCTGCTTTTTGAAGTGGTCCTGGCATGGTGGTAGGAGTCTCTTTGTGCTGTGTTTAAGCTTGAAACACTGCACACCCAGAGTTATTTCCAGTTGTGTGCCGGGGACTAGTTTGCTCTTGTGTGCCCCAGTACATGTGACATAAAAAAAATCGGTAAGCCCTCTCATTGTCTCTGATTGTTCTGTCTATACCCTCCCCTGAGTGTCTAATAGCCCTTTTGTTGAGTGCACAGTCAGAGCGAGGAGATTTGTGATGTGTGTGTGTGTGTGTGTGGCGCCACGTAGTGGGTAGGTAATGTGTGGAGGTGTCGGTAGTGGAGTGTACTTATGGCGCTGTGTAAGCTCCTGTCGTATATCTTACAACTGACGTGGGCTCTCGAGAGGTCCTGAAACGTTAAATCTTAGCTACGAAGGTTGGGGTTATTCTCATTGTGCTGGTCAGAAAGGTTCACTTAACTCGCCTGATTTACCCTGAGGTTGAGTGGGGGGGAAGGGGAACATCGTATGGGCGACAGTCGGGTATTGTCTTAGTGCATTATGTCACTAAATGGAGAACTGGATGAGTGGTAATGTAGGGTAAATGCTATAAAGCTATTAGCAAGACACTATTTTGTTAGGCCCAGTAGAGAGTTAGTTTGTGGCTATGGCATAAGAGTTTTGAAGTGGTTGGCCTTGGCTCAAAGTCACAGGTGGCTGCAGGGTCCCAGCCATGAGGATTCGAGTGTCCCACAGCCTGTACTGATGGACTCAGCGAGTCTGGAGGAACACCCAGAGCCTGTAGGTTCTTTGTTGATCGTGGATGGTGATGGTTGTGTCTCCCGGAGAGATTAGCAGCGTATGAGCCATGCTCCAACATTAACTAATGTTCTTCGCACGTAGGAGGGATGTGAACTGTCGAAGCGATCGCCGCCGGCCAGCCAAGAGTTCCTCCAGAGAGATCCGCATAGAAGGTTAGTGACATCTCCTCAAAGCTGTAAGGTGACTGCCCCCTAATGGCGGCTAGAACCACTGTTTAATCTTTGTGGCTCTGAAATTGTATCACCAGATCCCCTGGGGCCGCAAGTGGTGCTTTGGCAGGTTTTGGGATTTGGAATATTCCCTCTAATGTCACTGCCTTGGCCAGTTTCGGGGTTAGCAAGGCCACCAGGAGGCGGCAGGCAAAGTGTGGATGTTCAGCCGTTGGTGCATTCTCTAAGACACCCCTGATTTTCAGGTTTTTCTGTCTCCTCCTATCCTCCTGGGTGTCTAATCTGTTTTCATAGGTTAGGTTATGTTGCTGCAGCTCTCTCACTGACTGTTGCAGCTCAGTGATTTTTTGGGGGGTATGTTTGTGCAAGGTACCTTCCACTATGCCTAGGTGGCCGGTCAGGCCCTGCAGGTCCTCCCTTATCATGGCCACATCCGCCGAGATTTTCTTACGGAGGTATGCCATGAGCTCCTTGATAGCTGCCTGTGTCGCTGATGCGGCGTCGGGTGCCGGTGGTAGGGGCGTCTTATGGTCCGATATTTGCAACACCGGTGCTGGTGTGAGCTCACCCTCTGCTTAATCCGATGTCCCATCAGAGAAGCCTGAGCAGCCGCCATGGAGGGACACCATCTTGGGCTTGTGGGCACCCTGGGCCTGCCGCCACAGATGACCAATGCTCATACCCTGCTGGGGTCCGTCAGGTGTTTTTTTTTTAAATCTTTTTGTCCATGAGGTATGTGCCGGGGTCTCCCTGGGCTTTTTCTAATTGTGTGGTATCTCGATTATATGGTATTTGCCCTCTGATATTCTGGAACTCAAAGGCCATGCGACTGTCCGCTTCAGTAGTTATTCTTCGCCTGTGTTCTTCTCTTTTCTATATACACTCTACCAAATCTAGAATTGTTAGGAATTATCTAAGCCTTTTCATATAAGCTGTGGTTTGAGACTAGGCTGCCCATTTGATCCATCAGTGCTTGGAATACCTCTGTTGCGATACGCTTGGATTTGAGTAGATTTTATGGGATCCATGTATGTGTGAGCAATATTCTTTCCATTATTAATTTAACATACTGCACCATGATTTTTTATATTTTCCCTTTATATATAACTACAATGGGATTAGTAAACAAATTTAAAATTTAGAATCCTAAATTTCCTATATTTACATGTCTTACATTTTGAAAGTACTCTCCCCTTTGTTTGTTTTTTTTGTTTATTTTATATGTAGAATTTAATTAAATTCTGCAGTTGAGAATGAAAACATTAAACGTTTAATTAAATTCAGCAGAATTAGACTTGTATGACCTTACGTTTCACCCACACACTTTATTAACCAGCATACTTACGCAGATTATCAGTATATAGTTCCTTCATTCTCATGTTGTCCTAATTATTTCATGGTACAAGAAGTAGAGCTGTGAGGTTCAAAGTCTGTTAGCTCATTTACTGAGAAGTATAGCCTGCTTAAGCAACTCATCCAACGAGCAGAGAAACTTCACTTACAAACGTATGCTAGCCCAGAGGATTTAAGCCGCCTCTAACAAATAATACAATGTACCAATATGGCTTGTTCCGTGATTCCAATAATTGAAGACAATTAAGAACATTTTTTTAAAATACCCTTAGACATTCTGCACATGCACCGACTTTCAGTCCTTATTCTTGATATTAAGAAAGGACAATGACCGCAGGACTGGAGACAATCCACTCCTGGAGTCAAAGAAGGACTAAATGGGCGACATAGAAGGGGTTAACCCAACAAAAACACTAATAGAGAAGTACCCAAAGATAAGGGTGTATGGAGGGAAGAACCAACGTCTATCTCTCACAATACACTCAACTAAGGGTATGCCCACTAAGAGGGTATATATAACATCCCCTGGTTAAGCAAAGGTAAATAAAATAAAAAATGAAAATAAAAAATACTTTATTGAAAAATAAGATTAGTTAAAATACAATGCATGGGGTCCGGGATGGGGGGATGGACCATAATTCGTGAGATTATAATGGAACAGAAAGGAGGCAGCCAGGCAGATATGAATCACTCTAAGGCGATACTATAAGCCAATAGGTAAATGTGAGCTTATGTGTTCAAAGTAACATGTCATACCGGAGTATCTATAATGTAACTTATTTCTAGAGGCTCCTTAGTGAGCAGGAAATATCTGCACAAAGTGTGATCAAACTCCTATTGTGGGGATAACACCGAATAGATGGGGTGTAATTCCCTGGAGTTTGTAGCAAGCATATAAATCCGTTAATGGAATGGTAGAAAAATCGAGCGGGAAAACTGCTGACTACTAACAGTGAGGTAGACTGGAACCAGAAATATATATTCTAAGTAGAGAGAAATAAAATCAAACAGGGATTCCTCTTGTATATGGTGATACCCAGATACCTCAAATCATCTGTATAGAAGTCAGCCCCACGGTTCAAAAGTTAATGGGCTGCTTGCAGATACAGATCAAAAAGTGCAGTATTAGAGATATGTTACTAGTTTGTAGCAAACTATTATCAGGTTTGTAACCATAGACCCATGTAGCCTAGGATAGATTGCTTCAAAGACAGGGTGTACAGTGTTGCACTAAATAGAGTTAAATGTACATAGAATAAAGCTCCGAAATCTGCCCCCGCTTCCTAAGTAGAAGGAGAAAACGATTCTCAGCCGACAGGCACATCATCCCCAAATACCCAGCCCCATGCTGCCCAAATCGAAAAATAAAAAATAGTAACCATATGAGTAACAAATATACAAAGAAAATCTAGATATATTGAGCTACTCACTCAAAATATACGCCTAAATCTAAAGTCAGACGGCAAAGTGAAAAATGGCTGACTGAACTAGGCTAGTCAATCGTTATTCTGGCTAAATGTAATAAAAAAGAAAAAACGCCTAGATCTAAATCCAACTTAATGCATAAAGATAAAGAGTAAACTGACTAGGCGCTATACTGAGCTTCTAGCTCTAGGTAGTAGAAGAGGAGATCCGCCTAGATCTAAATCTAACTTCGTAAATAAACGTAAAGAGTACAGCTGACTAGGCTAAGATTCTAAATAACTTTAAACTTGACGCGCGTTTCGGCGCTGTGTGGCGCCTTTTTCAAAAGTGATAAGGAGATCCCCTCACTGCCTGAAGTTTATAAAGGGCAAGTGCCCACCTCTCCCGTGACGTCATGGCCGAACGCCTGAAGCTACGTCACGGGAGGGGGAGGAGCTGGAGAGTGTTCAATCCGGCATATCTGCCGGTTAGAAAACAGTGTGAAAATTTAGTATCACGATATAATATATTCAGAGGGCAAGTCTTGAGAACGGTGCAATCTCAAAAGACAAGAAACAGGGCATCCTGTGGGAATTATAAAATGTATAATATAATTGCAGTTGTAAAAAAATCTGCTTTCAATGTTGTCATACAACAGGACTGCCTAAAAGTCATTAAAGTGATAGAAAGAGAAATAAAAATAAAGATTTCAGAATATGAATTAAACCAGTGGAAAATTGGAAATAGTATTAAAGACTATATCAAATCATTATTTGAAATTTTTTTAATTAAAGCACACACCTTAAGACAGGCAGAAATGTATGTTAATCTATGTAATAGTTATAAGAAGGGAGAAAAGGAGAACCCCTCGTTCAGACCGTTAGGGCTCAAAGTTTTCAATCGATAGATCCAGAAGCACTCTCTTTGCCTAAGGAATCTATCATAATCGCCTCGTCTGGGATTCTTTTTGACCAGTTCTAAACCACAAAAGCGTAACCCTTTAGGGTCGCTGTTATGGTATTCACGAAGGTGCCTGGAAATGAGAGTTTCAACTGAATATTTACTAGATCTAATATGTTCTTGTATGCGTTTCTTGAAGGGGCGGAATGTTTTACCCACATATTTTTTGTTGCATTCGCACGTAAGTAAGTATACAATCCCTGATGTATTACAGTTGAAGAAGGAGGTTAACGTAAAAACTTCTTTCTCCAAACTGTCTTTGACTTTTTTGGAATCTTTTTGCATAAATTTACATGAGATACATCTCCCGCATTTGTAGGTACCGGTCAGGCGGGTCTGGAGCCATGTTGTAGGGGATGGAGTTTCAATTTTGAAATGACTTGGAGCTAAGAGGTCTCGTAAGTTTTTGCCTCTCCTAGCTGTGATGGAAACATTAGGAGCCAATACTTCTTTAAGGTGCTGATCGTTGGTTAGCAGTGGCCAGAAGCGTCTAAGGGAACTTTTAATATTTTCCCATCCTGCATCATAAGTTGCAATTAGACGTATACTATACTTGGGGGTCTTTAATGATTTATGGGTGTCCCCACTCAGTAGCATGTTACGATCTGAGTCAAGTGCTCTCTGGTATGCACGTTTTAGACACCTATTAGGGTAGCCTTTGGCTTTGAAATGACCTCTTAGTTCTTTTGCCTTAATCTTAAATTCGTCAGTAGTGCTGCAGTTACGTCGGACCCTGAGATATTGGCCCGTAGGAATACCCATTTTGAGCGGTATCGGATGGAAACTGTCCCATCTCAAAAGATTGTTAGTTGCCGAGGGTTTGCGGTAGAGGGTGGTATGTATTTTATTTTCCGTTGTTATGGAGATCGTTAGATCCAGAAAGTTAAGGCTTTTACCCCCAAATTCATTCGTGAATCTGAGGTTTTCATAATTAATATTGAGGATACAGACAAACTCATTGAACTCCTGTAGATCCCCTAGCCACACTATAAACACGTCATCGATGTAGCGACGCCAGAGAAAAATCAGGGGGAGATACTGTGAGACTTCAGGGTGTTGAAATAAATGTTTCTCCCACCAGCCAAGATGGAGGTTGGCGTACGATGGGGCACAAGCTGTCCCCATCGCAGTTCTCCTGGTTTGATGATAGTATTTGTTTTTAAATGTAAAATAGTTGTGTGAGAGGATGTATTCAAGAAGCTCCAGACAAAAGGTAGTATGAGCTGTAGCTGCCGGGCCTCGTTGTTCCAAAAAATAGCGTATATGGCGAATGCCATTAGAGTGAGGAATGGATGAATATAAGGCTTCAATATCTAGGCTACATAGTTTAGCCGAAGAGGGTAATTCCAGATTTGCTAGGAGGGCAAGAGTCTGTTTTGTATCCTGAAGGTATGAAGGAAGTTTTTCAACGAATGGACGTAAGATTTGATCAATATATATACTGCCATTCTGTGTCAGATTTTCGATGCCCGAAACAATAGGGCGGCCAGGGGGTAGAGTCATGCTTTTGTGTACTTTGGGCAGGCAGTAGAAGGTTGCTATCTTGGGATGGCAGTTGAGGATAAATGTATATTCATCCCCTGATAGCAACCCTCCACTGCGGCCCCTGTCCAGGATCTCCTTATACTTTTTGAGAAAGTCATTAGTGGGATCAGATTTAAGAATTTTGTATGTATTCTCATCTTCCAGCACTTTTAGGACCATTGCAACATAGTCAGTGACATCCATCATGACTATGTTCCCGCCTTTGTCCGCGGGTTTCATGATGATTTCTGTATTATTCCTCAACGACTTAAGTGCCAATTGTTCCCTACTTGACAAGTTCATATTTGGGTGGAAATCGAGAGATCTGATGTCTAGTTTATCGATTTCATTTTTCATTGTTTCTAAAAAGAGATTGATATTTCGATAGTTACCCAAGTATGGAGTAAATTTGCTTTTTAGTTTTAAATCAGTGTATTTAGAGTGATTAGTTTCATTACTTTCTTCCCATAAGTCCATAAGGGTCATAAGACATTCATATTCTCTATTGGACATGCCGTGGGATTTAGCTTTCTTTTCTTTATTGATCTCATGGAATTTATGTAAAGCAAGTTTCCGGGCAAACAGATGGAGGTCTTTTACCCACGTGAATTTATTTAAAGGGGGTACAGGAACGAAGGAGAGCCCTTTCTCTAAAAGTGAAAGGTGATCTTTGTTCAGAACCTGTTTTGAAAGATTAATGACTCTTCGGTCCGTTACCGGGCAATTATCTCGAGTCAGAATCTTCTCCTTCCTAATCTCCTGCCTCTGTTTCCATCTCTGTCTCGTGTAGGGTACCTGTTTTTTCGGGTTTGCATACCATCCATGTGGCCCATCCAATGGAATGGTAGAAAAATCGAGCGGGAAAACTGCTGACTACTAACAGTGAGGTAGACATGGGACTATGGTTACAAACCTGATAATAGTTTGCTACAAACTAGTAACATATCTCTAATACTGCACTTTTTGATCTGTATCTGCAAGCAGCCCATTAACTTTTGAACCGTGGGGCTGACTTCTATACAGATGATTTGAGGTATCTGGGTATCACCATATACAAGAGGAATCCCTGTTTGATTTTATTTCTCTCTACTTAGAATATATATTTCTGGTTCCAGTCTACCTCACTGTTAGTAGTCAGCAGTTTTCCCGCTCGATTTTTCTACCATTCCATTAACGGATTTATATGCTTGCTACAAACTCCAGGGAATTACACCCCATCTATTCGGTGTTATCCCCACAATAGGAGTTTGATCACACTTTGTGCAGATATTTCCTGCTCACTAAGGAGCCTCTAGAAATAAGTTACATTATAGATACTCCGGTATGACATGTTACTTTGAACACATAAGCTCACATTTACCTATTGGCTTATAGTATCGCCTTAGAGTGATTCATATCTGCCTGGCTGCCTCCTTTCTGTTCCATTATAATCTCACGAATTATGGTCCATCCCCCCATCCCGGACCCCATGCATTGTATTTTATCTAATCTCATTTTTCAATAAAGTATTTTTTATTTTCATTTTTTATTTTATTTACCTTTGCTTAACCAGGGGATGTTATATATACCCTCTTAGTGGGCATACCCTTAGTTGAGTGTATTGTGAGAGATAGACGTTGGTTCTTCCCTCCATACACCCTTATCTTTGGGTACTTCTCTATTAGTATTCTTGATATTAATTGGTGATCTTTCAGTAACAATAAGTAAGATCCCATTTAAAACAGCATTTATTAACTGTTTTTAAAATTGCTTTACCATATAATATACTGGACGGCTACCGTTGATATCCAGAGAAGTGCTTGCGACTTGGGAGTCATCCAGTATTTGGATATTAGACCGAATGTAGTCAGGTGAAAACCAAGTACTCAGAAGTTAGAAATAATGCGTGCATAAATACATACATAGATTTAAATGTTTTTAAACAGTCACGCCATGCCCCTAGACGTTGGTGGGGCAATGACACATTCCTAGCTTTTTCAAATGATTCAATACTATTCGGAAAACTTTTCAAAAGATGTATTCACAGAAGCCACCATCAAAGTCTATAGGAATCTTTGTAGATAAATAATTTTGAAAGTTTTGCTAACAGTATTGAATGATTATGAAAGCCCATTTAATTGAGGCCATTGTTAGATGATGTACATTTAAAGGATATACGATTCTCATTACTATTTTTGTGATAATCCATATAATTAAGCAAACCAGGATTAACCATAAGGCAGCAGCATAGGGTGCAAGGGTTAGACAGAGGCCCTGGACACATGAATTCGCTTGTCTCCATTCACTATCCTTATGTAAAGAATACAGGGGGCCCCAGTTCGCAAACCAGCCTAGTGTCCTGTGCATTCTTAATCCTAATGAGGGGGAAACTTATTTATCTACTTCTTCCCATCCCTCCCTCTCCCCCTCTTTCTCTCAGTTTTTTTATTTTTATTTTTGCAGTGTTGTGTTACATTCACAGAGACATTGTGGCAAGTAACAATCAATAACTCTCAGGATGATCTACGCAAAGGCGTAACATCATGTACAAGAGAAATTCTCTGACACAATTCAAACAAATGGTAGGTTGCCCATTTGAAAGATTACAATAAAGTAAAATAACCTCTGGAGATATCAAACTGTGAAACCACTGGGAGGCCACGTGGCAATTTAATGCACATTAAAAGAGACATGTTGCTAAGTTATAAGCATGAAAACGAGGAGAAGAGACTATTAGCCAACTTCTAAACTAGGTAGGCATATTGGAATCTTGCAATGTTCGCTCATGAAAGGCACTGCGATGGAGCCAAGAAGGGACACCATACCAACCCTAGGCTTGCAATGGAGCCAGCACTGTATCTCCATGGACCCAACAATTCACAGAGACCAAGTCCTTCCCTAACAGGAAACTGTGCAAGGATGAAAATCTCCAAATGGCCCTCTGTAAGTGTGGATGGCGTAGTGGAGGTGAACCCCAAGAGGCTCTCTGCCCAGGTAAGCAATGTCGGGGATAAATAGCACTACTGGATGCAGGTTTGCCCAGTAGAGGCCTCCATGGCTTCTCTCCACAATGTTACTTATACATAATATGTTTTGTCAACGTCAGTATCTCAGACCGTTTAATCCGGATCTGCCTGCAAAAATCCACAGGCTGTGGCCATGAAACTGGATTTCTCAGTGTGTGAGGATGGCGGCAACTGCTAAAGCCATTGGGCAGCTGCAGCCTCCCATCTGCCATAGGCCGCGTTATCATGGAGTTCTGGAAATGCAAAATTTGCCCAGAATCGCTGGAACAAGGCCTGATGGAATGACCCTTCCCGCTGAGCAGGGAGAATGGTAAAGTCTCTTAACTGAGATCCAGGAACCTCTCCAGTGGGGCCTGAGATAACTGCTATCAATCCAAAGGGAAGGGGTAACAGGGCTGGTACTATGCAAGATGAGCTTGAGAGTGGGGAATTAGACACAACCCCCACCTAATTCGTGCAAGCAGGCCTCCGACACAGATATAGTGTGAACTGATTCAATGCGTGGAAACATCTCAAATGAGGATAAAGCATTGGAGTCCGGCACGGGGCTCCATAAACATGTGTCTTGCTCAGTCGGTATTCAGGCCTTGCCCCACTGTGCGAAAATATTTTTAAAGACAAATCTTGTTTTATACACACAACCATTGGAAAAAAGGCTTATTCGTCTGTTTTGTTTTTGTTTGTTTTTAAATTTCCTTTTAGAGACTAACAGTAGAAGGCAAAGTTGTTCTTTATCTCCACTCATTTTTAGTCTAGCAATTGTACTAGCATTGGTTAAAAAAAAAAAAAAAAAATTAAACAAAAAAGTATTTAATGTCTCAAGACTTTAAATTGGGAACATAAATTGTCAAACTCGCTACTTAGAACCATTAAGAAACAAAGATGGAGAGGTACAACAACCATAATTTAGGCACAGACTCTGCCAGTTGAAGTTCCTTATGAGATACTGGAGTCCTTTACAGGAACATATCCCTTTGTTTGTCGATCTAATATCTGATTTAATATCATACTTCTAAAAAAAAAAAAAGGAACAATCCCATTAAGGCAAACCATGCGGTTTAAATACTTTTATCTAAAATTATATGGCTAACTAGAAGAAATACTATACTGCCAAATACTTTTTATCCTTTTCAAACCCTGCCAATGCACATTGCATCCAGACTGCATACACAGATTCAAATGTTGATTAATTGGTATATTTCAAAGAAAAAAACATCCCAGAATTGCTCTTGAAACATTATGGCTTCCCTCAAGGCCAAAAGAGGCACATTGTGAAGCTAATTTACAGGTGTTATTACTTTCTCTGTAGGGTCAGTGCGACATTGGTTACATGTTGAGAAATACGTGTATATCTCTATATGCCATAAACCAATTAATTTTGATGCGGAGACAATTCAGCCCAATATATTCTTTCAATCTTCCAAATACCGGACTTTCAATAGATTTGTGGGATTTCTGTGTAAATAAAAATTATTAGATCCCATAGAACTTTAAATTCTGTACAAGTATCCACATGAGAAGAAAGGTTTCGCTTGAATTGATTTTGAAATGGGAAGCATTTCTTTCTGTCTGAGAAATATCCTTTGCTGTGTAAATAATTCATTACTTATTTGAGAACGAAACCTATACTGTGCATAATGTAAAGTGCAGTCTCCTGCTCAATTCTCTGCCATTAAGGTGTTAACTCACTTTGTTTATACAGCCCTCGTCACACCTCCCTATAATGTGACTTGCACAGTCTTCCTAAACACTTCCTGTAAAGAGTCATCTAATGTTTACACTTCCTTTTTTCCACAGTTTGTTAGATTTAGAATTTCTTATCTCTTGCTCTGTTAATAGAGTACTAGCCTCCTGTTTGTGATTAAAGATAAATTGTTAATAAACAGGAGATAAAAAATTCTAAAGTAAGTTAACACATAATTGAAAATTAAACATTTTTTTAATTTTAATTAACCATGCAGCCTGTGTCAGTCACAGCCAGTGGGTGTGTGGCTAGGGCTGCATAAACAGTAAAAAAATTTATTCCGATGTTCAGAACATCTTTTGGAGAAGTGATGGCTTCAACACAACCACATTCCATACATGTGTGATGAACATGCCACAGATTTCAGGAATTCTGGCCAAGGTGCCAACATTTTTCAGGCTTAAAAATGGCTATTACCATTTATCTTTCTGGTTTCCATCATCTGCATGTTTTACTGTCAATATTACACATGACTCCAACACTCAGTACTCAGGTCTAGCCTTCCTGTATAATCAGATGAATGAGAAAAACAGCATTGAAAAATATTACCAGACTCGAGAATAGAAGGACTCAGCATGACTATATTTACCTGCTCACAGGTGTATTCTGCTTTGCCAAAGTCACTTAGCAAAGCAGAATACTCCCGGGAGCAGGTAAATATAGTTGTGATTCATCTTAGATCTAGGATTAGTAAAGGACAATAAAATTTAGGAGCAAGCTGAGGTCAGGGATTACATAGATAACGATAGTTAAATTAGCCAAAACAAAATAACAATAGATCACTTGACCCATATATGTAACCTTGATTACAGATAAACCAGAGGGGTACTTTTATAGGCAGGATTAAACTATACATTTGATGCCTTTCTCTCTTTTATTTCTGCCAGAGGAAACATCTAAATGAAGGAGCAGTGTGATGCTACCCTAAGAGCATAACAGTCCTATATACGGAGCCAATACACATAGGCTCCATTACATGTGAGTGACCTGACCTCAAAGATATATTGTTTATACTTAATTACCATATACACTATATTCCGTTTTTTTTCTGTTTCTGTTTATGTACTGGACATATACTTGTGTACATATCTACATATACGTGGGGTAAGTTACCCCTTTCATTTTTACTTTTGGCGCTCCACCATGGGTTTATTTTTAACTTGTACTACTAGAGATTGTGTGTTTATTGGTCAGAATCCTAATGGTAACATGAGAACATGAGAGAATAGTGTGGCACAAATGATGCATTAAGGCACATCTTTTTGGAATGATGCACAGCCGAGGCTCATAAAAGGAAGCGAAGGGGGAGCGCTGTGTCTAAAATGTTATCAAAGTAACACAGAGTGTCCCAATGGCTAAATTAAATTTGCAATCTAGTGGATTATTATTTATTATTGTTTTTTTATTATTTATATAGCGCCATCAGGTTCCGTAGCACTCTACAGTGGGTGATGGTATTCCTCCAATACCAGCCTTGCTGCAGCTCTTGCCAGTTTAAAACTTCAGCAGAGATTTGAGTCTCTAAAAAAGACACATTTTCCATTTTGGACTAGCAACACCACCAGAGCAGAAAAAAAGGTTCTGACGACATATTTGCACTTACCCAGAAATCGGCAAAGAAAGCCAATTATAGGGCCCACCTGCATCTGTTGCCCCCAGCTGTACCCAGTACTGGCATCAGTGGATGATTGTCTTGTGGGGGTCTTTAAAATACTGAAATGATGTTGCTCGATGGAAGAAGATGATGGAACAACAAAGCTTGGGAGGATATGGAGCCTAAACTCCCACGAGGATCTTTATTCAGAAAGACCCAGATTGAGCAAGAATTTGTGGGATATTAGGCACATCCTCATCACTATTTACCATCTCTTTTTCCTCTTGGGCTTTCACTTCATCCTCTTCTTCCACCATTTAATGTACTTAAAGCCTACTATTTGAAGCTTACATATTTTTAACTGGAGGTTCCTTGTTAAAGGGTTACTCCAACCACTATGACCACTTCTGCTTTTAGAAGTGGTCATGGGGGTAGGATTCTGTATGTGCATTTTTTTTACTTGAAACATTGCTCATACTGGCATATAGTAACATTTGCGCCAGCAGCTTGTTACATCCCTGGTACAAGTGACTTAGGCAGCCAGAAACTCTGTGCTAGGCTTCCTAATGTCATTTCTGTGCATATTTTACACCTGTCAACAGCACACGCAACGCTCTGGCAACAGACGTGCAAGAGCCTTTTCCTTGAAGGCAAAACCTGCGCGGGCAATCCTATGTCTTCCCACCTACCTCCCTCCTTCATTAATGGCCAACCTCCCTGCCACCCTATACTTATGCTTTTTTAAATTTATTTTTTATTGTTATTCCTATACAATCTCCCTCCCCTCGCCAGCTCAGAGTGTGTGCTGGTGACACGGCCCAATTAGAGGCTCCTCTTAGAGAAGGCTTTTATTGGACTGCCTGAGGCCTTAGCTAACATCGGATGGATATGTGGGAGCTCTCTAGGAAGTAAAATACTTGTATTGCAGTTTTTACAGCAAAACTGAGTTTCGGGGCTAGTGAATAGTGCCCAATAGGGGATTTTACATAGGAAATCTATGTTTGAAATTTTTTTACAAATTCTTGTTGATAATGCAGAATAATGCTATATACATATTGCTATATGTACATTGCTATATACACATTGCTATCATACACCGTTAAGTAGATGTGCATTTCTCTATTATGTGCATGCCTTCAATAAAAAACTAAAAAGTATATTGAAATATGCCCCAATTCGCTGCCAGCACTTGGAATATTACATTAAGGGCTGCATGTTAAACTAGGTTAACAGTAACTAACAGCTCATTCTGTCCTGGAAGCTCTAATTTACTCACCCTCCAGTCCTAGTTATTATCCTTAATTTTACAGCCCCTGACAATTAAAGGGACACTATAGTGCCACAGACCACTTCAGCTCAATGAAGTGGTCTGGGTGCCAGGTCCCTCAGGTTTTAACCCTTCAGATGTAAACATAGCAGTTTCAGAGAAACTGCCATGTTTACATAGCAGGGTTAATCCAACCTCTAGTGGCTGTCTTCCTGATAGCCTCTAGAGGCGCATCTGCGATGTTGGATGCGAAATTCGCATCCAACGTGCAGAAAGTCTATAGGAAAGCATTGAGAAATGCTTTCCTATAGACTGTTTGAATGCGTGCGCGGCACTTGACGCGCATGCGCATTCTGCTCCACTCGGGAGCTGACAGCGGCGGGGAAGGAGAGGTCACCAGCGCCGAGGGAGCCCAGTGCTGGATTAAGGTAGAAACATAGAAACATAGAATGTGACGGCAGATAAGAACCATTCGGCCCATCTAGTCTGCCCAATTTTCTAAAAACTTTCATTAGTCCCTAGCCTTATCTTATAGTTAGGATAGCTTTATGCCTATCCCATGCATGCTTAAACTCCTTTACTGTGTTAACCTCTACCACTTCAGCTGGAAGGCTATTCCATGCATCCACTACCCTCTCAGTAAAGTAATACTTCCTGATATTATTTTTAAACCTTTGTCCCTCTAATTTAAGACTATGTGCTCTTGTTGTGGTAGTTTTTCTTCTTTTAAATATAGTCTCCTCCTTTACTGTGTTGATTCCCTTTATATATTTTAAATGTTTCTATCATATCCCCCCTGTCTCGTCTTTCCTCCAAGCTATACATGTTAAGATCCTTTAACCTTTCCTGGTAAGTTTTATCCCGCAATCCATGAACCAGTTTAGTAGCCCTTCTCTGAACTCTCTCTCTAAGGTATCAATATCCTTCTGAAGATACAGTCTCCAGTACTGTGTACAATACTCCAAGTGAGGTCTTACCAGTGTTCTGTACAATGGCATGAGCACTTCCCTCTTTCTACTGCTAATACCTCTCCCTATACAACCAAGTATTCTGCTAGCATTTCCTGCTGCTCTATTACATTGTCTGCCTACCTTTAAGTCATCAGAAATAATCACCCCTAAATCCCTTTCCTCAGATGTCGAGGTTAGGACTCTATCAAATATTCTGTACTCTGCCCTTGGGTTTTTACGTCCAAGATGCATTATCTTGCACTTATCCACATTAAATGTCAGTTGCCACAATTCTGACCATTTTTCTAGTTTACCTAAACCATTTGGCTTATCCCTCCTGGAACATCAACCCTGTTACATATTTTTGTATCATCAGCAAAAAGACATCCCTTACCATCAAGTCCTTCTGCAGGTAAGCTGCTGAAGGGGTTTTAACCCCTTCAGCGCCACGGGAGGGGGACCCTGAGTGTGGGGGCACCCTTAGAGCACTATAGTGTCAGGAAAACCGCTTTGTTTTCCTGACACTATAGTGATCCTTTAATGTCAGTCTTTATGTATCATCTCGATCTTTAGTATCAGCATTTTAAAACATGCTTCCATTTTGGCTACAAGATATTTTTTTTCTGAAAGCTTAAACAGATAGATTTATTACAATTTCTGCTTTAAAGGAAGACTCCACACAATAAATCACATGCGCGGAATTACGGCTCCAGTGCGGACGCCTCTCATGACCCAAAAAGCAAGTCTGTGGTTTTTTCAAACTGTTTTTTCATTTACCCCCAAAGAAACCATGCAGAAAATAAAATACATGCAGGCTTTCTTCTAACTACTAAATAGTTAGAAAAAAATAAAACATTGTTTCAATGGAGTGTTCCTTCAGCGGATTTTGCTACCCTGAAATAAAATTAAAATACCCATAATGGTCTGATTTGTACCATCACATATTCCAGGCTTGGCTTGTCTAGAAACAGAATGTTTCTTTGGAGATGGACCCTCATTCCAGGAGACATAAACAATCACAGTAATAGGTCTTCTTGGACATACAGATAAAATTGCTAAGCACAAACCCTCTTTGTTACTGTTTCAAAAACACAATACAGTTTGCAGCCAGCCTCCTGTACAAAATGATGTATCTTGATCATGCTACCGTATTCCAAGGGACAAGCAAAAGTAGAGGTAGAATTTGAACGTACCACTATCGCCTGGAAATTGCATACTAACTTAGGGGCATGGAGCATCCCCTCTCCCGCCAATCTCTCTTTGTAGCATGGCCTCGCGAACTGCGGTAGATAATCCACACTGTGTCTGGGATGACATAATGAGAAAATTTCACTTTTGTGTCTCTTTACTCCTATTGTTAAGTGGCCTTGCGGGATCATGGTAGACGACCGTCTGTATCCTCTACCTAGTCCGACAGGAGCTGCGGCCTTCCCCCCAGTCACAGAACGCTGCAATTAAATTTACTCGGATCGGGTAAAGGATAATGCAAACTGTCAGTTGTGGAAACTTTTTAGGGAAACCTTACTTTAAAAATGATTTGCCAATCATCGTAGCCTACAACGTAGCCTCCTAACACCATAATCACTGCAACAATATGTAGTTGCTTTGGCGCATGGACTATGTCTGTACATATTTTAAAATACCTTGGGGGTAGGAAGAAGGGTGCCAACAGATAAATACACCGAGGGTAACAGAAAACCTAGGTACAACTCTGAATATGTTACACGAGTGTGCATATAGGTAGGTAGTGTGACTTATGTGATCATCTATGCCGGTGTGATCTTTGTAAATGTGTATACAGATGGGAGGTGTGTATGTAAGCGCAAAAAAAGTCTGTAAGATACAATTATTATTTAAAAACTGAATTTTAACGGTGTAGCACAATATACTTTGACACGTCCTAATAACCAGACATCCTTTTGTGTTCTAAGTTCTATCGTTGCTCACTCCTTACTAGACTTCCTATACCTGAGTATCACAGGAGTTAACTGGGCACATCACAGCACCAGCTACTACACCATCTGCCCAGAGCCCAGCTGCGCTCTACACACCTCCTCATTATACACACTGGCAGAATATCAGGAGAGGGAGGGGGGGGGGGGAGCTGCTGGAAAGGTCACATTAATAATACAGGCTGGAGGATGTCTACAGATATGTATTTTTCATGAAACTTCCATTTTCCTCTATCTATTTTGCATAGTGAATCAACGCCTCTACGAATAATATATTCAGCCAGTCTGATATCTGTGTGTTCTGAAATTCAGGGACAGGAGATTTAAGTATTGTGTTTCCTTGGCAGCTGCTTATCCCCGTAGATACAAAGCTCTCAAGAGCTTAGGAAATGAAGGCTGATAAAAATTGCATCTCTGACACCCATTTACCTACTGTAAGACCTGTTTATTCTCTTCCACAGTTATAATCGTGTGCACTTCGAATTTCTATAGAAAAATGCCACCTCTCCCTTTTATGGTATATAATTATTATTGCTTGATCGAAGTTATATTTTTACTGTCATGGTTGAATGTCAGGTTAAGGTGACCCAAACAACATTCTTCTTAAAGAGGGACCCTGCATTGATGCAGTAGTCTTAACACAGCCCTGTGGGGTCCGCCTCTCATAAGCTTTCCCACTTAAAGCAAGAGTGGTTGCCTATATGAACAAAATGAAATATTACACAATAAGTCCATTTACTAGCTGTATATCATAAATGACTTTTCCATATTAATAACCGCATCGGGTCTTCTAGACATATAGATTCCCCCAAAGTTTACTGTTACAAATTGTTGAGTATTTTTAATACTGGTAGGTTGCCAAAAAGTACAAAGAGGCTTTCATAGTTCACTCCTGCCTTTAACATGTGCATGGACTTGTATCTGCCTTCATTGATACTGACCACCAATTAGAATTTAATATTTTGCCAACTGGACAAAAACCACATTTTCAAATGAATTGCCCTAATAATTCCACTAGGATACTATAAAAGGTTCCCATCCGATCGTCTAAGCAAGTTACCGCTTAGGGTTTTTTCACTAAACAGTAAATTGTAATGAATTTTAGCTTGCATAGTGCCATTTGGTTTTCAATCCATTACAATTTGCTATTTAGTGAATAAAACCCCCAATAAAGTACACTAGACATGTGATGTGACTCCTATTCTTACTGAAAACTCCATGCACCATGCTTTTAATAATCGTTAGTGTCTAAAGTAACACTGTAGTGTTAGGAATACAAATCTGTATCTATAATGCTATAGTTTTATCCTCTGAAACTAGTTAAAGGAACACTATGGGGTCAAAAAAACCAAACATGTATTCCTGACCCTATTGTGTTAAAACTACCATCTGCCCCCCACCCCCGTAAATATAGTAAAATCTTTTATTCAAGTCTGCAGCTGCTGTCTCTGGCCCTGATCTGCCCTCTTGGATGATATAATCAGAAGTGATTCTCTGAGCCAGTCACAATGCTTTCACATTGGATTGGCTGAGATGTCAAAGAGATAGATCAGGGGCAGAGTCAGCAGAAATTAAACACAGCCCAGGCAAATCGGTATCACCTCATAGAGATACATGGAATAAATGCATATCTATGAGGAAAGCTCAATGTCTTCATGCAGAGAATGGAGACACGGAATGTCACTGCTGCACATTGTTCAGCACTTCCCCAGGAAGCACCTCTCGTAGCCATATAAGGAGTGGCCACTGGAGGTATCTGAGGGCTGTGCTGTAATGTAAACACTGCATTTTCTCTGAAAAGACCGTGTTTACTGCAAAAAGCCTGAAGGTAATGATTCTACTCACCAGAACAAATACAATAAGCTGTAGTTGTTCTGGTGACTATAGTGTGCCTTTTATATGTTTTATGTTGTAGGATTAAAACTAAATGACCACTGCACCCAGATCACTTTGTTGAGATGAAGTGATCTGAGGGCCTTTAAATATACTCACCGGATCACTCTAGGCACCATATTAACTACAGTGTAAACAAACATCCTCAGACAAAAAAAATAATGTGAAAATTGGCTCAAAACTGTTATCGCTAAAATGGAATGAGAACATCTACTTTTGTGAGATTGAGAAAATCAGAAGGACTGTAGGCCCTCACCCATGTAATTGCCAAAGCTTTCAAAAATCATTTCACTTCTTACCATAGATTCTGCAGTAGTTGTTATGGTGCTTCTAGTGACCATTTAAATATGGAATAAATCTCTGTTTGTTTTTCCTATAGGATGTATTGAGAGATCTCATTCACTATTTTGTATTCTTCATTTTCACTAAGCTCACAGTTGTAAAATTGAGAGATTTAGCTATTGCATGTGACCCGGTGGTACATTTTACCATCTAGGATTGAATCCAGTTACTTAGCATTTCTCATCTCCTATCAATCACCATGGGAGTCATTTAAAGCTAATTGCTAATTTTCCACGAATTTCCCAGTCCTCGCTTTGAATCTCAGCTGTGGTGTGCTGGAATGTACTAGTTATTAGAGTGATGGTGAGGTCTTGAACGTTAGAACAGCCCTGATTTGGCTCCTTCATTTTGTGTCATTTTATTGTTTGAATTTAAAGTCTGTATATTGTTTAGAACTTGTGTGTGTCGATTCTCCGTTATTTCTCTCGTTACACTCCATTGTCTGCATTGTCTGTGTGTTTATGCATCAATTATTTCATGCCTCCCAACATATAAACTAGACATAGACGGTCATTTTAATTTTAGAGCTGTAAATGGGGTTGTGACCAGGCAGGGCTGTTCTGAGAGGTTTTAGGTGACTTACTAATAACAATTGAAGCATGGAAATGTAATTTAGGACAAGAACAATGTATCTTCCTTACACAGACTGATTTCTAAACACATTTATTGTAGTTTAAATACACATTACTGTGAGTATTATTGCTGTGGAACTCTGTTATACACTCAGACACACCAACAATATGGAGCTCCTACACCCTGTTCCAAATTATTATGCAAATTCTATTTAAGTGTCACAAAGATTAAATATTTTGTTTTTCAGTTTAACTCATGGATGGCATTGTGTCTCAGGGCTCTTTTGATCACTGAAAACAATCTCGGACACCTGTGATAATTAGATTGCCAGGTGAGCCCAATTTATGGAAAAACTACTAAAGGAGGGTGTACCACATTATTAAGCAGAGCACCATTTTCATGCAATATGGGGAAGAAAAAGGATCTCTCTGCTGCCGAAAAGAGTGAAATAGTTCAATGCCTTGGACGAGGTATGAAAACATTAGATATTTCACGAAAACTTAAGTGAGATCATCGCACTATTAAGAGATTTGTGGCTAATTCAGAGCACAGACGGGTTTGTGCAGATAAAGGTACATTGAGGAAGATTTCTGCCAGATCGATGCATTGGGTCAAGAGAGCAGCTGCTAAAATACCATTACATAGCAGCAAACAGATATTTGAAGCTGCTGGTGCCTCTGGATATCAAGGTGTAGAGTCCTCCAGAGTCTTGCAACTGTGTATAAACCTTCTATTCGGCCACCACTAACCAATGCTCACAAGCAGAAACTGCTGCATTGGGCAGAAAAATACATGAAGACTAATTTTCAAACAGTCCTGTTCACTGATGAGTGCCGTGCAACCCTGGATGGTTCAGATGAATGGAGTAGTGGATAATTGGTGGACGGCCACCCTGTTCCAACAAGGCTGCGACGTCAGCAAGGCGGTGGTGGAGTCATGTTTTGGGCCGGAATCATGGGAAGAGAGCTGGTCGGCCCCTTTAGGGTCCCAGAAGGTGTAAAGATGACCTCTGCAAAGTATGTGGAGTTTCTGACTGACAACTTTCTTCCCTGGTACAGAAGGAAGAACTATGCTTTCCGTAATAAAATCATCTTTATGCATGACAATGCACCATCTCATGCTGCAAAGAATACGTCTGCATCAATGGCTGCTATGGGGATAAAAGGCTATGTGGCCTCCATCCTCCCCTGACCTCAATCCTATTGAGAACCTTTGGAGCATCCGCAAGCAAAAGATCCATGAGGGTGGGAGGCAGTTTACATCCAAACAGCAGCTCTGGGAGGCTATTCTGACATCTTGCAAACAAATTCAAGCAGAAACTGTCCAAAACTCACAAGTTCAATGGATGCAAGACTTGTGAAGCTGCTATCAAATAAGGGGTCCTATGTTAAAATGTAACGTGACCTGTTAAAATGTTTAAAAAGTTTAAATGTTGTTATAAGTTTGATTGAAATAGCTTTTGATTTCATTAAATATATTGCAAACACAACAAATAACAATTTTCAGTTATTTACAATCTATAAGTTACAACCTTTAAGTTTTTTATGTTTAAAAAAAATACTGTTATCATTAGGAGGTTTGTTCGATAAAATGTAAATAGCACTCTTAATAGTTGATAACATGAAAATTATGCTGACTGATATTTACATCAATTATTTAGGTAAATGAGAAAAATATAATTTGCATAATAATTTGGAACAGGGTGTAGAAAAGAGGGACATTAGGATAGAAAAGAGACACAGGGCCCAGAATAGGGACTGTCCCTCCTAAGTAGGGACTCTTGGGAGGTATGATATTTAATAATCAGTTTTAATTGCGATGCTAACAGTGCCATTTTTATAGTATAGAATTATTTTAAAGCCTTCTGGAATTCTAGCAACTGACTGTGTCAAGTAAGGAATCGAGCCAAGTGTTGGACCAATTTTCAATCACCATTTCGATGGATTTCTTCATTAGCAAGCAACAATATTTATTTTGTAGTAAATACAACTTACACTGAACAAAACGTAAGGCTTCATTCTTATTTAAGACTTACATTTTGTCTGTAATTGAACTGCGATGGTCTGACTATTTATTAGATAGTTTACTATTAACATATGATTTTATTTTTCTGTTGCCACCGTGACCAGCGTATTTATTGTACACAAAGGGTTAATTAAGGTTTAACCCCCTAAGGACAATTGAAGCCTCAAGACTAGCAAACTGCACCCGAAACCAGACGAAGAGCGCAGGGTGCTGTTGGGTAATATGGCAAACAGCATCTGTTCAGGGCTGATAAGCAAATTTGCTGGTTCAACTTTTATTTTTCGTCACTCTCGCTGTAAGAAGAGAAGTTTCTGTTGAGATACAGACATTTTTTTTAATGATAAAAATATTTGCAAGATACTCGATTTCCAGGGAGAGTTGGTGACAGAGAGGCAGCAAATGAAAAAAAAAATGTTTTATCTGTTTTTTTCTGGTTCCGTCAGCCTGTATATTCCTTAGCAAAACACCCACTGGGTTATCTTATTTTTTTTATCATATTAGCAAATATATTATTTAATTCCAAAAAAATTAAAGAATAGTGTACCTATCAACTGGAAAAAAGGGAGTATATGCCTAGACTTCGTAATTAATAATTGAAGTATAAGGAAAAAGAGCACTGATTAAAAAGACCGAAAGGTCAAAAAACTAAAAAGATTTTAATGGTATATTAAATATTGACAAATAATGACAAAAATTGTATCTAAACGACAGTTGGTAACTAGACGCTTCATACAAAACAAAATAAAATAAAAAAGATACAATGTGAAAAACAAGGTAAACTCCAGTATCTTTAATGATGTGTAGAAATGAATATACTATAGTACACGTCTGCGCTATGGAGGGGAGACATTCAAAACACCGCGATCAAAATGCTAGGAGGGTAATAAAGAATGTTAAGGCACAATTCTACCTAAGTAGGAATGGAACCTGCACATATAGATACCAAAGTCTACTAAGTGCTAACTATAGTGTCCGTAACTAAATGATAGGTATAAAAAAAGAAGACAGAACGGGGGGTTGAGTAAGCGCTAGTCAGAGAGGCAGCAGTCCCAAACAAGGACTCCCTCTAGTGTCCTTGGAATACAAATGGTAGGAACAAAAAAGATAGGGGATGGGTCTGCGCCGATGTGTACACTGAGTGTTGAGTCCAATGTATATTATCGTGTCCAAAGTTCTACTTTTGGTGGTATTCAGAAGGTATCGGTGTCGTGGAGAGTGGTACAAATATAAAAAATAGAAGAGATCTTACTTACAATTTACAGAGCTTAACCCAGCTCTGGTGTGGATAGCTTGCAGCGGTATTATCCCCGCTTACAGGATATTCGGCAGGTGTCCTCTTCTTTGTGGTAACAGGTGGCCGAAGTTGGGGAAGATAAAATGAAGACAGTAATGGTGCAGTATGTTCTACACTGATAAAAAAATATATAAAATATGATAGATACACTCACATTCGGTAGAGCTTAGGCTAGCTCTAGTTGGTTAGGCGTACAGCGGTATCATCCCCGCTTATGGGATATATGAGGAGTGATCTTGACCGGAATGTCAGGAGCTCGAAGAGAAGGTAAAACAGCGATAGTGCTCTCAATAAAATCTTAATTGGTAAAATAAAATAATAAAATATACTCACAATGTATAGGGCAGACTGACTGCTCTATGTAACAGCGTAGGTGGTATAATCCCCACCTGGGATGGTGACAATATATAAAATAGTAAAAAATATCCAAACGCGTTTCACCAATATAAGGCTTTATCAATGGATAACAGGTTTGTTATCCATTGATAAAGCCTTATATTGGTGAAACGCGTTTGGATATTTTTTACTATTTTATATATTGTTAATAAAAGATTTTGGTAATTTTTACGTTTATACCATCATCTTTTCTATTACCTGGCTATTTTATAAACTTTTTATTTACATTTTACCCCTTTATCAATGGATAACAAACCTGTTATCCATTGATAAAGCCTTATATTGGTGAAACGCGTTTGGATATTTTTTACTATTTTATATATTGTTAATAAAAGATTTTGGTCATTTTTACGTTTATACCATCATCTTTTCTATTACCTGGCTATTTTATAAACTTTTTATTTACATTTTACCCCTTTTATTATTTTTAAGTCCTGTATACCATACTCCAAGAATCCCAGGTGGGGATTATACCACCTACGCTGTTACATAGAGCAGTCAGTCTGCCCTATACATTGTGAGTATATTTTATTATTTTATTTTACCAATTAAGATTTTATTGAGAGCACTATCGCTGTTTTACCTTCTCTTCGAGCTCCTGACATTCCGGTCAAGATCACTCCTCATATATCCCATAAGCGGGGATGATACCGCTGTACGCCTAACCAACTAGAGCTAGCCTAAGCTCTACCGAATGTGAGTGTATCTATCATATTTTATATATTTTTTTTATCAGTGTAGAACATACTGCACCATTACTGTCTTCATTTTATCTTCCCCAACTTCGGCCACCTGTTACCACAAAGAAGAGGACACCTGCCGAATATCCTGTAAGCGGGGATAATACCGCTGCAAGCTATCCACACCAGAGCTGGGTTAAGCTCTGTAAATTGTAAGTAAGATCTCTTCTATTTTTTATATTTGGACCACTCTCCACGACACCGATACCTTCTGAATACCACCAAAAGTAGAACTTTGGACACGATAATATACATTGGACTCAACACTCAGTGTACACATAGGCGCAGCCCCTTCCCCTATCTTTTTTGTTCATAAAAAAAGAAGAGATAGGATCAGATAACGTTCAAATTACTGCGTTAATAATAGCACGCTGCTGTTGTAGATGAGTAGCGTGCTATATCCCTGAAAAAGATGGTAACAAAAAAGATGCCCACAAAGATCGTTTAGATCCGATGTTATAAATAACAGAGGATCTAGATAGCGTGCTGTATCCCTAATAAGAGTGGTAGCAAGCAAAAGTTCCTACTCTAATCGTATAGATGTATATTCGATAATCGGCTACAATGTCTGTTAGATACAGAGAGACAGTATAGATTGTAAAATTAGCTGTATAGTGATACACTTGAACGAAAAAGAGTAGAAGCATGCTAAGGGTCTATAGCCATCCCTGCGGTGATATAGAAGAATGAATATCTGAAACTTCTCACAATAATAATGAAGCGGATACTAAGAAAAGTAGCTGAGCTGATTCTGTCGATACCCCCCCCCCCGTGCCTTCAAGGGCACCTGAGTCTAACCCAACTAACTATAGAGCTAAATAACAGAAAGATATTGGAGAGAAGATATTGTAATCTAATAAACATCCGGCATAGATCGAGCCATGAAGCCCCTGACGCACCCTTTCGCCCACTTAGCTCGTCAGAGGGGAAGGATTATTTAATGCCAGTTAAGGCTTGCTTGTCTGTTCCCCCTTACTTCCTATACCCATATACCCACCGTGGCTAACCCCCAACAGTTTGTTACCGAACCAGTGATGTTTAACAGCATTTGGCAGATGATTAAAACATATAAATTGGTTGTGCTAAAACTCAATATAGTTCATTCTGTATTGACATTATTAAAATTAAAAATCGGATCACATCACAAAACATTCAGATTTATTTTTAATATATATATATATATATATATTTATATAGTCAGTTCTTGAATTTCATGTGTTGGTTGTAGGAAAAATGGGCATGCAAAAAGATTGCCAAAAGCCAAATAGTGATGACCAGATGACTGGGTTAGAGCTTCTCCAAAATGCTTCGTTTTGTGGATTGCTCCCAGTATGCCGTGGTTAGTACCTACTAAAAGTGGTGCAAGGAAAGACAACCCAGAGAACCAGCGTCAAGGTCAAGGGTGGACAGGGCTCATTAATGCACGTGGGGAGTGAAAGCTAGCCCATCTGGTCTGATCAGAGAGCTGTAATTAACAACTTAATGCTGGCCATGCCAGAAATGTGTCAGAATACACAGTGAACTACTGTTTGAAGCATAGCTGCAGACCAGTCAGAGTGCTCGTGATGACCCCTGTCCACTGCCGAAGGGCCTTCAATGGGGACTGGAGCATTAGAACTGGACCATGGAGCTGTCACGATACCTATCTTCTGAATGAAATTATGATACAGGTAATAGAGAACTATTAGTCATCATAGTTGCCTTCATCTGCATAGCAATACATTATCTCCGATAGGGGAAGCATTGCATTGACTAAAATCAGCAAGCAGGCAGGAGCAAACGTTGGCTTGGCCAATCAGCACCTCCTCATAGAGATGCATTGAATCAATGAGGAAAGTTCAGTGTCTCCACACAGAGGCTTGTGACACTGTCCCAGGAAGCACGGAAGCACCTCCAGTGGCCATCTGAGGAGTGTCCCTAGGTGTCAATGTAAACACTGCCTTTTTTCTGAAAAGACAGTGTTTACTGCAAAAAGCCTGAAGGTAATGATTATACTCACCAGAAAAACTACATTAAGCTGCAGTTGTTCTGGTGACTATAGTGCCCCTTTAAGTAACCAAAATATATAATACCGGAAACACTAAAATGTATTACTGGACCTTAGAATGGCCAACTTTAATGTAATATGTAGAATAAACAGGACAAGCCGAGGTCAGGAGAACAGAGTGGAGGTAAAAGGTAAGACAAGCCAAAAAGTCAAGGAGAATAAAAGTCAGAATAGTCAAGGTACAAGCCAATAGTCAAAAACACAGTAGAATCAATAGAATAAACTCACCCTTGGTTTATCAGAATAGAAACCATGAGAGGAAACTGTACAAATGCCAAACCGAGTTTATATAGCCCTAAGAGGACTTTTATTTGCCAGTAGAAATCACATTAGAATGTGCATGCTAGGCATATGCTCGATGATGCACGCACATCCTCTTCACAATCATGGCCGAGATAGGCGGAGCCTTTAAATGGCTCTGATGTGCAGTGCTGGTCATCATCTAGACCAGGGGTTTCCAATCCGTGGTACGCGTATCCCCGGGGGGCATGGGCGTAGGAACCAGGGGGGATGGGGGGGAAGCATCCCCCCCAGCAAATCGTGCGGGGGGGGACAGGTTATGGGGAAATCCCCCCCAGCTCCGCCGCCCCCCCATGCTGCAGCCGCCCGAGCACTCTGTAGAGAGCCTCAGGTGGCTGCAGCTTTGCCCGGGCGGTGCGTCCATGAGGGCGGACCGCACCGCCCGGGCGCAGCCTGAGGAGAGGGGCTGACAGGAGGGAAGCGCTCAGCGCTCCCACATGTCACTCCCTCACTGTAGCGTGGCCGAGCCCAAAATAGTCAGCTGGAACAGGGAGCAGCTGTCTCCTGTACCCGGCCGGACTAACAGGAAGTACACACTGAGTGTGCACTTCCTGTTAGTCCGGCCGGGTACAGGAAAGAAAAGCTCCCTGTACCCGCGGACTATACTGGGCTCGGCCACGCTATAACTGAGGTAGGAGGGGAGGGGGGGGATAAAGTGACAAGGAGGGAGGGGGAGAAAGTGACAAGGAAGGGAGGGAGGGGAAGTGACAAGGACGAGGGAGGGAGGGAGGGGGGGAGAAAGTGATAAGGAAGGTAGGGAGCGGGAGAAAGTGACAAGGGAGGGAGGGAGGGGGGAGAGGAGGGAGGGGGAGAAAGAGTGACAAGGGAGGGGGAGATTATATCCTTGAATATTCTGTATTTGCAACTATGCATCTAGTACAGTGGTGGATCCGGGGAGCAACGGGGCAATTGCCCCCCCCAAGATTCTCCCCTGCCGGCTAGTGCATTGTCCAAGTGCCAGCCCTGCAATGTGCCTGCGGACCGGGGAGGGAGATCAGAGACCTCTCTCCCCGATCCGCAGGCACTGTGCTGGCAGCCGGCAGGGGAGGGAGTGATAGAGGACCCAGGAGGACCTCCATACAAACACTGCCCCCCATACACACACTACACACACTGCCCCATACACACACTACACACACTGTCCCACAAACACTGCCCCCATACACACACTACACACACTGCCCCATACACACACTACACACACACTGCCCCCCATACACACACTACACACACTGCCCCCCATTCACACACTACACACACTGCCCCCTATTCACACACTGCAACTCTCACACACACTGCACCGCTCACACACACTGCACCCCTAACACATACCACTGCTCCTATGCCCTATATCCCAGCAGACCCCAGGTAAGTTGTCAAACTGTTCTTAAACGGTTTGACTACTTACTCTGGGATGGGATCCTGGCACTACGGGCGCCATAACTACTACACTGAGCTGTAGTGGTTATTGTGCCTGGATTATTTCTTTAAATAATCTACAACTGCCCCTCCCGAGATCAGGCTCTGGATCCGCCACTGATCTAGGAGCTGTTTGAACATCTGTATGGACTCTGATAAAACCACTTCTTCAGGCAGAGAATTCCAGGTTGATATCACTTATAGGTCCACTATCCACTATAGTGTTTGTACATTTTGCCTGTTTGGTGGGATTTAGTGATTGATTTCACTGTGGATTTTTAGCAGCACTTCTATTAGCGCCGGGCTATACCATACATTCTAGTGTGTTCTCAGGGCAGTCCAGTCCAGCTTCGGTGACTGGGTCTAAAGCTCTCCAGAGTTCCAGGAAGGTTAGCAGGAAGGAAGCTGACCTTGCGAATATGCTAAGTTAGAGTACAGTAACTCTGTCAATCAGATTTCTCAGCACAATGTGTTTATTTTAGAAGCTCGTATCTCTTGCTTTTAGATTGAACTTTAATCACATACATGTGGCTGTTGCAGGATATTAACAGAACAAGAGATGAAAAATTCTAGATTAAACACAATGCAATATGGGAACCTAAAACTCTAGGCTCTTTTTCAGAATGTGGGTAGAGTGTCAGCTAGGGAGGTGTGGCTAGGGCTGCATAGAATTACAGAGAATTGAACAGTGAGATTGCAGGGGCATGATCTATACACCAACACCACTTCATAAATATTAAGTTTTTTAAACCTGTTTGTAATTCATTGGTTTTGCATTTAGTCCAAACCTGTTGGTAGTAAGAATTTAATACTCTAGCCTTGGGCATACAAGTCTGTGCTTGGGTAGGGACAGAAACACTATAGCGTTGGGTGCCTGGGTGCAAAAAAATAATAAAGATTTACTCGCCTTGTTCCAGTGCCATGGCTTCCTTGGCACTGCTAAGCTCTCCTCGACCAGCGACATCACAGTGGAGGCAGGGCCTCCTCCACGATGTCCAATCCAAACTCCTCATAGATGAGCATTGGGGGACCTAAAGATATTGCGCGGTAAATGCCATGCGCGCATCCAAACTTTCCCATTTTCTTAAGAGCTGCAGTGTTTAAAATGGGAAGGTTAAGGGGACAGTGACACACTGCACCCACACCACTGGACGGTCCTGGTGACTATAGTGTTCTTTTAAAATTGATTATTACATTTTTAACACAAATCATTCTGTTTATTGCACTGGAGAAATGCAATGCATTTTTTTTAGAAAGAGTTCTATTATTAAGTATTAGCATGTGTTCATCCAGGTATTATTAACTGGCATGAAAAATCTAATTATTTGAAACAAACACTAAATAAAGCAAATTTGTTGTATCACTTGTTAATTTCTGCGCACCCTTAGGAGTTTACATAGTAAATATGGAAAATATTTGTTTAAGCCAATACATGAAAAATTTTCAACATACTAGAGTAAGACCGGAGGTTGTACAAAGTTTCCTGTAGAGATTCGACAGAGGGGGAAAAGCAATTCTTACTTTATGTCATATTTACTTTTTTGTTAACCGTTTGACCATTATGGGGATTCGTCAGATCTGGGAATTTGCAATTCCTGATCTGCATAAACAAATACAACGTGTCTGGGAATAATTAGCTCCCAGTGTGTGACAATATCAACAGACAGAGTTAGGTAATTAGGTCCCCGTGGCACTTTTAATTAATCGTGAAATAATTTGTTGGTACTTCTCAGTCATCGTTTTGTTATATTACATAGTTCCTTGTATGTGCACCTACTGTGATCTGTTCTGATAATTTTTGGGGAATTCCAGTCTTTATAAAAGTTCTGTCTTGCTGAAAAAATAAAAATGCTGTCAGTCTGATTTATTGATATATATATATATATTTTTTTTTTTGTAAATGACTTCTCATTACGCTTTTCGTTAAGAGCTCAAAATCAAAGATGTAATTTTGTAAATAATTTTATTGTTTCCTATGATCAAGTGCTGATTATTATAGTTACTAACAAATATATGCTTTAATAAATATTTGTTTTGCTGGTTTTCAAAGGAATCTTATCTACTTCCTGCGACATCATGCATCAAAGGGAGAGAATTTTCCCCACATCGTACAGAAAGTAACTACCATGTTCACCCGAAAATACGACATCCCCCGAAAATAAGCCTTAGCCTATTTTCAGGGAAAGCTCGTAATATAAACCCTACTCATGCGCCCAAAAATAAGCACCAGAGGTAAGTTCTCCTGTTAAATTCCACCATTCCATCCAGATTTAGATGGTGGTGTTGGGTATTGATATTATGTGGAATCAGCTGGTATGGAATGAAGCTATAAGTAAAGTCCCCCCAGTAACATTTATGGAGGAGAGACTCCATACCGGCAAGATGGATAGATAGGGTGTATCGTAAAGAATGTCAGAGCAAGGAAAGTAAAAAAGGCATAAGACATGAGATCTGCTTATTTTGAACTCTGATAAATAAATGCATATATGCATTTGTGTCTTGCATATGGTACAGTATACTACAGAACTAAATTCCTTGTAGGAAATCAAATCCAGCCTAGAAGAGAAGTAAGGATAATGAGAGAGCTGTGTTAAAAGAGAGCAGAAGAAATTATTATGATAGAGCTGTGATGATGTTGACTAGGCTCACAGGGAATGTATCCTGCTCTGGGATTAGTAAATCTTCCTCAGTTTAATCAGCTGGGATGTGAGGGAGAGAGAAAGGAGGAGGGTGGGGAGAGTGCACGAAAGAAGATAAAGTACAACATATCTGTTCAGGGAGTGGAGCAAACAAAGGCATAATACAGTATATTAATAAACGAACCTTCACCGTAATGTGTTGTGCTCTGGCAGCTGAGGTCTGCATATTAATCTGCCACTAGAGACTGCAACACATTGAAGATATAGCTGTAAGAATATAATCGACAACTGATATCCGTCAGTCCTTCTCCTGCATTTGTCTTTTTTCATTGTCACATGGGAGCCACATATAGATGAGACATTATAATGAGATTCCTTAGTTCCATAGAATAGAGTTTCTTTGCTGGCAGATAGACCCCCTGTAGAATCCTCTTCAAGGTGAAAGTAAAGGATATTTTTTCCCCCCTCTAATTCTGGAGTCCCAAAGAGGGATGTTATTAACTTCCAGTAGAACCGAGAATTTATGCACTACATTTTTCTGCCACAAACAAGATTAGCTTTTACGATGCTATAGATTCCGGATTAGAATTCCGATACCACCAAATATGACTTCTCTGAATGCCTCCATTTGCATAGGAAACACTTTTTGTAAGGATATAATGAAATAAATGAACTCCAAAAAGGTTTCTTCTAATGAATAGTTTGAGTGGGATGTGATATGGGATGTGCTCCTTAGATGAAGGGTATAATCAATCAGATTATCTAATGTTTAGGATGGAGGAAGAAAAATTTAAACATTTCAGAAGTCAAATAAATTTTGTCAGGAATCTAAATTACATACATGTCATTAACTTAGTAACCCATTCTTCAAATGGAAAGTTAGCTTGGTGACCTATTCTTCAACTGTAATGTAGTCAAAAAATTATTTTGTAAAACATATTTATTGGACTCTTCCTTGTATCAAATATGTCTTCTCGGCACTGGTCAAGACTTACTCATAGATTATCAGGTCCATTTACCAAACAAATATGTAGTCCAAATGGAACCGGATGATTTTGCCCCATTCAATATGGCGTCATTTGATCTTTAGTAAATAGACCCAATAATGCAGAAACCAGGATCTAGTCATAATTCTCAACTGTTACGGATGCCCTTGTGTCATTCCGATCATGCGTTGCATTGACCTTTGTGTTATCAACCAAGATGCTACAATATAAAAGCTGTTTGTTGCTTGAATGGTCACAAATGAAAACGCAAGATTTGAAATTCTATTCTGATTTCTGTGAAGAAATCAAAGGGATACTCTTAACACCATAACCACAGCAGCACACCATCAACGGACTCTTGAGGGATTATGTCCCAATTTAGTATCAGTTGATATCATAATGCAGAAATATGAACTTATACTTTATCATACTAGCTCAGACCAGAGACCGTGAAATGTCAAGTCATTCTTAAACAGTTACACAGTTTACAGTAGGGTTTTGCTAGTGGACCACTGGCACAACAACAACTACAGTGATCTGTAGTGGTTATGGTACATAAAGGGTTCCTTTAATAAAAGTGTAGATCGGTTGCAGTGTATGTGATCTTTTTTAGATTTTGTTAAATCACCGGATAAGTTGTGCCATAAATGCATATTATACTTAAAGAAACATATAGGGGGGCAAGCATGACAAAGGTTCCTCTAACAAAAAACAGTATTTTAAAAAAATCCACCCCCCACGGACTTACCAAACATTTTGAATTAAGGTACTTCCCAGTACCAACAAAACCTATTTAGGGATAGGCAACCTTTTGACACTCCAGATGTGGACTGCATGTTGATTACATGTCCCCTGTTTCTTTAAGCGAGGGGTGGGGAACCTTTGGCCCTCCAGATGTATTGGACTACATCTCCCTTGATGCTTTGCCTGCATTATGGCTGCAAAAGCATTATGGGAGATGTAGGCCACAACATCCGGAGTGCCTACCCCTGCCGCTTGTTTTGTTTTATGAATTTGGTTATGAGCCACAGTAAGCCACTGATCAAATCCTTTTACAGAATAAATAAATTAGACAAGGCAATATGATCTGTATCATAGCGTCAATGGTGCTCATTAGCTAGCAAAGGATAAGAGGTCCGGACTGGCTAAAGTTCTGTCCATATTGGATCTCTGATGTCATCATGCACAACATGCTGACGACCGGCATCCAATGGCAGCACGCCCCCCTCCCCCTGCTGTCCTCCCCTCCGCCTGTCCTCCCCCTACATCCTTTATCCAGTCAGTGGGAGAGACGTAAGCGGAGGAGGATAAGACTGAGGGGAGAACTTGACCTCGCCGCTGGAACATACGTAAGCTGTAGCTTTCGGTATTTGGGTTGTTTTTCTTTCATTTTAGTTTGGGTGGACCAGTATAGGAAGATTAACTGTAACAAAAAAAAACCAACAAAGTTTTATTAACCCCTTCAGGACCGAGGACGGTTCAGGACCGTCATCTGCATTTTTGCGTTGCCGACCAGTGACGGTCCTGAACCGTCCTAACGGTGCAATGTACTACCCGATCGCCCTCGTTCCCCCGGCACCGATCGGCGGTGCTCCCGGTGTGGGGAGACTGCCTGCAGCCCAGACAGTCTCCCCATGGTGGATTAGGACCCCTGGGGCCATGTGAACGCTCAACAGAGCGATCACATGGTCACAATAGGTGTCCATGTGTCTGCCTGCAGGGGGACTGTCTGTGCTGACAGGCAGTCTCCCTGCTAGTGTAAAATAAAAAAAATTATATATGTGTATATAAATATGATATATAGACACATATTAAATATATATAATATGTGTCTATATATCATATATATATAATGCCATACTAAGTGTATTTTTATATTAATATGTACATATATTAACATAGAAATACACTTATAATTAAATTACACACGTATATATATAATATATATAATAACTATATATATTGTATATAAATATTATTATCAAATACAAATAATAAGTAATTTAAATTAAATAAAAACATGTAAAAATAATAATAAAAATTAAAAATAAATTATATCTATATGAAATTTTATTCTAACTGTATTTTGATAGTAATATATATATATATATATATATATATATATATATATATATATATGAAATGCTTCAGACTTGAGAAAGGGAGGTTCTCCCGAAAGCTTGTCATTAAAAAATTCTGTTAGTCCAATAAAAAAGGTATTACAAGATAAGAATTTTATCTGTTTTTTACATATATATATATATCTATATATATATATCAAAATACACTTAGAATGAAATTGTATATATATCTATGTAGATATAAATAAATAAAAATAATACGAAATATACATATGTCCATATACAAAATTACATAAATAATTATATAAATATACATGTAGACTTCAAATATATAATTATGCATATATATTTAAATTCTACAAGTGTATTTATGTAAAGTTTTTACATAATTAAGTAATTTTATTGATTGCAATTTGAGGGACCTGCCTGCCAAGACAGGCCAAAAGTCCAGAGAACTTAATTTGCTAGCACTGTATTTTACCCTGTAACTTTCTATAACACCCTAAAACCTGTACATGGGGGGTACTGTTTTGCTCGGGAGACTTTGCTGAACACAAATATTAGTGATTCAAAACAGTAAAACATATCACAGCGATGATATTGTCAGTGAAAGTGACTTTGTTTGTATTTTTCACACACAAACAGCACTTTTACTGATGATATTGTTGTGATACGTTTTCCTGTTTTGAAACACTAATATTTGTGTTCAGCAAAGTCTCCCGAGTATAACAGTACCCTCCATGTACAGGTATTATAGCGTTTTTGAAAGTTACAGGGTCAAATATATGGGTCAAATATTTTTACATTGAAAAAGGCCAGGTTGGTTACATTGCCTTTGAGAGCGTATGGTAGCCCAGGAATGAGAATTACCCCCATGATGGCAGACCATTTGCAAAAGAAGACAACCCAAAGTATTGCAAATGGGGTATGTCCAGTCTTTTTTAGTAGCCACTTAGTCACAAACACTGGCCAAAATTAGCGTTCAATTTCGTTTTTTACTTTTTTTCACACACAAACAAATATGAACGCTAACTTTGGCCAGTGTTTTCGACTAAGTGGCTACTCAGAATAGGTCACTCTTATTATCCAGGACTGGCATCAGAAATTTTAGACCGCTTACACAGTTCAACGTCTGGACTTCCCCCGAGTCAGCCAACAGGGCCCAGCCTGAGTGCGCCCACAAGGATGCAGTGTGGTGTAGTGTATGTAGTGTGTGTTTATAGTAGATATAGAGTGTGTGTGTAGTGGATACAGGCAGTATGTGTGTAGTAGATGAGGAGGGTGTGAAGTAGATGCAGTGTGTATGTGTGTGTAGTGGATGCAGTGTGTGTTTGTGTAGTGGATGCAGAGTTAGTGTTTGTGTAGTGGATGATGAGTGTAGTGGGTGCTGTGTGTAGTGGATGTAATGCGTGTGTTTGTCTAGTGGATGAAGTGTGTATAATGAAAGCAGAGCGTTTGTGTAGTCGATTGTGTATAACTATGTTAGGTAGGATAGGGGCTGCATTATTTTTTTAATACATTTTTAAATAAATGTAATTTTATTCCCACTCCATGACTTTTACCGGTGGCCAGTGAGACATTACACTCCCTGGTGGTCCAGTAGTATTGTGCAGGCTTCCAGGTGCATGTATAGTGAAGAGGGGCCCAGCAAATGCATATTTGGCATGTGTGCCGCTAGGTGCGTTGCTGTAGTAATCTGAGGCTGTAGTCATTTTAATGCAGTTGTGTGTTTGTATGTAGTGTTTGTGTGCAAATGCAGGTGTGCAGTGTTGGCATTTTAATGAAGGTGTGCATTTGTGTTGGTGTTTGAATGCAGGGGTGTAGTGTTGGTGTTTGAATACAGGGGTGTATTTGTGTATTGCGCTGGTGTTTGAATGCTGGGATATATGGACATATACACTGCCACACAAACTGACACAGATATACATAGATACACAAACATACACACTGCCGCACACATTGATACACTAACAGCTGTTTGCTTGCAAGAGTTGGAGAGAGGAGCTGCTGGGAGCTGAGGTCGTGTGTGCTGGGTCCCCTCTTCACTATGCATGCAGACAATGGCCTGGAGTCCCGCAGGAGCACATATATACATAGCGGCACATTACAAGATCACAGCGAGACTTTTTCTCCCAGAGCCGTCCGGTCTCCCCAGGACTGCTGGGCCAGTTACAACTGACACAGTTGTAGCACCCTGTTGCACAGCCAGTCAACGGATGACTTATCGGTGGTGTAAAGGGAAATTCAAAATGCAAGACAAAGTATTTATATAATGCCAAATATACCAGCCATTTTTGGAAAATGCATAGTTTCTGGGAAGTGTAAACAATCTCATGTGCTTATGAACTACAAGTCTAAGGGTGCTGACACCATAGGCTGCAGACCATAGGAATTTGGATTCCATAGCAGCCTGAATATGAGATATTGCCTCTCCAGGAGAAAATGTTTTAGAGTAGATTCAAACTGCATCTGGCAGCCATAGGCACAATAGCTTTTTTTATGGGCACAGATTACATTTCAATAACAAGAATATTCTCCAGCTGGGATAACATACTGATAAGGTGCTTTTCACACGTCTCATGATTGAAAAGGGTCCAAATGTACGTATACTCCTTCACAGAACAATCAATGAGAACCCAAGGTCAGTGCTGCAAATGGCCAATTTCCTTCTCATTTCTGCACCAGCAATAGATGTGCTGTACAGTTGGTAGAGCCTTTACTAATGCCCATCTTTCACTTCCAGTTGACCTTGACCATGAGAGAAACTTAGTTGAGCAATTTTTAGCCACTAAATAATGAGGGGTTGGGGCCACAGATCCTTTGTTTTTCTGTTCTCTGCACATTAACCCTCTCATGACATTGAATTCCACAATACGCGTGGTCTTATATATTTTAGTATTCTAATTTTGTGTTTCTCAACGTAAGTGATTATCCTTCACCATCCAAATAATACAGGGCATTAGAATGCAAGATAAGGCCACTAAAATTATGGACAGATCATGTAATATATACATACATATTAATGTGTAATGAAATGTCTCAACCGTGACTTATTTCTGGCTTAAGGTTATCCAAATTCTACTAGGTACAGAGGCTCTTGTTATTCACTGAATCCCATCCTGGTCTCCAACCTTTAACTCACTGCTTCAGGCCTATTCATTTGGAACATAATAAAATATTATTTCTGGCTTCTACAAAGTTTAATGGAGGTTGGTAACTAATGTATCTATTTGAATATAGACAGGAAATGGGTAGAATTCACACCTAAACCTGGACAGTTGGTATGAAGCTAAGGTTACCTACCATAACAAATTCAAAAGGTTGCTACTTGCATCTTGCTCGCCATGCCCTGCTCAGAGCAGGATTAGTCATAAGCAGACCTTAGGTGACTGCCTGGGCTCAGAGGTTAGCCAGGGTCCATACATTTGCTTGGCCCCACTCACCATCCTTATGTGAAGAAAGAGTGGGCACCAAACTGGTAACCTCACTAGGGCCAAGTGGGATGTTAATTTCTCTCTGGCCCTGGCCTGCTAAGCACCCCTGTCCCAACTAGGCAACGTAGGAATAATTGTAGAAAGGGCACTTTTGCATGAAATTTTTTGGGCCCCCCTGTAGTAGGATGGCCAAAGGTAGATCTTTAACTGTTGTGCAGCTCCCACAATGCTTTGCCATTGTGGCAGGGTTATATTTGTGAGCAGTATTTGTTCGTTTGAATGTAAGCATGTTTTTGTATGAAGTATGTGTGTGTGAACGTAGTAGTGTAATTGTATGCACCATTGTCATTTTAATGCAGTTGTGTGTTTGTATGTAGTGTTTGTGTGCAAATGCAGGTGTGCAGTGTTGGCATTTTAATGAAGGTGTGCATTTGTGTTGGTGTTTGAATGCAGGGGTGTAGTGTTGGTGTTTGAATACAGGGGTGTATTTGTGTATTGCGCTGGTGTTTGAATGCTGGGATATATGGACATATACACTGCCACACAAACTGACACAGATATACATAGATACACAAACATACACACTGCCGCACACATTGATACACATACATACAGACATAAATACACATACACACTGACACACACATATACTAACATAAATACACATACAAACAAACTGACACACAAACATTAAGACATATACACACAGATACGTACACACATTGACACAGATACACAATCACACTCACACAAACACAGTTATACTTACATAAATACACATACCGACAAAGATACTCACACACATATTGACACAGATACACATACACACTTGCACACACAGATACATACACATACTGACACAGATGCACATAAACACTGACAGATCCATGCGTTAATGCTTTTTAAAGAAATGTATATTATTATTTTTAAATGATGTATTCTGTATCATTTGTTTTATGGAAAATACTCAATAAATAAATCACTTAGTTGCTTGCAATCTCTTCCTGTCATCTGGAACACGGACTGTAATTTATATTTTCTTGGTTTAAGACATCATTTAGGAACACCACTTAAGGTATGGGGTGGCTGTACGTAGCCCAATCTGTGTCACATGAAGATAATGGCAATTATGACAGACTAAGAAGGGTTGAGGCAGTTTTTACAGTGAACTATAATGCTCAGGAACACCATATTTTGTGCTCCCAGCTGGAAATACAAAGTATATAGACCTTTAATTATGTAGAGACAAGTTAAATTGCTGTGAGTAGGCTACACTAATTAAAGCTTCCCTGGGCAGCAGGAAAGCTCCATCCAATAACAGTCAGATAACTTAATATCAGGCTTTGGAAATTCAGAAATTCTATATTTACTGTAACTAACGACCCCAATATTTCATGAGAAAGCAAAGTGCTGAAACATCTTTCAATTTCCTTGTCAGCTAAAGAAGTGGGTCTAAAGCAGTTGTATTCCAACTTGACCCTTGGTCCTTGGCTGGAAGGCACTTGCTAAAATTATATTTCCCTGACAGTTGGTGATGGATAATCCTGGCTTGTAGGTGGCATTGAGAAGAAAAAAGTATGTGGTTGGTATCCAAGGCATGAAGTGATTTAACCTTTAGAATTCTTGTTCCCTAACGGTTGCATCTCTAATTCTTTTTGTGTAGCACTCAACATTCCAGAGTTATGTCCCCTCTGATATGAATTAGACTTTAAAGCTTGCACAGTATGGGATCGTTTTAGGCTTAGATGGTGGAATGGACGTCCAGGGAGCAGAGGCGAATACTTGGGTTGCTACCAGTTTAATTGGGTTGCTACCATATTAACAATTCTCAGGTTGTTGCAATTCAATTAGCATGTTCACTAGTTTCAGAGGGGTGTTGCAAGGGTCAAAAACACCTGGTGCTTGAGGGCACAAATAATTTGGTGACCCTTTCCTAAAGCCCCATCCCTGGCCAACCCCACCTCTTAACCAACACTTCTTTTCACAGGCGCTCACATAGACATAAATGAGCAGACATGCGCATGGACACACAGGCACAGATACACACATACACAGACAGGCATAGACACACACATACAGAAAAAAACATACTGCGCCAAATAAGAAATACTAGACAAATATATATATATATATATATATACACACACACACACTCTCCAAAAGAAAGCCAGCACTCAAGGACTTCAACATAAAATATGTAGGCTTTAATCCAAGTAGTAAGTCAACGTTTCAGTTCACTACAGTGAAATTTTATGTCCTGAGGAAAGTTCACTGTAGTGAACTGAAACGTTGATTTACTACTTGGATTAAAGCCTACATATTTTATGTGGAAGTCCTTGAGTGCTGGCTTTCTTTTGGAGAGTGTAAATTCGTGCAGCTGAGCACCGATATATGAAGGAAAGCTGGAGTGCAAAACTTCTTTCAAACTGTATATATATATATATATATGCCAAAATACTAGAGTATTGCAGTATGCAATGATACCTTTTTCATTGGATTAACATAATATTTCAACGACAAGCTTTCGAGATATATATATAATTGAGATATAACAATATTAAAAAGTCCAAGCAAAAAAATATATATTTTGAAGATTGCTTTTTTGGGGGTCAGTCTGTTATCCTCCTTAGTGTTCAAGTAGACAAAACTTTAGTGCAGATGAGAAATTCTGTTGTTGGCGTCTCATATGAATAAAACATAAAAGAAACCACCAGTAGTTTAATCCAGTATATACAATGTCTTGGGTAAAATTAAGATAAAATACACTCACAAGGAGAGAGCTTCCAATCAGCTCCTAGATAGGGTTCTGAGTGGTACAATCCCCGCTCAAAGATAAATCTGGAGCTGTCCTCTTTTGATGTTCACAATGAACACGGCATATGAAAAGATTAAAACGACATATAGTGCTCACTGTTTTAAACAATAGTACTTTTTAGAAAAAATATAAAATCTTCTCACAAATTCAAGAGCACCTTTTGCTCAATGATATCAGCTTTGGTGGTATAATCCTTTAGATTAATAAAATAAATTGCAGAATATAAAATACATAAAAAATAAACATAACATTTTAAGGGTAAAAACAATGTTTACTGTAATATACCACACAAAATAAAAACAGATAAAAAAAAAATAAAGTCCTTCTATAATATAGAATCTATATAATCACAACACGTTTCACCCATAGGCTTTTTCAAGTGACCTACCGGTGACTATGGGTAAAACGCATAATACTCATATAAGACGCCAACAGGAGAATTACTCATCTGAACTAAAGTTTTGTCTACTTGAACACTAAGGAGAATAACAGACTGACCTCCAAAAAAGTACTATCTTCCAAAGGTTCTTATCTCCAAAAAATACTTTTTTTGCTGGGACTCTTTTTTTTGCTTTTTTTGCAGGGACTCATTAATATTGTTATATCTCAGTAGCCAGTGGTTCACAGGCTTTGCATCTTTTCCTACGTTGTGTTTCGAAGCAGTTGTATACAGCAAACACAGACTCAAAGGAATCCATGTTTAAAATGGAATGAGGCAAAAATGTGATTCTTTGTTGAACTAATTTGCATATGCCCACCCAGAATCCTTTGCAGTAGTAACATCACTGCAAATTCGTGATTTCTGTGGGAAAAGCAAGTCTTATGGCTTGACTGGTGTGCAGAATTTTGTTTAACATTGTATTAACTATACACAGACTTCAGGTGGAAGGGGTTTTCAATCATAATTTTTCCTCACCATAACCTTTTTAGTTTTTGCATATATATATATATATGTATGAAATTGTCTAGTATTTCTTATTTGGCTCAGTCTGTTTTTTCTGTATTTTTTACTTGTTCCTCTTGGGTTATTAGGGTATCCAAGTAACAGACCTAATTCTGCTGCCCTTGGAGTTAGCTCTGTATCGCCCCTTCTTTTTTTCCCTATAGACACACACATACACAGGCGCATATAGGCATGCACAGGCAGATACTTGCTTACAGATATAGAAAGACAAAGACAGGTATAGACAGACATAGAGAGGAACGCATAACAAATAGAGACACAGATAAGTGCATACAGAATGTAAGCCTATTTGAGCAGGGCCCTCTGTCCTCTGTTCCTGTGCATCCAGCTCGTCTTGTTCCAATTACATGTCTGTTTGTCCACATATTGTACAGCGCTACAGAATTTGTTGGCGAAAAGAATCAACGCAGGTGTAGGTCTGCAACATCTGGGGGGCAGAATTTGAGAATCTCGATGTAAAGGCTTCAAGACCCAAATGAAAATACTGTAAATACAAAAACAACCATACAGCATTACAGGTATGCAGGTATGTTGTTAGATGCATAATATAGTTATGGTTAAAAACAAATTGTTTTTCCATTCACCTTCTCTCATTCCAAAGATTTTTACAAAGTACAATACTAGAATTATACTATACTATACTCCTACTGAACTTATCAATAGTTTTAATTACTTTTTTACTAATAGATTTTAGGTTATCTGTAATGCAGCTAAGCGGTAGATTTAAGCATACACCCCTTGCGCAATTTCTAGACTAAGAGCTAGAAATCTTTTTTCAAATGTATACCGCCCTGTGACAAACTCCCCTTTCCACGTGAGTTTGCCACGAGCTCCTGGAAGAGCTTGTTTGCCAGCCTCCTGCCCACAGACTATGGGCCCTGCGGGGAAACCTGTAAAAGAACGTGACCGACCGAACGTGACCGACCGTTAGCACAGATTTCGTAGAACTGTTTTGGGCATAGGACCATGTGCACGGTCGGTGAAATTGTGACTTGAACTGAACCCCTAAACTGATCTGGGTGATTTTTGGATATGTTGGTCACCCAGATCAGGGCTATGGGGGTTGTGTGTATTGTTAGGGTACTTTTGGGATCTTTGGGAAAAAGTATGTTTTTTCTGTGCTTGGAGATAATTGGATTAGATGAGTACAGTTCCTGATCCAATTATCTCCCAGGCACAGAGGAAGGATTATCTGATTTTCTATGGGAGTGTCCTGGATCTGAGAGCCAATTTAATTGTGTATTTGTTATTACTGTGGTTTACTCTCAGCTCCAGGGGGGAGTCCTCCTTGCATGGGGACATGCATATAAGGCCAGATGTGGCTGCCATTAAAGGTATTCCAGCTTGTGCTCCCAGAACTATGTGTCGTCTGGTTACTGGGAGGGGAAAGGGCTGTTCTTTCATCACTGTTCCAGTGTGGAGGATTCAACAGAGAAAGTCCTTCTAAGGACTAGAGCTCCCAGGACTAAGTGTCGTAGAGGTGCCTGGGGGTGTCTAGAATGAATTCCCCATTCAGCTCCAGGAGATAGCGGTTCCAGAGCCCCAGTCAAGTCACGGCGACTGTGGGCAGAAGTGCTGCGATTTGTCTCCTGGTCCAGCTAGGAAGCGTTCCTTGGCGGAGGTACCCAGTCGTGGTACAGGGAGCTATGCTACACTCCCAACTCCAGCGTCCAGAGAATAAGGGCACTCATCAGAGAGGGTTAAAGGCGGTGGGCCAGTGACACAATTGCATCACTTTTTCTGCCAAAAGGAGATGTGGCCTTCACAGAAAGGGGGCAGATCAGCATCAATTACAAGCGGGTCATCCTGGTGTTATTGTAAGCCAGGCTGCCTGCCAATCATTTAAGGCCTGCTCACTGAGGTCAGACCCTGCAGGTAGCACTGTTTCAGTGCTCTCTGTCGGTTCCTAAAGCCCCTGAACATAGCAAGAGCATGTCTAATGATGCACTTGCGCTATGCCTGTTGTGGACAGTTGCCCAGTGACTCTAAAAGCGGGACACAAGGGAGCAAAGTTGAGACAGTGGGACAGGATCCAAAAATTGGGACTGAAATCAAGATGATTGGGGTGCCTGAAAATGTAAAAAAAAAAAAAAAAAACAACTAACAAACACCAACAAAAATTAACAAGCAGACAAACAGAGAGTGGAGGTCAATGCAGTCTATGGATAATTGCAAATTATTTTTAGGGTTGGAATTTCACAGGTTATTTGAGGTTATCTATAAGGTGAGAGTATCTACATGCCTTGAAAATATTTTCAGAATGTCTGTCTTCCTACGGCTCTTCTCAGAACAGATTCTCCTTGTATTACCTTGTTTTGTTACTTGTCATATCGTACGAACTCCGTTACACACGCGTGAGCAACAGTCTGGGAAATTAGTCAATTAGCACCGAGAGATCCATTAGTGACAGCTGATTGTTCTGGTCTGTATAAATGTAAGTGAACATGTTTAATCTGCTTGTCACACTTGAGTGGTTCTTAATAAAATGAAGGTAACTTCACACTGGTTCCCAGAGCCGTATCTGAAAAACTTTACTATTAATTATGAATTATTTGTCTTGTATGTAAATTAATATACGCAGAGTAAGAGCCGTCACCCCTTGTTGATCTTCTACAGACAAGCGCATATCTCCCAACATTTCAGATGGGCAAAGAGGGACATTGTAATTTTAAGAGTGTTGGTGGTTGGTGTGGCAGGCGTGTTCTGATAAATTTTAGGTGACTTACTATTAACAATTCATGCAAATAAAATGTTAAGTTAGGACAAGAATAATATATCTTGTTTACACTGACCGATTTCTAAACATGTTTGTTGTAGTTTAAATACACATTACTGTGAGTATTATTGCTGTGGAGCTCTGTTATACACTCAGATACACCAACAATATGGAGCTCCTTGAAAAGAGGGACACTAGGATAGAAAAGAGGGACAAAATAGGGACTGTCTCCCCTAAATAGGGACACTTGGGAATCGATTGGAGTAATAATCTGACAGATTTAAACCTGTCACCCTCCTTGTAAAATTAGTATTTCAGAAAGATAAAATATTTATAAAAAATACTCATATTAACTGTGTTGGAATTTCACTGAAAGGGATTATATGGACTCTTTACATTTTCTACACCTGACACTTCTTGACACTGGGTGACGCTACCACCACCTAGAAGTGCCAATCCCTCACCCGCCACCAGTGACGGCTGCGGGGAATTGGCTCTGTGTGTGGAGTATCCTGCGGTCTCACAAGAGTACACGTCTGCTCCTGGCAGCAGAAGAGGACCGGCCAGTAGAAGATGGAGGCCAGAAGAAGATGGAGTGACAGTTTTAGGTAAGTTTAACTCACGTTTGCCTGCTTAACCCTAGGCACTAGACACCCAGCGGTGCTGTTATTGTTGGGTGTCATAGCAAATTATGCAAAGTCCCCAGATGGTGACAGTGCTACTTTAAGTGATATACAGAGAGGGATTAAGATGTCATGGGGCAGGTTACTGGTTTGGAACCCACGCATTCTTCAGGAATTGTTAATGGGGCCAAGTGAATAGAATTTCAGGGGCCTCGGTTTACCGCTGAACCCAAAGCTGCTGGCTCATGGTTCATCCTGCTGTGATTTTATAGCGTACCGATAGTGTATGTATAGCATATTCTTGGCATAGAAAGTGACATTCACAGGAAACTTTAAATGAAAATCTGCATCGGATAAGCCAAGCTATGACTAAAGCCGAGCCAATGTTAACTGGGTTACTTACTGAGAATTCAAATTGAATTTCAAATTTTAGGCCAGAGTAGCTGAACGGAAGGCATAGCTGACTTAGAGAATTTGTCCAGTTTGATTATATTGGACTTAAATTTTAAATTCGGTTTGAATTCTCAGTTTTTGTGAATTAACCTTATAAAGAAAAGCTCATTTTTGAGAATTTTACATAGACATGACCATATAAACACCATCGAGTTATCTATAAGTTATAAGTGAGAAATGTCAGGAATTTAAAATTTAAGACCAAAGTAGCTGAGCTGCATGCATAGCTAACATGGATAACTTTTCCAGTTCTGCTACTTTGGACTTAGTGGTGAAATTAATTTTGAATACATGATAGTCCTCACTTGTGACTATCAAACACTGGGCTGAGTTCTCTTGCCAATGTATAGGTTCACTCTGTTTACTAAATAGCAGTTCCTCCATGGGAGCTTGTAGAAACATTGTCTATTCAGTAAACAGAGCAATTCCTCACTCTGCAGAGAATTGCTGTAGTTATAGTAGATAGAATAAATTTAGACAGTGCTGCTATCTAAAATAACAAAACTCACACAAATATCACACGTGATAATTTATTCTACCTGGCGCATGCTCAAGTGACATATTCACTTTAATGCTTATATATATTTGGTGCATTGTTTAAAAAATACTTCTTGCACAACGGAAATCAATAAATCGCTGATATAATCCTTCCTATTTTCTGTGGACCTGAGCTTAACCTAGAATTTATAAGAAAATATGTTTCCCCCTAAATGTATAGCATGCTCCTCCAGCTGTATGCGAGTCTCACTCAATGACCTTTTTATTCCCTTTAAATTTTACCAATAGCTGCAACTCTCTGTTAAAGGGACACAGTAGGCACCCAGACCTCTTCAGCCCATTGAGGTAGTCTGGGTGCATTGTCCCATGTCCCTTAACCCTACAGTGGTGATTATTGCTGTTTCTGAGAAACTGCAATAATTACCTCTGAGGGTTAACTCCTACTCTAGTGGCTGTCTACCAGACAGCCACTAGAGGGACTTCCAGAATCAAAACAAACCTTTGGTCCGTTTTCTGACACTGGACGTCCGTCCTCACGCTCTGCATGAGGACCTCCATCCTCAGATTTTTCCCCATGCTTTCCTATGGAGAAATCCTAATGCGAGCGCAGGCCATTGGCACACATGCGCATTAGGTCTCCCCCGCCGGCTGGCGTCAACCGGGGAAGAGCGTGGACGGAGACTGACCCTTGACGTTGGATTCAGGTAAGTGACTGACTGGATTTTAACCCCTTCAGCATCGCTGGATGGGGGGCCGAGGGAGGGGGACACTGCACGAGCCTATAGTGCCAGGAAACCGGGTTTGTTTTCCTTGCACTATAAAATCCCTTTACTTCTTTTAGCCACCACTTCCAAATTTCCCCTGCTACCTCTTGTCTCAAATCTCCAGAAATCTCTTGTCTCAAATCTCATTGTATCCTTTAGATTGTAAGTTCATGGGCTTCTATCTTTGTATAAAAGAGCTTCAATGGCTAGATCTCAGCTTACGGACAGGGCCCTCTCTACCTTTTGTATTTGTCTGTTATATTGTACATTCTCCCCTAATTGTACAGCGCTGCGGAATATGTTGGCGCTTTATAAATACCATTAATAAATATATGTTTTATGTTATCCCATGTCCAGCTTAAGAAAAAGTACAGAAACCTTATCGCCATGTGACAGAAGAAAAGGGCAGCATGGTGGCTCACATCTGTTTCCATGGAAATGAAAGGATGTGTCAACAATGCACAGGAGGGACCTCCATCCTTCCCAAAGGATATTCAAGGACATATGCCTTTTACAGCCTCCCCCTCAATACATCTGCATACAGATAAGCTGAGAGTACTATTCTTGCATATTTGTATGCACCCGAATAAGATGTGCTCCCTCTACAGGATCAACGTGTGTCCTGCAGGCCTACAGGGCAGTACGTGGAATTTCATTAATCTGTTTATTCTGAGAATTTAGATGGCGCCAACATATTCTGCAGCGCTGAACACTGTCAGGAATTCAAAGCACATTTCAAATTTAGGGCCAAAATAGCTGTGCTGGAAAGATTCTCCCAGTAAGCTTGGCATCCTGTTTGGCTAACTTTAAAGGATTCCTATAGTGCCAGGAAAACAAACTCGTTTTCCTGGCACTATAGGCTCCTGGAGTACCCCCCTCCCGCGGGGCTGAAAGGGTTAAAACCCTTTCATGGCTGTCTGTTAGATTTGTAAACATTGCAGCACTAAGTGTAAAAGGGTCACAGCACCCAGACTACTTCAATTAGCTAAAGTGGTCTAGGTGCCTACAGTCAGGGCCGGATTAACATAGGGGCTGATGGAGCTGCAGCTCCAGGCCCAGGCCCATGGAATAGGCCCATTGATTTTAAAAAAAAAAAAGAAAAAAAAATTTTTTTTTTTTACACACACTACTATTGGGGTTGCCAGGTATTTCTCATGTATTTCTTATGGTTGCCAGGTATTTCTCAGAAGTATTTATCAGGTATTTGAGGCTGCCTAGCCGGTGCCGGTATTGCAGTAATACCGGCAATACAAATGTCTATCTCAATATAAACAGAGATTATTCTGCAATACCAGTGCCAGCCAGTAGGGGTTGCTGTTTGTGTGGAGAGAGGCAGGGATAAGAAGTTACAGCATCTGCCTCTCTTTACTCATTGATCTGCGGGTGAGCAGCTCTGCACAGAGAGTCCAGACAGCAGCTACGAGCCTGCGAGACATGTGGACACTGAGACATTGGGAGACATAGGGACACTGGGGAACATGGGGACACTGAGACTCTAGGGACACAGTGGCTCCATGTCTCCCAGTGTCCCATAGTCTCTCAGTGTCCCCTAGTCTCTCAGTGTCCCCATGTCTCCCAGCCAGTGTCCCCATGTCTCCCAGCCAGTGTCCCCAGGTCTCCCAGTGTCCCCATGTGTCTCTCAGTGTCCCTAGTCTCTCCATGTCCCCATGTCTCTCCATGTCCCCATGTCTCTCCCAGTGTCTCATGGTCCCCATGTCTCCCAGTGTCCCAATGTCTGTAAGTGTCCTCTAGTGTCCTAGTGACATCGGGACACTGGGAGACATAGGGACACAGACTCTAAGGGACACTGGGAGACATGGGGATACAAATACTAGGGGACACTGGGCAACATGGGGACACTGACTTGCTAGGGGGCACTGAGAGACATGAGGACACTGGGTGACTTTGAGACCTGGGAGACATGGGGCACTCCCAGTGTCCCCATGTCTTCCAGCCAGTGTCCCTAGTATCTCAGTATCCCCTTGTCTCCATGTCCCTGGTGTCTCTCAGTGTCCGCAGTGTGCCAGTGTCCGCAGTGTCTCAGTGTTTCCTAGTCTCCCAAAGTCCCCTAGTCTCCTAGTGTCCCAATGTCCCCTAGTGTCCCCATGTCTCCTAGTGTCACCTAGTATAAAAAAAATCTCAGGCACTCACTGTGATAGATTTAAAGGACCACTATAGTGCCAGGAAAACATACTCGTTTTCCTGGCACTATAGTGCCCTGAGGGTGCCCCCACCCTCAGGGTCCCCCTCCCGCCCGGCTCTGGAAGGGGGAAAGGGGTAAAAACTTACCTTTTTCCAGTGCTGGGCGGAGAGCTCTCCTCCTCCGATCCTCCTCTTCTCCTCCCCGTCGGCTGAATGCGCACGCGCGGCAAGAGCTGCGCGCGCATTCAGCCGGTCACATAGGAAAGCATTCATAATGCTTTCCTATGGACGCTGGCGTGCTCTCACTGTGAAAAATCACAGTGAGAAGCACGCAAGCGCCTCTAGTGGCTGTCAATGAGACAGCCACTAGAGGAAATAGGGGAAGGCTTAACCCATTCATAAACATAGCAGTTTCTCTGAAACTGCTATGTTTATGAAAAAATGGGTTAACCCTAGCTGGACCTGGAACCCAGACCACTTCATTAAGCTGAAGTGGTCTGGGTGCCTAGAGTGGTTCTTTAAGTCTAGTGAGCAATCAGAGAGAAGCTCCTGTCTCTATTCTGCCTGTGAATACCTAATGAGTTAATAACTACTCAATCATTTCTAGTTCACAGAGAGATTTTTCACTTATTTTTTAATTCTTCAAGTTTATTCAAGACAGACATTAGATAAGAGCAGTAGATAGGGGCTGAATCTGAAACAAGTTACCAACCCCATACAACTGAGGGTTAAAGCAACTGTAGTATCCTCTTTATGCTCTCTCCGTTTTGCAACAATATTGCAACACTGTGATAATACAGAAGCCCTAACCTGACAGCTATCTGGCTCAGTTTCTTCACTCAAACTGTCTCCTATATTGAATTGCAATAACCAAAATTAGGGTAAGAGAGATTGCAACAATTTGTAATTACAAACAACCTTCTACTAGTTCTATATTATGATATTGTAGAATCAATGACATCAGCCATCTGCTCCCTGTATTCTAGACACCTACTCAGTGTGATATAAGAAAATCCAACTCCTGATAGAGACCTCACTCAATAAAGTCAGAGATTAGGACAATTGGACGACTTTATATTCTTTATCTATTTCTGCATATATTATCTATTTTTCTGAGTAGGTAGAGGTATAGCAAGTTGGCTTTGGATTTGCTATCTGACCATTAAAATAAGTGGTGTGCAGCGTTCTATCAAAGAGCATACATTTCCTCATCTTGTGTTCCTTTCCAGCTAACACCGACATTCAGAGTCTTTTAGCTCTGGAAATAGGTAGTTATTATTATTACGCGGTGATAGATTTAAGCAGATTTATTGGACACCGCAACGTTTCAACCTGTAACCAGGTCTTTATCAAGTCTCCAGTGTGCCTTATGTATCACAGTGTCCCCTGTGTATCAGAGTGTCTCAGTGCCCCATGTCTCCCAGTATCCCTGGTGTGTTTCAGTGTCCTCAGTGTCCCCTAGTCTCCCAGTGTCCCCATGTCTCACAGCGCCCCCAAGTGTCTCAGTGTCCCCTAGTATAAAAGAAAAAATCTCAGGCACTCACTGTGATAGATTTAAGCGGGTTTATTGGACACCGCAACATTTTGACCTGTACCCAGGTCTTTATCAAGTCTCCAGTGTCCCCTATATATCAGTGTCCCCTATGTATCACAGTGTCTCAGTGCCCCATGTCTCCCAGTGTCCTCTCATGTCTCAAAGTTACCCAGTGTCCCCATGTCTCCCAGTTTCCCCAAGAGTCTCAGTGTCCCCAGGTCTCTCAGTGTCCCAATGTCTCTCAATGTCCCCTAGTGTCCTAGTGACATAGGGACACTGGGAGACATGGGGACACAGACACTAAGGGACTGGGAGACATGGGGACACAGACATGCCCCCTGTTTGTGTATGTTTGCCTCTTTCGGCAGTTCTGGTTATGTGATTTGTGTCAGTGGTCCACCCTTTTTCCCCGTCCATAGACTTCCTGCTTTACTGGACACTGCTGTTAGGGGGTATGGGTTTACTTGAAAGATGAAAGCATTGGTATGTGTTTTCTCATAGCTGCATCCTATGAGTTTCCCTCCAGCACCATCTCCATCAGATACATGACGCTTAGGAGGTAGGACTGATTTAGTATTTTTGGTCAAAAAAATGTGTAACTAGGCCAATCATAATTGTCAGCACCAGGCCCACTGGGCTCTTAATCTGGCCTTGCCTACAGTGTCCCTTTACGTTTTGGCATCGACTTTGTGCTCCCCCACAATTCTCTCTTTAGTGAATAACCCTAAAAAATTTAGAAATTTGAAAACTAATAGGCAACATTGACTGGCTTATTCACTGAAGTGAGATTTCAAAGTGAATTTAAAATTTAAGGTCAAAATAGCCGATCTGGAAAAATTGTCCAAGTCAGTTATGCTTTCCATTCGGGTGCTCTGGCCTTAAATTTGTAATTCACTTTGAATTCACTTTGGTTTCTCAGTTTAGCAAGTAGCCGTGTAAGGCTAGACATTAAGGAAGTTAAAATGCTACAAGGATAGTAGAGCAGAGTTATCAGGTGTGTAATATTGTGTTACGTTATAGCTTTCTATGTATCGTTCTATTGAGGCTGGGCATTGTGCTATTTAAAAATAAAAATGAAATAAACAGCATTAGGATTTTATTCACAAGAAGTACATTTATCTGCAACTTTAAGGTACATATTGAAATTCAGAAGATGCTGCACCGGATTTCTTTCACTTTTGCCCCTTCTCTCTGCCATCGCCTTCAAATTCCTCTGCTACCCCTTGTCTCATCTCCCCATTTTAACTTTTAGATTGTTAGCTCACGGGCAGGGCCCTCTACCTTTTGTATTGGTCTGTTTGCACTGTATTGTCTTTTACCCGACTGTACAGCGCTACGGAATATGTTAGCGCTTTATAAATGCCAGTAATAAATAATAACAGAAGTTCAATGCAGCTCTTCACCGTCAAGGCTAGTAATTAGCGGGGTTATTCATCCTTGTGAGTCCCTCTGCCCCACCCGTGGTCAGAAGGTAATGTGACCAAATGCAGCTGGTAGGAACGCATTGAATGCAATGTTTATGTGGTAATTGCCGCACACTCTCCTCAGTCCCCAATTCTCATCTATGAGGAGCGATAGATTGGACCGTTGGATTTGGAGCGACATCTGCCAGCAGACATAACAGGAGGTGCTCCGCTAGTAAGTAAAACCCTATTTTTAATTATTGGGTTTTTTTGCAAATGGAGGAAGCCCTCCGAACGAAGTATAGACTAGGACACTATAGTATGAGGAATAACATTTTTTTTTAATTGTGTTCCTTTAAGGCTAAGAACTTGAAATATTTCCAAAGTCAGCTATACTAACGGCTTGACTTTTTTTGGTCTTTAATTTGAAAATCAGATTGGATTTCCAACAATTCTTACTTTGTTAAATAACCCTGATTGGATTTACTTGTATAATATCAGCAAGCACAGGTCTGTAAACAGAGAGACAGCCATCCTCGATAACGTGGTCGCTGAAACTTAAATAATTTAAAATATAATAAATAGATACTTATTCATATGCCTTAGTCTGTAATTGTCATTAATTGTGTCATAAAAAAATCAAAGTAAATGCAATAATAATTTGCAATATTATCAATCAAAGCAGTAAAAATCGTTATTTTAAACCTATGGAAACACGGTCTCAAATGAAAACTCTGTATGGAAACTATTTATAAAATTAAGAAAGTCACAAATAAAATAATAAAAAAAAAAAAACCAGACAAACCGAACCCTATAAAACATAATGGGAGGTATAGTTCTACAAAGTCATGTTAAACGGGGCTTTATATATATATTTGGCCTCTAAGTGAGACCTTCCATTTTTGATGGATTCAATTAAATAAGCTGAGTGTCTGAGCAAGGACTCCTTTAAATATTGCTCAGTGACTTCAATTCATGGGAAACATGCAGCGAGTGAGTGTTTAGAACACTGGTCCCAGTAAACCAACAGTCCACATTTTCTCTGTGTTCCCAGTGGAACAGAACTGTGAACTGCCTAAATTCTAGATTGCTGGTCTGCTACATCGAGGACAGGTTTGGGAACCACCAGTTTATAGAATTAATTTTTATAGCCATTGCTGAGAAGTGTAGAGTAGTTTAGATTATTGACGATTCAAATTAGTCATTATGTTTTTTAAATTTATTTTTTAAAATGGCACAATGGATTCTCCTCCCCCCGGTTAGGTTTCTATAGGTGTACACCATTACTGCGTGATGTGGTTTTATAACACGATACTGTATCTTTGCTGATGTCAAACACCATAACTGCCAGCAATATATCTCCCCCACCCCCCTCTTTTACAATTTTAATTATGGCCCAGGAAAGGGGAGAGCTGGCGTGGGGGGCGGCAAATACCCATTCCACACCTGGGCTGCGAGACTCACAGCACAATCTTCCTGTCGATTAAATGCAGAGGGTCTGGCTATTGCCAAAATACTGCCGGAGATCAGAGACATGGAGGACTTGAGTAGAATCATTTTCCTACCCAGAACCACATGGATTATTCATAATAATTTTGTTCTTGGGCTTGTGGCCTGTGGTATTAATACTCTAGAAGCGGCAGGATCCGGGGATAATCAGGCTGTCAGACTATGATAAATATGTAGATTGTCCCTAAAGGTATTTGCTCCTGCTCTATTTATTATTGTCGTCTACTGAGGCCAAACCTAGTCAGCTCTTCCTTGGCTCCTTCATATCAATACACTGTAACTGTTAGATTCTGAATTATTCTCTCCAAATTCTACCTATCCTGATTGTTGTAGAGGACCGTTACATGCAGCGATCAGCTAGCAGTGAATGGCTCTGCTGGCCTAGTGACAGGAACATGTCAATTCCTCATTGTGATACCACAAAGTGTTTGTTGTGAAAATGCCAGTAGACAAGCTGCATGTATGATGTGAGCAGCAGCGGGAGCCATATTAGCCTGCAGAATAATTACCAGCAGCAACATTGTCCTCATTTCCACTCTTAACGTTAATACAGCTCGCTCGCGTGGTCTGATAGATACTGACTATTAACACATTCTTTGTCACGTTTGCTGCTTCTCCAAGAACCAAGTTCACTCCTTTTTTTTTTTTCTCTAAATTTTGACTTGTAGATTCTTTTTTGTAAATTCTTTATTTTGTCATACAGGTGAGTACAATAAACATAAGCAAACGCTACAACAGCGTACGTGTGCGTGTAAACAAATCGAGCATTAGTTCTGATAATACAAGTGTTGATCATGCGCGATCCTGAATACTCAATAGTCGTCAAGCGCCATATTGTTTAACAGGAAAATGAATACAATAGTAACATCGGTGCATAAGAGCGCATTTACAGAACAGATAAAAACTCTAGATTGAATAGCTTAGTAAAAACGTAGCAACGCTTCCTCTATAAATTATAGTATGCTGCTGTGTCTCCGAACTAGCAAGGTTGGCAGGAAAAATAAGGCAGTAACATCGTAGTAACAACAGAATTAAGACGGATATGATGCATGAAGTCCGAATACAGGAGCAGTATTATTGATTGACATTTGGGACATAAACTGTAAAGCTCAATTCAAGGTCTCATGCACACGTGTCAATATTATGGTGCCAACACTGGGATTCAGTTTCTAGTGCCTGATGCGGTACAGATCAGGGGACGATTCCTTGAATCCAGGCTTCCACTCGGAGCCTCCCGTAGAAGTGAACCCCAAGGGAAATTATGAGGTCGGAGTTAGCCTAATGGGTTGGGTCTGTTTGTGTGTCCCCTAGGTCGGGTATGGGTTATGTCTGTGTCTAGTCACCTTGATGTATTGTTAATCTATTGCTTAGCTCCTATCCGCTCAGTAGTTAGTTATGTCCTACCTCGATGACATGTTCTCCATGCGTCAGAGCCTGTTCTGCCGCTGTCTTTCAGTCTTGTGTAAGTCGGAAGATCGTGTCAGTAGAACTATCTACACGTCATGGTAATATCTTGTGCGTCAACGTGTTCGAGCCCTCCCGGTTCCGACCCCCTCGGCCGCAAGCCGCACCGCCCCCGCGGTGTCCCTTAGTGAAGTTACCCGTAAGCAGTAGTTGTAGCAGGTATAAAAAGGGGGGAGGAGTAGGAGGAAAAGGAAGGGGATGTGGAAGGGTCTGTGAGCAGTTTACATCGGAGTGCGCCCGGGCATCCCCAACCCCCGGGTGTCGCAGTGAGCTCGTGCCTCTCTAAGTTCTGGTACGGGAGAGATAAACATACCATGGGGTCCAGATGTCGACATGTCTGGTGCTTCTCCCTAGTAGTTCTGCGTATCGTGCCTCAGCTGTGTGTATTTCCTCAACTCTCTGTAGCCATTCTGCTACGGTTGGTGGGTGGATCTGCTTCCACTTAGCTGGTATAGATGCTTTCGCAGCATTGAGCAGGTGTCTCAGTATCGATCTCTTATATTGGGCTATCGAGCTTTCCGTAAAGTGTAGTAGGGCCATTTCCATGGTAAATTCTGGTAAGTCTCCCACGATTGTCGTTATCTCCCTCTTGATGTCTTCCCAGCATGGTTTAATCCGCGCGCAGTCCCACCAGATATGTCGTAGGGTGCCTGTTTGGGATTCGCATCTCCAGCACGTATCTGTCGTTCCCGGGAATATCCTGTGTAATAGAGATTGGGTTCTGTACCAGTGTGAGAGTAATTTGAAGTTGACCTCCTGATACCTTGTGCTTATGTAGCTCTTGTGTTGTAATATTAATATCTGCTCCCATTGCGCCTCTGTGTACGTCCTTGCCGTCAGTTCTTCCCATTGCCTCTTAAATGCATTTTTACGTGTGCGATCCCCTGTGATCAACTGCTGGTAAAGGATTGATACTCTGCCGTCTGTGTCGGTGTTTGTCACGCAGAGGTGTTCGAACCACGTCTGTTCTCTGTGGATCGCTTCACGGTTGGGGAGGTTGTAGTAGAAGTGCCGCAATTGTGTGTATCGAAATCTGTGCATCAGTGTGTGTAGTGTCGCCGTGCTCCATTCTGGCAGGTTTCTCATTCCTGTGTTGCTCAGGACCTTGGACAACGGGATATAATCTCCGTCTCCATCTATCGGCCAGGCAGATCGGTGTAGTCCCCCGCCTATCATGCTATTGTGTGTTATCGGGATCAAGGGGCTTGGTTGTGGGGAGATATATTGGTTTCGCCTCAGGGAAGACCACGTCTTCAGCGTTTGTACGATGGGTGATTCATTGCCCAGTTTTGGTGCCGCGTCCGCTGTGCCTTGCCATATGTACATGTGGAGGGCCTTGTTCGTACTCTCCCTGTCCAAGGCAGCCCACAATTTGTGTTCAGGTGCTGTGTGCCAATCTCTAATCCGTTGTAAAACCGTGGCCTGAAAATATTTGCGAACGTCGGGCAGCGCCAGTCCGCCCCAGTTTTTGGGTAGACACAATTTGTCGTAGCTGAGTCGTGCTCTCTCTCCCTTCCAGACATATTTTATCACCGCCGATTTAAGTGTTGTAAAGAATTCTGGGGGTACGTGCCAGGGGATGGTGTGAAAATGGTAAAGCAACCTTGGTAGAATATTCATTTTAACCACCGCTATGCGTCCCTGCCAGGATATGTGGTCAAAGTTCCAATTTTTGAGGTCGAGCAGTATTGTGCGTAGAAGGGGCGTGTAGTTTCTGGCATATATCTCTTTCGGTTCACTGGGTATCCAAATTCCCAGGTAACGCATCTGGCCTGGGCACCAGTGGAAGGGGAATTCGCGTTCGATCCGTTCCCTTACAGCTGTTGGGGCCGACACGTTCAACAGTTCGCATTTAGTTTGATTTAGCTTCAGTCCCGATACCCGGCCGTATATGTCAAATTCCTCCATCAGAGGCGGCATGGAGTTGATAGGGTTGTCGATAAAAAAGAGCATGTCATCCGCGTATGCGGCTACCTTATGTTCCTGGTCCTTATGTCTAAACCCCCTAATCTCTGGGGTTTGCCTTATCCTGTCCAAGAACGGCTCCAACGAGAGGGCAAATAGGAGCGGCGATAGCGGGCAGCCCTGCCTGGTGCCATTGTGTATGGTAAAGCTGTCTGTGAGCGCGCCATTCACCCTCACTCTGGCACTAGGGTTAGCGTAGAGCGCCTCTATCCAGGCTAACATTCCCGGTCCTAGGCCGACCTTATGCAGTGTTGCCATCATGAAGCTCCACGTTACCCGATCATTGACTTGTAGATTCAAAGATGAGAGCGACATTTATTTATATATAAAACAATATTTGTTTAATAAATAGCTTATATTTCCTGCTGTGCCCACATAATATAAGAAGACATTTTTTTTAATTAACCTGTTAAAGTAGCTGCATTTTAATTTATTTTGAGCCACAAGCTGCTATTTCTCATTCCTATGGATGTACAGATCCCGTTAGTAGGTAAATGCATGTAAAATGAAATATATGTATAGCAGCATTTCTCCTGATAAGAGCTTTGCCTTTTGTCAAACAGTTCTGTTTGTCAGAGCTAGAACCTCTCCAACAAAAACGAAAGAGGTGTCTTGTAATGGGAAAGTCTCTGAGTCCTGTTATAATTGGTGCCGTATACTTTAGCTATCATCCCTAGTATTTTGTAAGAACTTTCTAAAGGTGTCTCTACCCCAGAAGAAATAGGGGAGCTCTGCTAAAGACAAATAATATTATTTTATCCTGTGTTGATCTTGGCATGGGCCCCATTCAAACCCACATATTACACAACCATTCCTTGTACCAAACCCTTTATACTAATACTGTGACATTATTATAGAAGGAATGAGATATTATTAAACATGAATTTTTTAAATTAAGGTAATAGAATACCTCCAGGCCCTTTCTGTTAGGAGTAGGAGAGGTTATGGACATTATATATTTACTTCTGATTTTCTGGTCATCAGCTAGGAAGGGGTTAATAAAGAGGACAGTATATTTAGTATTTGCAGCCACAGGCCCACCCCATATACATGGTCCTCTTATAATTTGAGGAGTGTCCACTGAGTGTTTTTTCATTAAATGCCTATTATACACCTCTTGTATTCTGCATAGAAAATTATTTAACCCCCCAATATAAGACCCCCTTGCACCATAACAAGTTAATTGCAATTAAGTTGTAATGGTACCCAGAGTGCCCCTTTCAGATGTCAGTGCCAAAATAGTATGTATGCAAACAAAGCCATATACAGTCACCAGTTTATATTTGATGCGTCCTTTAAATGTACAGGTATTTTCAGCGAGTGAGGAATAGTTCAGTTTCCACACCTCCAATACAGCACTTAGACCAGATTTCCTCAAACTCCGGCCCTCTAGATGTTGCTGAACTACAACTCCCATGATTCAGTGAATGAAATAGGCTGAGAATCATGGGAGTTGTAGTTCAGCAACATCTGGAGGGCCGGAGTTTGAGGAAGCCTGACTTACACAATCCACCTTTGCAGATAATTGACCACATTCTGAATCATAACAAAACCTTGAATTTTACCTATCGGTTTGTTCTACGGTAATTTAAGAGTTTCTCTTCAAGTTCCCCTAAACATATATTATTTATATATATATATATATATATATATATATATATATATATATATATATACAGTTGCAAGAAAAAGTATGTGAACCCTTTGGAATGATATGGATTTCTGCACAAATTGGTCATAAAATGTGATCTGATCATCATCTAAGTCACAACAATAGACAATCACAGTTTGCTTAAACTAATAACACACAAAGAATGAAATGTTGCCATGTTTTTATTGAACACACCATGTGAACATTCACAGAGCAGGTGGAAAAAGCATGTGAACCCTTGGATTTAATAACTGGTTGAACCTCTTTTGGCAGCAATAACTTCAACCAAACTTTTTCTGTAGTTGCAGATCAGACGTGCACAACGGTCAGGAGTAATTCTTGACCATTGCTCTTTACAGAACTGTTTCAGTTCAGCAATATTCTTAGGATGTCTGGTGTGAATCGTTTTCTTGAGGTCATGCCACAGCATCTCAATCGGGTTGAGGTCAGGACTCTGACTGGGCCACTTCAGAAGGTGTTTTTTTTTTTTCTGTTTAAGCCATTCTGTTGTTGATTTACTTCTATGCTTTGGGTCATTGTCCTGTTGCAACACCCATCTTCTGTTGAGCTTCAGCTGGTAGACAGATGGCCTTAAGTTATCCTGCAAAATGTCTTGATAAACTTGGGAATTCATTTTTCCTTCGATGATAGCAATTCGTCCAGGCCCTGACGCAGCAAAGCAGCCCCAAACCATGATGCCCCCACCACCATACTTCACAGTTGGGATGAGGTTTTGATGTTGGTGTGCTGTGCCTTTTTTTCACCACACATAGTGTTGTGTGTTTCTTCCAAACAACTCAACTTTGGTTTCATCTGTCCACAGAATATTTTGCCAGTACTGCTGTGGAACATCCAGGTGCTCTTGTGCAAACTGTAAACGTGCAGCAATGTTTTGTTTGGACAGCAGTGGCTTCCTCTTTGGTATCCTCCGATGAAATCCATTCTTGTTTAGTGTTTTATGTATTGTAGATTCGCTAACAGGGATGTTAGCATTTGCCAGTGACCTTTGTAAGTCTTTAGCTGACACTTTAGGATTCTTCTTCACCTCATTGAGCAGTCTGCGCTGTGCTCTTGCAGTCATCTTTACAGGATGGCCACTCCTACGGAGAGTAGTAGCAGTGCTGAACTTTCTCCATTTATAGACAATTTGTCTTACCGTGGACTGATGAACAGCAAGGCTTTTGGAGATACTTTTATAACCCTTGCCATCTTTATGCAAGTCAACAATTCTTAATCGTAGGTCTTCTGAGAGCTCTTTTGTGCGGGGCATCACTCACATCAGGCAATGCTTCTTGTGAAAAGCAAACCCAGAACTGGTGTGTGTTTTTTTTATAGGGCAGGGCAGCTGTAACCAACACCTCCAATCTCATCTCATTGATTGGACTCCAGTTGGCTGACATCTCACTCCAATTAGCTCTTGGAGATGTCATTAGTCTAGGGGTTCACATTCTTTTTCCACCTGCACTGTGAATGTTTACATGGTGTGTTCAATAAAAATATATATATTTTTTTTTTTTAAAGAATAGAACAGGCTTTAATTTCATATCCTATATGTATACCTAACATTATTACTTGTGAATAAAAAATTTAAAATGGGTAAAAATATGCTTATAGTAATTTTTAGATATCTAGTGGAACGAGATATAAAGAACTCAACATAGATTCATATATCAGTCCTGATTGTTAAATGCCTAATATATTTAGGAACTAAATTAATTTTTTATAGATAATGTTAACCCTAGCATTAATGGGTATACCAGCCATACCCCTTACCCAAAGCTTACACTCACTGTAACTGTATGCCTGCACTAATCTTAATCTCAACCCTACACTATATTTAACTCTAAAACAGCATTATCCCATGAACAGCATTAACCCTTACCTAACACTAACTCTAACCCTACCCTACTCTCTTACCCAGAACTCTATCATAACCCCAATCCTAAACACAAGGTAACCCATTGCTAATATCAATTCTGTTAGAAAATGATTGTGACCTCCATCTACTGGCTGTTTTTCATAATCACACAAGTTTGGCAAAGACCCAATTAAGGGTCGAAATGTTGTAGTGTTCCATTGGTTCTAATAAATGTGCATGAAGCTAGAGGTGTCTTTGGACGGCACTCAAGGCTGCCAGAGACAAACCGGCTCTGGCCTATCAAGAGTCCCAGTGAAACTTCAAATATTTGATAGTGCAACCCAAGTCGTGATTGCAGGTGGTGAGGGACAATCCTCTATTTACGCATTGCAGCACTTAAAATGACCTCAGAACACTCCTCTCAGCACTTGTGAACGGGAATCCGCACTGGAGTAGAGCAACCCACAGCAGCTATCACAGCTCCTGTCCTTGACCTGTGCCTGGTCCCCATTGAACCCCAGGGAAACCAGTCGCACTGCTAGATACACACATAACTGCATCACTGACAATCCACATAGACACACACAAAACCCCACAAGCAGCCTCTCACATGCAATACCACAAGCAGCCATACACATTCACAAACCGCCAAACATACAAGTTGAAACACAGTCCACATTCACAGGTATGATACACAAAACCACAAACTACTTATGAAAATATACAATGCAATAGCCCACATACTCCGAAATACAAAACTACAAATTAACTGCAGCACCCATAAATAACACAAACAGAATACGGCAACATGCACACCTCCGTTTAAAAAGAATTAACGGCACACAAAGGGACTTCAGGATCTTGTTTTGGCACAGTACTACTTAAAAGACCACTAAAGGCACCCAGACCACTTCAGCTCAATTAAGTGGTCTGGGTGCCAGGTCCCCCTAGGGAGCTTCGCATGGAGACGCTGAACGTTCCCCATAGAGATGCATTGATTCAATGTATCTCTGAGAAGATGCTAATTTGTGCTGCGTGGCGTTTTACCGCGCATTTGCAATATCCTCCCAATGCGTTCCTATGAGAAAGCATGGGAATGGTTGAGATCATTAGAACTGATGATCTTTGCCGTAGAGGCAGGGCCAGGTCCGGCGAGACCAGCATGGCGATGGAGAGAAGGTAAGTTTAAAAAACTTTAATCTTTAAAGGGCACCGCGGGAGCTAAACATGTGTTCCGGCATGTCAATCTAGATTTAAAAGAAAACATAGCATGTCATGAAAAAAAGTTCTAGGTGATAGTCAATGTCCTACCTGATAATGTATATTTCGGGGAATTGACAGTTCCTCTTTGATAAAAAGCCTCTCATAAATTATGACACATTCGCAGCATCAGCTTTGTGTATGTTTTAAACTTTTTTTTAAACCGGATCACAAAATCTGAGTCTACCAAGCACCCAAAGCCGACAACCTCTGCTGGTAATAAGGAAGTTTAATTTCCTTATTATCCAGATATTATTGGGGTTATCCTTATTATCCTTCCATTTAAAAGGAGTGGGCTGTGCAAAATGTCCATTATCCTCCTTGCCTCGTTTTGTCTTGAACTTACAACAAACTTTTTTGTGAATGTAACGGACTGTTTTGCACACAAGAGGTTAAAAACCAGATGCACAGGCAGCTACTGCAATCACCAATCTCCTGAACTGGAACCATACAAATCCTCCAGCTCCCGAACAGGAAACACACGAATGCTGTTAAACAGCCGAAAAGGGAAAAACCATACGAACAGTTTACACTCCTGGCAGTCGCACTGTAACAGCATACAATCCAATTCTCCCCAAGAACAAGACGACATTTCGTTTGAGGATCAAACAGAACTGATTTACTGGGGCTACCTGCCTGGCATTTATGCAGGTCTCCCACCTGGTGGACACTCCCTTAGGGGACCAGATGGAAGACTGGGATACAGGACAGACACTGACCAATTACAGACATACAGTGTAAAAACATTCCCACAATACATTGTAATCCCTCCTCTCTATCCTGGAGATAATTGGGAAGTAATCCAATTATCTCCAAGGACAGAGGCAAGACTCCATTAACCATATGGCAGACCAAGGACGGTAAAAAGACATTAAAATATACAATGTTACATTTATTACATAAAATACCCACATGTAACTTATCCCCAGATAGCTTAGCTCTGAGCGAACATTATTACCGAATGGCGCTCAGATCTCACACATATAGTTCAATTGCCATGGAGCCAAAGTCTCTTAATACCCGAATAGGCTCCATGGCATAGCTATCTGGGTTAAAGCCTTCACATAGTTAAAGTCCCGATTGATCCGGTGTTCGTCTAAACGACCAGAGCTAGAAGCAGGGAAGGCTGGCGGCTCAGCGATGTTCGCGAGTATAGGTGTCCATTTTTAGTTCCATGAATTTGGGTCTGAACACCGCTGGCCGCGCAGAATGCTGCCACCCTGTGTTAGTTATGCGCAACCGCGACCACCCGGTAGCAATCAATTAAGCTGCGGTTAACCGCAGCTACTGGGTGGTCAATTGACGGAACACGCAGCTTCTGGGAGGCCAATTGAAGACATCCAAAAGTCCCTGGTAGTTGGCCATTTGTTAGTTTGTTCGGTAGATTCAATCCACGAATAAGCCTTTCTGCAGGGAAAATTTGTGTTTTTAAATGCCAGTCCATAGTCTAAAGGGAGCAGGCGGGCAACCAGGCTCCTCCAGTGCACAGTGGCGAGGTTGGTTCCGCCACAGTGAATTTTACTACCGTATTTTCCGGCGTATAAGACGACTTTTTAGCCCTGGAAAATCTTCTCAAAAGTCGGGGGTCGTCTTATACGCCGGGTATAGGGTTTCCTAAACGTTGGCGCCCCCATTGCCAGCCCTTCTAATGCTGCAGCACTGCCTCTCTCCTCACCTCCCTTTCCCTGTGTAGCGTGGCTGGCCGAGCTTCTCTTCATCCTGTCAGTCCGGCCGGGTACCGCGCGGTACAGGAGATTCAGTTACCTGTTCCCGGCTGGACTGAAAGGAAGTGAGCACTCAGTGTGCACTTCCTGTCAGTCCGGCCGGGAACAGGTAACTGAATCTCCTGTACCGCGCGGTACCCGGCTGGACTGACAGGATGAAGAGAAGCTCGGCCACCCATGCTACACAGTAAAGGGGAGGTGAGAAGAACGTAGGGAGGATTGGGGGGGAGTAAAAAGAACATAGGGAGGGAGGGGGAGTAAGAAGGACACAGGGAGGGAGGGAGGGGGAGTAGTAAGAAGAACATTCTGTATAGTGTATGCTCCATGCCACACATCATGAGTGCACTTTCCACAATGCCAACAAGCTGGTATAGTGTTTGCCCCATGCCACCCCAGTCTGAGTACAGTTTGCCCCATTTCGCCCAGCCTTGGTAGTGTTTGCCCCATGCGCCCCATAAATTCCCCAAATCCAGGTAGCCGACTCCAGCCATGTTTAAAATACGGTAGTCACAGCAGAATAAAGGGTTAAGAATTGGCAGTATGTGTGCTAGACCAGCATGCATGGATTATATGCCCAAACAGCCTGGCACATACCTGGGCTTTAAATGCTATTTCAGATTATCATTATTTAATGTCTTGCTGTGTAGCTCTGTCTGCTCATTGTACATCATTTTTATTTGGTGTGCGTTGGAAGAGGGGGTAGTCTTATACAGCGAGTATATCCCAAACTCTATATTTTAACTGGAAAAGTTGGGGGTCGTCTGACACGCCGGATAATACGGTATATATTCCTTCGTTTATGAATCCTGTATATTACTGGCAACTATAGAGAGATACGATGGCAGCAGAGACCGTTAAACAGTCTCTTTATTAAAACAGTACATAGCCAAGAGGCCAGATATGCAAAATATCTCTCACACACACTACTGTTAACAAGAAATACAAGCTCAACAATTAGAATTACTTGAGCATGGCGAACAATATACAATCTCTTGCTCATCACAACAAGAAACAGCCAAATCTCTGCGACACGAACATCCCCAGGAAAAGGCACATCTGCCACCCTCAATTATAATTTGCAAAAGCTCTCCAAATCCTGCATATGCGTTGAAATCATGTTGGTGTGTGAGCAGAATCTCGTCTTGTTCCTGGGACTTTTCTGCTGTCTTCAATAATATACAATGTTTACAATTTGCTTTGCATTGTATGCTGGAGGGAAGGGGATGGATGGGTTGGTTTTTTTTTTGTTTCTTTTTTTAAATTCCTATGGCATTTTCTCCATCAACACATATGTTTTTCTTAAATTAGTGCCGCACCCCTTTTTTAGAGAGGGGCCAGATGACTGACTGAAATTTTTACCGGGGACCATTGCCATATGACGTAAGTGAGATGGTTGTGCTTAAGTCTTGGAAGTGATCATTCTGTTGTCTATTTGCAGGTTTCTGGATGGATTCTGTAGAATTCCATCCAAATAATTGAATATGTTCATCTCCTTTCATCCTTCTCAATTTTGTTTCTGCTTCATCTTACACATGTCCTTCCCCAGTGTCTTCACAATAACCCATTTCCCTTGTGTCTTTCCCCATCACCACTACTCTTGTATCTCTCCTTATCACCCCCTGTCTTGTATCTCTGCCCATTATTTATTTTCCTTATACCCATGCCCTTGTTATACTCCCTGTGTTTCTCTCCACAGCCCCCCATTCTACAGTGGCACTTACCCCCCAATCAACGTACCCGGGAGTCGTCTGTTTTATGCACCAGGCTGCTTTTCACTTACCCACCATTAACACATGTTCTGTATATGAAGAGAGAGCAGAGGATAGGAGGTCATCTCCAGTCCTCACCTCTCATCCTTCACACACAAGTTGAGGAAGAGACCTGTTGCTAGGTCTCACAATGGGGACCCTGACGTTGGCGCCTTTCAATTAGCTGACAGTGGCGATGCAATTTTCTTTTGACAGCAGCTACCAGTGCTCAGTTATCGATACGTGTAATTTGTACATTGCAGGCTGTGGACCAGTGTTCATGCATTCATGGATGGATTTGGCCCAGTAATTGGTGGTTGTGCACCCCTAGCTTAAATTGAGCACAATGGTGGAATTACTCTGTTTTTGTTGGCATTACCATAAATCCATTAAAATTGAATTAAAAACAAACAAACAAGAAAACCCCACAAACACTGTATTTCTCTCTTATGTTGGTCTCTCATGGATCTGCTCTAAAACCAGGTCAGGTCTGCCAATGCTTTCAAATAGGAAAATGGTATGCATGACCTCTTCACCCTGGGTATCCCCATGCTCCCGAAGCTCTCAGAAGGAGTAAGGGGGCATGCTTTGTATAGTGTGTTGTTGCAATGAGCACTGGGCAAATGGATAGGAACTGCTTCCAAACTTTATCCAGCGTGTCACTGATATACTTTAGAAATGAATGTGTTTTTGAGACATTCTGTTTCAATGTTTTGTGTGTCTCCTGTTGAAAGAGGGAGACAGTCAGGTTTTTTTTGTACTTAACCACAATCTATCACGTAACCCCTACGCTACCTTATCACTTACACTACACCTAACCATTTAGCCATAACCTATTACACTAATTGCAAGATTTTGCTTATTAGATAGGGATTCATATTAAAGGGACACTATAGTCACCCAGACCACTTTAGCTCAATGAAGTGGTCTGGGTGCCAGGTCCCCCAGGTTTTAACTCTTCAGAGAAACTCCTATGTTTACATTGCAGGGTTTATCCAGCCTCTAGTGGCTGTCTTTCTGACAGATGCTAGAGGCGCTTCTGCGACGCTGGATTCGAAAATCGCATCCAGTGTGCAGAACGTCCATAGGAAAGCATATCTGCTTTCCTATGGACATATTGAATGCGCGTGCGGCTCTTGCCGTGCATGCACATTCAGCTCCACTTGGGAGCTAATGTTGGTGGGGAAGGAGAGGTCACCAGCGCCAAGGGAGCCCGGCCCTGGATTAAGGTAAGTAGCTGAAGGGGTTTTAACTCCCTCAACGCCAAAGGGGGGGGGAGGGGTCCCAAGGATGATATAGTGTCAGGAAAAAGAGTTTGTTCTCCTGACACTATAGTGATCCTTTAAACACACAAAAAATGGCTTTCACCAGTGTGCTCTGCTCATTAACTGCCACAAGAGGGTGCTATATGAGCAATTGTGTTTCCTACAACATAACCACTATACAGGCTAGGTGTTTTTAAGTAAATACACTACTGAGCAAAAAGTTTAGGCAAGTGTTTGAAAAATGCTGTAAAGTACAGAAATGTTAATCGTTTATTTTTAACCGTTATCAAAATGCAAAGTGGGTAAACGGAAGAACAATATAAATCCGATGCATGTTTGGCATAACCACCCTTTTTGTGGCCTACTTTGAAGGACCTCTTGACTTCAAAAAGCTGGACATATAGTATAAACTTATGCTCAGCAAGGCTTTGTATACAATAGGATCAGTGCAGCAATTTTATTCGTGAAAATAAAAGAGAGAGAATAAAAAAGAGAATAAATAACTGTATTATTCATGTAGATGAAATATTTTTCTTAATACCAGATCAATCCCTTGCAACTGAAGAGGACAAGAAATTACGGCAAAAAGGTCCTGTTTTTCATGCCTCTCTGCAAACCCCAGGTTTTATCATCAATTTCTTCTTAGTAAAAAAGAAAAAAGAGAGATTCTGGTCTCAGACCAGTTATCAACATATGTACTCAACATTTCTTTGTCAGGTATCAGCATTTCAAAATGGAAGGGATGCACTTTCTATGCAATCTTCGTCTCCAAAATAATTAGATATTGATTTGAAAGATGCATAATTTACAGTTCCTATGTGTGTCTTACATCAACCATAACTTCTAGTTGTTTGGAAAGGCCAGAAAGGGCAATTTGAGTTGGCCTCTCTTCTGCTCCATGGCGTTTGGCCAAATTATTGAAACTTGTGATTTTGCTTCGCAGCAGGGATTGGGATTAATAATTTAGTTAGACGATATTCTAGCTCCCATGTCATGGACCTTCTCCCTTCTCTCAGATTTAGGCTTTATTGTGAACTCCCACAAATCAATATTGAATCCTACCCAGGTTGAGTTTTTATGTTTCATGGTCGATTCAGGGTGGCAACAATCAGCTTTCTGAACAGGAGTCTTATTAACATAAATAAAGAAATCAAGGCTTTCTTGATGAAAGATCTGATTTTTTTTTTTTTTTTCACTCTCCAGCTCACATGGTAGGCCTTCTGTCCTCCTCCATTCAATCCATTTTCCCAGCTCTGTTGCATTACAGAGCTCTCCAATGGCTGAAAGTATAGAACCCTTACAATGGTTTAGGTTACTCAGAGACTCCTTTTAGCCAGGAAGCTAGAGAAGACCTTATTTGGTGGCTAACACGTGTTCAAGCCTGGAATGAGAGACCCAATTCGGTTCCCTTCCAAAACTTGTTGTCAAATCAGACATGAGTTGTTTAGGTTGAGAAGCCCATTGTGACTCCTTTCCCACTGGAGGCAAATGATCAGTAGTCAAATCTGCACTCTATATACATTGCTTTGAGTTGTTAAAGGGTTCTTTCTCTTTAAAGAGCTTTGCAAAGGACAGAACAAAATGTTGTATTGTTCTAAAGATGAACAGCATTTCAGCTGTCAAATACATAAATTATCTGGGGGTACCAAATCCAAACCCCTCGCAGATTTGGCCAAAGTATTTTGCCTCAATCACAATATTCTTCGTAGAGTTGAGTATTCTCTGGGTCTATCCACTGTGGTTATTGACTTGAATCTCTGATTCCTCACAGATTACAGCAACTGGAAGTTGGATATTCTTTTGGGTCCTTTTCAAATCCATCTTTTTGCGTCAAATCTCAATCATTATGTTCTACATGTTCCTCGTTATTTCAGGTGGAGACCAGATTCAGATTTCCTTTAGGATTTGTCACAAGTGACCAATTGTTTCTTCCTTCCATTCATTCTGATTCTGTGTCTTGACATGTATTCTCAGATAAAAAGTGACCGCTGCATTGAGTTCCTTGGTGGCCTACCTGTTGTTTCCACAATTATTGGGAATGTTAGTGGATGTGCAGAGGGTCCTTCCAGCTCTCAACATCTTGTTGCTGGACCCTCAGGAACAGCCTCATCCTCTTGTTCTATCCAGACAATTGCCACCGATTGTGCATTTAGTTGTGGGCTTTCTGGAGTTCTTGATGCACTTACATATGTGTCTAGAGACATCCTGTCAGATGCTTGGACAACAGAAACCAAAGCTAATTACTAATCATCCCGGCACTTTTAGTTGTGCTAGTGCATGGCAAGGGATTTGGATCACATGCATTCCTCTTTCATGTCCTGAATGTTCTCTCCCTTTCTTTCGAGTAATGTAAATTATATTGGACTATGAAGTTATATTGCTCTGCTAATTTGGAAGGGCATCCTCCAATTGATCATTTGCGTGTCGGGAAATGTCCTTTAGTATGTAAATTAATGAAAGGAATTTGTCTTTGTAGATCCCCTGTTCAGAAATATTCTGTTACTTGGGATGTTAATCTGGTACTCCAGTTATTTAATTCATGCAATAGTGATTTGTTATTACTTAAAGTGACACTCCAGGTACCAAAACAACTTGATCTAAATTCGTCTTACCTCAAGGGGTTAAACCATTTTCGTACCCAAAATGGTACGCAGTGTCTACTAAAGCTTTTCAATCTGGAGGTGTTGCATTTCAGATATTTTAAAAGCTACAGTTTGGTCATCTAATTTCACTTTTAAAATATTTTATTTCCTGTATCTCTTATTGTCATGACTGTATTATCATAATTACTTGTATTTAATTACTGTATTAGTTAGAGCTTTTAACATGTGTAATAGGAGCCTCCTGTTTATTATACATTTTAAGATTTCCCTGTTTTTCAGTGTAGGAAAATATAGATTTTATTGAAGAAAGGGGGCAAGTATTATCCATACTTACCTCCTCCACCCCATGAGCATTTATTCCTGTTCATTCTTGTTTTATTTTGTCGAAGTTGAAAGAGGATTTTGAAAGACTACTATTTGCTTTGCTGTCTCCTGATTGGTTACCTGTTTTCCGTTAAAGGAACACAATAGTCCCCTAAATTACTTTAGCTAAATAAAGCAGTTTTAGTGTATAGATCATTCCCCTGCAATTTCACTGCTTAATTCACTGTCATTTAGGAGTTAAATCACTTTGTTTCTGTTTATGCAGCCCTAGCCACACCTCCCCTGGCTATGATTGACAGAGCCTGCATGAAAAAAACAACTGGTTTTACTTTCAAACAGATGTAATTTACCTTAAATAATTGTATCTCAATCTCTAAATTGAACTTTAATCACATACAGGAGGCTCTTGCAGGGTCTAGCAAGCTATTAACATAGCAGGGGATAAGAAAATCTTAATTAAACAGAACTTGCAATAAAGAAAGCCTAAATAGGGCTCTCTTTACAGGAAGTGTTTATGGAAGGCTGTGCAAGTCACATGCAGGGAGGTGTGACTAGGGTTCATAAACAAAGGGATTTAACTCCTAAATGGCAGAGGATTGAGCAGTGAGGCTGCAGGGGCATGTTCTATACACCAAAACTCCTTCATTAAGCTAAAGTTGTTCAGGTGACTATAGTGTCCCTTTAATGTTTTTTTTTATTTTTGTTTCAGTCTAACTTGCTATTCAACTGTTTCATTTGCTGCTAATAAAACCTGTATTTTCCTACACTGAACATTAGGGAAAATCTTACATTTTGGGGCAAATGTATAATTCTGCAGCCTATTACACTTTTTGTGTTTTGATCCTTGAAATACTCTGAATGATGTATTATTTATACAAAATACTGGCATATATTGGACCCACCACACATGTTAATTTCATCTGAATACATATGGCACAGAATAATTTTATTAATTCAATTCCCTCTTATTTCATTGGCTCTTGACAGGGAGCGCGTACCACGCGCAGGAAGTGAGTTAATTAATAGCCAATGAGCCCATCTAATTCTTTCTGCAGAGCAACGCTTTCACAATGCTGTCACTCTGACTGATTTATAAAGAAGCATAATTATATTTTAACGCTCTTTGACTGTTAAACACACACCCTATGGAGACGTATCCTATCTTCCATCTCTGGGAACCACTAATTGTGTTAAATAGAGTCATTTGTTAACATGTTCTGGCTTTCCAAAGGAATTTGTCTCAGCAAAGACACATAAAAGAATTTCCAAATTATAACACGACGGCAGTCAATGAGACCTTTTTTTATGCATGAGATAAGGTTGGGCCATGTGTAGTCCTCGCCGTAGTGTGTTTTCTTTTAGCATTCCTATAAGGTGCTTGATCTACCATGTATGAAAAAACCCTGAAATGCTGCATGACTGTATACAGAATAAGCAACATGCCGAAGAAGAGGAATCAATTAATATAAAGTAATTCACTGAAGATTTTACCTTGATCAACTGATTTTGAGCATGCAACATATTAACTCTACATACTTTAAGGAAGCAGTTTTTTATTTTATTTTGGGTGTTTTGCAATTATTTTTAATTGCCCAAAGTAGTTCAGATACAAGCAGATAAATGTAGATAAACATAAGAGACTTACTATAACCCCGTTTCCCCCCCTTTTTTAAAATTTTTTAATTTATAAGGCTCTATGGGGCCCTATTATGTATGTCTACCCCCACTTTTTGTTTAGAAACCCTAGTAAATAAGATGTTAACTTGCCTAGAATTCAGTCCTGGGCAAATCTCCCCTCGCTGGATTTCACTCCATCCAGCGTCATCAGTGCCCTCTCGTGTCCTAATAATTGCATCTTACATAGTTACATAGCTGGAAAGAGACATGCGTCCTTTAAGTTCAGCCTTTCTCACATTTTCATAGAGAAGCATTTGATTGGACCATTTTACTGTCTCCGAACGCACGTGTGTGCTCTGAGCCGGGGAAAGACAGAGGTGTATTTGATGTTAAAAAAATGTTAAGGGTATAGGGAGGCGGGGAGAGTGGGGCGCTTACTGTAAATAAAATAAGGAAGGGGAGGTAGAAGATTTCCCCTTGCAGGCAGATATATATGTCTAACAAGGATAAGAATATATACGCATGGTATGGTTAAATGGGTTAACTATAGCCCTTGTTATTTTTGCCCTGCAGAGGGACTAAGGAGGAAGGATTTCCTAAGTAAGTGAATTCATCTCATAAGAGCAGGCATTAGGCTGCTAGGATAGGACCTGACAAAGATGGGGTACATTGACGTTGTGGCAGGCTTATGCAATGTACGATCATATACTGTAACTAAACCGCCATTATTTTTACCAAGGTATATATATTTGTTGCAAAAAAAAGAGCACTCCTGCTGCTTGAAAGTAGTTTTTAAATGTAAAATGTAAAAATTATTTTCAAGAGTTCTTTATTTTTTGCAACAATTGTACCCAGGCCCTTAGATACACCTGGACTAATCTAAACGTGGAGACACTGAGTGCTTGGCTTTTTGCAAAAATGTGTGTGTCTGTGTGTCTCCAAGCCTCAGCAAACATAAACTCCAAGGAATCCATGTTTAAAATGGAATAATGAGGAAAAAAGTAATTCTATGTTTAACTCATATGCATATACTCACCCAGAATCCCTAGCGGTAGTAATATCACTACAAATTTGAGATTTCTGTGGGAAAAGCAAGTCTTATGTCTTGACTGGTGTGTGTGTGATCTCTCTCTCTCTCTCTGTCTCTGTCTCTGTCTCTCTCTCACCTCTTATGTAGCGTGGTCTCGCACATTGCTGAACCTCAACCTCAAACAATGTAAACGAGGAAAACCAAGAGTTCCATAGCAATACAGCGCACAGTAATATGTGCCATAGATAAGAATTCCTAAAGCTCCAAGTCAATAATCTTTGTGTGTTTTGTATGTGGTACATCTGTGCGTGTTTAGAGAAGATTCATTGCGCCATTCCTGCTTGTGGATTCTTAAAGGAGCACTATAGGGTCAGGAACAGAAACATGAATTCCTGACCCTATAGGGTTCAAACCACCCTCTAGCCACCCTGGTCCCCTCATGCTCCTTAAATATAGTAAATCTTACTTGTATTCAAGTCTGCCTGTTTCCTTTAGACCTGCCCGCTGACATCAGTAGAAGTGGTAGCCTGATCCAATCACAATGCTCCCCCATAGGATTGGCTGAGACTGACAAGGAGTCAGATCAGAGGCAGAGCCAGCATGATTCAAACACAGCCCTGGCCAATCAGCATCTCCTCATAGAGATTCATTGAATCAATGAATCTCTATGAGGAAAGTTCAGCGTCTGAATGCAGAGGGAGGAGATACTGAATGTTTGGATGCATTTTAGGCAGCCATGACCCAGGAAGGATTTTCTCTGAAAAGACAGTGTTAACAGCAAAAAGCCTGAAGGTAACGATTCTACTCACCAGAACAAATTCAATAAGCTGTAGTTGTTCTGGTGACTCTAGTGTCCCTTTAAATGCAGTGTTGTACTGAATTTTTGCATGTGCATATGCAAAACCGCTAATAAAATGTTTAATCAGTAGATGAGAAAATTATAGTCTTTATTTTAGTAGAAATGACTAGCATTCCCTACAGTCAGTTTTGTAGAGTAATGAGTCGTTTTAGTAAATTATAAAAATTCCTCATTACATTTGAAGTTGGTGGAATGGAAGATTTAGAGCTTTACCGTTAACATGCTATTCAGTCATAATGTTGGCTATAATTCTTCTAATCCTCATGTCTTATTATATTTTTAGTATGCAGCATTAAAAGATTATTAGTGATTTTTGTTCAGAGCAGATATTAAACCCCTATAAAACATAGAAACACAGATTGTGATAAATCGCAAAACAACAGACCTAAAAAATAAATAAATTACAAAATATTTGAATGGGCAAATTTTGAGTCAGTCACCAGAAGAAGAGAGTTGGAACAAGTCTTCTCTTCTGGGCTATATATTCAAACAGTAAGTAATCACAGAGGTGGCTTGACCATAGGAGCACTTCGGGCAATGCTCCATCAATTTTTATATGGGAAAAAAATATTTGCAGTGGTTTAGAAACACTAAGATTCTTTTTCTGGAGGGGAGGGTGGTAAGCCAAAAAATATGGCACAAATTCATGTCTCTTTAATTCTGTAATAGTTTTCAGATCTGCGGTTCCCCTTCCCCATCAAAGTTAGGTGTTTGGAGATGCTTTACTAAGAGCATTAGAACATACTATGTATGTAAAATAAAAAAGGGGGCAGGTTTAAAATACGCAATGTTTCAGGAGTTTTGCACATGCCTCGTGTCCTTTGAGGAGAAAGTTTAGGAATTTCTATTGAGTTGCCTTACGGGCACCAGAGTCAGCTGTCCACGAGACTATGCATGCTATTGGCCTCTCTACTCAGGGGCCATCAATGGCCGATAGCACCAGGGAGTTGGATTACAGTGCCCACAGGAGAGCGAAGCAAGAATCCATCTCCTGGCCCCTGTTAAATGTAAGTGTCTCTCCTCACATAGTCCCAGTGACTGCCTGAGGACTGATTAAGCAAGGAAATTTACTCAAATATATAACGAATATATATAAATCTTTGGTCCAGAGATGACAAGTTGTAATAACTCCTACTTCACATAGCAACCATCAAACATAATAATTCAGCTATCACTAGACTAAGCTCCATAAGTACCAGTGGGTGTAAACTGTTTGGTCTTAAAGATGTATGCATTTTAAGTTTTAGGATTTTGTAATCTGTTTTGTTGTTTATTTTATTTTGCTATGTTATAAAAGAATACTTTAGCAACCATTGCCACTTCGTCTCTTTGAAGTGGTTATAATGGCCGGGGTGCCGTGGCACTGTACCATACTAATTTGTATGGATAGGCTGAGAGCTGTCATGGGTTAGCCCTTATGGAAGAGCTTTGCCCTTAGTTCACTGTTGAAGAGTAAGTAAATGTTAAACAGTAAACTGAGACACAGCAACAGAGCACTTCATCTATCATAACCACCTCAAAAGAAAGAAGTGGTTTTGATGAATAGAATGTTCCTTCAAATGTCAAACCCCGGAGTCAAAAGCAGCATAAGACATGCATCCAGCACTTTTAATACCTTCTGTGAATATTTATATACCTGATAGCGTATTTTGATGTCCCCATCAAAATATGCTTGTTTTTTTTTTCCAGGAAAATATTCTCATATATTCTACAGATACAATACAAAAAACTGACATCATAAATAAAGCATTGGGTTAAACAAATACGTTCTCAAATTAAATTGTGAAATATTTGGCAAAAGGCTGAAATTGCAAAATATAATGCATGTCTTAATTTGAAAAATGTAAAATCTGATTTATCAGTAAGTAAGAAAAATGCACATATCAGTAAATGATCAAATTCTGTTATTAATCAGCGTGCAATATCGTACACATGCTCTTAGCTCAGTAATCTAACAGCTTCAGATAACGAGAGAAGCCTGTTTACTTAACCGTCTTGCTGCCAGAGGGGCATGAGAATTAATATGCAGTTAACGAGCGTCAAATTCTTCTGGCAATGAAATTATTAAATACATTATTATGCAGTCCAGTCACATTTAAGATTAAAGCACAGGTAGAATTAAATACAGGAAGATAAGATCAAAAAAAAATATGCAGATTTGTGAAAGAATGAAGATCACGGCTCTAAACCGTGCCCGTTACCTCCCTCCCCCCATCACGTTGTCGTATTCTCTGTGGAACCCTGCAGCAGAGAATGATTAGCATAATTACTCACAGTCATTAAGTAGGGCTGCATTACATATGCAAATCATGAACGTAGTGCGTGCCAAGCAGCATCAGAGTCTCATGCGTACAACTGCAGCGTCACCGAGTCAAGAGGAAATGGTGTCTGGCGGACTCAGTTAACAGGAGCCGGGAGACAAACATACGGGGAGCGGCCTATCGGGAGGAAGGCAGATGGACAGGGAAAAACATTAGAGAGCAACGCAAAGAGAGCAGGGGCAAATTTTTGCATAGTCATTTTTTGTTCTTTCTAAAGGAACGAATTGCAACATCGGCAAGAATGTGATTTCTTAACCTTGCGAGTTCTTTAGGACAGACGACCCTGATATTACATTTTTTTTTAAAAAGAAACACAATGGGAATCAATCAAGGGAAATCCGAAATTTATATAATGACCGGAAAAAAATAGAATTGTGACTAAATCATAAGCTTGGTAATCATTTTAAATATTTAAAGAATAATTAAGAAAAAGATGTTAGAGACTCCAAAGATTTGCTCTAAGCCGTGCCTATTTGTATTGTGTGATCCAATGACAAGTCAAGTGCCCCCAAGAGCTTACATTCTAAACACTGCTATTGCGTAACTCAGTGGTATGTTTTTTAACCAAAAATAGTGTGCAATGGCAACAAACTAAGTCAAATAATACAAATAATGTTGAGGTGAAGGCAGTGTGTACAGCCACAGATTAAAAACATGGTGCATGTATATTGGACGTAGGGCTTGATTTAATAGGCCTTCCAAATGGTCCAATATTTTCCAAATGATTTATTAAAATCTATGGGAATTTTTGTAGATAAATCATTTGGACATTTTTCTAACAGTATGGACTCATTTGGAAAGCTTATTCAATCAAGCCCATAGTGGACAAAATTAGCAGATCCTTTTGCTTATGTGTCCACAGTTAAATCAGAAGTCTGGTCAACGCAATATAAGGATTTACTGTACTTTCACTTACCCAAACCTATCTTTAACTTGATCCTAATTTAGTATCATATCAAGACAAAATGTTTATGTATCTATGACTGGGCACCTGTATTCAAGCATCGGCTTTCACTTGATATCACGAAAAAAGCCAAGAATTGTCAGGAAGTCAGATCAAAGTAGAGCATGAATGAGTTGTCAGACCGTTCGTTATTTGGATGATGTCCAAAGAACTCTAGCTAAAACGGTCAACCAAGATGGCGCAACTGTAACATTTTACAACACACTTCTTTTCTCCTGAAATTTGTCAAGCCCGGATAAAAATCTACGGTACACTTATTACAAGCTTTCGTAAATGCTACCTCTAATGCCTTACTACTTATATCTTCATACTAAACACCAGAATGTAGTTCGCGTATATTACTTTTCCATCTTTCCCGGGAGTGAAAGTGTGTCCCATAGATTGCCATAAACCAGTTCCCAAATCCTCCCTCCCCCGCCCCATCTCCAGCCTGCATACAGTATCTCTAACACTCTGCTTTTCAGCTGCCTTTACAACTGACATGGTTTGCATAAGACGGCTGCCCCATTGTCTAATGATTCTGGCATAGTGCCCAGTCTGCACATCAGATGCCCGCTGGCATGAGTCTCTCTGCCATGTACTGATGCTTTCTTAATTGTTCTAAATCCCAGAGGAGCGTAAAAGGAAACCCACAGCAGTGAACATGAAGAGTTAATTAGATTTGGTGAATGTTTTAAAGTAGAGTGTTCAATGTTTAATGTGGACATATGTTCTATCTTCAAATATTGAACTAGAAGATGCAGATATGCTGAGCCAGAATAGGTGTGCATGGGGTGAACACCTGCATTTTACGCATGCAGTTTACAGGAAAATGATGTACCGTGGAAGAGATTAAACCGACTATCTTGGAAACAATATCAAAACATTTAGTTGTGTGACAACTTGTAATATTGGGGCATATTTTGTCGCCCTCCAGGAAAAGTCCTGAATCCATAATATGTAATAAAATGATTCCGGTGGGATGTTCCAATGCTCACCAACCTGAAATGTTTTGTCAATTCATTAAACAACGTATAACAAAGATGCCAGCATTTCCTCTAATTAATCATCATGTTGAATGTTTGCTTTTTTGTTTTATTGCCATGTATCATGGATCAGAATGAGGTGTATCAGAATGTGGTGTCTGAACATATATTAATATATATATTATAGTCTCATGGAACAGCCACTCTGCATTGTTGGTCAAAGCTCATAAGAAAATAAAATAAGTTAACGGTTTTACCGACGATAAAATTAGGCAATATTCAGACAATCTCTGTGTTTTTTTTATTTTTTTTTAAATTTTTTTATTCTAGCAGGTACTATTGGAATGATGCCGACTGGGTGGGCCAAGAGGCTGTTATCTGCCGTCACAGATTATAATCTGAACAGCTCTAGACTAATCAGGACCATTCTCTCCCGCCTTCAGAATGCTTTTAGTTGTCAGAATAAATTAATGCAGAAAGAGAGGGATAGGAAACATAAAAAGACCATATTCTTAATTAAGAAAAGAAAATCCCTGCTTACCCGTGCTAATTAATTAGCTTGAAATTGCCTCCCTCCAATAGGTCAGCGACTGAATGAAATCTTGCAGTTCGCTTCATCCGATGTCAAACGCGTCTCGTTTGTGATCTTGATTGGCTGAGTTTTCCGTTCATGGACTTTATTATCATTTTTGTTACCAGGTTTTTTTTCCTTCCCCTTTCAGTTCCCAAGTAAATATTACAAGCACCCAAAGAGGTATGGTAGGATTGGCAGATCCAACGTTTTGCTTCCGGTGCGTGAAGAGCTAGTTAGCTCGTCAGGATTTTAATGAGAGATGTGGCAGAGGGGGAAAATCGGGTCATGGTAAGGAAGGGGCAAAGGCAGTGAAAGACTATCTTAAAATTAAGAAAAAGCCAAGCTACTCAAGATTGAATTGGAATGATATGTTTTCTGTTTATTTTTTTTTTATTTTTTTTGTAGATTTAGAGTACGCATTGCTTCACAGCTTTGCAGGAAGGGTTAATGTATTTGCATTTGGAAAGGGCATATGAATATTGTGCAATTTATGAGAAAGGAGCAAAAATAATCTCAATGACAAAGATAGAAAGATATATATGTATTATAATATTCAGTGATCTTTCCGATAACACTCTGTGTTCTATGCGTGCACTGCCACATATCCTGCTGCATGGCAACCAAACTACAAGCTGTAAATGATGCCCTTGTGGCACTGTGCCATCTGGCACCCAGCAGCTCCTGGGAGTTGGGCATGTAATAGGAGAAAAATATACTAAGCAAATTAACGCAATGAAAGATGTGGCTTTGAGAGCCGCCATTTTGCTGCATTCACTATGGTTCTGGTTTGAGGGAGAATTTATATATTGTAAAATGGCTTATCTTCCAGGTTATTAGGATAGGTGTTTTTTTTTTTGTGTTTCAGGCTGTAACACTTTGAAACAAGTGTGCATGCGCCATAATTCCGTGGAACGCACTTTGAACGCCAATCTGCAGCTTCTTTCGGTTCTGCATTTACAAGAGCAGCTCGCTGCCGCCATCATTTTTTGGGTGGCTTCTTTGGACCACAAGCTTCGGTCCAAGCCTTGTTTTTGTACTGTACCACCAACAGTTGTTAGGACTGAACCACATTTGGCGCTTCAAGCCTCATTTTCACTATACCACCAGCGCGATTATGATATAGGGCGATGCTGGCTATATTTTATTGTGATTTCTCATGACTCCGGATCTGATAACGGTAAATAAGTTGGACACTGTGCTGTACTTTTGTATAGCTATTATTTGATGTAAATTCACACCGATCATGGCTATGTTGGGTTGGGTTAACGTGTTTCCTCTAGCAGTGGGTGGCTACCTACTTCCTCAGGTGTAAATACTTATTTTATATATATTTTTGCTGTAAATAAGGATTACCTGATGGGTTTGGCTATCCTTCTTTGGGAGAGGCATTTTGGCCAAAACTTTGGGGGTGTTATGGTCTTTTGGTATGAGGACCGTCTCTAAAAACATTGTACCATTGTGTACTTATTGCATTTCGTATGTAATCCTGTTTATTTATTTTCTATTAGTTGCGTTGATTTTTGTGCCGGAGGTTGCTATATTGAGAGGTATTGTGATTATCTCTTTATTGAATATCTTTTCTTGTGTTTATTCTGTTTTTGGATTATATATTTTTTTATTTTTGGATTATCTAATAATGTTTATTGATCTATTATACAGTGTGCTCCTGTGTAGTATATTTTGTTTTATGTCTTTATTTAGCCCTTGAGGGAAACCGGGTATTCACAGTGAGCACCTATCTGTATTGTAGACCTTGTCTGCTCTTTTTTTAGTATCCTACACTATATTTCAAACAAAGCGTTTCTTTGACCTTCTTGATGTTGTTTTAGAATTAAGAATGTTCGTGTTGCCTTCCAGCCTTTTTATAGTTAATCGCCAGGTATTGAGAATGGGCCTAATACTGCATATTTGTTGACAATGTTTCTTTCCTTTTAGACATAACTGCTTAAGCACAGGTTCTAATGGTAGGGCTATGCCTACAAATTTGTTTTAATGAGCAGGGCTCTGAAAGGGCATTTATAGAGAATGGACAGATTAGACGGGCCCAGTTGGATTTCGTGTGCCAGCAAAATCCTACATAATGAGTTGTCTTCACCTGAATTGACTGCGTTGATGCCCAACAATTTTGGATTCTTTTATAACTTGGCAAAATGTTTCCATTTACAGTTAACCTGGTAATTAATATACTTGAATATTCGGTTTCAGCAAATAGCGATTCGGACAGATTTATGCTGATCGGTTGATTCTCTGAAGCGCCATGGAGACCTAAAACCGAGCAAATTGATGCTTCAGGATTGTGGGTTTCCTGCAGTTTTTTTTTTTTTTTTTTTTCCTAAGGGAGGACTTTGTTTGCCATGATGGACCAAAAATTCTGCCCAGTGATGTGGGCTGCATCTGCTGTCCAATCAAGACGTAAAAAAAAGCTGATTGATGGTTAAAGGACAGTCACTATATGTTATTCACAGATCAAGTTCCAGCAGAGGAGAATAAAGGAAAAGTGAAAACAAATATACCTCTAAGCAGGATCGTTTGAGAAACTTTGACTGCTACTATTAAGAGAGTCAGACTAGCAGACAGGGATTGCTTGATTTTACGATTCCTG
>OW240917.1:231349705-231659705 GCA_933207985.1 Pelobates cultripes | reverse complement strand
CTTAAAAAAAATTGATAAAAATCCTCTTGCCACTTACACCTGCTTGGTTCACTGATTTTAGAATCCCTTGACTGATTTGTGTTTTTTTGGGGGGGGGGAATTAGAGACCGATTATTTGCAGTGTACTTTTGTGCCACTGCTTGTGCTTTGCAAGTTGCAAGTTTCTTCCCTTAGTAATATACACAGTGTGTGTTAGTTTGCTGCACAATCAGTGGCAGAACTACCGCGGTCGCAGCTGCCACCGGGCCCGCCACTCCAGTGGGCCTGGCTGCCCTGTGACCACCAAGTAAGTAATGCGGCCCCTGGCCCGCACAATGTAACCCCCGGGCCGCATTGAAGGGCCCATGCTGTTAACAGCGCGACTGGGGCCACCACTGTTTATTTCAGTCTGCGATGGGAGGAAGTTACTGCCCCAGTCACCTCCTCCTAGCAACCACCGAGAGCCGCGCTGGAGGAAAGAGAAGAGGGAGTCAGAGTGGGAACTCTGACTCCCATCAGGCAGAGCCACTGGACCCCAGGGAAAGGTATGTGTGTCTGTATGAATCTCTGTATGTGTTTGTATGTATGTATGTGTGTGTGTATGTATGACTGTGTCCGAGATAACAAGGCAGGCCAATGGCCTCCCGTGTCGGCTAATGCAGGGCTGGCGCTGTCCAAGCGCCAGCCCTGCAATGATCCTTCAAGGAACTTGCTGGCAGCCTGCAGGATTGGAAGAGAGGACCCGGCAGCTCAGCCTGCAGCTCCTCCGGGTCCTCTCGCGAGCATGGATCGTTGCTGCGGTTACCTCAGAATCTCACGAGAGTGAACTGCTACCACGGCAGTCTCATCTGGGAGAATCTGAAAGGACACTTTTTCAATCTACACTGAAGGATGGTCACTTCTTTTTCTCAGAAAGTAATGAGTGGGCACATGCCATTGCGCACCCACTCACCTCTTCAACTTTGAGAACAAAGCTTTTCCCACGCATCCAGTCTATATCGTCAGTGACCTTTAGTGAGTAAAAAAAATGTGCCCCATCATCAGCTTCTGCCAATTGAAGAAGGAAAAATGCAGTGGTCAAAGACTACACACTCACCTGCTACACCCTTTAATTTTTTTAAATTTTTTTTTAAAGTCCTTTTTTAATTTCTTTTTTCAAATTCAATTATTCTTGCTGCTACTAGGGCACTGTTTTCTTCCAAATTGGCTCACATTACATGGATGTGTAAGAGCTTTGTTCATCTCAGGGTGGCAAGGATGATTGGGTCATCAATTTAATTATCCATTAATACAATATTGCAAAAGAGAAGCAGTCAATCATCATTATAGAAAAATGTCTCATTGTGTTTTTTATTTTATTTTTTGGATATAGAGGTATGATAATATAATTGTTATAAGCATTACAACTCAAAATTGACATTGCAAAAGTGGCTGATATTGCCTAGCTGTTATGCTAGGCAATATTATAGTCATTTTTTTTGCATTGCAGCACATGGACAGGTGTTGGCCATCCCAAAAAAATTCAACATTTTCTGAAAGATTGCGCCACGCACAAGTCTATTAATTAACTACAGAGATAAAGCACTTTGCTGTTGGAAGACCACCTCTGGCGGCATCATTAGCAGCCTGGAGTGAGGGTTCTAGGCTGGGTAATGTCTGGCTAATGTCAGTCCTGTGCATAACAAGAGCATAGCTTGTTGGCAATGAATGACCATTGGCAATTGTTCCCTCCCCCCTTCCCCCCCATCTGCTGTGGCACCTTATGTCCTCTATCAGAATGCCCCTACCTCGGCGGGATGTGAAGTGATATCACTGAAGGAGGATCGAGGGAGAATGTGGCCTTCTTGTGAGATTGCAAGCACATTTTCCCTTTCTATTCTTTCTCAATCAAAGGTTACTACAACCAAAAACAGTATTTTACTTAAATTATTTAGTTGCAATGGACAGCACGGTGTCATTGAAAAATGAAAAAATGATCTTGGGCCATAGTAAAATTTCCCTAAACTTATGTTTAATATATGAATGGGAAAACCATATTCAGAATTTTCTCCAGGTTTTTCCATACAGTCTACAGAAACACGTGTGTGTGTGTGTGTGTGTGTGGACCCTTAACATTGCCAGACTGTGTTTCTATAATTGCTAAATTATACACACACACATCTAATAGTGTTTAATAGCTTCTCTCTAACACATAATTATATGTATGTACTTTGCAGCCACAACTAGAGAGGCGGGAAAAAAAGTGAGTTAAAATGAACGAAGTGTGAAAGTTGCTGTGCGGAAAAATCATTTTTTCTCAGTGATTAGACACCGAAAATGAAAACTGTGAATATTAAACTTCTGTTTACAAAAAAGGTATTGGACTGTCATTTATTTTCCCAGTAATTCAAAGTGAATTTTGTATCCAGCTCAAAATAGATGAACTTGGAAATTATCCAAATCAGCTTCTACAGTTTGTTCTAAAATGTGAAATTCACTTTGATTTTCTGACAGATTCACAGTTTTGTAAATAACGGAAAAAGTTAAAAGAAGAATTTGTTTTAAACTTGAGAAGAGTCCGCAAAAGATTGTAATTTTATGTAAGTAGTGATAGTGTTGAATGACGGATATGTTTAATATCGGTTAAAGGACCACTCTAGGCACCCAGACCATTTCAGCTTAATGAGGTGGTCTGGGTGCCAGGTCCCTCTAGGATTAACCCTTTTTTTTTTTTTATAAACATAGCAGTTTCAGAGAAACTGCTGTGTTTATGTTAGGGTTAATCCAGCCTCTAGTGGCTGTCTCATTGACAGCCGCTAGAGGCGTTTGCGTGCCTCTCACTGTGAAAATCACAGTGAGAAGACGCCAGCGTCCATAGGAAAGCATTATGAATGCTTTCCTATGAGACTGGCTGACTGCGCGCGCAGCTCCTGCCGCGCATGCGCATTCAGCCGAAGGGGAGGATCGGAGGCGGAGAGGAGGAGGAGAACTCCCCGCCCGGCGCTGAAAAAAGGTAAGATTTAACCCTTTCCTCGCCATCCAGCCCAGCGGGAGTGGGACCCTGAGGGTGGGGGCACCCTCAGGGCACTATAGTGCCAGGAAAACGAGTATGTTTTCCTGGCACTATAGTGGTCCTTTAATATGAATAATAAATCAAGGTATAAAGATGGTGTTCTGCAACAATCCTCAGATACCTGATTTCTTCTCAGGTTAAACATTAAGTGCCAAATTCATTAATAAAGGTACACTAAGAGTTACTCCAAGGAGGTGGCTACAGAAAGCAAACTCCATCTTCCAAAACGGTACTATACTGCTAAACAGCCACCATATATGGAAGCAAATAATTCTCGTAGGGAGCGATTCGGAAAAATATGGTGTCAATTGTCAAAAAATCTCCTCCATTCCTTGTCATCGATCACCCGATCAAGATATCTTTCCCAGAGCAGACGGAAATTTGTTTTCCCCCCACTGTGTTTACATCCTGGAACTCTAAATTAAAGGATCACTATAGGGTCAGTGTAATAAACGTTTAACTCGCAGGTTGGAGTAAACTTGGAATTAATAATAACATTAATAACTAAAAATAATAACTAAAAATAATAACTTAAAAACCGAGTGTAAAGTCAGAGTCCACACTCCTTGCTTTCGGCAATTCAATACTATTTATTAAGAGAGGCTAATCAAACAAATAAACAATACATATACATTTGAAATAGGCTAGTATATCTTGCTACTAAAACTAGTCACCAATCCTCCTTTTATTGCACTCTCTATGCACTTTAAACTTTTTTACTTATTCCTGGCATTTTAAACGTTCCTGGTTACTTTTACTTCCACTGGCAATTTTACTGTGCCAGTACTCCAAGAAATCCCAGGTGGGGATCATACTACCAACGCCTATTCATAGAGCAGTACCTCTGCTCTATCTTTGTGAGTATTATTTTCTTTTATTTTACTCTCTTATCCCGTCACAATTGAGAGCACTATTGTTGCTTTTTATCCTTCTCTCTTGGAGCTTTGTATTGCCAGACGGTGCTGACAGACGTACTGCCGCTACATATCCCATAAGCGGGGATTATACCGCTGTACGCTATCCACACCAGAGCTGGCCATAGCTCCCTCAAATGTGAGTTCTCTACCTTTTTTCTACCTATTGCACACTGAACCCCATCACAATTGAGAGCACTATTGTTGCTTTCTATTTTCTTTTCCGAGTTTTGGACTACCAGACGGTGTTGACGGAGACCCCTTCCCTACATATCCCATAAGCGGGGATTATACCGCTGTACGCGATTCACACCAGAGCTGGCCATAGCTCTCCCGAATGTGAGTTCTCTACTTTTGTTATTTACTGCACCTTGAATTTTACATACTGCACCAATGGTCGCTTCTACCTCTCTCTTGTATTTTCATATACTGAATGGTCAACACCAGACGCACCTACCTCCAACAAGAAATCCTATCAAGTATCCCCGACTATCCACTGGTATCCTAGCGATATTTTACTGGACTGCTCTCCTTCTTTTGGTGCAGCCCTTATACATCTTTTTCTCTATCTGTGTTTATTCACTGAAGGACCTGAGGGGTTTTCCTTCATTTGGGTTGCTGCCTACCTCTACTAATTGTGTGTTAATTAGCGCTGAATTCTTTCCTTTTCGTGTTTAAAACTAGTCATTGACTGAATGGAAAGTAGACTAAATTAACATAGTAAAACAGGCATAGACACGATACAGTTACCGCTCCATTGATCATCAGCTGAGAGTAAGAGAGAGAGGGTGTGTATAGAGGGGAGAGGGGAGAGAGAGCATGAGGAATTCAAAGAGACAGAAAATGTGCTATTCACAGTGCTTTAAACAGGTTAGCCCCTCCTTCTGCTGGACACCCCTCCCTTAGTCACTCCCTTAGGATGTAACAGAACTAGAGTGCCTCCTGGGGGAAGGGGTATTGCATTGGAAGGGAATGAAGGAGGAGTTTATCAACAACCCAACTGATTTTGCCTGGTGAAAGGCCATGTGCTTCACAGAGGACTCCATTATTGCCTAAGGGTAGAATGGGGGCTTGAATCCCTGTATTAGAACACAATAACACTTCATTGGCATACAGTTTGGCTGTTAATCACATCCCCCCACTTATTACAGTCAGGAACACAAACATGTATTCCTGACCTTATAACAAAACCCCCCTTAGCCCCCTCCTAATGGGTTAAAACGCACCTTATTTTCAGCTCTTAACTGGTCTGCCAACGCTGGCCCCACCCCCTTGGTGACATAATCAAAATTGCAGATTTTTAGCCAATCCAATGCTTTTCCCATGGGACGCTGAACATCAGGGCTTCCTACTGTGCAGCACTGAGCCAGAAAGCACCTCTAGTGGCCACTTTGATGTGTCCCTAGAGGCAATGTAAACACTGCCTCTTCTCTGAAAAGTCAATGTTTACATGAAAATGCCTAAAGGGAGCTATTATACTCACCAGAACAACTTCATTAAGCTGTAGTTGTTCTGGTGACTATAGTGTCCCTTTAATAAGAAACTGTGCCTTTTAATGAGCTTGAAATATTTATAATCTTTCAAAATGTGTTTGTGGAGATAAAGATCAAGGAATAATCTGTATCTGGCTCCCATTTTAAAGTGAAAAGACAAACATATTTTTTTCGTGGCCAATTGGATCAGTTAAAATTATTTTTTTTTCCCTCATTTTGAGATATGTAAAAAGTTGAGATATTCTACATTGCTCGACACGTTTACATTTTTCAAGATATTTCAGGAGAGCCTGACTTTATAAAAACTGGTGATACGCATTTTATGAAATAAGTCTCGTGTCTAGCGTTATGTATGCACACATTTCGGTGATTCTGCGTAGTTGAAAATAAATTGAAGAAACTCAGCATATTATCATTGGTAATTATTCTAATAGTTTTCCTGAGATTCTTTCATAATTCCTGATGTCATGGATTATAAAGTAGTCCGCTCCAAATACTATTTGATATAGAGACTCTTGAGATTTTTAAAGGACACTCTAACTACCATAACCACTACAGCTTATTTTAGAGACATGGCATCTTTCCATAGACCACCTGATCAGTCACCAGAACAACTTCAGCTTAATGTAGTGGTTCTGGTGTCTATAACTTGTCCCTGCAGGCTTTCTAAGGTAGAAAAGGCAGTGTTGGCCTTGCCGTCCAATAACCCCTCTTGTGGCAGTCACTCAGACAGCCACTACAGGTGCTTCCTGGGTCACACTGACTTTCAGAGTCTGCATAAAGGAACTGAGCATTTCCCATAGAGATGCATTGGTTTAATGCATCTCTATGAGGAGATGCTGATTAGCGCAGTGTTTTTGCTGCGCATGCGCAGTAGCCTGGATTGGCTAAAATCGTTTTGATGATCTCAGCCATAGAGACGGAGCCAGCACCGGCAGACCTATTAGGTGCTGGAAAAAAATTAAGTTTCTTAACTTTTTAAAGAGTGCCAAGGGGGTCTGGGAGCCTAAACTGTGTATTTACCACTATAGTTACAGGATTACACGTTTGTATTCCTGACGCTATAGTGTTCCTTTAAGATAAAGTTCTGTTTTTTAATATAGTAGATACATAATATTGATTGTTGTACTCACATGTTTAACCCCTTAAGGACTGGACTGTTTTTGCGATGTTGTACATTTGCGACCAGGCATATTTTTACACTTTTGTGGTGTTTGTGTTTGGCTGTAATTTTCCGCTTTCTCATTTACTGTTCCCATACAAATTATATATTGTTTTTTCAGGACAAAAGGGGCTTTCTTTACATACCATTATTTATATAATCTCATGTATTTTAATTTAAAAAAAATAAAAAAATATGATGAAAAATTGAAAAAAATACATGTTTTTTGACTTTTACTTGAAAAATCTTTTACTCATCTACAAAAGCGAATGAAAAAAACTGCTAAATAGATTCAAAATTTTGTCCTGAGTTTAAAAATACCTAGTGTTTACGTGCTTTTTTGCTTTTTTTTGCATGTTATAGGGCTATAGGTACAAGTAGGATATTGCGGTTTCAAAACAAACATTTTTAAAATTTATCAATAGTGACATTGTAACACTATTATCTGTCATAAATCTCTGAATAACACCCCACATGTACATATTTTTTTTAAAGTAGACAACCCAGGGTATTCAATATGGGGTATGTCCAGTCTTTTTTAGTAGCCACTTAGTCGAAAACACTGGCCAAAGTAAGCATTCATATTTGTTTGTGTGTGAAAAAGTAAAAAAACTAAATTGAACGCTAATTTTGGCCAGTGTTTGTGACCAAGTGGTTACTAAAAAAGACTGGACATACCCCATTTGCAATACCTTGGGTTGTCTTCTTTTGCAAATGGTATGCCATCATGGGGGTAATTCTCATTCCTGGGCTACCATACGCTCTCAAAGGCAACGTAACCAACCTGGCCATTTTCAATGTAAAAATATTTGACCCATATATTTGACCTTGTAACTTTCAAAAATGCTATAAAACCTGTACATGGGGGGTACTGTTTTACTCGGGAGACATCGCTGAACACAAATATTAGTGTTTAAAAACTGGAAAACGTATCACAACAATTATATCATCAGTAAAAGTGCTGTTTGTGTGTGAAAAATGCAAAAAAAGTAACTTTCACTGACAATATCATCGCTGTGATATGTTTTACTGTTTTGAATCACTAATATTTGTGTTCAGCGAAGTCTCCCGAGTAAAACAGTACCCCCCATGTACAGGTTTTAGGGTGTCGTAGAACGTTACAGGGTAAAATACAGTGCTAGCAAATTAAATTCTCTGGAATTTCGGCCTGGGTTGGCAGGCAGGTCCCTCAAATTGCAATCAATAAAATTACTGAATTATGTAAAAATATTACATAAATACGCACGTAGAATTTAAATATATATGCATATTTATATATTTGAAGTCTACGTGTATATTTATATAATTATTTATGTAATTTTGTATATGGACATATGTATATTTCTTATTATTTTTATTTATTTTTATATACATAGATATATATACAAATTCATTCTAAGTGTATTTTGATATAAATATATATATATTAATTTTAAAATACAGTTAGAATAAAATTTCATATAGCTATATAATTTTTTTTAAATTTTTTATTATTATTTTAAAAAAAATGTATTTAATTTAAATTACTTATTATTTATATTTTATAATAATATATATATACAATATATATAGTTATTATATATATTATATATATACGTGTGTAATTTAATTATAAGTGTATTTTTATATTAATATAAGTACATATTAATATAAAAATACACTTAGTATGACATTATATATATATGATATATAGACATATATTATATAGGTATAATATATGTCTATATATCATATATACACATATATAATTATTGTTATTTTTTTTATTAACATTAACTTTATTTTTTTTATTGATTTTACACATGCAGGGAGACTGCCTGTCAGCACAGGCAGTCCCCCTGCAGGCAGCACTATGGACACCTATTGTGACCATGTGATCGCTGTGTTAAGCGATCACATGGCCACAGGGGTCCTAAATCAGTGTGGGGAGACTGTCTGGGCTGCAGGCGGTCTCCCCACAACCGGAGCCACGCTGATCGCCGCCGGGGGAACGACGGCGATCAGGTAAGTAGCTCTGACCGTTAGGACGGTTCAGGACCGTCATCGGTCGGCAACGCAAAAATGCCGATGACGGTCCTGAACCGTCCTCGGTCCTTAAGGGGTTAAACATATGCTGCAGTCAGCTTATTTTGAAATATTTTGGTTGTATCCATTATAGAATGTGTATACAGTACTACCAAAATACTTTAGCTTTGCTGCCTCCTAGTGGTTGGTTAACTAACTACAAGTTTATTTTTTGTTTTGGTAACATTTTGTGACGTATAGCTTGCTTAAATGGACTGAATCTTCTCAGCATGCGGAGCCAGCTGCTGTGAAATAAAGGTATATAATTATCACAGAGCATGACCTCTGTACAATGGTATGCCATTTTCTTACATCAGATGTATCGAAAACTCCCTCTATATTCTTCTTAATACAATCATAGAGCAAGTACTTTTTTTTTATTAAATACCTAATCAAAAAAAAAAAAATCTTAATGGGGAAAAAAAACACACCATAACATTATTTTTTGGCCGTTAGTTTAAAACCAAAGGCTGTATGATTAGACTGGACATTTATGCCTCGTTTCCACTGAGCGATACGGTTACGGTGTGGTACGCTATTTTGAGTGTTTCAATTATGAAAGTGGCCCATACAACTGAACCAAACCGCACCATTCCTGAGCCTCCTTCAGGTGTAGGTCCATAGGAAATGGTATGGTACAGTTAGGGCAGAGCTACTGGCGTCACACTATACAATCCATTGATTGGTGGACAGGAAAACGTAAATGCTCACGACAAATAATACGCTAGGCATTTGGTCTAAACCCTGTATGCCCCCTGGCAGTCCGACTTGCAGTGGAAACGCTCACCTGAATAAGCTGGACCATTCTAACCCTTCCGAACCATACCGACCCAAACCATACCGCTCCATGGAAACGAGGCAGTAGTAATAACTACAATGGGAGAAATTGAATTAGCTAGCAGTATGTTACACATTTAGGTTGCTTAATTGTAAAATTACACAACATCTATGCACACACTCAAAACATGGAAAACTCATTATTTTTACTCTATTGATTGTGTCTCATTGATTGTGTCTCATTGGTGATAGGCCTGTCCCAAGTTGCACAAATAACTTGTCTCTACACTGACACTTACGCACACTGACATCTAAGTAATCACTTGACCTCCTCTGGTTAAACCTTTAGAAAAAAAACTTGCCTCCAGGACTTTAGAATGAGACAAGACATCAGGAGAAAAACCAAATGTAAAGTTATAAAACTTCTGTAAACACAAGTAAAATATTTAACACAGAGAATTTTCACTGTTTAGAAGGTATTTTCTGTTACATCGAAATGTTTTAAAGGGTTACTCCAACCATCGTAGCCACTTCAGTGATTTGAAGTGGTTGTGTTGGTAGGAATCTGTACGTGCAGCATTTCTTGTGTGCTGGAGACTAGTTCCATCCCTGGAACGTGTGACTTAGGCAGCCCAGAACTCTGTTATGCTCGGAATGTGCAGAGTGTCATAGTGAAACGCTGCACATATAGAATCCATGACCACTTCAAATCACTGATATAGTCATGGGGCTTGGAATAACTCTTTAAATATGGTCCATTCTTGTATTTCTGTAAATGATACTCTGAGCTTATATGGAATTTAGTGACATATTTTGTAGTCTGTGCTAAAACTGATTATTCAGAAATTGCTCGTTTATGAGTGTCGGGCAGTTAGCAGATGATCGATGATGTATCTTAGTTAATAGAATATATTCAAAGGAAGAAAATGGCAGTCGAACGTCTCCTGAGTTTGCAAACCTGCCAACATTGATAAATATATTAAATGCACACTCATTTGCATATTTTAGAATGTTATAAGTATTTCTGAAATACACATTGACCCATATCAATAAAATATATTCACATAACAATGCTCAGGATATACCTATGTTACTATTGTGAATGCAACGGACACTGTTCTTTTGATGTTGGTTGTGCATTTCAAAACTGTGGATTTTAAAAAAACTAAGAAAATGATCCTGAAATGAATTTGACATAATCCCGTAGCATATTCATCATCTAAAATTCTCGGTATAGACAGTTAAGAAACTGGGGCAAGCTGGAGAACTCTCCCCAGGTGGTTCTGCATCTCTCCATCACGAATATTCCCTCAGTAAGCATTTCTCTAGTCTAGAGGATGCTGTAGTGATTAAGGAACAGAGACATGTCACTGCAACCTTCCACATATAGAAATATATATATATCTTGAAAAAAGGCACTTTGCAACAATTTTTTATTTTTATTTTTTAAATATTCAGATTGAACCTCCTGCTTCTTGTGCAGCAACATTGCTTCCTCATTTAGCGACCTACCTGTTTAACGATGACTCGCACTTACGACCAGGCGTCATGGGGATTCTCTGCTCAGGTGCGCATGTCTATGTTCGGGGAAACTTCCCCGAACATAGACGAACGCACCAGAGCAGGGAATCTCTTAACTCTTCACTTACCGACCAATTCGTTCTACGACCGGTTCGTAGGAATGGAACCCGGTCGGTAAGTGAGGAGTGCCTGTACTATGTATCTTTATCCAGTATGGGGCCATCACAGGGCAGCGCCAGCAGACATGCAGGAATGTACCCACTTCGCCATAACCCCTCAGATATTCTGTATCAGGAATCCTAGAATGGAGAAAGGCCTGAACTACAATGACAATTTAAATTAAAATGAAAATTTCTTGGATTTTTGCTGAGTTAGAGCGTGTGTTATCTCAAATATGTTCTCCCAATCCTTATCTGTAAATGTGCTACACAATATCCCCCATTTATCAGTTTTCAATGATCGCAGCGTATGCCTGTTTCGTATGTATATAAATACCAATAATCCTAATAATAGTAGTATGAGCTGGAGATAAACATGAGAGATTGCCACATAGATCCTCGTGAAGCTTGTATGTTCTTTAGCTAAGAGAGGACGCGGTGAAATGGCCTTGGATTTAATAATACAGTACACAAATCGTACCATTGAGGACATTTGTCTGCCTCCCATTGATGTGTCCAGAAACTTAAACAACATTTTCATATTTACTGTATGTCTTGCTTGTGAAATAGTCACGTCTGTGAAATTTGTCTGTAAGGTCCTCTTATTATCTATATTTACAGAGTTCCTTAAAATACATGGGAAGTTCCTTTTTTTTTTAAGTAGGCTTGTCCGATATCGTGCTTGAGAAATCAGCAGTCTATAAGTAGCTAAATATACTTATGCAAGTATGCTTGTTCCAGATCTGTTGAATGAAATCCATTTTTGAATCCCACGATACTCAAAGCTCAGTCCCACTCAGTTGTTTCAATACCATCTTAATTGGAATCTTCACTATTGACATTAACAGTAAAATTTTTACAATCTGTAAAGGGACGTGTCTATTTTTCATGGGAAGTGCACTTTGAATTTATTAGCTGAAGCGAACAATGCACTTTTGTACTCTTATCAGTTACAAAAACATTTGGCATACCAGCCTGAGTACAGGAATCCTTACGTAAGTAGTCTTTGGTTGTAAGCAAACCTGCAAAGGTCATGTTACAAAAAGATTTTACTTTTAACAGTATTAACACATTTTTCAAGAGGTGTAGAAATGTAAGTGCTTTCCTAATTAAACAAAACTAGAAGGAACACTTCAGACTTGAGTTAATCCTAATGTTTAATATGGAAACTGCAGTACATATTTTAGGAATCTAAATTGCCCTAGAATATGATGTACCCATATATTTTGACTAGAAATTTAAGGAGCTTCTATAAAACAATCTACAGCCTCATTGACGCCTACACTGCAGGCATCTACTTCTATTTCTTCGGTAGCCTTCCCAAGATGGCGCACGCCCTGTGGTCACCGGTGTTCACAATTCTCTATAATGGAAACATTGGACTGGCTCTTTGCTGATTTCTGGAGGAGACTTGGCCCCCAACTACCACCTTCAATTACAGAGTGAAAGGTCTCTAACCCACCTCAGCCATCGTAGTGTGTCATGTATGGAGACCCCTGAAAAGTCTCCTGCTCATACCTATTCGCGGGCTCAAAAGCCCCAAGGAGAGCTGTATTCTCTACAAGTAAGATATTGCCTGGTGGGACTGAAGTGCTTTTTTGTTCGGGCACCTACTCACACCAGGGCCTGTAGCCATTCGGTTGTGTTTTGCCCTGTGGGACTGTTCGCTACCATCGAATGTTATTGGCTGACCTGAGCTATGTGTCTGGGACTGTTCCACAGGCCGCACACCTTACTTTTTCGCATTCTCGTATAATTCAGCCTAAAATAGGATTTGCGATGCCTTTAACACTATTTTCACTATTATAATTTTTTTTTTGTGCCACTGACCTAATGTCTTGCTTTGTGTTAATATATTCAAAAATCTCTCAAGTCAAATGCACTGCAAATATGAATATTATGTCTTATTGCGCTCTGATTTTTCTGTGCTTTGTCTTTCTTATCATTGTGAGAAAAAATGGGTCAACTTACCTTTTCTCCCTCACAACGCTGGTCTCAGAGAGACTTCTCTGAGACTGATAGAAATAGGAGACTTTTCTAATCTCTCCCCCTCCCCTCACCCCCAGAGGCACCTCTAGTGGCTGTCTCAGTGACGGCCACTAGAGGCGTTTAACCCTGCAATAAAAAAACCTTGCTGTTCTGCAGAATGGCAATGTTTTACATTACAGGGTTAAAAAGGGGGAGGGACATAATAAATCATTGAGATGAACTGCTCTGGGTGCCAATAGTATCTCTTTAACCCCTTTAGGACCCGACTGTTTTAACACTTTTGTGGTGTTTGTGTTTAGCTGTAATTTTCCTCTCTCTCATTTACTGTTCCCATACAAGTTATATATATATTTTTTTTTTCCAAGAGAAGAAGGGCTCTTCATGTTTTTTTACTTTTACTTGAAAAATATTTTGCTTATCTGCAAAAGCTAATGAAAAAAACCTGCTAAATAGATTCAATATTTTGTCCTGAGTTTAAAAACACCCAGTGTTTACATGCTTTTTTTTTGCAAGTTATAGGGCTATACGTACAAATAGGAAATTGCTGTTTCAAAATATATATTTTTAAAATGTATTAATAGTGACATTGTAACAGTGTTATCTGTCATAAATCTCTGAGTCACACCTCACATGTACATATTTTTTTAAAGTAAACAACCCAGGGTATTCAATATGGGGTATGTCCAGTCTTTTTTTTTTTTTTTTGTAGCCACTTAGTCACACTGGCCAAAGTTAGCGTTCATATTTGTTTGTGTTTTAAAAATGCAAAAAACAATTATGAACGCCAAGTTTGGCCAGTGTTTTTGACTAAGTGGCTACTAAAAAGACTGAACATACCCTATTTGCAATACCTTGGGTTGTCTTTTTTTGCAAATGGTCTGCCATCATGGGGGTAATTCTCATTCCTGGGCTACCATACGCTCTCAAAGGCAACATAACCAACCCGGCAATTTTCAGTGTAAAAAAAATTGACCCTTACATTTGACCATGTAACTTTCAAAAACACTGTAAAACCTGTCCATGGGGGGTACAGTTATACTCGGAAGACTTTGCTGAACACAAATATTAGTGTTTCCAAACAGTAAAACATATCACAACAATTGTATCATCAGTGAAAGTGCCGTTTGTGTGTGAAAAATGCAAAAAAAACTTCACTTTCACTGACAATATCATCGCTGTGATATGTTTTACTGTTTGGAAACGCTAATATTTGTGTTCAGCGAAGTCTGCCGCGTAAAACAGTACCACCCATATACAGGTTTTAGGGTGTCATAGAAAGTTACAGGGTTAATTGCTAACAAATTATTAATCTCTCTGGACTTTCGGCCTGGGTTGTCAGGCAGTCCCTCAAATTGCAATCAATAAAATTACTTAATTATGTAAAAATACGTACGTAGAATTTAAATATATATACATATTTAGATATTTGAAGTCTACGTGTATATTTATGAAATTATTTGTCATTTTGTATATGGATATATATAGTTCATATTATATTGATTTATTTATATATACATGTGTGTATATATAATTTCATTCTAAGTGTATTTTGATACAAATATATATATTAATATCAAAATACAGTTGGAATAAAATTTCATATATATATATATATATATATATATAGTTTAAAATTATTTTTAAATTTATTTTAATTTTCTGTATGTATATATTAATATAAAAATACACTTAGTATGATATATATATATATATATCTATATATCAATAAGGGGAGCACACCAGGACTTCAATATCGTGAAAAAAAGTATTTACTGTATCACAATCATAAAGATCTTGATAAAGACCCCAGCAGGGTCAAAACGTTGATTTCTTTTGCACAGAATCTGTACCATGATTGTGATACAGTAAATACTTTTTTCACGATATTGAAGTCCTGGTGTGCTCCCCTTATTGATTTATGCATATTTGGACGCGGGATTGCACCTAGGCATCTGACCTATCATTAGAGGAATTTCAGGAGGAGTGCCTTGCTTACCTATTTTTGAATATATATATATATATATATATATATATATACATACACACACACACACACACACTTTTATTTATTAACTTTTTTTTTTATTTTACACATGCAGATACTTGGACATCTATTGCGGCCATGTGACCGCTCTGTTAGAGGGGAGACTGCCTGGGCTGTTAAGTTGGGCAGGTAAGTACATAATATCGTTATGATGGTTCAGGACTGTCAGGAGATTTTTCCGATGACGGTCCTGAACCATCAGCGGTCGTTAAGGGGTTAATAATATTTTGACTATTTAGATAATGGTTTTGTAATTTTTTTATTTTATTTTTATCTGATTTGGTGGGTAAATGAACATGCCTATTTACAAACCTATATTGCCAACATGGCAGTGATATAGAGATCCATGGTCTAAATGCAGAGCATAGAATCGCTGAATATCAGTCCTGCAATCTGCAACCATTAAAGGGACACTATAGTCACCAGAACCATTACAGTTCAATGTAGTTGTTCTAGTGTCTTACTCTATAGCATGTTTACATTGGTGCCTAGGAAGACCTCTAGTGTCAGTCTGCATGGAAACTGTCTCGCATTCTGTCTCTCTGCATGGAGACACCAAATGTCCCCCACGCAGAGTCATTGCCGCGCATGCTCTGAGAAAGCAATGGGTTGGCTGATATCATAATCATCAAGCTTGCTGATTTCAGCCATGGCGACATTGGCACGGCGTGATCGTAGCAGGCCGGTCACATTAAGCCACATCAGGACCATAGTGTCAGGAATACAGGTTTGTATTCCTGATTTGTTTTCATTTAAGCTCCCCTATTGGCTGTCTGAGTGACTGCCACTGGAGATTGCAGTATGAAACTGAGAAGGTTCCACTCACTCACTAAACACCAACTAGAGGTGGCATCTGGCAGCAATGTAAACACTGCCTTTCTCAGAAGAGGCAGTGTTTGCATTGCTTAGGCTGCAGGGACAGTCGGTCCTTTCACTTTGCAGTTTGTTTAGTTCAGTGGAGCTAATTTCAAGAGGCAGCAATTGCCCACTGCATCTATGTTGCAAAGACTTTTACATTGGGAATTCTGCTATCAGAATCCTGCCGCTTCCATAGCGCATCCATCCCTATTTAACGCCCCTACGGCTAAGGTGCTTGTCCATGCCGCCATCCTCTCTCGCCTTGACTACTGTAAACCGTGTTCACAACTTGCCCCGTTACAGTCTATAATGAATGCGGCGGCGAGGCTCATCTTCCTGTCTCCCCCCCTCAGTCTCTGCATTGGCTACCCGTAAGATACAGGGCTCAATTTATGATCCTTGTACTTGCTTACAAATATCTACACAATGCTGCTCCGACCTACTTATCCTCACAAATATGTCCTGTCTAGGCCCCTACGCTCTGCTGGGACCTACGTCTAACCTCTGTTCATACTCCTACCTCTGATGCTCACCTTAAAGACTTCTCTAGGGCTGCACCGTTCCTATGGAACGTCCTTCCCATCTCTGTTAGACTTTCACCCAATCTCCACTCTTTCAAAAAAAATCTTTGAAAACTTACTTCTTTAGAAAAGCATATCAATTAAACAGTGAACAACTTTCCCTCCCCGCACCCTGATTCCACTCCTGAAACTGTCATCAAAACACTAAGCCATCAATGAATACTATCCCAGCAACCTACTTTTCTACCCCACCCCCTCTATCATGTAAGCTCATTGAGCAGGGCCCTCAATCCCTCTGTTCCTGTGCGTCCAACTCATCTGGTTACAAATACGTGTCTGTTAGTCCACCCATTGTACAGGGCCAGCCTTAAGCGCCCCACCTTGGTCACACCCGCACATCCATGTACAGTGAGTGTAAGGTCTTGTAGTGTTTTTATAGTTCCTTTATTAACTTTTTAAAATAATTTATTAAATATTCATACCCCCTTTAACCCCTTAAGGACCAAGCTTCTGGAATAAAAGGGAATCATGACATGTCACACATGTCAGGTGTCCTTAAGGGGTTAATGTTGCTACCTTGCAGGGAGGGGAGCATGCTGATCTCGGTGGTGTGCTGAGAATCTGGACTGTGCCTCTGCGTGTAATATTAGCGATCGGTGTATTGACAGTGTGTGATATTTGTGATGGGTTGTTAATGCAAATTTAAAGAAAAAAATATATATAACAGGTATGTATTTTTGCAGTGTCACATGCACACAGTCAGATACATATAATGTCCCAGGCAGCCACAAACATTCACAGGTAGACAGTCTACTAGTTTCAGAAACAGTCACATGCAGACCGTCGCACACACAGTTACAGCAGTCACACACACACAGAGGCAGACAGTTACACACAGTCACAGACAAAAACACACTTACCTTTTTCCTTTAGGAGCAGGGGCACTGCAGCCCCTATAGTTATTTGGTAAGATGGGACTCCTTCCTGCTTCCCCTCTATGTTCAAACAGTAACCAGACAGTGGGTGCAGGCTGAATTTAGCCCCAGCTCCCTTATTTGCAGGAGAGGCTGGCTTTTGGAATTTTTGCACTGCATCTCTGGTCCTGCGCGTGCAGACTGCCATGGCACCGTGTATCTGCACAGCTCGCACATCCCTAAAGCCGGCCTTATGTGACTGAACAGCCACAGAAAGTCTAGGCCACAGAAGAAGGTGAGGGCTTGCAATGGCAGCAGACAAGAGGTCTGCAACTTTTGCAAACGGTTTTAAGATATATAACCAATGAAAACATGCATAACTAAATACATGCATATTTTTATTTGGAATGTATCTACAAAACACATTTTATTTGGGCAGTGGAGAGACCCTTTTAGTATGAATAAAGATTTCTAAAAATAGACAGAGGAAAACATTTTTGCTTCTAAGAAAAAATAGACAGAGGAAAACATTTTTGCTTCTAAGAATTACCACCACATCAAGTGCAACTAAAGAGAAAAAAACTCGAGAATGAGTCATGTATCAGTCCGGATTGCTAAATGCCTAGGATCTAAATTTTTATTTTATTTTTTTTTTTTTACAGTTAACACTATCCCACAGTAACTGTACACCTACCCTAACCCTAACCTAGAGAAATTCCCTCTGCTGAAAATCAGGGTGTGGTCCATGATCGCCATCTGCTGGATGTTTTCTGTCTGACAGGGCAATTGATCCCTCTCATGCTGACCGTCCCGATACCTATGTGGTTGGCGCTGAGCACCTGAGTACTGATCACAGTCGGCAGGGTGGCATACAGGGACACCATGTCAGAGCAGGCTCAGTATCACAGCAGCTACGTGCAACTGTTGAGCCGTGGCAATTTAAATAGATTTGAGAGGCTGTATCATGTAGAGGACTGAATACAGCTCGTCTCAGTCTGGGGCCACTAAAAATGGCCTCAAGTGACAGGGGGGAGCCCCAGTTATCGATTGATACCTGGAATTCTATGCTCACATAAAAATGTTAAGAGGTTCCATGACATCCTAACGTCGTTAAACTCACTGTGCGGAGGGCAGCAATGAACATCCGAATGTCATTAAAGAGTTAAGCTGTAGTTGATTTGGTATTAGAGTGGCCCTTTAGGAGAGAATTCTTATTTTTTTTACGAATATAAAAGCGAATATTAAATTGAACTCCACAGTCTAGGGCTGTGCTAGTTATAGCATTCATCCTATTTGTAATACATTCTTTTTCTAATAAAATAAAAAGTATCTTGTACTAAAGTGTGTACTATGCTGCTCCAGTTACAAAATGAGGAGAATTTCATGGCGATTATGGTGTTTTTTTTTTCCTCCTGTCTCTTTACTAAGTGGAGTATAATTACAGGTTTGAATGGGTCTTATCTTGCACAATTGCTATAATACCACATCTGTATGAAAGATATTTCAATACGTTGTATAGCCTTGAGCAGTGGAAACATCAAAAAATTGATAGATGACATCTGCAAAACAGCATACAGAATAGTAAAAAGTGTAAATTGTTATATTTAAGAATAAAACAACCTAAAAATATAGATTTTCTTAAACAATATGGTCACCCAGACCACTTCATCTGGTCTACAGATTTGGCTGTAGTAGTGCTGTCCTTTTAACCTCGCAATATAAAATGTAATTTTTTTTGTTTGTTTGAAACTGCAATGACTCACTATGAAAGCCACTAGAGGCACTTCCACTGAATGGACAGTAAAATTGTCACGGAATACAGAAGTCCATCATAAGAGAACACTAACTTAGTGCTTTCCTATAGGGAAGCTTGAATGCGCGTGTGGAACCTTTAGCACTGTTAATCCAATGTACACGAGTGTCTTGGTTGAGGTGGAGCTACCTTTGCCAAGCTTGTCACTTCCCCCCCACCCCTGAGCAGTGATGGCTGTAGGGAAATAGCTCTTTGACTGGAGGGTCTCACGGGATAATCCATAGACTTCAAAGCTGTAGTCATCCATGCTTAAGACTACAGTACCGATGTTGGCTCCTGGTAACGGAGGTGCAAGAAGAGGAAAAGTGGACAGAATAAGATGGCGGTGCCCTCCAGCAGCAATGTCACCATTGGGGGCTTTGCAAACTATGCAGAAACTTCAGACTGTGACAGAGCCACTTTCATCTTTTATAGGCATCTTTATGACTGTACTATGGAATATGTTGACAATATAAAAACAATGACTTTTAAAACAATCAGTTAAAGGAACACTATAGTCACCAGAACAACTACAGCCTATTGTATTTGTTCTGGAGAGTATAATCGTTCCTTGCAGGCTTTTTGAAGTAAATAATGCAGTGTTTACATTACAGGTTAGTGAAACCTCCACTGGCCAATCCTCAGCGGTCTACTAGAGGTACTTCCTGGGGCAGTGCTGCACATTGTGACTGGCATTCAGTGTCTCCACCCTCTGCATGCAGACACTGAACATTCCTCATAGAGATGTATTGATTCAGTGTATCTCTATGAGGAGCTGCTGATTGGTCAGTGCTGTGTTTGAATTGTGCTGGCTCTGACCCTGATTTGCCTCCTTCACAGTATCGGCCAATCCAATGGGAAAGCATTGTGATTGGCTCAGAGCACAAATTCTGATGTCAGCCAAGCAGGCAGATCCGGGGCAGAGCCAGCAGCAGCAGACTGAAATAAGATTTTGCTATATTTAGGGGGCAAGGGAGGGCATAGATTGTGTTTTTTAACACTAGAGGATCAGGAATATAGGTTTGTGTTCTTGACCCTATAGTTTTTTTTTTTTTGTTTGGTTTTTTAAGGAGTGATGGGGATTAATGTCCTACAATCAATTGGAAAGGAAGTAGAAAAATTAGGTCCAAAATAAATCTGTAAAAACTACAACTCCCATGATGCTGTGTATATCTTTGCATGCCTTTAGAAAGACATGGCATCATAAAAGTTGTAGTTTTAAAACATCTGTGTATCTACCTTTTGGACACTCCTGGTGTGAGTGGTGAACTTTACCATAAGTTGGATCGGGTGGGCGATCCTTAAACATGGACAATATATTTTTGGTTCTCTTACCCCAGTCCCTTGTTATAACTGTGTTTATCTAAAATATTACTGACGGTGGTACCAAATTGTAACTTTTTTGGGGGTACATATTTCTACCAATATCTATGATAGGATGGGGAAAATAAAATGCAAAACGTTTGCATTTGCAACATTTATTTTACGAAATACATCTTAAAAGACATCTTTATTATTTATACAAAAAGACTAGTTTTTCAGAATGCATATAAATCAAATAAAAGGTCACTTTAGGATATTTTATTTTTTTTACTTTCAGTCCTCAAAAAAAAAAAAAAAATTAAAAAAAAAATGAAATAACAAAAAACACGCACTAAAAGCATTACAAAGGGGGAAAAACATTTAATTTTCCTTTTAACAAAGGACAGTACAATAACATCACAGACAGGTGACATCTTTTCAAGTGCATTTAGCGTCCTGCCTTTTCATACCTTAATCCTTAGCGTCAGAAATAATATCTTTCAGTTAATATATTTTTTTTATTTTATTTGCTAAAATATAGCAACTCGACCAGTAAATGAGTTTTTTTTTTTGTTAATTTTTTTTACATTTTATTTTGTCTGAACGCAGCTTAGCAAATGGAAGGATGTTCTGAAAGATGAACAAAAGGGTTTAAGACAGGGACAATTCACAATATGACAAAGCGACAGGTTTGCTTTATAAAAAAAAAAAAAAATTTTTAAATACACAATAGACGTAAATCGTTTCCTTTTGGAGAGGAGTTAAAGGCATAATTTCCGCAAAAGGTGGTACAATACCCTCACCTCCCACAAACATTTAAAGCAAACAAGCCATTAACACTTATGAAGACGGGAGGCTTGAAATGTATATGGCGGGTAGCAAAGAGTGTTGGAATGGTACAGAAACTTGTATGTAGGGTGACTATAATGACAGATAGCAGAACGTTAATGCAGAATACAGAACAATAATGGTGGGACGAAATAAGTAGAAAATCACCCAGGAACATCCAACACCCTCTGCACCCAACAATGGCCAGATCTACCTTCTTACCCCTAGTCACCCCCATTCACCATCCAGTGTCCCTCTGCCCCCATCAATACTCGTAACCATAATAAATACAATTTCTAACCTGCAAAATAAAGCTGGGACGTAAATCTATACTCACTTTCCTTATCGAGAACCATTAGAATTTAAGAGGTTGGCATATTTTAATGGAAGATTTCATACCTCCACGTCAACCTGTCCCTTACATTTATCCGGGACACCCTGTAATGTGGTCACTTTCATACAACTGCACGTTCGAGCCTCAGCACATGGGAGAGTCCTACATTATACAGGAAGTGGAGGAGAGAAGGCACTGCATGCATTGCAGACTTACTAGTAGGGCTAAAAAAAACCTTTATAGGTTTTTGACAATTCTACACATTTTCATAAGTGGTGGCTAATGGGGTAAAAAAATTAAAAAAAAACTTTCAAAAAAAAAAAAAAAAATCAACCACTTCAGAGGAGTAGAGGGCCATAAGCCAGAAAATCAGCCTACCTATAAGCTAAATTCAGGGCAGAATGAAAGGATACATTTTGGCAGTCCATGTTTCCACAAACTCTCCCTCCTTAACAGCGTCACCACCTCTGCCCTTTATGGCACAATTTAGCTTGACACCAGACAGAACAAAAGAATCCCCAAAATATTCACAGTCTGTCCTTCCTCGCCCTTCTCTCAGACTCCCCTCCCCTCCAGCAACATGACACGGGGAGCAGAAGACAGACACATTAACAGAAAGACAGGGTGATGATAATGTGGATGCCACAGGCAGGGGGGCTACATTTCATTGGAAGAGTAGTCTTTTTCTGCCGTCCCATTGGAAAGCACGTTGCCCTCCTGAAGCCTTTTGACGCGGTATGCTTCAAAGTGAATACTGCTGGTGATATCTTTTATATTCTGCATGTGTGTCCTGTATGGAGATCGGAAAGAGAATCGGGCATAGTTTAATGCCAGAAGAATGAATTTCTATAGAAAACAGGGCATATATGTTGCAGGTGAAAACAAAATAAATACACTGCTTAGCATATTCTGGAAGCAACAAACATTACAATATGGATAAACATATTCAAATTATCTCTGTTCTTTAAAAACGGACAGTTACCTGATAAGCAAATCCCGCAGGCAGGCAAATTCACAGTGGCCAATGTTTTCCACTAAGGGAATAGAAAAAGGGGGAGTGAAAATTATTATGACAGAACAATTGGTATAAGAATTATTTACCAAAGATTGCTAAGCTACCTGCATAGCACAGATATTGTGGCCTATTTGCCAAGTACACTGGTAATGTGATTATATAAAAACTTCCTAAAGAAGCCACTGGGTGGCAGATTTGAGTCATCACTCAATACTTTCAGCAACTCTTTACAAAGATGTAAAACTGAATTTAGAATCTAAACAAAAAATACAAAAAAAACAAAAAATACAAAAAAAAACACTCTCCATGGAATCAAAATGTCCTTTAATTCAAATGGGGGTTTCCATACAGACAACGGAGCTCTTCTGAGGAAGCCATTTCTTACAAGAGTTTGTTTTAAAAAGAACGGTTTCTCCCTCGAAAAGGTTCTACAAGTCCAACCAACAATGAGCCAAAAATTACTGGCAAAAAATGGTTCGTCCCCAGCATTTCATGCAAAATCCCTCAGCAAGATGTGGATCATCTGTCAGGCCTGAACTTGTAAGCAGTTTGCAGATGCGCTGCAATTTATATGGTTTAGAGGAGGTTAAATCTATGTTGGATGCTTGACTTGTCTGAAGCCAAAAAAATTATTTGAATCTGTGGAGTAGCAAGAGGGAGAGAGAGAGAGAGAGAAGGGTGCACATGAAACCTCACTCCGAATTAAAAGTAGAGACGTGGCAGTAGTAAGAAAGCGCTCATCATGTGTTAGCAATGTTACACAAAGAAACCACTATAGAGAAGTGCATAGCGATAGGATTACGGAACCTTTGCAGAATTCAACTCAAAGCAAAACAAATAAAAAAGTTGTGTATACGGCTGCTTCAGTGAACATGAACAGCACACTCCGAGCTTTAACAGGACTCGGGTTGGGCTTAAAGGCATCCTACTTCCTTTAACCTCTCTTGGTTATAATGCACAATTATCGCTTCTAGGTATGTACGCATATAAGCAAATATATAAAAGAGTTTGTGGGGAAGGAGTGTCGCAAAAGCCATCAAATTTAAACGGGATGGGAAGATATTCACCATTGAACAATGAATCCAATCTGCATGCTTCTACTTTTAGGGTTAATCGCTGCACATTTCGTAAAGGATGGTCAAGGAAAAAGATAACTAAAGTAAGACCTGTTAAGAAGCACAGGGACTGCTGGGGCCATGCCCTATTTGCATTTAGGGGCTATATTTACAAAAATTACATAGCTGCCTCCCTCTCAAACCTTTCAACCTTCAAATACTAATTTTAAATGTTGCATCACGTGGATGTTCATGGTACAGAAAGCATGCAACCACTCGGGAAGGAATATAAGCGCTCTAAATTAAATGTTCCGTTTCTTCCCAGCAAATTGTTTATAACAAAGACTCTCGTACTAAGCAACAAGTTAAACTGTGGAGAAGGGTCAGACACTTAACAGTGAATGAGGGGGAGATAAAAGGTGGCATCTAAGCAAAACACCAGACAGTACCAAGGAATGAGAAAGTCAGGCCCTGTCTTGTGGTTTGGAGAGCGGAGCTGAAACACTCTATTGTACAGGATTCTTAAAGGAGATCAAATCCTGTTTGTACAGTGCATGTGGGCAACTCAGAACATCTATTGTTTTGTCCTGGTGAGTGGCAGGAGGGGTGGGGGTTAAAACACCATATTGTCCAGATTATGACTGGAGATAACATGCTTTAAACAGAATGGAAAAATTAGGTTTTGTTTGGTACACAGATGGGGAGGATTGGCTTCCATGCAGAACGCAGACATCACCAGGACGGGTAAAGATAAGTCCTTTTATTTTACAGGATTTTAGTGTGCAAAGAAAAATCATCTGTCACATTACAGGGTTTGTTTTAGAAGGTTCATTAAAAAAATATAAAAACAATCTAGAAATGGAATGTACAATAATAAGAACATCTTACTGCATACTATTCAACAAGTGGAAACACAATTGGCATTAGACACAGCACTGCTTGGCACCCATTTTCTTTAATATTTTTATTAGTGATATTGCAGAAGGTCTTGATGGTAAGGTATGTCTTTTTGCTGATGATACCAAGATATGTAACAGGGTTGATGTTCCAGGAGGGATAAGCCAAATGGCAAATTATTTAGGTAAACTAGAAAAATGGTCAGAGCTGTGGCAACTGACATTTAATGTGGATAAGTGCAAGATAATGCATCTTGGATGTAAAAACCCAAGGGCAGAGTACAAAATATTTGATAGAGTCCTAACCTTAACATCTGAGGAAAGGGATTTAGGGGTGATTATTTCTGATGACAAAAGGTAGGCAGACAATGTAATAGAGCAGCAGGAAATGCTAGCAGAATGCTTGGTTGTATAGGGAGAGGTATTAGCAGTAGAACGAGGGAAGTGCTCATGCCATTGTACAGAACACTGGTGAGACCTCACTTGGAGTATTGTACACAGTACTGGAGACCGTATCTTCAGAAGGATATTGATACCTTAGAGAGGGTTCAGAGAAGGGCTACTAAACTGGTTCATGGATTGCGGGATAAAACTTACAGGAAAGGTTAAAGGATCTTAACATGTATAGCTTGGAGGAAAGACGAGACAGGGGGGATATGATAGAAACATTTAAATACATAAAGGGAATCAACACGGTAAAGGAGGAGACTATATTTAAAAGAAGAAAAACTACCACAACAAGAGGACAGTCTTAAATTAGAGGGGCAATGGTTTAAAAATAATATCAGGAAGGATTACTTTACTGAGAGGGTAGTGGATGCATGGAATAGCCTTTCAGCTGAAGTGGTAGAGGTTAACACAGTAAAGGAGTTTAAGCATGCGTGGAATAGGCATAAGGCTATCGTAGCTCTAAAATAAGGCCAGGGACTAATGAAAGTATTTAGAAAGTTGGGCACACGGATGGGCCGAATGGTTCTTATCTGCCGTCACATTCTATGTTATAAAGTAATCAAGCACAAATGTATATAACGAACACCTATGTGACAAAGTTCTAAAACTCAATCACTGTCAAAAAACTGTTCCTGCCAATTACTTCACTATTAGTATTTTACATCTCAGTTGACATGTACCAGAACCCTCTATTTAACATCTCTGAAAGGGACAGTTCTTCATTGTCACACCCTGCCGCATTGCTCTATTCAGAGTAAGATTACCACCCGATGATGCTTTGCGTGCTCTTTTACATCTACAGGAAAATGAGTAGGTTTGCTTTAGACTTTCCTTGAACAGGGTTATGTCCATGTGTACAGCTAGGTTTAGGTTATTTTATTTAACATAGCATGCACAGACAGCCTAGCTTTGTCATCACCATGTATGTAATCTCACATGTGAAAGTTCCTCTTTCAGATATACACAATAGATTGAGTACTGGAATGGGTAACAGACTACACATCACCAAAACACACAGGTGAGGGATGAGGACCTTTTCTTTCCCTTAATAAAATACCTTCTATGGTTCCCCATTTGGTCTTCCGGCCCAGTATCCGTCTGCCATTAATCTGGTATTCTTGGTCACTGCCCACCACAGCAAATGGAATCATTTCCTGAAGAGGAGTAAAATGAACATTTGTTAGAAGTATTACCATGCATAAGATGAGGCAGAGGTATCAATGATGGCCACAAATTATCAAATATAAAAAACACAGTAATGAACAGTTAAATCCGAGCTGCAGGGTCTCCTTGCTGTAGTTCCAACAGTGTAACAAGCAGATAGACATAAAATGGAGTTCTGCGCATCAAGTAGGTAGTGCACACCCAGGTGCTACTGCAGTTTATTAGAGGACACAATATAAACAAACGTTTCGGGCAACAAGCCCTTCCTCAGTGCTAATGGGCATTTTTTTTCTCTGCTTATTACCAACGACTATAGCAAGACAGCTCAGAAGGGGTACTTGAAACACAAGGTGGCCTGGAGTGTCCAGGCTGCTGATACACTTTGAAAAAGACCTATGCTGTGGTGAAACGCGTCAGTGTTACTTTTACTACTCTTGCTTTATTGTTTTAGTTCATTGTATTAAAGATAGATACAGTTTTATTCTTGAAACACCACAAATCTTCTGGAATTCAGCCTCCAATGTAGGGAGTGTACCACCAGAGTCCAATGGATTGAGCAAAACCTTACTTTGCTGTGAAGCTAGTAACTAAAATTAAATTCACTTTAAACCTCTGTTTTTCCACATGTACTACAGAGAATGCACCATCAACACATCCTTACATTGGGGATTATACCACTCCACTTTGTTTAAGTGAGCCACATAGAAGGCTCCAATAAATGCGAGTCCATTCCTTTCTACCTATTTAATTAATCCATATAATCCAAAGTTACTGCACTATATAGTGTATTTCTGTTTCATATTTATGGACTACTCAACAAGATTAAGAGACACACCACATTCTTAAGCAGCCCATTGTACGTGTTTCTCTTTTTCGTCCACCTTCCATTTGTAGAATATACTTCACTATATTACCCTCCCAATGTCCTCTTGTTAATACATCACCTGAGGTCACATCAAGGCGTTACTCCCAACTCCTTCCTACCACTACCTCATATTGCTTTCGGGCAAGACAGACTCTGGCTTAGGTTGTACGAGCTGCCACATTTTATCTACCATTACCCTTTTTAGCGCTGAACCTTATTTTTGTGCACTTGATATGTAAGAACTTGCCTTGCTGTAAGTAAGGCTTTGATCTACATCAACTAATGAGCATGCCAAAGATACATGGTTGATCACTATATTACACTCACCCTAATCTTCTCGTTTACCAGCCTGTCCTCTGTATCCTCATCAAACTCCTTCTGAGGGTAGATGTCTATTCCATTGTTCTGCAGATCAGCTCGAATCTGTGAAATAAGGGCAAGAAAGTGAGGGTGAGCCATTCTGACAGCTGTGTCATATGTTCCTATTGGCCACAAAACTATGGGTGTTCATCTCTGCTTTTGGTTATTAAAAATCTTGTTTTGATTAGCAGACAACTATACGAAAGGTTTTTGACACAATTGGCAGCCATTAAAGGAACACTCCAACGCCAAAACCATTACTATCAAACCATTTATCTATTTTTACCTGGGCACCAATGCTGCGTTTACCTGGGCACCAATGCTACAGGAGAAGCTAGGGGTCTTCACTGATCTTAGCAAGTCCGTTAAAGGACCGCGTTCACTGAACGAGAGCGCTCAGGTGACATGCATAGCACTGCTTGGCTCAGTAGAGTTATTGGGATTCTACAGAAAAAGAGCTGTGAGCATGTGTCATAACCCAGCTAAGTCCCCAAACCATTCTAAAACAGTATAAGCCAAATAACTCTGGGAAGGTGCCAGGGCACTACTACCATCATAACCACAACATTAGTCTGTAGAGACTATGGTGTCCGTAGTGTTCCCTTTATAAAATGTTTTCAATTACCCTCTGTTTGAAGTAATCTCTTTCCTCTAGAGTTAAAGTGTCCGCTTTGGCAATGACTGGTACAATATTCACGACTTTGCTCAAACGTCTCATGAACTCAATATCCAAGGGCCGGAGTCTGTAAAAAAACAAAAAAAACAAACAAAATGAAGCATAAGACTGCTGGTTGTGATCACTCAATCACTTAGACAGGATGATAAAGCACTGATATGGGGGGCATCTTCGGCTCATTGTACTTAATTTGCCAGAAGCTGCGTCAGTACTGTACTACAGCACGGAGATCTATGGAGGATCCCGCGGCAGTCTGAATCAAACAGACATTAATTGTGACGGCTGCTGGGGTTGGACAAAAGTTGGCGGCAGAGCTCCGCCTTCTGTCAACTCAGATTTATCATAAAACAAAGTAGTCCCTACTTTGTCTCATGATCTCCTTGGATTGCGATGGAACTTTAGTGAATTCCGTATTTCTCCATTAGATTATATATTTATGAAATACTGAAAAGTGACGGAGCTGCTTTAAAATTACTATATGAGCAGATAAGTATTATTAATAATCCATCAAAGTAGGAAGGAAGGACAAACCAACACAAGCATTTATTATAAAGCCCTTGATTGATTACGCTGGCAATAAGGCTGAACAATGATGGTGGGTGCGATGGTGGTGGAGTACAGATTAAATAGTGCTGGCCTACTTTTCATTACTAAGTAACTAGTGAAGGCGAGGTAGACGAAGGCGTGGCAATACTCACGAGTGTCCTGTTGCTGGGATAAAGTATATACAACAGTGAACTCTGCTGTCCGGAATTCGTTTTTTGCGGTTGATGTTTACCTCTTCCTGTAGGTATTTCTCGTATTGATCGTTAATAAACTTCATGATGGGCAGCCAGCTAAAGAATAATGAAAATAAATATTACATTTACCACGTAGCCAGATTCAGGGAGAATGAAGCCAGATTCAGGGAGAACTACGGAATTGTAGGCAACTGGTAGCAGTAACAGTGGGTCAGCGTTTCAGTCCACGTCAATAGACAGACTCCAAAGTAAATCCTCGCAATATGTTAACTGAAGAGCTTTAGGCATTAACGAGAGACCCATTCCCATCCCAATTCATAAATTTCAAGAGAAATAGTCACTTTTTACATGTTTAGGAATGATCTCCCAAGCCATCAAACTGACAGTTCAGATTTACAGTGCTTGGAACGATCTTTAAGTGCGAGCTGTCATAGGGATGCACTAATTTAATGTTTCCCAATGAAAAGCGTTCTACTGGGCGATTGCCACATCTGATTGGCTCATTTGCAGCAATTATTGTGCATGTGACATTTTCGCATGGAGAGGAAGGGAGACTGTCATCAGCAGCAGTGCCTTCAGGGGTGGAGCGGAATAGAGGCAGGTAACCACTCTCCCCTGGAGAAAAGTGCATGTCGTTTATTGTTTACTTATTGGGGGTTAAGAGACACCTGAAATGTTAAAAACCAAATTTATTGGTTAAATACCAAAGAGAAAAGGCTTTAAAAAGGGACACTATAGTCACCGGAACAACTACAGCTCATTGTATTTGTTCTGGTGAGTGTAATCATTTGCTTGAGGTTTTGCTTCAGAGAAAATACAGTGTTTGGATTACAGCCTAGGGACACTTAAAGTGGCCACTCCTCAGATGGCTGCTAGAGGTGCTTCCTGGGTGCAGTGCTGCACAGTGTGACTGACATTCAGTGTCTCCACCCTCTGCATGCAGACACTGATTTTCCTCATAGAGATTCCTTGATTCATTTTATCTCTGAGGTGATGCTGATTGGCGAGGGCTGTGTTTAACTTGTGCTGCCTCCGCCCCGATCTGCCTCCTTGACAGTCTCAGCCAATCCAATGCTTTTTCATAATGTGGAAGCATAATGACTGGCTCAGAACACCACTTCTGATGTCAGCCAAGCAAGCAGATCAGAGGCAGAGCTGACAGCAGACTGAAATAAAGGTAAGATTTTGCTATATTTAGGTGGCGGGGGGGGGGGGCTAGATGGTGTTTTAAACACCATAGGGTCAGGAATAAATGGTTGTGTTCCTTTAACGATTTCACGGTTATTTAGACCTTGGAATTTATACGAGCACAAAACTACACTTGTAACAGAACTAAAGAAACCTATTAATATACAGAGAAAGATGCCAGACAAAGAGAGCAAATGTATCATCACTATTGGTAACACTGTACCGTTGTGTAATAATAAAAACCTCTTCCTTACTCCAAAATAAAATATTTACAAAAAATGTTTTATGACCTGTTCTACAGATTATGTTTAGATATTAATGAACCCGATTTCATGCTGGGTGCACTATATTTAGATGTGTGCAAAGATTTGCTTTAATTAATTTATTTGAAAAAAAGTTCCTGGTAATTTAAAAAAATAAATAAAAAAAAAAAACTCTGAAAAAAATATTTGCACAAGTCTATTCCCCTTTGATTAAGCACAATTACTGAACACTAAGATTGTACCTATATATTCTTTTCCCCAAAACTAGAGGTTGTACCGTTTCACAAAGGAGGGGGGAACATAACATAGACATAGAATGTGACGGCAGATAAGAACCATTCGGCCCATCTAGTCTGCCCAATTTTCTAAATACTTTCATTAGTCCCTAGCCTTATCTTATAGTTAGGATAGCCTTATGCCTTCATCATCTAAACAGCATTTTTCAACAGCTCCCCATGTTTGAGTGCGAAACGCGTTTGGCTTTCTTGTCTCCCCCCCCCCCCCTTTTGCACAGTACAAGTAGATTTTTTTTGTATGTATATTATATTCTGCATGTGAGGCTGTTTTCTTGTGATGCGAAAATCCAAAAGGATTTCACTGCGAGGTGGTCTGATGACTGAACATTAATTTTGCAAGGGAACTGTTCCGAAATGAACCGTCCAAGCTGTGATTGCTGGAAGGTATTTGAATGAGCTGGCTGTTCTCATCTGAGCGCCCGTGAATTTATGTGTATGGTTTTCTTCAACAGCCTGAGTTTACAGCCTATGCGTGCAGACTATACAACTGAAGATGGGATGGGATGGTCAGAAACTAAAATCAGCATCGTATAACGGAGCACTTTATGCATAATACAACCATCACCGTTTATACTGAATGTTCTTTGTAACAAACCTTTACATATATATTGTGCTGCTGCATGCTGTGGACATTTGTATTCCACTGAGTGTAATGATGTTGTGGAGACAGGCTCAGGCACTGAGTGTAGTGGTATTATGGAGACAGGCTTGAAGACTATGGGGAGGCCTAATAGAAAGCAGTTGTTGGGGGATTCTGTCCTAAGAGGTGTAGAGCTGGACAATAGTGGTCTTGTGAGATGTCTTCCCAGAGCTACTGCTCACAGAGACAGGAGACGTATTTGTAATATTGTTAAGCAAGCAAAGCAGGAAGGGGAATTTGATATACTTGTCCATCTTGTTCAATATAAAACCAGATAATGCAACGAAGAGGACCCACCAATTAGGAGCGTCCTCTTCTGGCTTGTGGACATCTTATCCACATTGTGCTAGCCATTAGTTTCTAGAAAACCCAAGAACTCAATTCAGGAGTAGGATTGCAGCGGTCAGTATCTAGAAGTCGGACTGGTAGAGTAGGACTTGACATTTCCAGCCTTGGTAAAATAATGTAGTCAATCACCATGCACTCACCAGTTCTCATTGTTTATATGGTCTCCAAAGCCAGGAGTGTCAATAACAGTCAGTTTCATACGCACTCCTTTCTCTTCTATTTCTGAATATCAAACACATAAGGAATGGGGTTAGACACAGAGGCATTGTATCACGGCTTACTTCTAGAAATAACCCCCAAAATAATGCATAGTTCATCATAATCCCGTGTTTTCCAAAAAGCTCCGAGCTACACTCTTAACCTTCTTATTACACCAAGAAACATTACTCTATTCCCCATCTGCCAACTTCTCAGCCATGTATCTTAGTTTTTCATCTCTGATCCCTGGTCTAATCTTACAGTTTTCTATACCCTTACCATGTGTGACGCTTTTGATCTCTATAGTTTTGGGGATCCGTTCCTCGGCTGTTGGCTGCACAGATTTCCTGCTCACTTTGGATTTGAAGAGAGTGTTTATTAATGTTGATTTTCCAAGCCCGCTTTGACCTGCGGATGGAGAAAGGACATATATTGAGATTTAAGGGGTACCCGTCATGTACCATAACTTATGGTCTCTTTAAAGAGCATAGAATATAATCTATACATTGTACTAGCAAATATTGGAAGGATTCGCTCTCTGAAATATTGACTGACAAGGGAGAGCAGAGGAGACCTTGGACAGGCAGTCGTCCTGCTCTCCACTCAAGGCAACTACAGCGCATGCACCTTGGTTGCTATGGTAACTCCCAAGTGGACACTGCTATGGCGTATAGGGAGGTACTCCCATTACTCTGTGCAGACAGTGACATGCTGGTAAATAATCCAAGGTTTGCCATTTGAAAAAAAAGACCGAGAGGAGAGAGGGTTTTACAGATAAGTACCACCGACAGAGCGTAGGACAGAGATAAGGTGATTATATCTGAAGACATTTTTTCTCTGTGGCATACTATCAAGTCAGTGCATTTGGTGGAGGGGAGGGGGGGGGGGGGGTTTACATTAAGTTGAAAAGGCACATGACATGTTCATTTTAAAACCAAATAAATGAAAATAAGTAGAAAGTTCCCACTGTTTCCACAATTTAAAATAACAAAACAAAACAAAAAAACAACAGATGGCAAACACGCACGTTCTCCCCTGGTCCCCAAGTAATGTGTATTGGCAATCCTCAGCTCCTTGTGAGCACATGGATCAGGATAGCTGTATCTACTAGCATTTTACCAGCACAATGTATGCGTGTTAAAGTAAATCTGTCGTAACCACTTTTATGGGGATGGCTAATTCCCTCTAACATGTGAGCTAATTTGAGCAGGGCTTTCTTCACCTCGTCGCTGTTAATATATTGTAGGCCGTTTAATTGTCAATCATCCCTGTTCTACAATTGTAAAGCGCCACACAATATGTTAACGCTATATAAAGAATAATAGTCTAATCCTGGCTATCCCATTGTTTTGAATGCACTCTACAGAAATGTATGTGACGAAATTAAAGCATTAGTTATATTCACTGCTAACTAGCCCTTATATTACTATGATCCTTCTTCACAGCACTCTGTCAGGGGTAAACAGCAGTGGAATTAAATCTGTTTTGCGTGGTTCATGCTTGTGTATGAGAGAGTGAATAGTATACGCAGTTAATAAGCAATAAGTGAGCAAATGTTGAATTAAAGGTCCACTAACATCACCAAGACCACTTAATCTCAATGAAGTGGTCTGGGTGCAGCGGTCCTGTAGTTTTGACTCTTTAATTTGAAACATTGCCATTTTGTAAAAATTGCAATGTCTAAATTAAAGGGTTAAAAAGTGTGTCTCTATGCAGCCGATAGTGCCATTTGATTGGAGGAGCATAGCATTTTTCCGCGCATGCATTCTTGTTCCCAATGCTTCTCTACCAGAAGCATTAGACTGCACAAGATCATGCGGACACCGATGGAGGTGGAGCTAGAGCACTCTCTGTGATATAAAATATGTAAGTGTGGACAGTGATCACATCATCAATGGAAGGGAACCTATAATCCTGAAAAAATTAGCGATTATAGGTTTCCTTTAAGCAATTCTCACTGTGATTGCAAGTTCCTGAACAATAAGTACTCACCTACCACCATGATATTTAACTCAAACCCTTGCTTCATTGCCTTTTTCCTCATTTGTTCCAAGATGGCATCTATCCCAACATATCCAAAATCTGCAGCCGGCTTCTCTACCACTCCCCTTCCAGGGAGGGCCTGCTTCATCGCGGCATCTCTAATGGCGTCCGTCATGGTGACTCCGTATGGGCGAGGGTCTTCGTTAACTGCACAGAAAAAAAATAAATATATATAATACATATAAGGGATAACAAGGAAGAACACAAAAAAATAAAATACAAAATTAAGCATAGTTACAATCACGTATTTAGAAAATAAACTACACTGCTGTCTACAGTGACGCAATATTATACAATAACTACCCAAGCTGCCAAGACCTATTTTTCCAGGAACACACAGAAACACAATAATGGGTGAGCGGCGAGATACTGAGAAAAACAAGGCAAACTGAAGGAAGAGATAAAGTCTCCAAGTGAAACAGAAAACATGGGTACGTGCGTTACGGTGCTTTCTGATAAACACGGTGTGTATTTACTCAGCACGCCGTTACTTTTGCTGTTTTATCTGGATTTAGATCTACAAATCCCAAAACAATGCACCCAGCGCTGCGCAAAATTAACAGAGAAACCCTTCTTTTTGTAACATGGTTACTGGAGCACAACAAGCACTATGGCAAAGTAAACTTATCTTGTGTATACATGAGGCGTGTAGTAGTTTAGTGAGAATTTATATTAAAAAAATATATATATCAATTAAAAATCATGTTTGGGTTTCCTTAGATTGCAGTTTGTTTCTGTTTTAGATTTCTCTCTCTCCTACAGAACACAGACTGGAAGCACAGTAGTGTCAAATAAAGTTTCAGAGAGTTCAGAGAAGAAAGTGATGCTGTATAATAATACCTAGATAGATACGTGGACTTTGGGTTTAACATTGCACAAGTTTAAATCATGCTGCAATCAAACATGCTTTATGTTTATTTTTTTACTTTTAGCCATGCATTCCACTCCAAGCACCATGCGCACTACAGTTTGCTATGGCAATTTTGTTGCCAGGGGATCGCTGGCACCCCCACCATTGTAAGGAGTCAAACTGTTTTTTGAATGTTTTGACTTCTTACCGCCGTCTGCTCCGCACCTCCACGATTATTGCCGGATAGCTGGAAGTTCCCAAGCAGGAACTTCAGTTAGTTCTCCTGAGCTAAGCCATGAAATGCAATGTTTGGCTCTTTACTGCTGAGGAATTTCTACCTTTCCAGCAATGGAGGTTGGGAGCTGCATCTGGCAGAACCCATTCGAAAACACACACCTGCAATAAGAACCACTACTGTGTGCTGTAGTGGTTATGGTGCGCAAAGTATTCCTTTAAGGTTACGATTTGTTTATTAGAAAGTCAGCAATTCGTTAAAGACTAACTTTGCTTCATGTGCTGATGGTTCAACACGCGACAGTAAGACTCATTACAAGGCACAAAGGAAAGAAAGTGACGCGCATGTGTTCAAATGGAAGCACATTGCTGTGAATGAGTTCTGTGGAGATTGCTATGACTGCCTGCTCTCAGATTAAAAGGGGACAGGGTGCAGTCTATGATGTTACCCTCCCACCAGCACGTGAAGCAATATACCGGTATATATTTTATTTATTTTCTTCTCTTTCTTTAACGCTAGTTTGCATTATATAGCACATAAAACTTGACTAGCGCCAACTTGATTCACGCTTTCATTGCACCCTTATAAAAATGTATTATTTTAGAGATTCAGGACTATTCGTTTGTATTCAGACACTAACGCCTCACAGAATTTAAGTTATATAAAAATATATTTATATTAAAATAAACAAACAAAAACACATTTGCTTGGATTTTTTCCTGGAGCCTAACTCTGTAATGTCACATGATGCCATTTTTCCAATTACACAAAGCACTAACAGGCATCACAGAAACCATGTTCTCCGACAAAAATATAAAAATACATTCTGCCACTAAACAGACACTATAGGCATTAACACTTCATCTCAATGAAGTGATGTAGGTGTCACGCCACCCACCCCTTAACCCTGCGTCTGTAAACAATGCCATTCTGTAGGTAAGGTAATGTTTCCATTGAAGTGTTTAAATGCTTCCAGTGTCTGTAGAACTACTGTACTAGTATTGTACACTCTTAAAGCGGTTTAAAATATCCCTTCTTCACCATACGTATCTCCATTTTACACCCACAAAAGTAAACTAGAGTAAACTATTTCTACTCCAAATTCAAAACCATCTTCTTAACCCCCCCCACCCCCCATCCAGAACAAATGTAGAACAGATTTTAAAAAAACTGATACGTTTTTTTCCATGCAATTTGTGAAATGCTTCAAACATTAGCTTCCAAGCAGAAATACTTGTTGGTTTACTTTAGCTATAGCACATCTAAACAGCGCTAAGAAGATCAAAATCAGTTCTTTTCTTTAGTTTGTTTTCTTTTGTACGGTTACTCTGTTGCTTAGAAAAACAGCCAGGAATGGTGAAGCATGATCGGCCGAGGAATGGTCTTGTTCACCAAAATCATGTAAGGCAGGGGTAGAAAACCTTTGGCACTCCAGATGTTGCGGATGCTGGCAAGGCATCAGAGACGTAGTCCACAACATCTGTAGCGCTGAGTTTTCCTACTCCGTGTGTTAAGGATCTTTACATAGGAACTAAAGAACAGAAACCACCGTAGTACAATAATTTCAACAAGGGGCATGGTAAGAAACATGGATTTGACGGATTTAGAGGGGACAAAAGACACAGCTTGGTTTTAAAGGGGAAGAACAAACACACTGGCTTTTAGTTACATATTGGGTTGGCAAATATTTCAGACGCCACTTTAAAGGCTAACTAATGAGAAGGACCATCACAACTTTAAAAGAATAGAAAATAACAATCTGCAATGCACACTTGGCATCCACACGCTCAAAATGTATTGAGGCATGGAAAAAAAGCACATCTATAAAATATGTTTTATATATAAAAAAAAAAAAAATCCCCATAGAATCTTATTCTGCAATCACAAATGCAGATACATGTGCTCTATATTATATTGCTTTATTGATACATGCAGTGGATAGCCAAACTGGAATTAATGAAATTGGCTTATTTAACTGCATACAGCTACATGACTAAACGTTTTTAAGAGAAATTGGAAGGGTAAACATTTGTTCTTCTGTACAAGGTCACCTCTGGGCCTGTTCTGCAAGATTTCATTTTTTGGCACAACGCTAAATGCTACTACAAACAAAACAGAGCAAGTTAAGATAGGACAATGAAAGATCACCAAAGAAGATTAAAGAAAGATGAATATCCCCCCTGCTGGAGAATTCAAGTGGGCTTATAGCCAAGTGGTAGTAGGGCAACCCAAAGGATGGGACGGAAATGTATAGAAGAGCGTGAAACGCAAACTGGGTTATCCGGGCGGAAGTAATAAACCCAGTGGGTAACTACCCCAACGTTAATATTTTATCTGATGGTGATACAGATGTATAGATAGATTTGTAAATCATTTTTTGTGCTTCTCTTCCTTTTAGTAGATTTCCAATAAAAGTGCAGTTTTAATTCAATAATTAGATTCAACAAGTGCTCTGCATCTTACTGGCAACCCATCTTAGTCCATCTTGCTGTAGGTCCTAAAAACCATTGGTGTAGATTGATTATTGTAAGAGGTTAAACAATACAAGAGTCACCAGTAGACAGCTTTGAAACTCTCCCAATTTATTTTTGGCACTCATGTGACATCACTGGGGTCATCTATAAAGAGAATGGGGTGGAATGACGTGCATTCAGGAGTTATAAACCAATACCTGAAGCTAGACAATGAACAGCAAAGAAAGTAGAGGACGCTTTAGTTACACAAGAGCAATGTGAGAACAATGAGGGCAATGTGGGGTAATAGAAAAGGAGTATTGTAACAATATATGTGGGGCAATGAAATGCTGGATTACGGAATAGGTCACATGACGAGTCTTGTATGATATAGTTAGTAAGGGGCAGGGAGGAGGAGTTACATAGCCAGAATAGTTAGGAGAGAGAGAGAGGAGAGAGAGGAGAGAGAGGGGAGGGAGAGAGAGAGAAAGAGAGAGAGAGGAAGAGAGAGAGAGGGGAGAGAGAGAGAGAGAAACCAGAATTTCGTTATTCCGTATTTGATTCTTATTTAAAGAAAGAAACATTACAAACTGTTTCAGCTCCGTATATTAATATTACAGGTTACATTCTTCCAGAACGAGAGAAAAAAATAATTATTTTTTTTTGTACTCTCCAAATCATTTTTTAGTGAAATAAGTTAAATATTTGAGATTGTGAGAGAATGTTTGTCTAATCTATTAAACAACGTGAAGGTAAGAGGATCTAAAATGGTTTCTGTCGGGGGAATGAGTATTCATAGGCAAAAGCAATGATGCCTCTGGCGCTATATTCCGTAATGGACGTTATATTTGGCAGAAGGTGAATAGGTTATGGTGAATATGGTTACACTGCTGGCTGGTAAAGTACAGCTGGAGCCACAGAGTCTAATCTCTTGGGATGCAGGGAGGTTAGCCAAACATCTCCTACCTGTCACTTTCACGGTTAATGTGGTACCCAGCAGGAATACGAGCTGACCATTAAGGCCCCCATCCCAACTAATGCTAACAGCCAGATTAGAGCACTGTCTGCTGCACATTAACATCACTGAAGACAGAGGGATAATGTAACAAGAAATACAGGACAGATGGCCATTGTGTGAATACTCGGGGGCCCTTATAGTAAATAGGAGACAAATGGCACAGAGCAGACAAACACCGTAAAATAAATATATAAAATATATGCTGAAAACCACAGAGGTGGCTTAAACTCTACGTAAGGACATTTTAAAACAGAAGGCTGTAGATCATAATGTGCTGCTCTGATGCATATAGTACATATCCTGCACTGCCTTGAGTCTGTCATAGTAATCTGAAATCAGGGGTTACGCTACATTAGATTCAATCCTTACACTGTCTGAGCAAAGTCACAACGTGATAATCTACACTCATGTAATATTAAAGTGGCTCACTCACCCTGCCTCCAAAATGAACATTTAATAAATATAAGATATACAAAATGTTCATAAAGACTGTGTTTGAGGTTACAATCTAGTCAAAAGATATAAAACAAAGGAGGAGGTGAAGAGGACCCAACGGACAAGATTACGGAGGCTACGAAGAACAGATCTAAGTAGGTAAAACGCACCTTTTCCTGCATCCCGTGGCCACCTCACTGCAAACAGCAAAACCACCATCGGGGGTCTTTGCAAAATATAAAAAGGACCCAGACGTGTGGATTTAAAGGGACTGTAAGCATCAAAACTGCCTACATCCTAATGTAGTGGGTGTGGTGCATAGACGTTACAGAAAATTGCTTTTTCATGAGAAATGGCAATATTTACATTTTGTCAAAAAGACGGCTAAAGTGGATGTGAAATAGAGAATATCGTTTCCACTTTTAGATCCTTCCATTTTTGAAGAATATCACGTTCAGCATTATCACATGCAGCAGAATGACGTCAAACATAGCTAATGCTTCAAGTTTAGAAGCATTGGATTGGCAGATTGCCGCGCATGCATAAAGTCTCAATTCTTCTATGAAAAGCATCTGATTGGTAGATTATTTCACAGAAGACGAATAAGAATGCAGTGTTAAATTACAGGTACATTTTATGGCCATTTTTAACTATGTAACCAAAAGTTTTAAAATATCGCATTTTTAAATTAAAGTGTTCTTTTAAAATAGACAAATGCACAGACTATACCTTTAAATGCAAAAAAGTGTTCCAAGATTAAAATCTGTCTGAAACTGCACAGTGCAGGCATAAGAGCCTGTTTAACTCCGACCACTACCTGTTTTTCAAAAACCACAAATATCTCTGAACAATATTCTAGGTTATTCTGAGAATACACTTTGAGCACGCATTAACAGCACAGATAGGAAGAATTCCGCTAGAATTATTTTAATTAGCTTGTGTGTCCTTAGAGTTCAGATTCCAGGCATGAGATGCCTTGAGCTTTTCCATTCCTTTAAATGCAAGCACAAAAAGCTAATATTTGAACATGGACACCTATTATGGGATGGATAGGATCACACAGTGGATTTTATACACTGCCATAGTGGTGAAGTGTTATTTCCTTTAACTAATGCACATTACGTTCCGGCCACACATTGATAACAATAATAAATGTCTCCTTTGGTTTTTGTGTTTTCATTTGACAGTACAAATCTTAAGACGGAAAATCTGTTAAGTTGTATGTATTACCATCAACTACAGCTAATGAAAAACAATGAGCAGGACAGCACTGCACCTACTTAGACCATGTCCATTTGGTAAGAAAGACCATCCTTTTCTTCTACTAACGGTATTATATCTACACGTTCAAACACATACAAACTACAGACATTAAGAAGCATGCAAAGGATTGGGCAGCTTATAGATGCACACAGAATCCACGTCCAGCTATACATACTGGTCATCTCCATAGACTGATGTACTGAAACTTCAAGAGGTCGGATCATGCACAAGGTATCGTCAGAAAATTGAGAACACAGCCCCAATAGCTGATCCTACTCTAGAACACACACATTCTACTTGCCAAGTCAACAGACATGATATTCATTATTTTACTTCTGTAAAGTGTCCAGAAGCCAACAAAAGGATAACATTTGCATCACAGCAGAACTTGAATGCTTAATGTTAAATAATTTTGTAAAGGCTTACCATTACGAGTTAGGCCATACATGCATTTGCAGTCTACTTACAGTGAATCGTTTAGCTACGAAAATGGCCCAACTACAGCAAGAATATAAAAAAAAATTAAAATTAAAAATAAATATATATAAAAGGATGGTCTCTATTTCCATGTTGGGTAGGAATTCTGCCAATATATTATAACAAATCTTAAAGGGACACTACAGTGACCAAAACAACGTTGGCTTAATAAGGCATTGTATATAGATCAGGGATAGGCAACTTCTGGCACTCCAGATGTTATGGACTACATCTTCCATAATGCTCTTACACCCATAATGCTGGCAAAGCATTATGGGAGGTGCAGTCCAAAACATGTGGAGTGCCGATGGTTGCCTATGCCTGGTATAGATCATGCCCCAGCACTTTCACTGAACAATTCTCTGCCATTTAGGAGTTAAGTCACTTTGCCTCGCCCCTTCCTCCCTGCATGTGACTTACACAGCCTTCCTAAACACTTCTTGTAAAGAGAAATCTAATGTTTACACTTCCTTTATTGCAGATTTTGTTTAATTTAGAACTTCTTATCTCCAGCTCTGTTAGAAAACTGCAAGAGCCTCCAGTGCGCGATTACAGATTAATTGACAGAGTTAATTCTAAAGTAAGTTAAAATCTGATCCATTTTTTTTCCAAGCAGGTTGTGTGACAACATGTTGCTTGGGCTGCATAAAACAGAAACAAGGTATTGAACTACTAAATGTCAGAAAACCGAAAAGAACTTCGTAGAAAAGCACTGGTTTTAAGGCTTCTCTGTGAGTGGGTCACTGCTATTGCCACGCATGCACCCCGTGTCACAGTGCAGACATGGATGGGAGATCATCACTAGTGACAATCTGTTGGGGAAGAGCAGAGCTGCAGATAGAAGACTAATTTGCGGCTGGATTAGACATAACCAACTTATTGGTTTAGAACAAAGCAGGTAATGAAAAAAAGATAATGAAAATTAAATGAAATTGAGTGTATATATATATATATATATATATATACACACACACACACACATATATATATATATATATATCACACACACACACACATATATATATATATATATACACACACATATACACACACACATACATATATATATACATATATATATATATATACATATATATATATATACATATATACATATACATATACATACATATACACATATACATACATACATACATACATACATTTTATTTTTAAATAGAAGTTCTACACTATTAGCCAGGCCTACAAGACTGAAGGGTCCATAGCACACTCAGTATTGCCAAAATAATGCCAAACTATCCATACGGAAGTACAGATAGCTCTTTAGATATTTAAAAAAAAAAAAACAAACACACACACCATTTGAGATATAATCTGCTAATATGAACATGCTATTCCTGTTTTAACTGTAGAGGAAAGAGAAATAAATAATATGCTTCTGTCTGAGTTGATTTTCTTTTAACCGCTTAAGAACCAATGACATATTTAGCAAATGTCTTATGTGGAGTCTAAAGATATAATACCAGCATATAATTGTATACATTGGTTCTTCCAATACAACAAACATTTAATAAAATGATGGAATCAATCCAAACTTCAATTAAAACCTTACAGACTGCTAAGACAAATCATGGGTCACTATAGGTGACTGTTAGGTGTTGGCGGGGGAGGAGCGGAAGCGGCCAGAGCCATCGCCGAGGGACATCGGCGCTGGACCCAGAGAAGGGGTTTTTAGCTCAATTATCTGCCATTTAGAAGTAAAGTCACTTTTGTTTCTGTTTATGCAGCCATAGCCACACCTCCCCTGGGTGTGACTGACACAGCCTGCAGGAGAAAAAAAAAAAAAGTTTCGTTTTCAATTCAGATCTTTACTTACTTTAGTCTTAACTCTAAATTTCAGGAGCAGGAGATAAATTGTATAGTAAACATACTGTGTAATAAAGGAAGTTTAAACATTAGATTTCTCTTCACAAAAAGTGTTTAGGAAGACTGTAAGTCACATGCAGGGAGGTGTGGCTAGGGCTACATAAACAAAATGATTTAACTCCTTAATTGCAGAGTACCGACCACTACTCCAAAACTACGTTAAGCTAAAGTTGTTTTAGTGCCTACAGTATTCCTCTACAATTATTAACACTTCACACAGTTAATGTATATGAAAGTTCATAATAAAATAATGTATGCACTCAAGGCGGTCATTTTTTCTTTTGCACACCAAAAATAAAATCTCTGCCAACTGAAGAGGACAGACATATGGATGGTTTGGATAAGTGGGTAATGTAAGGACATCTAAAACTTAGTAGGTAATGAGATAATATTGTGATGCATCATTTATTAAATGACAAGGCTATAATTAGCCTGTAATTGTAGTGGAGTCAGTTTATACATTCCCCCCTTCCTTGCCCACCAGTTCCTTACCCTAAGACACCGCTTTTGGATTTTTTAATCTTTCTATGGTGGGCCCTCTTTCAGGCCTGCACCTCTAAACACTAATGGGCAGTGTTTTTTTAGTTACCTCCAATGGCCATGAGAGGATAAGCCCACCTGCCAACGTCCCATGTGTTCCCTATTAAGGGTTAATAATATATAGGGGTGTATATAACAAAATCTCTCATTAGAGATCTTTGCCAGAAGCTCAAGGAAACAAGGTGAATGGTTAGAGTTAGGACCCACCTTCGGGGGGGGGGGATCTGCCTTGACGTTTGCAGGTGGTCTTATCCGCTCATGGCCATTGGAGGCAACTGTTTTAAAATACACTGGGATTAAAGGACCACTATAATGCCAGGAAAACACTTGTTTTCCTGGCACTATAGTGCCCTGAGGGTGCCCCCACCCTCAGGGTCCCCCTCCTGCCCGGCTCTGGAGAGAGGAAAGGGGTTAAAACATACCTTTCTCCAGCGCTGGGCGGGGAGCTCTTCTCCTCTGATCCTCCTTCTCTCCTCCCATTCGGCTTACAATGCTTTCCTATGGACGCTTGCCTGCTCTCACGGTGATTTTCACAGTGAGAATCACGCAAGCGCCTCTAGCGGCTGTCAATGAGACAGCCACTAGAGGATTTGGGGGAAGGATTAACCCATTTACAAACATAGCAGTTTCTCTTTATAAAACAAATGGGTTAACCCTAGCTGGACCTGGCACCCAGACCACTTCATTAAGCTGAAGTGGTCTGGGTGCCTAGAGTGGTCCTTTAAGGAGAGAGTGCAGATAACTTGTTTTTCTTTGGTTTTTACTATATATTGGGGCTGATGTGTACTGTAGTCATTGCTGCTGCCCAGTGATGGGAGTGAGCGCAGGACTTATTTTTCTGCACTAATGGGCAGTGTATCTAGCCTGTATTCTATGTACGGATAATGCGTTACATTCTCACTATGGTCTCTGTTTTGTCCACAATTGCACTTCTGGTTCTCTGGGTAAGTTGAATTTAAAAAAATAAATTAATTTAAAAAAAAAAAAAACAACTTACCATTTATAGGAATTATTTATACTATAGGGAAAGGGCAATAAGTTATTCAGGCAAATACTTTTGACGCCTTATATGGTTCATGCATGCCACTAAATAATTTCAGGGTCTGACCACTATCCGGTCACCTTCATTTTGACAAATACTCAGTTGTGCCACATAATGAGGGACAACATATCTTCTCCCTTTGACATGCCAAAGTCTCCACGGGCAATTCTGTATGAGCTTTTTAATTTTGAAGAAAAAAAAACCAAAACCAAAAACGCCTTTTTGTATATATAAATGGTTATAACTATTGAGAACAAAAAGTGTATTTTTAAATTAACAGGGTTATTTACCAAGAGGAAAATTCAAAGTAAATTACAAATATAAGGCCTAAGTAGTTAAACTGTAGGCACAGCTGACTTACAGAAATATGAAACTCTCTTTGAATAATCCTCGTGATAAACGTTTGGTTGTGATTTTCTCTTGGCGCACACCCCAATGTAATTTATTTGCCCTCTTTACTCTGATATATATTGTTGCTTTAAAGAGTTTTGCGTGTATATAGAACACTTCATATCACCAACCGCATTGTGTATTTTCCGTAAGATAAAAGATTATATAAATAAGATAACTACAGTTACTGGATAAAATAACGGAAAAACCACATGAATTGAAAGAGTTTAACTTTGAAGTAACTAATTTGCTCTATGAAAGGAGTTATATTAGACTGATTGCTCGTTTGCGGAATGTGTCGGCTATAGGAGGTCCGACATTTACCCGTCAAAATGTACCACGAGGCCTCAAACCGACGACTAATAAGGCCACGCAATAACTTGCGTAAATGCAGGAAACTCGTTTTTTTTTTTTTAATTGTAAAAACTAAATGTAAAAAAAGGAAAAGTCTCAAAAATAAATGCTATATAGACAAATTACTTCAACAGAAAACAGGGGTCTCATGTCAAAACGAAGCAAAACATGGACAGCTGCCACAAAAAGAACTTCCTCTAAAACTTGTACTGAAATAATTGTGCACATCTGTGACCCAATTTGTACACGTCCACTTCACACAGCTGGAGAGGACAGCAGTATTTGCAAAACTTTTGTATCCAAGGATAATGCAAACTAAGATACCTGGACCTCTGTACAATTGGAAGTGTGGAGGGAGAAATTAATGTTTGGATGAGTCATCATTCATTCCACTTCCCACAGCTGGATGGATTTGCCTTTGGAGAAAGCCAAGAGGATGCCTTCAGTGTCTGTTGACAGTTATTTAACATTGTAGTGATCTATAATGGGAAAGGCTAGCAATCTCATTGGGATTATCATGTGTGAAGCCTTCATAACAACCAAAGGACTACAAAGCACATTTTTAACAAGTTCAGGCGCACCTTATGGTGAAAACATTGTTCCCGCATGACCTTCCAATTTTCATGATGAAAAGAATCTTTTTTGCAGAGCAATATCCAACTTAAAACGGTTTAGGAATTGTATGACAGTGTTTTGAGTATTGAAGATGTTCTGAAAATAAAGGGTGACCAGCTAAGGGACTGCCTGACAAAGGAAGGAGTTGCATTTAGTTGGTCATTTCCCACAGCTGTCACCAGTGACTGCTGTCAGGAAGTGGGGAAGCTCGATCTTTGAAGGATCCCGTTGCTTCTTCCATAGACCGTCACAAGCTGAAGAGGACCGAACGGATTTGCATTTGCAAACAGGGCATTTTAAAGCTTTGCAGGAAAAGGGGGAATCTTATGCAGCTATACCTCGGCCATGCCTACTTCGACTGGTCAGATTGTCTCAATTTGGAACGCTAGTTTTTTTTCTTTTCTGGAATCCTATTCGGTGATACCGGAGAAGAGTGCTCAGAATTTCCAAAAAGTGTGGTGGAAATGAGCCGTTAAATATGTTCACACAGTGCAAGGTCAGTGCGTGCAGCTCTTGTTGCTGAGACACCCCATGTCCAGGTGACATATGCTGCATCACAAGTATGCTCCCTCTCTGGCTGGGACCCATAGGATATCCTACCTCCCAAGGTTGAGAGATAAGCCTCAGCTGAACGCTCAGCCAAGTTAAATAAAACACATTTTACCACACAACCCAGACCAGCATATAGATAGCTCGTAGGATGGGGGCCTTGGGCCGTGCAAAAATGCCAGTGTTTACAGCTTTTCAAATCAGTGGTGGCTCCTAACAGCCTGAAAATGCCAGATAAGAGTGTTATGTGTCCAAAAATGTCTTATGAGCTATAACTGTATACATTATGTAACAATGTTGGAGCAAGCAAAACAGATGAAGAGGAGGTATTTTGACTGTGTACGGAGAAACCCAAATTCAGACGTCGAGGTAATCAAAAGGATGTCTTGTTCAGTGTGGACGAGAGCAAATTTAGTGGATAACCAATTAAATTTTGAGTCCAAACAGCTAAAAATATTATGTCCTTTAAGACCTTAAGAAAAAAAAAAAAAATTACACACTTAACGCTTATTTTCTTGCCTTCTAACCTTTCATCCTCTAAAAGTGCCGACTTGGTTAACACTTTGCACTTTTGTCAGACAATATTGTCTCAACCAAGTAAAACATTAACACAGCGTCCTTTAGATCTCCTGCTCCAAACTTATGGCAGCTCTGCATTTACTGCAGCAAATGACAGTATGATAGTAATTGTTTGCCTGCTTGCATGTTTGTGTCTGGGGAGGCTTACCTAAAACTATCCACCCTCACCACGCTGAGGTCTGGCCATAAATCCTTACGACTGCACCTATCAGTGTATCACTCATCGCTTCTCCATTTATGTCCTTTACTTCAGCCAAACTGCCCGAGTTGATTTTTTAAAATATTTTATTTATCTATACTACCACTATGCGACGCCTTTGGCTGAAGTCAAATGCTCTCTCATAACAAGAGGTCTTTGTGAGTTATTTTCATTTTGGTTTCAAAGGGTTACTCCAAGCACCACGACCACTTCGTTGATTTGAAGTGGTCATGGTGCTTGGAGTCTATGTGTGCAGTGCTTCACAATGAGATTAACCCCTTGGCTGCCTGAGGTGTAGCTCCACCTACAGCAGCATCATTAGCCAGCACAGAACAAGGTTCAGACAGCTAATGGTGGCACAATGTCCTCTCCCGCCCCCCAAGTTCGCCCTCCCTCTCCCTTCAGCAAGTGACATCAGCAGAGGAAGACAGGGCTAGGTGAGAACTTGTTTTTTTGTGTTTGTTTTTTGGGACAAAGGGTTCCACAGAAAGGTTTACTACAACCAAAAACCTTTTTACTTGGAGTAATCCTTTAACTATAATATGGCGTCCACTGGACGCTTTAAGTTTTAACTTTATCTTAAGGTAGGTATTTACAGGATACTGTTGTATGTCATAAAAGCTTAATATATTTTCTGTCTTTTGCTCTGGACTTTGATTGTACTTTGGAATGGCTTTAAAATAAATCAATCTGTCCTGGTACCAGCATATTCACCTCCCAGCATACAAGAGACTGAGAAACGAGCATGGGATGCTATAGCCACCTAGCGCAGCATGTATGAGGATACACATGCTTCCATCAGCTGTTACAAGTGCCGAATGGCACAAAGATCCAAGACATGACAGGTGGAAGATGACGGAGGACTATATTAAAAGATATAGTAGTCCTTAAAGATTATCTCTTTACGGTTTTATATCTGCTGTTTATATACATTTTATATCTGCTGAACAACAGTGTGATGCAAGAAGGTGGACAATTTGTGGGAATTTGGGTCAAATGGGTTAAATCTGATGGGAAAAAAAAATGCATTAAAAAAAATGCCCTAAATACAATACATAATGTGTGATCAAGAAGAAACAGGGTAATGCTTGATGCAGTCTATTTTAATATGCGATATTCAAAGCCAATGTAACCTCACATTTATGAAATTCACAATTTTCCAAATTGTCTAACTCGAATTTCAGTTTCTCTTGTTAGAGATCTTACTGACAGCTACCACCTTAAAATTAAGGGTATATTTAAGGTTGCTAGAGGTTTACGTGTAGCTACATTACCTGAATGTGGCATTTTACTTTAGCTTCCCCTCTTGTGACAAGGACTGCTCGACTGACTTGACAAAGTACCCACAAAATGCATGATAATGGTGACTTTTTGCCAGAACAGGATGCTAACTGTATGGGGGAGGGTGATTAAAAAGGTCTCTAGGGGTAGAGTGTAGGGGGAGCTTTATCACTTCCTTATAGGCCTGTGAACCTTTACAAAATGTAAATGCAAACATATGTACAAAGGAAATAGCACAGTTTACATGTGAACATACATCTATACATGCAAACATAATGGTGTGAGAACCGTAAACAGCAAATAACGGTCAGTCTTAAAGGAGAAGTTATTAGCTCATCAAATGTTACAGTTGCAAAAGAGCAAGTGATTACAATTATCTGACTTGGGGGGGAGGCATAATCATAGTCATGTTTTAGGAGACTTCATAAAGAATTTAGGATCCAGACCAACAAGTTAAGGAGACATTTACTGCTTAAAATAAAATAATTTAGGCGCCAGAAGTAAAAAAAAAAAAAATGTTATCACTTTGCATTCTTGGATATTTCCCAGCCTTGGCTTAGAGATTACCACAATATATTAGAGGGACACCATAGGCACCCAGACTATTTCAGCTCATTTAGCTGAAAGAGTCACTTTAGCTCTGCAGCTGCAACCATTGCAGTTTCATTGGATACACCCTCCTCTAGTAGCGACTGTCAACCAGACAGCCACTAGAGGCACCTCCTGGCATTTTCCTGGCAGATAAAGTGCTAAGAGCTTAAAGGAACACTATAGTCACCTAAACAACTTTAGCTTAATGAAGCAGTTTTAGAGTATAGATCATGCTTCTCAGGTTTCACTGCACAATTATCTGCCATTTAGGAGTTAAATCACTTTTGTTTCTGTTTATGCAGCCCAAGCCACACCTCCCCTGGCTCTGATTGACACAGCCTGCACAGAAAAAAAAACAACAAAAAAAACTGGTTTCACTTTCAATCAGATGTAATTTATCTTAAACAATTGTATCTCTTGCTCTGTAAATTTAACTTTAATCACACACGGGAGGCTCTCTTAAGGTCTAGCAAGCTATTAACATAACAGGGGATAAGAAAATCTAAATTAAACAGAACTTGCAATAAAGGAAGGATAAACATTAGATGACTCTTTACAGGAAGTGTTTAGGAAGGTTGTGCAAGTCACATGCAGGGAGGTGTGACAAGGGTTCATAAACAAAGTGATTTAACTCCTAAAACTTCATTAAGCTAAAGTTGTTATGGTGACTATAGTGTCCCTTTAAACTAAAACCCAGTTGAAAACAAAATGTTGGCACCCATTAAGGAGAGCATCAGGCAAGTACATCTATCTTTCTGTAGCGTGTCTTTGAATCTGCTGCACATCAATTGGGCATATCCCTTTCAGGGGATTTTGCTAAACATGCAAGCACCCTGAAAGGTACAGAGACAATTAAACAAAATAAAAATCCTTGGGGGAAGCTTCAATACTTTTTGTACCTTCCATTTACAACATAGATTTCCATTTGGAATATATGTGAGTTTTACTACTAGTCCGCATAACAACAAACCAATCAAGCTTGGTGTGAGCTACAATGTAGACATTGACACAGAACATCTTAATAAATATAACGCTAGCAAGGGCCGATATCAGCACATCAAATGCTTTAGTGGTATAGGAAAGGGAGTATCCCATATGGGAAGACACATACATATACATATATTATATATAATATGTCACGAAAACACAGTCATTACCTGGCTGTCATCAAGCTGGTATCTCACAAAAACAAACGCAAAACAGACATTAAAGGACCACTATAGTGCCAGGAAAACATACTCGTTTTCCTGGCACTATAGTGCCCTGAGGGTGCCCCCACCCTCAGGGACCCCCTCCCGCCCGGCTCTGGAAGGGGGAAAGGGGTTTAAACTTACCTTTTTCCAGCGCTGGGCGGAGAGCTCTCCTTCTCTCCTCCTCCGTTTCGCCCTCCGGCTGAATGCGCACGCGCGGCAAGAGCTGCGCGCGCATTCAGCCGGTCGCATAGGAAAGCATTTACAATGCTTTCCTATGGACGCTTGCGTGCTCTCACTGTGAAAATCACAGTGAGAAGCACGCAAGCGCCTCTAGTGGCTGTCAATGAGACTGCCACTAGAGGATTAGGGGGAAGGCTTAACTCATTAATAAACATAGCAGTTTCTCTGAAACTGCTATGTTTATTAAAAAATGGGTTAACCCTAGCTGGACCTGGCACCCAGACCACTTCATTAAGCAGAAGTGGTCTGGGTGCCTAGAGTGGTCCTTTAAAGGGACACTATAGTCACTCAGACCACTTCAGCTCAATGAAGTGGTCTGTGTGCCAGGTCCCTTAGGTTTTAACCCTTCACATGTAAACAAAGTTGCAGAGAAACTGCTATGTTTACATTGCAGGGTTAATCCAACCTCTAGTGGTCTGTCTTCCCGACAGCCGATCGAGGTGCTTCTGCGACGCTGGATGTGAAATTCGCATCCAGCATGCAGAACGTCCATAGGAAAGCATTGAGAAATGCTTTCCTATGGACTGTTAGAGTGTGTGCATGCGCATTCCGCTCCACTCGGAGGATGACAGTGTCAGGAAAATGGGTTTGTTTTCCTGACACTATAATGATCCTTAAAGATGCCCGCCCCCCAAAAAAGTGTATAGACTCATAATTAGAGGGCTTGTAGGCATTCCTCCAAGACTAATTTAATATATAGGGCAGTTAACAAATCAATGTCTTAGTATTTTCTTCTGGACACCTTCCTGATTGTTAGCAGAACAGAATATGTTAAATAAGAGCCAGCTTTACACATCTTCTCCATGAACCCGCTGTCCCAGTTACTGTACAGTTCACGCTGACCTGGAAGAGGTTACGTAGGTTAGCGTGCATGTCTGGGAGAGGATGTGCTGTGTCTTGGGCAGATTAGAGAGATTAAACAGGAGAGAAACTGAGAATGGAGGATTTGGGGAGATGGGGGGGTGAAAAGATGCTGCTGTTTCTTCTCTCAGAGAACAGGAAACAGTAAAACGATCTTATGTGCTCTCAGCACATACTCCTCAGTGAGGAGGAAACAGATACAATGTAGAAGGATTCTACTTCTATCAAAGAACAGGATTCCACGGCCTGAATTATCACAAGAAATTCTAAATAGGTGATGATTGGCAGGCTTTAAAAAAAAAAAAAAAAGTGACCCAGTTTGACTTGAGTTTTCCTAAACGGCAGTGTATGTGGATTAACCATTACAATGCCATTAAATGTAGGCCCAACAATGTGCTGGCCACAAATCTGGCACTCAGTGTTGGGAGATATGAACTTCGAGATGGGGGTACCAGCTACATTGCCGTGTAATACAGGCCATTACAACTGACCCTGGGCAGTACTGCTGGACTGGAAACAGATGTGATCATTAACAGCAGCTTCCTTTTGCAGAACACATGTGATAACAGGAATAAATGTGCACCCCCAGATAGAAATACAAATTATAGAATATTTCTCTAAAGAACACAATCTGCCAATATTTCACAGACCTCGCTTACACATTATCAGAACAGTATATATACACACACACACACACACACACACACACACACACACACACACACACACACACACCACAACCAGATATATCAAACATCTAATGCGGATGCAAAACATGGGGAAATGTAAATATGATGCTGTAGCCCACGAGTTCAAGTCGGAGCACCCAGATTGTGGTGGTTTGCGGATTCCATTTTGTTTTCGGTGCAGTTTTAAAAGTCACATTTATATTAGCAACACTCAAATTAAATATGATCATTTGGGTTTGCACAGGGCTTGGTTACTATGTCACATCGCAGGATGGAGTATGATGTTAAGGGACCCTTTTCAAACTGCGGCAGTTCAGTGTCTACCAAGGCATTCTTCCATAAAGGCATCCCAATATGAATCAGATAACATCGCTAGATGACACTAGGGACAAACACATCCTATTTATATTCTAGTGACACAGTTAGAGCTTCTTCTTTGAATCACCTCATCAGACAATATGGTCAGTAGAATTCACAAAGACAAAATCACAATAAATGAAGCAGCACTGTCTAGCACAACAGGTAAGCTGCTCCAGGTATATTCAATGTCAAATGTGACAGCACAACTGCCCCAGGAGTTTTGTACAGCCCAGTGATAAACCAGCCATTTAATATTTCCTGCATTGCTTCACAACACGACACCTTTACTAAGGTGCAAACAGAAACTGATATCAAATCATGCTAAATGCTCAAACTTAGCTGCTCCGAATACAGAATACATTTATAAAAATGACTTTTACTATTGCTTATTGGACTCATCTTCAACAACCGTGCGGGAAATCTATTAAATGAATGGACCAGCCCTAGCAATGGATGGGTTTTTTTTGTCAGATCCTGCAGCTCTCGGTCTACAGAATATCAAATCTTTTCTGGCAATACCCTCACAAAAATATTACTTGCCATCTCTTCAGCAGTACCTGATAGCAAATATATGTAAATCTGAACACATGGAGGTTTTGTACACAGAATGTGCATATCCTAAGGGCCTGTATATATGTCAGTTCGGCATCCCAACCAGTTAGGTAGGTTAAGGCATTTATCTCACTGACTTCCCCTTCTGCTGTTACAATGATGTAGACAGATATACATGTAGAAACATATTTAAACACACACACACATACATACATATAAAAACCTGCTTTTTTTTTTTACTGACAGTAGGACATACAAAGGGTTAAGCCTAGCTCTGCAGGTTACTAAGCGGCCCCAATAGGCCCAAATACAGATTTGTTTGGCAAAGATGTGATGCTACCCTGAAGCTGCATCCTTTCCTTTGTGTGTGAATACTGGGGTGGACAGGATTAACCCCTAACAAGGAAGGGTGTGCATGCACTACACACATTACACAGAGGGTTAACTGAATTTACATGTGAGCAGGATGTGGTGGTGGTTGGTGGTGGGGGGAGAAGTTGAAAGATGCACAAGGTCTATTTATCTTTATCCTTTAAACACCACTTCTTACTATCTGCTGTGACCAGCTCCTGCCCAGGGTGTAATAATAACCCTTTATAGCTTTATATAAAAGCACAAAAAGGAAGACCCATCTCCCCCCAATAGAACTAACTACAACTCCCAGAATGCTCTGCCAAGAATGATGCTGATGATGAGGCTGTCAAGCATGATGGGAATTGTAGTTCCCCAGCCCCTGTGATGATGATCCAGCCATGGTCTCGTTATACAGACTGTGGATCACTCAGCCCATTGCCCAGCACCCCCCCATGCAGTGATGATGGTCCTTGCCAGCCAGCCCCCCCCCCCTCCAGTCCCAGCCCAGTGAGCAGCATGCAGATCAGACTCACCCTGAGAGCAGCCCCGCACGCTGTGTGTGTGTGTGTGTGTGTGAGAGCCGAAGCTGGGCGCCTGGGAGAGCCGCGCGGCCCCGCCCCTCCCTCCGTCACGTGGTACAGGCAGGCAGGGGGGGTGTGGTCTCAGCAGGGAAGGGGTTAAAAGGGCCCTGGTGGCCTCCAGGCAAATCCCAGGATCCCCAAACACAGACAGGAGGAGGAAGGGGGACTGGGGGGGGATTTATAAACACTGCCAGGATTAACCCCTCCTGGGATAATTCATTATTATGCACACTCTCTCTCTTACAGAGTGACTCCTTCCATCCCCAGGGGCACTGCTTGATTAACTGGGCACCATAACAACTTCACTCACATTAAGATGTATTGTGTCCGGACTGCTCCTTTAACGCGGTCTAAGCGGAATGTGGTGGTTATGGTGCCACGAGTCCTCTGGCTCCAAACGACACGAGTCTGAGTTGCCCCGGGTGCTTACAATCCAGTCCGCTCTTCAGAAATCATTAAAGTAATATAAATTCCACCTATCTATGGAACCAATAGGGATCAAACTGATATATCTAACGCGGAATGAACTGATATATCTAACGCGGAACGAATTGATATATCTAACGCGGAACAAACGGATATATCTAACGCGGAATGAACTGATATATCTAACGCGGAACAAACAGATATATCTAACGCGGAACAAACAGATATATCTAACGCGGAACAAACAGATATATCTAACGCGGAACAAACAGATATATCTAACGCGGAATGAACTGATATATCTAACGCGGAACAAACTGATATATCTAACGCAGAACAAAGTGATATATCTAACGCGGAATGAACTTATAAATCTAATGTGGAATTAACTTATATGTCTAATGCGGAATGAACTTATATGTCTAATGCGGAACGAACTGATATGTCTAATGCGGAACAAACTGATATATCTAATGCGGAATTAACTTGTATGTCTAATGCGGAACAAACTGAAATATCTAATGCGGAATGAATTGATATATCTAATGCAGAAAGGGATGAGGGTCCAAAATGAAATATCTAATGCGGAATGAACTGATAAATCTAATGCGGAACAAACTGATATATCTAACGTGGAAAGAAACTGAAATATCTAATGCGGAAAGAGATGAGGGTCCAAACTGATATATCTAACGGGGAAAGGGATGAGGGTCCAAACTTATATATCTAATGCGGAAAGGGATGAGGGTCCAAACTGATATATCTAATGTGGTAAGGAGATGAAGGACCAAGGTTCGACTGATATATCTAAAAGAAGCTTGCAGGAGACCCAGATAAGTGTCAAGCCATTCAAAAGATGCTTACCGCTTGACTACTTATCATGGGACAGCGCCAAGGGTCTCCTAGCACCATAACCACTACAGAGTACAGGGGTCATAAAGATGCTTGGCTTCATCCTTTTTCTAGGAGCGAAAGGGGTGTCAAACAGGTAATGCCTAGGGCCCTGTGGGTTCTTAATCCTCTTTTGCCGCGAGCAGACAGGGCCCTAAGCATTACTAGAGCCTGCTTGGGAATTTCATAAACACTTCTAGTTCACCCCATAACTGCTGTCATCTAAAATTACCTATCGCATAAATGTGCACATAGGCCTCTAGAAGATGTCATAACAAACGACAACACTGTGCATTGGGATATGCTAGAGAAAAATGGGCTATATTAGGGCAGTTTGAAGTCGACATCAGAAGGAGAAATATTAGAAGAGATTATGATTAAAAAACGGAGAGGAATGGGTTTATCTTTAAATATGTACTTTACTGAATTGATAGTAGAATTTAACCCCTTCAGAAACCACGACATGTCAGAATGGACATGATAAAGAACTTGCCTAATCCTGGCCCCTATTATCATTCATCCCAACCAGGGCTTAAAATTTCAAGTTCCACACTACTAGCCAAATCTTAAAAGTTACTCACCACAACGTACCTTCAGAGCCCATGGCACATTCACCAGGGGTGAATTTCCGCTTGCCAAAGCTAAATCTTCACTTGCCAATGGCTAGGAGCGAGTGGAAATTTTGAGCCCTGCTCCCAACAGCCCTGAATTCTGCAGGAATATACTGAAATCAAGGTCCTGGCTGTCCCACCAGCCACGGTATCTTTTGTTGTGTCCGCAGCTGTGGACTCCCCAGACCAAATTCCTATAAAGCATCATTAGACTTGCTGGAGCTGAATAAAGTACACTCGAGGCATTCAGCCCATGGACTGGCTGCTTCAGAAGAACTCAATGCATGGGCAGCTGTGAGTGGAGTTGTCTGACGTACATTCAGAATAAATCTTCTTGACGTTCTTAAAAATGTCAAATTGTTTCACAAGCACGGTGTTCTTTCGCAATCGTCTTGCCCCTTACATTATTGTTATTATTATTATTATTTATAAAATGCCAACATATTCAGCAGTTCTGTATGACAGGGTGAAAACAGAAAATAAAGATACACACCAATACTAAATGAGCAGAGGACTATGTCCACCATTTTAAAATTGCACATTAGCAGATCGGCTTGTGAGCTTACAATTTAAAATCTATGTGAAAATTGAACAAGAGGTTACAGCGAAATGTCACGTTGATGGCCAAGAAAATTGAGGACATTTTAATTTTGTTTTGGTTGTTAGTTGGATAACAAGGTCCAAACATCTGCAGTGTCATGATTTAAGGTAAGCAGAGGCACAAATAGGTAAATTGTTGCAAATCTTGGAGTGGGATTGCAGATCAGAAGTGTAAAAGAGCAGGTTTTATATTTCAAATGGTAATATTAACACCAGGAAGCAATACCGCTTCCCTTCCACGTCAACGAACGTGTTGAAATGTTGCCACCACTAACTGGTGTGGAGCACTGTGGTCAACGGTAGTTTCTCTCAAACAGGGTGCTGGCAAATGAAACCATACGATTGGTTATTGGTGGACTTTTTTTAAAATATAAAATGTAACACAGTAAATGCAATTCTGACTAATGTCACTGCCTTGGAACTGGGAAACCCAAGTTCAAACCCTGGTCAGAGACCACCTTACCAGCAAGTGTCTTTGGGCAAGACACCTAACGATATATATCTGCTTAGCTCAAATACTCATGAATTGTAAGCTCAATGGAATAGGGCTTTCTTCACCTTCATGTATTCCCTGTCCATGATTGTAAATCGCTGCAGAAAATGTTGGAGCTATATAAATCTAATAATAATAATAACACAACAGGGCCTACTACATAGAGATGCAAAAATGATATAACCTCCTCGTATTGCTTTAAGTGTTATTTTCTTTTTAGCGAAGGTCTGACTCAGACCCACCAAGGACTGTTATACGATACTGGTCATTGCTCGTTGGCGGACACCACTGGGTAAAAGAGCAGGACAGATGGACGCCAGATGCGGCCATTTGCAGCATTTTCACATTTTGGTTCCTTAAAGGGGGCCTGTAATTTGTGTCATGCAGAACTAATTTCACTTCCACTGCTCAGCCCTTATATTGGACTTCTAGGCTTTCAGAGCAGTAACTCGAGCAAAGCAAGGAGTAAGCTATATGAGAAGAAAAAACGTATTTTGTAATAAAGAGCGTGTCTGTAATTATTGTATACAGGCCTTATATAAAATATTTACTATATGGTGATCTTATCATTATTGCTACACTACAGGATACATAGTTTAGAATTTTTAACTGTAGAAGGATATGTTTGATAACCCTGCTGTGTGTATATGTGTCGATTTACATAGTAAAAGTACCACATGATAAAGAAGGGGGTAATCCGGCCTTTGAGGTTTTAGGGAGATATAGGCCACATTGGTTCAGAGCGCTAACAGGAAGGAGGAGGATCTGCGTTTGGTGAGTGCAACATTTATCTTTCTCATGCTGTTTAACCTCTTCCTGTCAACAGAACCCAAAAATGTGCAGTACTGTCTAAAAGGAAGTTCTTAACCCTCCACATGCTGGCTGTGAATGCAATATATGCTGAAAAGCAATCTAGTGAATACATGCTAAAAAAAACAAAGGGTTAAAGGTAATTTATAGGGGATTTTTTTTTTTGCTCTTTGCAGGATTATTAACCAAAGTGAGAATTCAAAGTGAACTTTAAATTTAAGGTAAAACTAGCCGAACTGGAAACATTCTCTAAATCAGCTGTACTTCCATTTCAGCTACTTTAGTCTTAAATTTGAAACTCACTTTGAAATCTCACTTAAGTAAGTCACTCTGTACAAGTTTTAAATTCCACATGTAAGGCCAAACTAGGTGAACTAGAAGCATACCTAACTTAGAGAATTTTTCCAGTTTGGCTATTTTGGACTTAAGTTTAAACATTCACTTTCAAAATCCTTTTGGATTCTCACATTAGTGAATAACCTTGTACAATCCTAGAAAAACTTAAAGGACCACTATAGTGCCAGGAAAACATACTCGTTTTCCTGGCACTATAGTTCCCTGAGGGTGCCCCCACCCTCAGGGTCCCCCTCCCGCCGGGCTCTAGGGGGAGGAAGGGGTTAAACTTACCTCTTTCTCCAGCGCCGGGCGGGGGACTCGCCTCCTCCTCCTCCACATCGCCGTCATCGGCTGAATGCGCATGCGCGTCAGGAGCCGCGCGCTCATTCAGCCAGTCCATAGGAAAGCATTCTCAAAAAAATCACAGTGAGAAGTGTGGAAGCGCCTCTATCGGCTGTCAATGAGACAGCCACTAGAGGCTGGATTAACCCATATGTAAACATAGCAGTTTCTTTGAAACTGCTATGTTTATAGAAAAAAAGGGTTAAACCTAGCTGGACCTGGCACACAGACCACTTCATTAAGCTGAAGTGGTCTGGGTCCCTTTAGTGGTCCTTTAAAGCATCAACACACTTTTTTATTTTTTTCACAACGTAATTTGCAAAATTTAGTTCACAATTATCAGGAAGATTTTTTACATTTTTTTTTATAAACTCATTCCACCTCACTGTTTAGTAAGTAAACACATCTCTAAATATGAGTATATGCACCAAATAATCTTGTCACTCCTTATCTTGGGTCTGTGTATTAAAATGGTGAAAGTTGAATGTATACCAAAAAACATCATAAAGACGTCTTCTCCAACTACAGAGATTGGGGTCATACATCAGGATCCTAAAGGGTTTCTATACTGTATACTGTAACACTCACCCGATTTCCAGCACCGATCTCCCTCGGCGCTGGGTTGGCACTCCACCTCCTCCGAAGCCATCTGACCGGGGTGGGGTTGTTATTGCGCAGGCGTGGCGAGTACTGCAAGAGCATTAGTCCCTCCCCATTGGAAAGTATTGCTTTCCTATGGGATTTAACTGACGCAGAATTTCCTCATGCAGAGCGTGAGGACATGCAGCATCAGTTAGGCAACCACAAATCACCAAGCCACCACTGCCTGATTGACAGCCACTAGAGGCAGTCTTATTCCTGCAATGTAATCATTGTAATCATGTAATCATTGTAGTTTTTTATTTACGTTGCAGGACTAAGATGGACAAGGACACTGCACCCAGACCACTTCAATGAGCTAAAGTTGTCTGGGTGCCTATAATTATCTAACCAGGAAGAGTACATTTAGTTTTATGATGTCCATGTTTTATTACATTATCATAAAATTATTATTATTATTATTGTAACTTAATGGTAGTCATGTTATTGACCTCAAAAGGATAAAAAGGATATGTTGCCAGGGTTAAACCTGCAATTGCAAATGGACCACTAAGCAATGTGCTATCTCGTTAGTAGGTGCAGCCCATGAAAATATCACCTTTTTGGAGAGAGATCATTTGGCTTTAAATGTTATTGCTCTACGCCAATCACTGACATGTTAACTAGGCCCACTCTGCAGAATGCTGCGGCAGTAAACCAAGCGATGCTATCGGGGCAGTAAATTTACATAGAGTATGAGAAAATATTCCAAGAAACAAACATTAGTTTGTGTTTGATGCTCAGATCAAAGTCTGGGAAGTGCTGGGTTGATAGGGTCAGAACAGGCTTTCCTTTGTAAGACAGCGGCTGGTACAGCTCGGCCAACAGAACAGTGCAATCTTAAATAACAGCCCCCACTAGAGGCTGCGGCGAAAAGTCTGTGCTCTGCACATATACCCAGCTGTGTCAGAGACGGAGAAGGAATGACAGTAATGTTCTTGGGTGAGTGGCTGGAGGTGGGAGGGAAGTGCAGGCCTGAGATGTCAATGCATTCCTTAGAATCCTAGAAAATTCTTTGCCCAGGGTGTCTGATGCCAGCTTGTACAGCCTGTGCCATTCAAACCAGTAATTTTTTACAGGATACCTACATCTATCAATCTATCTGTTTAGTGCCATAGCTGATCTGTGCATTGTCGCAGGAAGAAAAATGTTGATCAAAGGAACAATCCAAAAACCACAACCACCGCAGCACATGCCTAGGTGGTCCCCTACCACCATTTTAAGATGACAAAACACTTTAGAATGGTTTTACTTCTTACCTGGGTCAGCCGGGAGCCACTCCCCTGTCTTCACTACCTCAGCCAATGAGCTGTAAGCCCTCTCTCTGATGTAAGCCCTGCAGTACGCCAGCTCATTGGTTATGCATGTCAGCTAACCTCTTTCAGCCAATGAGCTAAGCCATGCACTGCCGGGCTTAACTCAGGTAGAGATCTACCAGCTCTCACTGAGGCTGTAGAGGAGGCAGGTAGCGGTGCCTCGAAGACCCTTGATATGTAGTCAAACTATTCTAAAACAGTTTGAGTGGTTTGCTTACTTAAAATGGGGACAGCCAGGGCACTCTCAAGGCTATAGTGGTTATGGTGATTGGAGTTCCTTTAAAGGGATACTCTTAGCAACATACAGATGGCATCCCTTGTTTTAATATCAAATAATTTAGGAGTAATTTACTATCACTGTCCAGGGACCACCCACATCTCTGTCACATTGACAATGCAGAAATTCCTACTACTCACCAGGCCTACTCAGCACTCATCCTCATACAGAACGATCACGCTGTGGCAAAAATGCCCCTGCCACGAGCTCCTGGAGGAGTATGCTGGCTAGCCTCCTGTCCAAGGACTATAGGCCATGTACCAGACTTCTAAAAGACTTGGTTTGTGTGGTTTCCCTTTATTGTTTGGAAACCGAACAAACCCACGAACTGCAGACCACCTCTGGGCTTGTTAACCCCTATTGACCTCTCCTGACACCTCCATCATCGTTTTCACACTATGTATATTAAGTGTTCGGCTGGGTGGCCGCCATTCGTATGCACAAAAACGTGGGAATTGAGTTGGCGGCCATCTTGTTCGCACAAACGCAGGTTGTCGAATGCATGGAACTAAAATCGGACACTCTAACACCGCTGAACTTTGACGAACGCCTGCTTCGTTGCTGTTCATGTCAGGAGAGTGCCATTCGGTAGGATTGTTTGCATGAACTAAAGGATCAGTTCGGTATTTTGTTCGGTTTTGGACTCCCAAAATTGACCAACCGCTACCACTTTTCTTATAAAACTATTTTGGGCAGAAGCCATGTGTGCGGTCGGTCAAAAGTTTACTTCCATCGAAAATCCAAACCACCGAACCGATCTGAGTGATTTGTGGATATGATGGTCACTCAGATCAGGGCTATCCGAGGATGTGACTCTTGAGGGGTTTCCATTGATTTGGGGGGGTACTTTTTGTGGTGGTGTACAATTGTGTGTGTTTTTGTACAGTACTGTACAGTTCTTGACTCAATTATCTCTCAGGCACAGGGGAGGAGCTTACTGTATGTATAAATTCTGAAGCTTTGCCTGCATTAAAGATATCTACTCCCAGCATTGAGTCTCGGCTAATGTGTGGGGGGAATGCTTTACTGGCTAAAATTACTACTATACAGTAGTAGTAGAGCTTTGACCACTGGGAGCTAGATCCAGGACCCTGGTCCAGGATGGGAAGAGACGGCGAGACTCCAGCCAAGCTGCGGCGGCTAGGGGCTGAAAGTGCTTATGGTGTCCCAGCGATAGATAGGAAACATGTTTGACAAACTTCTTTCTAAAAATGTGGCAAACAGATTTCAGCAATTTATGCCTGAGATCTTACATTCCCAAAAATTGGGATTTACTAGAGACAGACAATTAATCCAGGGAATCCGAACGACAATAGCTGCAACCTCTATAGATGCTCAGATGGCATTTGACTAAGTATCTTGGCCTCATCATTCTAGAATCTTAACAATTTGCTTCTTTGGAATCCCATTCTATAATCTTAGTAAAGCATGATATCCTAAACAATCTACAAAAATAAACATCATTGATTTAGATTCCAAAGGTCTCATAATTATTAGAGGGGTAAACAGGGATGCCCGTTATCACCCATCCTATTTAACTTAGCTTTTTTAACGCACACATTAGATTAATTTACTCTTCAGAAGACAAAGGATTTACAGCTGGGTCCAGAAAATATTAAACTTACTGGTTTTGCTGGTGACTTTTTACTTTACCTCTGGGATTCCGTGATATCACTCCCTAATGCAATCGCTCTCTTTGAAAAATATGGCCCAATTACAGACTTACAAATAAACTGGTCCACGTTAACAGCTCTGAGACTAGGCCCGGGCCCACCGATATGTCCAAAGACACAGACAACTCTAAAATGGAATACCTCAAACTTCAAATACTTAGGGGTACTAATACTAAAACAACTATACACTATATATATAGAATAAATATGGCACCTATCATGTCTGAAGTGAAATGCCTTCTCACTAGATGGGAACACTGCGAAGAGCTCCCTTTGACTATATCGTGAAGAGCTACCAAAACATCTTTCTTCATAACAAGCCCTACTAATAATATTCTCAAGATCAGATGAAACAATTCTGAACCAGACCTTTCCCAAATTCCTTTGAAAACACAAACGTCCCTGAATTGCCCAACTACTATCCCAATCTAGATTGAATATAGGTCTAAACTTACCCAGCCTAATGCTATACATTCTATCAGCACACTACAGACATGCACTAGAAAGGATAAAAGGATTGGGTCAATTTACTGGGGTACACTTAGAAAACCAACTTCGTCCGAGTGTTTCTCTCTCCTAGCTTCTACACACCCCATACGCCTCTTTACCAGAGGAAGCAAAGGACAATTCACTACTAGCATCCACCATTAAAACATGGAAATTGTAGAGACAAGTCTTGGCTACAACGGCAATACACAAAATGTATACCCTTTTTACATAACCCAAGACATAGCTTCCAAGACGGGGAGACACAATACCTATACCGTTCCTCAGAAGCCACAGGCCAAACTAACATATGTACTTTCTAAGATGAAAACAATTTATCCTTGCACTTCAGCAAATCAAGCCTCGACGTTCCCTTTTTCGTATACTTCCAAATCAGAGTATATCTACACCATTGTTTCTGGGTCTGTGCGGGAATCGAGGCCTTCTAAGCAAAACCATTAAATTTCCCTATTATTGGCAACACTGGGAGTGACAAAAGAAAACGCAAACCTTACCACAAAACAATCATTCATATATTAGATGGAAGGGGGCTAAGGGTGTGCAACCACCTAAATGGTGGTCTTAACACTATAAGGTCAGGAATACATGTTTGTGTTCCTGATCCTATAGTGTTCCTTTAACTCTGACTACAGTAACCCAAAATTACTTCCTACTCCATGACTGTGACTCCACGGCCCTACTTACATTGTAGCGCTTCAGTGGTTATGGTGCTTGGAGTGTTCCTTTAGACAGCATCCCATACTGTTATCCACTTTCTTTTTTCGAAGAAATTTTCACTGTATACATTTTACTCCAGAGGGAAATTAAATTGCTACTCTAACCAAAAATCATCAGTGTTTTAATAAAATACAGTTTTTTTTTAGAGTAACCCTTCCCTTTCTTGAATAGTCTGCTCCCCTCCCCTCCCAGTCTATAAAAATCAAATAAATAAACTTTAGAACTTACCTCTGCTATAGGCCAAGTTCTTCCCTCAGCCTGATCCTCCTCGGCTGACATTATTCCCCCTCGCTGGCGAGGGAAGTAGGTCAGGGAGGACAGTGGTAGCACAGAGGGGTGTCAGAGACCAATTTTGCACAGAATTGACATAGGCCAGCCTGGAACATTGCTGAATTGTTCAACATTTGTGTTGTTCCCCCTCCGACAGCTATGAGGTTAATCTCCATATGTGCAGCATTACAAAGTGTTATGGTGCAAATACACACTCAAGGCACCATAACCACTTCAAGTAAATGAAATGTTCATAGTGCTTGGAGTAACCATCCAAACTTTTTCAAAGCCAATACACCCTCTTATCTGCTGGGATGGTGAATGTTTAATATGCATTTCTGGTTCTGGACAGCTAGATGTTTGCTATAACCATACTGTTTATTTGAATTCACAATATAGATTTGGTACATTTTATTATTTTGACATTTCCAAAATAAACATTAAATGAATGTAGTCCACCAATATATTTTATCGCATACTGAAAGGATACATGAAGATTAACCCATCTTACCCCCTGCTGTTACCCCTCCTGTGTGGAAAGTTACAGAAATCCAGAAAAAACAAATAAGGAAATTACAAAATAATTTTTTTTATAAAAAAAAGTTAATTGGTTCTCCTTAGATACCCTAAGCTAAACAAATAACACTGAAAGGCACAATTCCAGTACGGACTTGCTTAGCTGTTTGTTCCATTACTGTTTGGCATAAGCATTGATGACAATTTAACCCTTTCAATGTTGGAAGTTGCATTGTGGCGGGATTGTGCTGCTATTAGCTTCGGGGTCCAAGGCATTAAGACCTGTGATCTGGATAATTTGGTGGCTTAGTGAAACTTTCATTCATGTGAAGTGCAGGCTAGTCTACGCTGGCCCATATAATCTGGTCACATGGGATGTATTTTGCTTTGAGATCCCTGCTAGAATCAGCTTGTAGAAGACAAAGTCTTTGTTACACTCCCTGTCCTGAGGATACGTGCAGGCTACATTAAAACGCAGTCGTGTTCAGTACATGCTTCTAGTTATTAGCTATAGACATTGCTGTTTGCCCCTATCAGGGCACCTCTTATGCGTTTAACCCCTTAAGGACACATGACGGAAATATTCCGTCATGATTCCATGTTATTCCAGAAGTTGTATCCTTAAGGGGTTAAACAAATTCAAGGTTGGGTGTAAGTAATTAAACATAAGACCTATTGCAAACTCACAGGTCAAGCTGTTGTATCACACTAATCCTTCCATTCTTTCAGTCCTCCCGGTCCCTTAGTGACTATTATTCTCTATACCCAGGGATAGGCAACTTCCGGCACTCAAGTTGTGGACTACATCTTCCATGATGCTTTGCCAGCATTATTGCAGAAAGAGTATTAAGGGAAATGTAGTCACCAACAATGTATCTTATTTACACAGTCCGATTTCTAAACACATTTATTTTAGTTTAAAGACACATTACTGTGAGTATTATTGCTGTGGAGCTATGTTATTAACACACCAACAATAAGGAGCTCCTAAAAAAGAGGGACATTAGGATAGAAAAGAAGGACGGAGCGATTTGGGTCCAAAATAGGGACTGTCCCTCCTAAATCGGGACACTTGGAAGGTATGACACACTACAATAACATCAATAAGTGCTGTTTGCCCTCCACCCTGCTCATCTCTTAAGTTCTTCCTACTTCCTATTTATTGTGAGCTTTTGTTTCCTATCAGTGCTGTTAAACCTGTCTTTAAAAGCCTATTTCCTCTATTAGGCCACCATCACTGTATTTCAGGTGGTCTCCATCCTGTCATTTCCATTAATAGTCATATGCCTTCTCCATTATGATACCGTTACCCCTATTATCGCTATACTTCTTAGTTACTCAGTCATTTGCCCTCAATTACCCTTCCCTCCATACTACCATTTTATAGTATCTTCTTACTAGAAATCTCTGCCATTTAGGAGTTCAATCACTTTGTTTATGAACCCTAGTCACAGACTTGCACAGCCTTCCTAAACACTTCCTGTATAGAGTCATCTAAAGTTTATCCTTCCTTTATTGCAAGTTCTGTTTAATTTAGATTTTTTATCCCCTGATATGTTAATAGCTTACTAGACCATGCAAGAGCCTCCTGTATGTGATTAAAGTTCAATTTACAGAGAAAGAGATACAATTGTTTAAGGTAAATTACATCTGATTGAAAGTGAAACCAGTTTTTTAATGCAGGCTGTGTCAGAGTCAGGGGAGGTGTGACAAGGGCTGCATAAACAGAAACAAAGTGAATCCCCATAGGAGAGCATTGAGTAATGCTTTCCTATGGGGCGGTGTAATGCGTGCGTGCGGCCGTTGCCTTGCGCAGCATTTGAGAGTTAGCGTAGCCTGACCCAGCGACGAGGGACATCGGCGCTGGATACAAGTAAGTCACTGAAGGGGTTTTAACCCCCTCAGCAACCTTGGATGGGAGGTGGGAGGGGACCTGCAGTGCCAGGAAAATGGTTTGTTTTCTTGGCACTGGAGAGTCCCTTTAAATTTGAAATTCATTAGCCAACAACTTTGATAGTTTTCCATGGCAAAAGCTCCACTTTTCCCCAGAACGCTCTTTTTATGTAAAATAATTTTTTGGGGGCTGGTTGGTTCTTCTGAGACAACAATTTTAAGCTTTATTTTAAACTAAACTGAAAACATTGAAAAGTAGCATTCCAGTATGAACCTTCATAGCTGTTTGTTTCATTATTGTGAAGCTCCACTTGGCATAAGAACTAACGATCATTTAAACTGTTTAATGCTGAGAATTTTATTATAACAGCATTGCAGTTGCTTTAACACATCACTGTCACCCCGCCCCTCTCCGGTAAATGGAATATTTCATAAAGATAGAATCTTGGTAGAAACTTTATGGAATACTCATGTTGACTGTGTTGAAAATTAACTGAGATTTCCACCCAGGCAAAAAATCTACTAAGACAAAGTAGGGACTACTTTCCATATTGTTCCTACGCCAGTGCTACCGCCGTCAAGATTTGTCAATCCACCAACCGTCACCAGTGATGCCTGCGAGAGAAATACGATCTTTTCATGGAGATTTGTGGTCCCTGGTACAGCAGATGTCACTGCTAAAGCACCAGGAGCAGAGGAGGACTGCCTGGAGGAGGATGGCCACATCAGCGAGGGTCTGGTTCAGGTAAGCAGAACTCGCCTTTACCTGCCCGCTCTCCGGTCATTGAACCCCTAGTGGCAACGGGTGTTTGCAAATTACGCAAAGTCCTCAGACGGAGACATTGCCACTTTACCACATACTGACAATGTGTCATAAATTAATTTCAGTTTTATTAGCATCTATCTCTGCGTATATTTATTTTAACATTGAGTACATTTTAAAATTACGTTTTCTTAAAATATGGCATACAAAACACTAACTTTTATTATTAGCATTATTTGGGCAAATGCAATTAATGTAGGCTTATGTTTTAGCAAGTTCCTAATACAATATTATAATTCATTACACCATGCACGTTGGTCCCTGTCAAATGAAATTATGAACATTGGATTAAAGCAGGTCTGTAAACCTCGCAAGCCGGTGGTTGCAGTGGAAGGTGGATAAACTTATCTGAACCTGTCTCCCACGGGCACTCTGCTAGGAGCCGCATCAGTGTTATACCCTCATGCATGAACAAGAGTACAACACTGAAGTCTATGGTGGATCCCACAAGACTGTGGTAGCCTCCATAGGCTAAATCTTGTGATCTGCGAGAATTAGCCTGAGGTGGAAGCTATGCCTTTTGGTCAAGTTTTGCCAATGTTTGGGCTTTGCCATAAGGTTCCTACTCGGTCTTTTGGTATCTTTTGACTGAATTGGAATTTCAATGAAATTCCAACACAGTCAATATGAGCATTTCATAAACATTCTATTATTGTTTTAAAGTGGCAGAGCTGCATTTATAAAATCAAATTAATAAACAAAGAAAACACAAACTGACCGTTAATCATCAGTATAATTATGTGCTGAAGCGAGATTTAATTTAAGTTAATTTTTTTCACCTCTTAGAACTGAGAATGTCACCTGATTGTCACCCAGCCTTCATCCACATGATTAGGGTATGTGAGATGAACAGAGTGATGATTGTAAAAGCAGAGCGGATCAAATACAATCTACAAGCATTCCAAAGATAATATTATACATATATACTTTTAAATAGCAGTAAAAAGGGTCAGAGTAATTGGGGAAGGGCTTCGAACAGCAATTGCCTTTAGCCGTTAGGGTCAAGGACTTTAGTCTTAGCACAAGGGTTAAAGATCGAGGTAATGGCTATGATTACGAGGTAAGAGTTGTGGGCTATAGCATTAGACATTTCTAATATATCTGTAAAAACTACCATCAACTGGACTATGCCAATAATAGCTGCGTCAAAGCATTTAGACATTCTATATATTTATAATGTATCTTTATAGCACAGATAACTGTATTAAATAGAAATAATTCTCATATTCATTACACACACCCGTACATGTATAACCCACCATCACTAGAACATGTAACTATGTTAAAAGCAAAACTGGTTCGTGCGCATATTTTCTGTTTGCTCCTAACTTTATTGTACATCTAAAAAGCATAGAGATCATATTTATCTTAAATATAGACATTTGTTTTTCTTTCGAAAGACGGGAGATTTAAAATTATTGTGTAAAGTACACCTTACTGCACAACGTAATCATCCGTCAGTTCCTTATTCAAGTAGAAGTGGATAATTTATACTAAAATGAATCCCCCCAAATATAGAGAATACAGTTCGGTATTCAATTTGGCATTCAACGGTTTTTGCAACATAAAGCGGATTTTTCAAGTGAGAATTCACAGAGAATTTTAAGTGAATTTGAAATTGAAGACCAGAATAGCCGAACTAGAAAAATAGCTGACTGGGAGGTATTTATTTTCAGATCGGCTATTTTGGCCTTACATTTTAAATTCACTCTGAATTCACAATATTATTTAGATAGCAGAGTCATTATAAAAGGAAATAGTCACTTTACAGAATTTTTAATATTATGTTTACGTATCCCTTATATTTAACATTGTGAGGTGTGAAACATAGAATTTAATATAGAAATCTTTATTCCTTTATCATGCATCTTTCCATTTCTCCTACTCATTTGTAATGTATTCCCTGTCTGTGCCTTCTCTGAACTGGATTATGATGTCATTAGCTAAATATTTGCTATAAATAAAAAAAAGAAAGAAGAATCTCATGAAAAGAAAAGGGTTAACCAGTTATTGGAAACTTTCAATGTTTTAATCAATGTGCAAATTGCAAAGAATGCTGTATGTGGTAAAATCATAGCTTGAAAATAACTTACAGGGTTAATCACTGAAAAGGGAATTTAAAGGGACACTCCAGTCACCATAACAATTTCATCGGACCGCTTTAAGCCGATCAGCGGCAGCCCCGCCTGGCGGCACTCTGAAACTGAGATTCAAAAAACGGATGGCGCCTGGGGAACCTGAACTGTTTAAGAATGGTTTAGCCCTTTAAGGTAAGAGTGTGCCCCGGGGGTCTACTGGCACCTTAACAACATAATTTAGATGATGTTGTTATGGTGACCGAAGTGTCCCTTTAAAGTGATTTCAAGGTGAACTTCAAATAAATTTAAAGCCAGAATAGTTGCACTGAATGTACAACTGACAGAGAATGTTTCCAAATCGACTATTTTGACCTTAAAATTTGAAATTCACCTTGAATTTACTTTGAATTCTCACCTTAGTGAAAAACCCTGTCAGGTTTAAGGGATTCTGCAGGTTTGTTTTCCTGGCACAAGAAGATCCTAGAGTGCCCCCCTCTGGCCTGCCTCCCATCCCAGAAGGGGTTAAAACCCCTTCAGACACTAACCTGAATCCAGCGCCGATGGCCCTCGGCGCTGGGTCAGGCTCCGCCCCTGTTCCTCCCCCGCCGACGTCAGATGGCAGGGGAGACCTAATGTGCATGTGCGGCCATCGCATTAGACCTCCCCATAGGAAACCATTATTCAATGCTTTCCTATGGAGATTCTGGCGACACTGGAGGTTCTCATGCATAGTGTGAGGATGTCCAGTGTAGTTTAGACGACTAAAAGTCGTCTAAGAAGCAGGAAGTCCCTCTAGTGGCTGTCTGGTAGACAGACACTAGAGGAGGACTTAACCCTGCAAGGTAAATATTGTAGTTTATAAAAACTGCAATAATTACACTTGCAGGGAGTTGGCACCCAGACCACTTCAGCTCATTGAAGTGATCTGGGTGCCAACTCCCTGCAAGTGTAATTATTGCAGTTTTTATAAACTACAATATTTACCTTGCAGGGTTAAGTCCTCCTCTAGTGTCTGTCTACCAGACAGCCACTAGAGGGACTTCCTGCTTCTTAGACGACTTTTAGTCGCTAAAAGTGTCCCTTTAAAGCATTGCAGCTGCAATGTATTAATACATTTGTTTGTGGTAATAGTTCTAATATAAAAACACATAGCGGTACTTTAAAATCTCTCCAAAATACTGTTCTTTCTTTCTCAAACTCATTCCTAACAGATCAACCATAACTTGGTCTTCTCTTCACATTTTCTCAGAAAAGACACTGACTGGAAATGTAAGAGTTACACAATTTTCCTGTTGTTTACTTTTTTTTTTTCTCTCTCTTTAGTTAAGTGAAAGATGGAAATTAATGCCACATGTGTGAGATCTGCACTGGAGATACATTACCTCACAGCTTCTCTACAAAATGCAGCAAGTTATGGAAAATGTCCCTTGTTAGTATCACATTGGAAGTTACAATCCAAAATCTGATCTTAAAGGGACAGTATACTCACCAGAACAACTACAGTTTAATGTAGTTGTTCTGGTGGTACAGCCTGTCCCTGCAGGATTTTTATGTAAACCCTTAATTTTCAGAGAAAATGCAATGTTTACATTACAGCCTAGAAACACCTCTAGCGGGAGTCCCTCAGACGGCCATTAGAGGTACTTCCTGGCACTGACCTTCAGCGTCTCTATGCTCTGCATTAGGGGCTGAACGCTCCCCATATAGATGCATTTATTCCATGCTTTTCTATGAGGCGATGCTGACAGGCACAGCGCAACATTTTGCCGCGCATGCACAATAATTTCATGTGCATGCGCAAAAAAAGAGAAAGGGGGCCAGGAAAATAAACAGTACTTTAACAACTATAGTGTCTGAAATACATATTTGTATTCCTTCCTGAAAATAAAGTGTTCCTTTAATGCATGGTGATATGATGTACATTATATGAATTACAGTCCAACAAGGTATGGAGAGTCAGCACTATTCTATGTCATTATATTATCTATCTGTGTCTTTCCCATGGTTCCCAAGATCCTCTTTAGAAGGCTAGAAGGTCTACTGTGTATTTTGCAGTATAAGAGAGATCCAAAGTTATTTGTGTTTAAACAACATCACATCTATAGGTTAGCAGGAAATCATTTAAGTCACCAGAATTTTGTTTAATGCCATGATCCCCCAGCAACATCAAAGGAAATATATCCAATGACATTCTTATCTGTTTGAACTATTGGGAGGTATGTAGCCAGAGGCAGGACTGTTCTGAGAGATTTTAGGTGATTTACTAATAACAATATATGTAATAAAAATGTAATTTAGAACAAGAACAATGTATCTTATTTACACAGACAGATTTCTAAGCACATCTTTTGCATATTACTGGGAGTATTATTGCAGTGGAGCTCTGTTGTAGACGCAAACATACTAGGATACTGACCTGCTACAAAAGATGGACATTAGGATAGAATAGGGACTTTCCCTCTTAAAGGACCACTATAGGTACCCAGACCACTTCAGCTTAATGAAATGGTCTGGGTGCCAGGTCCATCTAGGATTAACCCTTTTTTATAAACATAGCAGTTTCAGAGAAACTGCTATGTTTATAATATGGTTAATCCAGCCTCTAGTGGCTGTCTCTTGACATGTCATGATTCCCTTTTATTCCAGAAGTTTGGTCCTTAAGGGGTTAAATTGGGACACATGGGAGGTATGTTACAGTAGGAAATTCATAGAAAATTAAATTTAGGGGTAAATTATAATCTATAATTAGTGACATTTTAATGACTGCCAATAATCTGTTCATTATGTTAAAGCAATCACAATTTAATAGGTCCTCAGTGAAAAAGGGCACTATACTTTACAATACACAATCCTGTTTAAATTATCACAATCTTCACAAGCAATGCAACAACCAAACAACACAGCACCATTGATAACATAACAAATACACTTGTACACAATATGCAAATACACTTGTACACAATATGCTTAAAGGGACACTATAGTCACCAGAACAAATACAGCTTAAAAGGACACTATAGTCACCCAGACCACTTCAGCTTAATGAAGTGGTCTGGGTGCCTGGTCCCTCAGGTTTTAACCCTTCACATGTAAACATAGCAGTTTCAGAGAAACTGCTATGTTTACATTTGGGGTTAATCCACAGCCACTAGAGGCGAATTTTGCCTCCATCGCGCAGAGCGTCCATAAGAAAGCATTGAGAAATGCTTTCCTATGGATACTTTGAATGCGCGCGCGCAGCACTTGCCGCGCATGCGCATTCGGCTCCAGTGACGTCGGACGGGGGTGCTGACGTCGGACGGGGAGGAGAGGTCACCAGCGCCCAGGGAGTCATGCCCTGGATTAAGGTAAGTGGCTGAAGGGGTTTTAACCCCTTCAGCGCCACGGGAGGGGGGCCCTGAGGGTGGGTGCAACCTCAGGGCACTATAGTGTCAGGAAAACCGCTTTGTTTTCCTGACACTATAGTGATCCTTTAATGTAGTTGTTCAGGTGTCTACAATCAGCGAAAAGGCAGTGTTTATATTTCCCCACCTCAACAATTTTAGCCAATCAAACGCTTTTCCTATAGGAAAGCATTAGATTGGCCGAGATTATCAGTTTTGATGATGTCAGCCACGAAAGGGGGGTGGGGCCAGCACCGGCAATAAGGAAAGTTTTCTTACCTTGAAGGGGGTATGGGGGGAGGCCACCTAAATAGTGATTTTAACACTAAAGGGTCAGGAATACACATTTGTGCCCTACAGTGTTCCTTTATAGAATCACATGCCACATACATTTCCCATCACATAACCAGTGCACCATAAAAAGGGTCAAACAGGAAAGTCAGATCATCCATTTTGTTTGATTTCAATATTGTGTAATTAATGATGACAAGTGAGTTTATCCAGTTTTTAGTTAAATGTCTTTGACAGAAGTAACAGTTAACTGACATGTAAAGTAGGCCCCTAAGTGTGAGGGACACCCGATGGGCCCCAACAGCCCTGCTCGATTAAGTTTTCCAAAAATACAGGATGTGTTTTTTGTATTTTTTTTTCTTTTTTCCAAAAGCAAAAAAAATGTATACAAACATACATTTCCTGTTTCTTCTTAATAAGACTTAATAAGGTCCAGCATGAATTATTGTCAAACTTTAGTAATACTCTACTACGAGATGGCAGGATGTATCCTTGACACTGCAGTTGTACCAAGGGTCAGTAATTGCCCTGATTTACTCTGTATATTGAAACCTCCCACAGGATCCTCAGAAACTAGTAGCAAATGTCAACAAAGTTATGACCGAGCATTTAAAGTCACCATTCTGCATGTCTCCCATTTGCCATGCTTTTGGACTTAAATCCCTATGTCCCATTTTCTATCCCGGTGTGCTCTTTTGTTGAACTTTAATACAAGACACACGGACATGGGTCCATAAAGTATAATAAATGTATTTCGATATGATGCTGTGTAAATAAAATAGTCTTGCTTGAAATTAATACTAGTATCAATAATTACATTAATTGTGACAAAAATAGAGACACCCCCATGACTCTAACTTGACATATTTTTTTCTAAAGTTCTTGTGTTTGAGCTATATATGAAATTATTTGGGGCAACAGTCCAATTAGGCAAAACCCACTGTAATATTTAGGATTTTAAAAGGACACTCTGGGCATCATATCAATTTAATCTAGATTAATATATTATGGTGTCAGGAGGCCCCTGGACGCACTTTTATTTTAAGGTGTTTAACCCAAAAATGAGCCTCCAACGACGATCTCAACTTCCCCTGACGTCATCGGCCTTATGAAATCTCACTTTTCAGGAAGAGCTGAATGCCGACGGGCAGGAGCAGCGATGATTGGCTGTAACCTTCTATGAGTAACACATGCTATAGAAATTATTTACCCCAATGCTCAGCCACCCTTTCCAATTCCAAAAAGCAAAAGGTAAGTGTAGGAATATGTATGTGCTCTTTCTGAAACATATATATTAAACATATATATAAATAAGGAGTAATCATTTATTTAACCCCTTAAGGACCTTCTGGAATAAAAGGGAATCTTGACATGTCACACATGTCATGTGTCCTTAAGGGGTTAAAAAGGGCCTTACCAAGAACATACTGAGATTTCTCCCGTTTTCTAATAATGTCACTGATTAATGGAATGTGCTGCAAGGTATTTAATTGCATTAGAGGAACAGTAATGTGTTTAGAATCTATGAATAAACTGCTCTACTGAAAAGAAAAGTGGACAGAGATCTCTCTTTTAGGATATATATGCCCAGGAGAGTACAGGGTTAGGGATGTTGTGGGAAGTAGTGGGAGGTATCTGAGCAGTGCTGACAATGTGAGGCCCAGAAGCTGTCAAATGTAGGACAAGGGTGCGTGGGGTTAGCAGGGGCCCGGGGGAATCTGGACACTTAGTGACGAAGCTCAGGATAGACCTCTGACACTCGTGAAGTCATTTCCCAAGTCACTGTATCAGTCCCTCTCCCTTCAGAGGAAGTGAGTTCAGCCAGAGTTTGTGCAAACACTCCTCTCTCTCCATCTCCCTACCAACTTCTCAAAGCCACCTCCATTCTGTCTCCATGGAAACTGTGACTGTGCTGGACCGCGATCAGAAAGCAGGGAGGAGAGAGAGGAAGAAAGAAAGCGCAGAAAAGGGAGTGGGAGCGAGAGCAGAAGTAAATGGGAAACCACAAAAGAAAAACCTGGAAATAAAAGAGAAAGGGAGATATTGTTTCGCATTCACACAGCATATATGCACATCCTCAATGTAAAGGAGAATCGGATACGAAGCTAAAATAAATATATTTATCTTGTGCGTGCTTGCATCAGCAAATTAAATAATAAAAGGCAAATAATAAGAGTAAACGTTAAATTTGCTGATTATTTATCAAGATCACGATAGATGTAAAAACATTTAATAAAATATGGTTTTTCGAAAATGGATGCCTGTTCGATTATTATTATTTATATAGCGCCATCAGATTCCGTCGCGCTGTACAATGGGTGGACTAACAGACATGTAATTGTAACCAGACAACTGGATGTACAGGAACAGAGAGGTGGAGATAACGAGCCATCGTAAATAAGAGTCAGCTTTCAGATCTTGCTGTATACAGGTATGATAGGAATAACGCTTGCCAACTAACAGAATAACATGTCTTATGCCTTTCTAATTTTCCGCTGGATTAGCACACTGACAATAAATTCACTAATGTGTGACATTGTCAGAAATTCAAAGTCAGTTTGTTTTTTAACACAGCCCAATTGAAAAAAATAAATAGCTGATTGGGAGAATTGTTTGATTTGCCTATTTTGGCCTAAACTTTTAAATTAACTTTGTACGAATTCTCAAAGAAACATACTTTAGCGAATAAACCTATATGTGTTTATTTTTCTAATTATTTTTCCTTAATTGTTTTACACCTTTTATTTTTAAGGTGAAAATATAAGTAGTTGGCGGGTGATTAATGGCTAAAATGATGGCGGGACCGTTAAACTCTCCCATAGATTTAAACCGCAATTGCACAGAGCGCAATGCGCAGAAGAAGACCTTGTAGAAAGCAGGCGTAATACATCATATAAACTTTAAAACAAGAATTGGACGGACTTTATGAACTAAACTATAAAGAAATTGTACTCTGCATTGTGCTTAAAGTAAGCATGCACACTCTTCTAGCTACTGTAGGTTCCACTAAAGATTTCACAAGAAGAAACATAAATTCAGACGAAAAGTTAGAAAGCACGATAGAGGGACCAAACATACACGGCACATTTAAATCACAGGCAATGCTGCTTCTGTCCCCAAAGATCCATTGGACCTCATCAGAGGTGACAGGTCTGTGCAGGAGTGATTAAAAGGTATCACAATATTAAATCGCTGTAATGTATTTTTATAAGACAAAAAAAAAAAAAAAAACGAGAAAAACTTAAGTAATCTCACTGCTACCTTTTTTTTTAATGGCTTAAATGCTTACCGCCATTCTTAGACGTTTATAAAATGTAGACTTTTTACTTTTTTGCCTTTTTAGTTAATGTTGCTCAGAAACGGTAATCCTACGTTCAAGCAATAAGGAATAACTTTGCTATTGATAGCCAGAGCTTTAGAGAAAGCACTGATTTATAAGTGAGCATTCTATTTCCTGACAGGCTAGCTATGCAGCGCTGTGCGAAACCGTGCAATGTATGTTGTGGTTTTCTCGGCACAGAAAAAGTTAAGCCGTTACTATTTTTTTTTTGTGGGAGAAATGAAAATGTTTGGGGTGGGGCTCAATGATCTGAACGGTCCTTTTGTCTGGGAGTGGAGTTTTCGAGACTCCCCACTACCCCCACTCTCTATCTGCTGCAACATCAGCTATCCTCTCCAATTACCAAGAAAAAGGGGTGGGGGTCCACAAGAGGTCTCCCTAAACAGGCTTCTCTGACTGGGAGGGAGGGTGTATAAAGGGACTTAAGGACTTTGCCCCATGTTTGCTAAACTGTGCTAATTAACAACATAATCCTTTAAATAATACTGCAGTTATTGTACAGCCTTTCTGTTATACAGCAAAATATACTAAAATTCAAAGAAAGAAATCATTTACTAAATAGATTATCAATGTTTTAGCAGTGCCAGTAGACATGCAACTCACTGATAACCCTCCTTTTTGTTGCTACTCCTCCATCTTAAATTTTGGGTATGTATGTGTATTCTGACCGTACTTCTCTAGGCCACCATTGTAGAGGTGAATTCAACAAATATTGCAACTATGAGCAACTGCTCACAGTACATTAGAAATTGTTGCAGACCGTATGCATCATCTGAGTAAGAAGCAGTATCCGATTTACTACAAGTCTACGTCAGAAACCCATCTTTCTTTTTTTTTTTCACTTTCAGCATGGCGTGAATGGTTTCAATGCGTTGACATTAATAAAAAAAATATGTCACAGCCTTTTTTTAAGTTAACTAAAATTAACAGACATTTTTAATATTTAAAACCGAGCACCAAAATCACTTCATCTTAAAGGGACACTGTAGTCACTTCATCTTAACAGAGTTGTCTGGATGCAGTGTTCCTGTCCTCTTAACCCTGCAATGTAAAATACTGCAATTTTGAGAAATTGCAATGTTACATTGCAGGGTTAAAGGAACACTATAGTCACCAAAGAGACTTTAGCTTAATAAAGGGGTTATGGTGTATAGGTGATGCCCATGCAGTCTCACTGCTCAATAATCTGCCATTTAGGAGTTAAATCACTTTGTTTATGCAGTCCTAACCATACCTCCCTGCATGTAACATGCACACTTCCTGTAAAGTGAGTTAAAATGTTTATACTTCCTTTATTGTACAGTCTGTTTAATTAAAGGGACACTATAGTCACCAAAACAACTACAGCTTATTGTATTTGTTCTGATGAGTATAATCATTCACTTCAGGCTTTTTGCAGTAAACACTTTTTTTTTCAGGGAAAAGGCAGTGTTTGCATTACAGTCTACGGATACCTCCACTAGCAATTCCTCAGATGGCTGGTAGAGGTGCTACCTGGGGCAGTGCAGCACATTGTGCAGCACTGCCATTCAGTGTCTTCACCCTCTGCATGGAGACACTGAACTTTCCTCATAGAGATGCATTGATTCAGCAGGAGATGCTGATTGGCCAGGGCTGTGTTTGGCTTGTGCTTCCTCGACAGTCTCAGCCAACCCTTTGAGGAGGCACTGTGATTGGCTCACCGCTTCTGATGATATCAACAGACAGCAGGCAGGTCAGAGGCAGAGGCAACAGCTGCAGACTTGAAGTAAGATGTTACTATAATTAGAGGGGCATGGGGGAACCAGGGGGCTAGATGGTGGTTTAAAAACTATAGGGTCAGGAATACATGTTTGTGTTCCTGACCCTATAGTATTCCTTTAACAGAACACTTTAAAAGAATATATAATGTATAATATATTTTATAGCTTAGAGGATCACTATAGGGTCAGGAACACAAACATGTATTCCTGACCCTATAGTGAAAACCCACCATTTAGGTGGCCCCGTCAGAATGGTTTAAAACTCACCTTATTTACAGCTGTCTATGGGTTTGGCACGGGCTGGCACCCATGCGCCCCCATGGGTGACATCATCAAAATTGCTGATTTTTAGCCAATCCAATGCTTTCCCATGGAGAAGGGGGCGAGGCCAAACACCATTTCGGCCAATCAGCACCTCCTCGTAGAGATGCATGGAATCAATGCATCTCTATGAGGAAAATTCAGCATCTCCATGCAGAGCGTGAGGACGCTGAACGGCAGGACTGCACACTGTGCAGCACTGAGCCAGGAAGCCCCTCCAGTGGCCATCTGAGGAGTGGCCAATTGGAGGTGTCCCTAGGGACAATGTAAACACAGCCTTTTCTCTGAAAAGGCAGTGTTTACATGAAAATGCCTGAAGGGAGCTATTACACTCACCAGAACAACTAAATTAACCCCTTCAGGACGGAGTCAATAGTGCACGTTCTGATCAAAACGTAAACAAAAACTTGAATTTGCGCTATATGTCTGTTCAACCGTAATTCACCGCTGTCACATTAAGTATATATCATTTTGTTCAGGAGAAACAGGGCTTTAATTTATCATTAACTATTCATATATGGAACATAATTTATTATGAATAACATTTTAAAAAAATGTGAGAAAATAAGATTTTTTTTTTAATTTGTATTTCCATCTGAAATTTTAGCTGTGAATGTCATAATACTGGGAAAAATACACATATTTGTAATCAGCGATGTCTCACGAGTACAACAGTACCCCCCATTAACAGGTTTTATGGTGTTTTGGAAAGTTACAGGGTCAAATATAGAACGTTCCATTTTCAAATAGAAATTTGCCAGATTAGTAATGTTACCTTTGAGACGGTGTGGTAGCCCAGGAATGAGAATTACCCCCATAATGGCATACTGTTTGTGACTAAGTGGCTACTAAGAAAGACTGAACATACCCCACTTGCAATACATTGGGTTATCTACTTTTGCAAATGGTATGCAATCATGGGGGTAATTCTTATTCCTGGGCTACTATACGGTCTCAAAGGCAACATAACCAATCTGGCAAATTTCAATGTCAAAAAAATGAAATGCAAGCCTTATTTGTGACTCTCTAACTTTCCAAAACACCATAAAACCTGTGCATGGGGGATACTGTTATTCTCGGGAGACTTCACTAAACACAAATATTAGTGTTTTAAAACAGTAAAACATATTACTACAATAATATAGTCCATAAAAGTGCAGTTTGTTTGTAAAAAAATGCAAAAAAAAGTAACTTTTACTTAAAATATCATCATTGTAATACAATTTACCAGTTTGAAACACTAATATTTGAGTTCAGCGAAGTCTCCTGAGTAAAACAGTACCCCCTATGTACAGGTTTTATGGTGTCTTGGAGAGTTACAGGGTCAAATATAGTGCTTGCGAATTAAATTCTCTGCACTTTCTCCCTGTGTTGTCAGGCATGTCAATCAAATTTTAATTAATCAAATCACATAATTATGTTAAAAGATTACTTAAATATACATGTAGAATTTTAATATATATGCATTTAGAGGTATTTAAATTCTATGTGTATATTAATGTAATCTTTTATGTAATTATATTATTATTATATTATTTATATAGCGCCAACAAATTCCGTAGCGCTGTACAATTATATGTATTTATCTATCTATCTATCTATATATATATATATATATATATATATATATATATTTGCGGTTATTTGTATTTTATATATAGATAGATATATATAGAATGTCATTCTAAGTGTATTTTGTTACCAATATATATATATTTTAATAACAAAATACAGTTAGAATGAAATTACATATGAATATATAATTTATATAAAATTTTGTTTCAATATTTTTATTTATTTTATTATTTTATTTATTATTGTAATTATACGTATATATATAATATGTGTATATATCTATTATATATATATAATATATATATTATATATATGTAACGTCATTCTAAGTGTATTTTAATACTAATATATGTACTTATATTAATATTAAAATACACTTTGTATGACGTTACATATATATAATATGTATATATATCATGTTTAATGATTTTTTTTTTTACTTTTCCACCAGCAGGGGGACTGACTGACATTTCAGACAGTCCCCCTGCTGGCAGATCCACAGCCAGCTATAGGGGGCCATGTGATCGCTCTTTGAGAGCGATCACATGGCCCCCGGGGGCTTGATTTGCCAGGGGGAGGGCTGTCTGGCAGCCCTCCAGAAGAGGCTCGCGGCGGAGGTGAGTACCACGGACCTCCAGGGGCTCAAAGCCGTTACAGCGTTCTATGCCGCCGCAACGGCTTTAAAGCCCACTTAATGCGGGACAGCACAGAACGCCGTAACGGCGTTAGCGGGTTAAGCTGTAGTTGTTCTGGTGACTGTAGTGTCCCTTTAATTAAGCAGTTTTTATGTACAGATCATGCCCGAAGTTTTACTGCTCAGTTCTCTGCCATATAGGAGTTAATTGAGTAATGATATCCTGCATCCTTGGATATACCTGAAAACAATCAAAATATAAATGCTAAATAATTAACATGGTAAATAATCTTCATAGTCATCCTATGGGATTCCAAAAAAATCAGACATTTTAAAACTTTGAAATAGGCTTCCATGCAGATAAATAAACGCTGTGATAAAAAAAAAGAATCTCCAAAAAGGAATGGAAATATATAAGGATAAATGACACAAAAAATTGAATATACACGAAAAAGTGTGGAATAAATGGCGCTTAATATTATGAAATAGAAGAAGATATGGTACAGCTGCTGTATACACTCTGTGGGTACTCCTAATTGCCCACCACACATAAACAATCACCAAAACGCAAAAGAACTTATTGATTTGGATGATGTTGCCACCATCCAGATCTAAAGTTCTTTAAGTGAGTGCAGCGCTATATAAGTGCTGAGTAAGTGTGTTCTCGGAACTCTTACCCTTTTTCGCTTCTCTTAATACAATTCATACATAAAAAAGAGAACAAAAAGAACATATACAAATGATAGTGTAATATGTCTTTAAATAAAGTGATCGATGAAATAAGTGAATATGTACACTCACATTTGTTAGAGCCTTTTCTAGTATTAGGCTCTAAACTTCTGCACGTCTGTGTCTTTTGGGTAGAACACACGACCCCTCTCTCCTTATGAAGATATTCTCCACCGGGTATATAAAAGATACAAATATTTCACACAAAACCCATTTGCGGTGGTAAACCCTATAAATGTCCTTAATAAGATTTATATAACAGAGCCACAATGGGAACGGTAAGAGTGGCCCTTATCAATAAAATGTCTGTTGGTGTGCGTATTGCAACACAGGGTGATTGTCCCTTCACATAAGTTCATTAAATAAGTTCTTATCAAGAATAAGGTAAGGTACTTTTTGCGATAGGTCTAGATGTAGATTCTGGATTGTGCAATCAGCAGGAACATACAGTGGGTTTTCATAGCGAATAGAATATTCTACTTCTAGAATTGTGTCTTCTACATAACCATCAATGTTTCACTGCAGGTCACAGAATTTAGGAAGTCATCAAGATGTACATGAATGATATAGAAGAAGAATATAGGTTTAGAACAAAGATTGTGTTTTATCCTTCAGCAATAAGACAAACATTTATGAAACAACCTATGGTGTTCAGAAGAGAATCTGTGCTGCATTAAATTTAGTTTGGCTTTTTAGATGGGAAGGAAGGAAAGTGGTGTGTTTGTGTATCTGTGCAGAGCGGTGCAAGGGTGGGGGGTTTGCTGCTGCTTCAAAATCCATGCTGTGTGGGGTATAACAGGAGAGGTGTGTTCCAACAATCCACAGCTGGCTCTCTACAAACATCGCAAACTGTTTGGAGAACATCTGGACAGGAGAACATTGGTTGATGGCTATGAAGATGACGTTATCTTTATATTTAGCAGCAGGAAAATCACCAAAACAAAGAGCCAAGAACGAGTATCGGATCGCCAGCACTGAGTCACACACACACTGGGACAAAAGTTTCTACTGACAAAGAGCATAGAGTCAAGGATGACTGTTTTATTGGCCCTGACTACGTTAACTTTCTTTGGTGAACTTCAGAGTTCTAAATTCAGGCTAGACCATGTTAATATTGTGATAGAGGCTGAGTGCCATTTAAAAAAGTCCATGGGTGGGCTGGGCCAGCATTCTGTTAACATATAAAATGAAATCCGGTTAAAGATCAGAAATGCGTTTCTCATCAAGCTTTCTGCATCAAATCCTCAAACTCTTCAACAGTCTGGGGTTTATTTCAAGAATATTAAATACAATCCACTGGTGGATTCCCCTATTATTCTAGTTTGCAACAACCTTGGCCCTCAAGCTGCACTATGCTTCATTTACCTCTACAGCAAAATGGGAAATGTAAAAGGTCACTACTACTAAGATGGATATCACTACTGCATCATTATAAAGCTTTCTTACAATTCTAAAGCTAACTGTTGGCCTCAATGTTGAGTACCTATTTGGAACACGTGTCCATGAAACATGACCTCCTCTTCCACCTTCCTTTACTTCACATAAACATTTATCAGGATTATTTTTATATTTATCAATTACTAAAGGTGTTAAATATTTCACTCATCCTGTGACCTCTAAGCAGGTAAACAATTTATCGGTTGGAGGATTGAAAAAAGTGTCTGTCCGCCTTACCCCCCCCCAAACTAGTTTCAGTTGTACTACGAAAAACTGTAGTTTAAAAAGAAACAGAGCTCGAAACTGACATGTAAAGGTTTAACACAGTAGGAATAACCATAAAGTGACCCAATGCAGTATCCAATGGCCCAAGGATTAGACAGAACCATGAATTTGGATGGCCCCATTAACCGTCCCTATGCAATGAACGAAGGTGGGAGGGGACACACACTAGTAACCTGCCTAGGACCCCGTGTGATCTTTTAATTCTCTGAGCTGTAAAATCTGTAAGATAGGTGTTTTTTATGAAGCAGAATTGGGAGATGTAAAAAAAATACGGTGAAGAGTTTACTATTACCATGTTACTGTCCGCCTATTTATATTAGCTAGGTTACTCCAGTAACGGATTACTTCCTGGATAAATATGTAACTGAGGCTTGGCCTCCCATTCACCTGAGCTCCTCAGCAATAAATCTTACGTTCATGTGCAGAAGAGATGACTGTATCTCAGAGCAATATGTTTTGAGTGTATTACAGAGCTCCACAAACAGTAATGTACAGTTTATCACAGAGCTCCATAATAATTTAAACTCATAGTAATGTGAGTAATGTGATGGATGTGTGTCGTGTATGGGTTGGCTGTGTGATTTGTGACTTCAGCCTCACCAAACATTTAAATTTCATATTTAGAAGGTTACTCCAAACAAAAATTGTGTTTTTAAGGCATGGTCGCCTCTTAAAAAAAAAATTAAAAAAAAGAACTAATAAAGAAATAAAGATTTCACATTCTCGTTCCAGGCTGGTTAATAACGCGGTTCGTAGAGTTGGGCCGCTTACTGAATTGCACATACAGACTCCAAGAACCATGTCCACTTAAAATAACGGAAGTGGTAATTGTGCTCTCAGTAATATTTAAACATATTTGTTTTTAATTCAGCCATCATCCTGCATGAAAAGGGCTTTGATCCTCCGGGGGCAGATCGAGCTTTTCATGGTCCTTCCAGTCCAGCAATGAAGCAACGCGTAGGCTGGGTAACTGGGCGGCTCTGCTCCGACTCATTCAAGTTCCTTTCCTGCACTAAGGCAACTTAATTTTTATTTTGAGTGAAATCAGAAATATATTAACTAAAAATTAAGTTTGACAATATTAGTACCTTGTTAATAAATACTGACATTACTCAATAACACATTGTGATAAACTGCACAGGTAAAGAGGACATGGAAGTGATTCTCAAATATGTTAGCCACAAGTTATAAAAGCTTATACCTGAGACTTAATTAAATCATACAGGGGTCTGGACAGAGGGTTTTAACAGTACAAATACAGACCGAGTAAAATACCCTGAAAGCAGACATCTGCATGGGTCACTGTGCTGTAAAACGTATGACTGTACTTTGAATTATGTAGGTTCACAGGCTACATTCAAAGCCCTAGGCTAGATAGGTGCTGGAAGAGGATAGCCTTGTCTTGTATAATTGATCTTCCAAATGGAACAATGATAGCTCATTTGAGATATGTCTCCTTCATCTCTCCTTTCTGTACACCTCCATTTGTTTGATCTGTTTATATATTTCTATATCCAGTGTAGAGGCCCGATGAATATCTTGCCCCTCTAAATATAATACGATAAAATTACACTGGAACAAAGTAGATGCACAGAAGTTCTAAACACACATGTGCCTCACTCAACATCCTCGTCGATCTCTTCCATAATCAAAGCCTACAGCGTCAAATCAGAGAAGGTCTGGGTAACACACAGATAAATCAGAAATAATAAGGAGTAAGTCACAGACAAAACCTGAAAGGATGAGAGGTACATCACATACAAATCAGAAAAGGTGGCGGGTAAGGCATAGACTAATCAAAGAGAATGACAACCTCTTGCGGTTAGGCTGCAACCAGACGTTTGGTAAACTCTTTGTATTAATGAAATGACATACATTTACTAGTGATTGGTTTTGCATTAGTTTATATTACAGCTCTTGATGTTTATCCAATACATTACCCATAGACGTGATAGATCTAGTCACTACACTCCATTTCCCCACAACATTTATGAGAAACATTGACATTAAGAACCCAATTAAAATCAATTCTGGGCTGCTAGGGTGATTAGATAATAAGATACAAAAAAGCGATATGTGTGCACAAACCACAGTGCAATAAGTGCTCAACAGATAAATAGCAGAAAAAGACCTCCCTGAATCAGGTAGGATTTCCCCGAAGACTTCCTCCTGTCTTCAACAGAACATGTATAGAAAAAAAGGGGGATGATCTGCTAAACAAATAACAAGAACAGTGCATAGCGCATAACTGTGTATATGAATAAACCAAATGTGTAGTTTTCAAATGGCCACTCACACTTTCGTTGAAATATAAATGCCTTGGAACTGAATTGCTCTTTTCAGCAAAATTGCTCTTTTCAGCATAAATGCCCTTCCAGGAATGATTCTTCCACCACTTTTAAACTCTCATGGAATAGTTAAAAGGTGTGTGCTCAAAGAAAAAAAACAGAACTTGTAGTACATATTTAAAAATGTAGAAAAAATAATTTAATCACTTACATCTAAATATAAAACAATGGATGTATTCTCACTGTCACCAATACATCCATTGTTTTATATTTAGATGTAAGTGATTAAATTATTTTTTCTACATTTTTAAATATGTACTACAAGTTCTGTTTTTTTCTTTGAGCACACACCTTTTAACTATTCCATGAGAGTTTAAAAGTGGTGGAAGAATCATTCCTGGAAGGGCATTTATGCTGAAAAGAGCAATTTTGCTGAAAAGAGCAATTCAGTTCCAAGGCATTTATATTTCAACGAAAGTGTGAGTGGCCATTTGAAAACTACACATTTGGTTTATTCATATACACAGTTATGCGCTATGCACTGTTCTTGTTATTTGTTTAGCAGATCATCCCCCTTTTTTTCTATACATGATTAGATAATAAGCAGTTTGTTCAGAAAATGGACCAGGGGTAATTATTAATTAATCCATCACACGCCACAGGGTAAAAAGATAGAAAGGGCTACTGATCAGGTTTCCGTTCTATATAGGAGATATGATAAAACCCTACTAATTGTTACATCCTCACCTACTGCGCATGTATGAGGGGTTGGGGAGACAATCGGATCACTGTTTTATTACTTTTTAGCCTCCTCACCACACAGAATGGTGGTGGAATGAATGGGTGGGAAACTACGGGTCAAACAACATGGATTATTACATCTCACGTTACAACACACAATGTAAGGGAACATGATAGACCCCATCGCCATGCTTTAATTCGTATTTCGTGGACAGCCAGATTGCAAATACATTTCTAAAAATGTCTCCCAACGCACGTGTGGAGGCCATTCATTGGACATTCAGTGTTCTATAAGTGTTCAAATTCTATCATTTGTAGTAAATTTGGACTCTTTTGTTGACTTTTGTGTTAAATTCTGGGAGTTTTTTCCCTTGCTTTTGCCATTTGAAAGCACAGGCAAGTCTGGGTTCCTAAGTCAATACCTCTGAATCCTGGCGAAAATATGCAATATGTAAAGAACAGATTGTAAGTTCTTGCACTTGGAAGTTCAATGCAGTGTAATAAAAACTCAATGTGAGCAGTACAGAGAAAGCACTAGAACTGTTTAACAATATAGATATTATCTTATTCTCCCTTGGCAGCAAACTGGTAAAAATGGAGTGACAGAAACAACATTTTTTTTTTTTTTCCTTTTATTCAGTGAGCAATGTTTTCCACCGCACCCCCTCTCGCACCCCCTACAAGCACTGCACTGTGCTTTAAAAGTGCAGAAATAGTTCCAGAATTCCCTGGGGTACGGCTTCTCTGTGCAACCCTCACACACATGGAACAGATGTGATCAGGAGAAAACAAGGCAAGAGCCAAGAGAGTGAAAAGGCGAGAAAGGGAGAGGAAGAAAAATGGGTGAAAGGAATGGTGGCTACAGAGAAAAATGAGGGAAGGGGTAAGAGACAATAAAAAGACAGTATCAGAATATAAATAAAATATGGTTACACAGGTTTAGTTTATCTGATGAGAGCGGATAGCCACCCCTCCCTTTGTTTCATCTTTCTCGTTATCCAAAGGCTGTAGATAGAATATAAACACCCTGCAAACTGTATACAGACAACGTCTTGCAATGGGATCAGTAAATTCTGGGAGATTATCAGACCAGCCACTCTGCCGCAAGCCTTAAAAATCCCACCGAGCCGAAGGTGATACCCAAACATATATTTATTTCATATGCACCCACGTCAAACAAAACACAAAGTATTTTGCATAAATCCCTGCTAATTCCCCAGCTTTGGTTTCTACCCTTGTCACCAAACTAATCCCCTGCCTATTGGTTTTCACACTGTTCATACTATCAGGAGCTTATAAGGATTAACATACTATGTACAGGTTTAGGTAATATGCTATGGATCCACTGCGCCACTACCATACTGTTCAGTGATTCGCTATATTGTATGTTACATTACGTTGGTCTCGATTAGGGTCCTGCCTAGCAGCTTGGTCCCAGAGCCTATGTTTATGTGCTTATAGTGTCTCGGCATATGTGTAACCGGCTAGTCCGACCATCCATTGCTGCCTAACGAGTTAAGTAATCACAAGGATGTTAAGATCTACGTTTGTAGTACATGTCAGGCAGGTTCAATATAAACATTTCATCCTGACGAAGTTGCACCATCGGCTGTTTTGTCGTTTTCCCTTTCTCTCCACGTGCGGCGATGTGTTGGCCATCCGGACGGATCGACTCCTGGGGGTTGCCGGCTCCCCCCCCTGTCCTGGTGTGTGGAGAGACTTTTTGTGTGACTTTTGTTTACCATTTTATGTTCCTGGGAATTGCCAATTTTGTTGTACACTTGGGACTTTTTCACTCCTTACTGTTCTATTTTATATAGGCCTATTTGTTGTATCTCCATTTAGACCATTTGGTCTGGTTGTTTGGTATTATAGATTACTGATATTAGCCTCGGGCGCAGCCCTTACCCCTTTTGTATCTTTCTATCTTGTGCTAAAGGGTCTTGAGGGATTCCCTTTTTTTGGGTTGCTGCCCTTTAGTCTGTTATCTAGCGCTGACTCTTCCCCCCTGTTCTTAATGTAGATTAAATGCCCATAAAATTCCCAAACCATGAATAGGTATCACATTCCCCTGACAAATGCAATTAGCTTGGAACCTTAATGATACCAGTTCAGAGAAAACGCACAGTGTCCCAAAAGAGGAGTATAGTACAGTTACATCTGTGTAGAGGGCATAGCTTATACTAAAAGGCCGTTTATGGAAAATCTGGGACTTTAAGATGACATGAGATTCACATGGATGCTGTGTCCCATGCCCAATAACCAAACCTCACTTCTTTGTGTCATACAATATATATTATTTATGCTCAGCGACTAATCTCCATCTCTGCTTGTATTACCCCAAATCACTGAAAACATAGCATTTCGTTGTTGTTGTTATGTGTATTAGCTGTGGTTTGCTATAAAACATTTTATGCAGGTTTCACAATCTCATGTTCGGTGTCATTACAGTAAATGCATACCTCTAGCAGAAAAAAAAAAAAAAAAAAATATAAACATTTCTACATGAGCAGGTGTAACAAGGCAGGGTAGTCCCTCTAATTGGTATGACACTGCTATTGGGAGTGAGTTAGAGTGAGATTTGCTTACTGGGTATATTAGTATGCTTAGGGATCCAGAGACATGCCACTGTCCAAAGATATGCTGCTCCCAGTCATAGTTTTGTATAATATACCAATTCTAGTATAACAGCTTTAAACAGAATTTCACGGTAGAGGCAGTCTAAGTTATATTAATGAAACATGTTAAATCATGCTACCCATGCACAATTTTTAACAGGTATAACAACAGGGTTTGAAACTTGCTAAGTATATTTTGTAGGAGTACAGGCGTTATAGGGACATTTCGGCAGGAGTGTGTGACATATAAGATAAAGTTTTGTTGACAACGGCACCTGTGCTACACTATCCTATACGTTAAGCACTGCCTTTTTTGACTGCTGCCTAACACCACCTCTAGTGGCTGTCACTATCACAGACACTAAAGGGGCTTCCTGGGTTGAGTCCTGCGAAGATTACAGGATCAGTGTTCAGTGTATGCACACTCTGCATGGAAATGCTGAATGCTCCACATAGAGACTGCAAGCACACTAGCCTTCCTCTATGGAGAAGCATAAGATTAGCTATGATCACCAGAAGTGATAATCTCAGCCAGCGGAGACGGGGTGACCATGTTAAAACCAGTGTGCCATGGGACAATAAGGTGAGCAAAATGCTTTATTTAAGAGCTTGGGAGAGGAAGGAGGCTTAATCTAAATTGTTATAACAACACTTTATCATTAGAAATACATGTTTTATACCTAGCGCGAGAGTGGTCCTTTATGTATTCACTTTTTTAAAATGTAATATGTTGCAGTTTTCATTGTGGTTTGTTTCCAAGGTGCAAACCATGATGCTATTGGATACGACATACCTCCCAAATCTGGCATGCCTGTCCACAGAAGACGCATGTCAGCAAGGTGTCAACGCAAGCCGGCCCCACTTAGGACAGATCATACAGAGAGTGCTGCCGAAGAAACTACAGTGCAGCCTGAGCTTATCTAATGATTCACTCACACAGTGCAGCATGGGGACATTGACCGATGGAGGACACAAGGGAATAACTTGGGAGGGTGAGACACTACCACGTTACACAGACTATCACACCAGAATCAGGACAATTGGTAGGCCTGATACTACATTGATAACACGAGACTGACAAATCACCTTTACAGACACATTTTTGTAAAAAAAAAAAAAATGTTGTTGCCTCTTTCAACCTAATTTATATGACTGGTTTAATATATTTTTTTGTATTTACTACATTTTAACTGATCATGATGAAACTTAAACCCATTAACTGGTAGCTTTTGGGATATATATGTGTAATTTCATGGCTCAACAGCAAATGTTGTCCCTGAAATACAAAAATAATATATTGAAACAAACTCTGAAATCACAGCAAAAATGCTGTCATTTATGTAACTAAGTATGTTAACGTGAGTTAGGAGGCAGATCAATAAATTTTACTTATACAAACTCATTTCTAAACACATTGGTTGTGAGAAACATTATTGTACGTTACTTCCTGTTATACTCTCATACGCACCCAACATTTAGAGTTCCCATTGGAATTGAAATGAAAGAATTAGGCCCAAATCAGAATAGACACAGCCCATTGTAAGCAGGGACAGTTGGGTACTACAAAAAGCTCACTATTGTGATGAATAAGCTGTTTTTTTTTGTTACTTTTAGGAGTAACTTTCTTAGATAGAACATTTTTCCCTTTAATGCAACAAAGTGGCATTTTCTTAGAAATTAAAATGAGGAAGCTATCTTATAAATAGCAACTACTGGTACTTTATTTTATACAAAAGACACAAGCCGCACTTGTCCAACATCACTTAAGTTCCACTTCAATTAGATCATCCAGGTCACCCCGGGGCTTAGATGTTAGGTAATACCAGTAAAAGTGTCAGCAGTCGGTGTGACCTGACCTGCCACTCGATCTGAAGTCAAGTAGATGAATCTTTGCTTTGAGCTGTGATGAGGTCAGACAGACTTCAATGGGATGGACTGCTATCATTAAGTCTACATTGTGCAAGCATGCAAATAAATGTAAGATGATATCCAAACCTCTACTGATGGTATTGTCATGGTATAGGTTACATTTAGATAGGTGGGCACTATGATGTCTTCACATGAGACTTGTTCCAGGTGGAAAGGATTATTTAATAAAGTAAAAATTGTTGTGAATTCACATTGAATTTCAAAATAGCCAAAATTATCCAAGTCAAGTATGCTTCAGGTGTGCTTTCGGCTACTTTGGCCTTAAATTTGAAATACACATTTATCAAATCCCTTGAATTGCCGGGTGTGATTTTGTAACAGGAAGTAGGTACCGTCCTCAGGCTATCATAAGAAGATAAGTCATCTTGTTTAGTCTCTTCTCATTTAGGACACACTTTGTTCACCATTCCGCCTTTGAAACGTACATGCATTCGCACCTCCATACCCTCCTTTGCTCATCTTTCATTATGCCCCTATAGATTTTTCCGGCTCCTTTCAGTTCTCCAAATCTCTGGTCTTAAAAGCATTCTTGCACATTTCCTACCTGTGAAAGTCTACTGTTAATCTTTATATTAGAATCAACCAATTGCAAATGAACTAACCATGTGTGACGATCAGCATTAGTTAGAGGAACTACATACCAGGTCGTTATTGAACACACATCTCTTCAGGGTCTGCATGTCTCTCAATTCACTAGTAAAATTTACTAGAAAGGAACGGCTATGGAACATTTTATAAAAAAATAAACATAATTGCTCCTAAATTGTCTCATTTATGACTGTGTTTCCAAATTTTTAATATGCCAGTGAATTTTTATCATGTCTGATTTCTATTGACTAAGGAGAGGTAGTTGCAAATCATTGCAATCTATAAATTTGACATTTGTTGTGTGATCTTACATATATACTTGGACCTCGCACTCGCTGTCTCCTTTGTCTTAATGCCCACGTGCCAAACTCTGGATGTGACATAGGAACTTTGATAAAGTGTACACAAGGGACTCAAATGTGTTTTAAGGGAAACTGTATCCACTTACCCCATGATCACATTGCGAGGTCCACCTGCACTCCTCCTCTGATGCTCTCCGGTCCACCTGCACACCTCCTCTGATGATTATTGATTTGCCCTGCTTGAGGACACTTCACCAAGCAGGGCAAACCTCCCTTCACTGGCTTCATTGCCAGTGTGCCAGTGCCTGAACTGAGTGAAGTCACAACACTCCATTCCTGTAACCTCTAGCCGGCTAAGAGGTTTCCATGGCAATTTGCGCTAGGGGGTATAGCGATACACGTGTGCTGTGTTTGTTATGGGAGGAGAGCAGAGGACCCTCTTGTGGGAGGTCTCTTATGCACTCCCTGTCTCTTAGCTCCTTGGCATTGATATACAAATGGGAGAAAATCTATTTTTAAAATAGGTTTTTCTCCCAACATACATATTTGCTAACAAAACTGCAAGCACAATGTATATATGGAATTTAATGCTCTTTAAAAACAAAAACTAAAGTTGTTTTGGGCACTACAGGTGCTCTTCAAAGAATATTGTGCAGTTGCAAATACCGCCGACATTTCAGTCCCACATCAGGACTTCTACAAAGTCAAAAAGTAAGCGCCAAAATGAATCCTAAATAGAGGCTGTGAGACAGACATACATATATTATACAGGGCATTTTTCCTTTTTTAATTATGTTAAAGGTAGGAAAATCACAACCAGCATCGGAAATGTGGTTCTGAGCCCACCCCATTTAATTTACTGTAAAATTGCAAGTGTCTGCTTTTTGTGCGCTGGGATTTGCTTTAGAACCATGATAAGATTATTGTCTAAAGCGTAGTAATAACACGGTACTTAAAGCAGTGTTGTTGAGCTGTGTCATCTCAACCAGTGGTTCCTTACCTTTTTTGGACCAAGGCACAATTCAATAAGAGAAAACTAGTAGGTATTCCTACTTTTTTATATTACGCAGCAGCTTATAAATGTCACATTTACTTGAAGCCAAGCTAATCCACACTTCTAGCCAATTTGACTTATTAGTTTATATTAATTGCCAGATGGTCAGTTCAAGCAGAATTTGAGGTGGATTGAGGAAGACCTGTGTGCTCACCACTGATCTAAATGCACCAACATTCCAGAATATCATGATAGCCTTGCTTTAGCACAAGTGAGATAATCACTTGCCAAATCATTTCAATCAAAAAGCCTGAGGTCACAGTGATAACACTGGTTTGGGGAGGAAATTAGAGGAGGTGAGAGAAATGGAAAGAGGTAATTAGCCAGGTGATTTATATTGAGAAGGACTGATGAGGAGGTCAGAAAGGTTAATGAATTCTGAAGGTCAAAGAAGGCATCTACATAGCTAAGTTTTCAAGAGCTTGTAAAAACAAATAAGGAAGAAGGCTGATACACCTCTCAACTATCCCAGTTTTGGTGGACAGTCCAGATTTTAGGGTACTTTCCGCCATCCCAGGATTGTTCCCTGGTACCCCACTTATGGGGTTCCCTAGTACCCCACTTATGGGGTCCTCTATAAGTGTAGCATGCATTATTAGTCTCACTCAGGCTAAGTATGCGCACTAAGATCTTGCAAAATGCACTGAAACAGCATTTTCTGCATTGTCCACCCTCGATGGGCAGGCCTGGATGTCTGTCAAGTAACCTGGCATGCATTCATGCCATGCTGGCCTGCCAGTTCTTGAGATCACCCCTCCCCTATTCTGGCAGCTGTAACCCACTTGGGTTGCACCAGTCACATGATTCACGCCACTTTTATACCACCCTCCAGTGTTCCTATACAAGAGACACCAACGTTGTGGATAGGGGCTAATGTGGAAGATAACATACTTAATATACATAAATAGATAATTAAATATTGAGGTAATCGATAAGGACGCGAAGAACCAAAAAGTAGAACACTATACATTTTAGTTAAAGGGACACTCCAATGCCCAAATACAAAATAAATAAATATCACTGTGTAGTAGATATGCCCCAAATGAAAGTATGCATGTATTTAATTATGCATTTTTTTTTTTTTTTTTTATGAGGGAGTGATATCTTAAAAACAGCATGTAAAAGCTTCAGATCTTTTAGCCTTTGCAAGCCCTTCCCTTCTAACTCTGCCCAAACTTTCAATGCCTGTCCAATCACAAACTTGCAGCTCAATGAGAAGTCTTTGCAAGGCAGGTCTTCTGGGCAATTGATGCCTCTTGAGTTGAGCTCCACTGAGCTAACCCAACCAGAAAGTAACAATATTGGTTGTCTACTTGAAAGCCAGGGGTTGTAACAAGGTTAATGCATAAACGTGTACATTTCTATTGAAATCTGGACTTTTTGTAAAATAAAAAAAAAAAAGTGGACACGCATCAAACCTTTCAGCAAACTAAAGTTCTCTAGGGGTCTGGAATGTCCCTTTAAGGCTTTAGACAGTGTATTCTATAACAGAGAGTTTTGTGGTTAACGAATGGATATTTCCATTACAGCAGAGGTGAAAACAGCAGGTGGAGAAAAGAGATAGAGTAAAGGTCACATGTGAATGATGGGAAAATCTTGATGTAAACTGGGCCATGAAGCCACAAAACGAGATAAGGTCCGATAAAGAAGTCGAACACAGATAAGAGAATGGACCAAGCACTGAGAATTAAGGTACACTAACGGAAAGGAGGAGGATAGGACTGGAAGGGTTAGGGTTTTTCTTTTTCTTTTAAATTAACGGGTGTACGCTGTCATATCCTGTTTGTGTTATGCATGGATGCTGTGGCTGCTTTAAGAAGTTGTATATGTGCGTGCATGAGGGCTGTGTGTGTTATGGTGTATGTGTGTGAACAATCTGTGGTATTCTGTGCTATGTATTTATGCCAGGCTGCTTGTGTGTGGGCTGTATTTTGTATTGTGTGCTGTGTTGTATGTGTGTGTGAAGGGGCTGTCTGTTAGATTGAGTATGTGGACTGTCAGTGGTGTTGTTCGTGTGGCGAGGGGGGTGCCTGTAAAGCTGTGTGCATGTTTGCACATGGGCTGTTTGTAATATATGTGTGTGGGGGAGGCTTCTTGTTGCGTTGTGTGTATGTATATATGTCTCACACACTCCCAGACAAAAAAATTCAGACACAAGCAGGTAGTCATTCCAGACACATTCATGAGATACACACGCGACGACACCAACGCACATTGACAGATACATACTGCCCTAATACACATTGACAGGCACCCACACCAACGCATACTGTCAGACATACAGCCACAAACAGTGCATACAGCCACAAACAATGCTACACAAAATCACAATGAACACACTGCAAAACACACATACTACTAAGCACACATCACTCATCCATTTCAGAAGGTTATTTTAGCCACCCTCCCTTTTTACCCTTTTAGCAGCAGGAGAGTGGCTTCCAGGGGAATAGGGCCGTCCAGGCACAGTGCTGCTGTGAGATGATTCCATTTTTCAGATTGCAGGAGAAAGTGCTCTAACTTGACTTAATCACAGCGCTGCCCCTCGCTGCCTGCTGCAATCACCCCTAGAGCACTGCTGACCACTCGGTTGGCACTAGCAGAACCGTGTTAATATTCCAGCTTGATTTATCTAAATGCTAAATAAGGCTTCTCCAAACTCCGGCCCTCCAGATGTTGCTGAACTACAACTCCCATGATTCTCAGCCCATCTATTTCATTCATAGAATCATGGGAGTTGTAGTTCAGCAACATCTGGAGGGCCAGGATTTGGGGAAGCCTGTAGCTAAATTTTAGTCATTTTAGCCAGGTTCCTAATATCTAAATACAGCTTGTGTCCAGAAAAAAAAAGAAAGGTATCTGTTTTATGATTTGCAACACAGCACAATAAAGTAATGAATAAACAGACTAGATTCTGCATCGTTCTTCTAGTCCGCCCCTGCCTTGTACTTATGTACCTTACATATACTATTATACATATTACTATATTATTATATAGCAATTTTACGTTAAGCAGGCTTTACCATCATAATAAAATAATAATGTAAATCAATAAAAGCAGACATTCATGCTGTGCTTAAATGTCAAATGAATGACGCAACAAGACAGAAAAAGCTCTGATAATAGACTATATTTTCCTTTAATTGGACACCTACATCCTTTGTGAAGCATGGGTTGTAGCACATCCTGTAAGAAAATGGCATTGATGTGGACGCAGGCTTTTGTGCCAGGGGAAGTGCTTTTTTAAAAAAAATATTATGGTGAGTACAATTACAACAGACAACTGAAAGCTTTGGTGTCGGTGTATGCAGGCTACATTAATGTAGAACTCTAAACTCTCCCCATCTACACTGACATTTTTAAATAAAGTCACGTTCCAAAAAAAATCTAATGAGCCCATATACAATCTGTGTCAGTGGAGACCTGCTGAGAGATTAGTAGCACATCTGAAATGGATGTGATTTGTATTCTGTAAAAAAAATCACATTAGTTGGCACCACTAACCAGGATTCTAAAACATGCGCGAAGTGTCCAAAGTACTAAATACCAGGCAAGAGTCCATGTAGGTAGGACAAGAGCTTATCATGAACAGCGGGCAGCCCCATGAAGTGCTATTCAGGAGATTTCAGAGTTGCTATTAGAAATGTCATCTGGGCTGATGTGAACGAGACAGTGTTCAGTGGTGTTAGTAAAGAGCTTGTGACCCTATATTACTGTACTTTATATAAATATCATTTGGTAGAATTTGCAGGGCAATAAGCAATGCCATAGACAGCTTCTTCTAGACGGCTCGTTGTGACACAGGGGAAATGCAGCGCCAGGTATTATCAAGGGAGGGTGAAGTGTTCTCTCCTAATCTCTCCCCAGACTCCTTCCATATATATATCATTGCCACAATTCGCAATAGCCGTTCAAAGTCATAGGAAATAAAAAATAAAAAAAAAGTATATTAAAAAGACACTTATAATATGGCAAGACACACACCTAAAGACGTGTGCCTATGCTGATCTGGTGTCCCTGTTTAGTAAAGACACTCTTTCTGACTCTTTTTTTGATCTGGGTCTAAGAATATTTGCTGTGTATGAAGGTATTACAAAGCTACCAGCAATATTACTGAAAAACTAGTTAAATTTTAAACTAGTAAATATGTCTAGAAATTAGTATATATAAATGAGGAAATACATAACACTGTCTTCTTCTTTTAACCGGCATACCTAGTTACATAAATATCTAATGGTAGATCATAATGGTAGATCATAAAATCCACATAGAGCCACACCGTCTATGTCACACGTCATTCATTTGCCATTTGAAAATTTGGAGTGTAGGATAAACTTCGAGAGTTACAGCTATTGTAGCCATACAAACACATGCTTAGCTTTATGGGAGATATAATTATACTGTATATAATTATATATAACTTCTTGGGTATGAAGTCATTTTCGATTTCCACACAAACTGATTTCATTACAACCTTCAAATTCTCTTCCTGGTTTATTAACATATTACATGGACATTACAAACCCCTAAGGCACTTCAGTTTGCTTTAAGAGAAATCACCACGTTTATAAAGGTGCTATGCACCCCCTCGGCTGTCAATCAAACAGCCAGGACGTTCTCTTTTTGATTGCATTGTGCCCCAGCACAGACCAAGAACAAATGCTTCTCACAGAGAAGCATTGGATTCAACGTTTCTCTATGAGAAGCACTGCCGGAACAGCGAATGATTGCTGCGCATGCATCGGATTGTCTGTGAGATACTGGGGAGGGGATTAAATTGGGGGCCTCCAGACTCACCAATACTCCAGTTTCAAGCTAAATCTATTTTTTTTATAACACTGTAGTGTTTCTTTAACTAATATATCCTTGAATATTTAATATTTTGTCTCTCAACAGATTTTGAAAAATAACACCTCTTTCAAGAGAACATTCCACATTTTATACTCCTCACTGTAAAGAAACCATTACTTAATTAAGATGCTTAAAAAGTTTAAACCTGGGTTGTTTAACTTGGGCCTTCAGCTTTTGCTGGATTAGATTTCCCCTAAAAATGAAACCCTCATTTTGATGATCGTAAGTATCAGTATAGTGCAGTAAGTAATACTATCAGAGCAGCATTAAAGACGCTTGGGGAACTAGTCCAAAAGTGCACTCATGGGCTCCAAAATCATCCTGAGAATACAGACAAACCACAAATTCTGCATTGCTGATATTCCACAGTTATGTCAAGTTTAAAATTGTGTATAAGTCAACGTCTCAGACAGCTGTTGGTATTTAATTAGCCCTGTCCGCAGCAGCTGTCCCTCCGCCCCTGACGAAATCATGGCTACACTTTACCCCTCTTATCCTTCAAACAGCTGCCGAACTGCATCCTGAGCTTAAGGTTCATCCCCCCAAATCCTAAACAAACGTCTGCAGGATCTGCTGGCCCCCACGAGACGCCACAGATTAGATTTTTCCTGACCCATTCTGGCTCCTACCCGCTGCATGAGTGGGCTCATTCCTTCTGCCAGGCATTGGACGTTGTCATTTGAGACAGCTGCCCAAGCTGTAGGATGAATTAACTCATGAACCAAGTGCGTGTACTTACTGCCCGACATGTTCTAACAATAAAGGCAGCATTGATCCTCGATCATTAGTTGTGCCTCACTTCCAGATGGTGAACAACATACATTCATTTTACAAACTTGTTTAAAGGAACACTCAAAGACCACAACTACTGCAGCTTTCGGTAGTAGTTATGGAAGTTGGAGCACTCTTGCGCTTTCCCACCTCCAACTGTAAGTAGAGTAACCTTTAGAAAAAGTGTGACATCTTAGCTGTAGTTCCCCGGGCACCTGTTTCCACCTCCCCTACTCCTGGAAGAAGGTCCTGTTATCTTGACATGAGAATAGTCGTCTTTTTTGACATATGTCAATTAACGTTATACCATACATCCCTCCCCAAAAAAGGAACACCGACACTATTTGGATTTAGTGTTACTTTCATTTTTCTTTTTTTATTAGTACATTAACCACACACTACACGGCCGTCAATCAGACAGCCATTCTACCAGCTTCCTTGTAAGATGGTCAATTTTGTCCATATTTCATGTTAAGTAAAAGTATCTTTAGGACTTAAAGAAGTGTGGCCAAGAGCATCCTTGCAAGTCCCACTATTCTCCCTGATCAGAGTTCAAGCCCAGTTTAAATACCTGCTATGCAGAAAGCATCCGATCCAACACTTCTGTATGGAAAGCATTGGATTGGTCAATTGAGTATATCACCTGCCAATGCCATGCGCGATTCATCCTATAAAATGATGGCCCGTTGGTGGTCAATGATGGATTTATATGGTTTTACTCTGGACAGGCAATGGGAAATATGTGTAGCATTCAGAAGCCAGGCATGCATACAGAGGACCAATCTGCACCTCTCTTGCTTTGCTCCTGAAAAGCCAAACACAGAGTTGCAAAATGGCAATGCAGCATGTGCTCATTTGCATAATTTGCAAGGCATTCTGGAAGTGTTGAAGAAACACAGTATTTCAGAGATACTGCATAAGGGACAGACTCAAGTTTACCATATACTGTGTGGCACAAGTAGTTTTAAAGGCAAACTATCTCCTGAGGTTTGCCAATCTCTTGTCAAGGAATGCCTTCATCTAGCCAACTAGCACATTATCAGAGATTTGAGGACCTTCTATTAGCACAGAGCTTGACAAATTTGTTTAGAATCTAGGAGCCAGCTAAAAAAGTTAGGACTCACTCTCTGACAAACACACTGACAGAGACACAGACTCTGACAGACAAAGACACATACTCACTGACAGACACACACACTGACAGACAGAGACACATACACACTGACAGACGCACACACTGACAGAGACACAAACACACATTTTCTCACACACACAAACTGAGATTTTTATTTTACTTGAAATCCACCCAGCCTCCCTACCTTTGGTTAATGAAGTGGTCTGGGTGCCAGGTCCAGATAGGATTAACCATTTTTTTTTAATAAACATAGCAGTTTCAGAGAAACTGCTATGTTTACACTGAGGGTTAATCCAGCCTCTAAAGCCTCTAGTGGCTGTCTCATTGACAGCCGTTAGAGGCGCTTGTGTGCTTCTCACTGTGAAAATCACAGTGAGAAGACGCCAGCGTCCATAGGAAAGCATTATGAATGCTTTCCTATGAGACTGGCTGAATGCGCGCGCGGCTCCTGCCGCGCATGCGCATTCAACCAATGACGTCGCTAGGAAGGAGAGGAGGAAAGCTCCCTGCCCAGCGCTGAAGAAAGGTAAGTGTTTAACCCCTTCCTCTCCCCAGAGCCCGGCGGGAGGGGGACCCTGAGGGTGGGGGCACCCTCAGGGCACTATAGTGTCAGGAAAACAAGTATGTTTACCTGGCACTATAGTGGTCCTTTAAAGGGCTGATATCCCAGCGCCAGGTCGCCATGGCGAGTAGAAATTACGCCCTAGCACCTGGGATTTGTTGAGCCCTGTATTAGCATACAGTGAGCACTGCACATCTAACTGCATTTACATCTGGTTTTCTAGACAAACCCTTCTAAAGTTTCATTGTAGTGTGCAGCTGAAATATACATAAGCTATAATCAGTACAACCACCCTTCTTCGATTCATCAAATCATGAAGCCATATTTAAAAGTAATGCAATGTTCTTGGCTCCAGGATTGCATATTATTTAGTCCAGAAAAAAACAAAATTCATCCTCAAGATGTCTTAAAGGGACACTCCAGATCTTTAGAGCACTAGCTTGCCGAAGTGCCCATTTTCATAGAAATTGGAACTTTTATAAATTAACCTTGTTAAACCCCCTGGCTGTCAATTAGACAACTGATTCTGTTACTTCCTGGAAGTTTAGCTCAGCGAAGCTACAGCCAAGAAGGAGCAATTGCAAATACTTCTCATTGAGCTGCATTGGGAAGTCTGTGATTGGACAGCCACAGAAAGTCTGGGCGGGGTTAGAAAAAGGAGGTCTTGCAAAGGCTACAGACAAGAGATCTGCAGCTTTTCAAGTTGTTGTCAAGTTGCCTCAATGTGAAAATGCATAATTAAATGCATGTCTTTATTTGGGGTATATCTACTAAACAGTGATATTAATTATTTTTGTATTTGGTGAGTGGTGTGTCCCATTAATGTGCATAATGAAAATAAACATTCATTACAATGCACACTATCTATCTGTTTTATACACTTGTGGGGTATTCATGTAACCTATTTGAAATATGCTTTGAACTGCTAATGTAATTATACTCATAGTATATAAAACCACAAACAACAGAGGAGTAAATCTCTAACGCATATCTTCCAACTGTTCCTTTTCAGAAGGAAAGCCCTTATTGTATTCCCACACCCGTTCTGCCCCTCTATTTTACTTAGAATTCTTATTTTTAGGGGCTCCAAATCTTTGTATCTGAGGGTATAACAGAGTTCTCAAGATCTGGCTCTCCAAATAAAATCCCCCGAAAAACAATACAAAAAAAAAACGCTCACAGTCGGTCGTTCAACTTCAATAAACTTGGTTTAGAAATGAGTCTGTGATCTTGTTCTAAATTGCCTATTCATTTAACATAAAAGGCAATAATTTGGAGGTCATGCAGTCACCAACAATGACCTTGAAATAACACCGCCCCCTGGACTCACCTCCAGCCACACCCATTAAAATAAATGTGCTCCCCTTTGGTATTGCTATAGAGAGTTGGCACTCACTGGAGTACGATACAGTAAGCCAGCCCTACCTAGCAATTCAGTTTGTTACGTTCGTTAAACTGAAGTTTGTAAAGCTGTAAAATTTATTGGTGCAATATATATATACATCAATGACAATAAAATACTAGTTACTTTGTACTTGATATGTTCACTGAGCCCAACCCTCTTACTCAGAGGCATATTCATTCTTCCATAACTTGCTGCAATCCTCCTGCAAACATATTAACACTCAAAGTCCTATCTAAATAGTAAGAAATACAAACAACCATTGTGTTAAAGACACATAGTCACCGTTATCAGATCACTGGGGGAAAAAAAAGAACATCAATTCATTATAATTCGTGTTTATAGTTATCCGGCGAAACTAATTAACACCACTAATGCTGTCATCAATCAAGAGTTAACGTATAAACTGTTTTTCTGTCTATAGACTTGGCAGAAAGGGTAGTACCACCATCTCTATGTATGGAGTCGAAAAAGAGACAAACGAGTGGACTGCCATATAAGGACATTTAGGACAGATGTGAAAAGTCCTCAGCTGGCAATTAGGATAGGAGAGCTTACATCTGGACGTAATGATATAAGCCAGATGGGGGGGGGGTAACATGTAGAGGCTGTTAGAGAAGAGCTCAGACTGGTTTTGTGTGACATGCAAAGGTAAAAAGCTGTAAAGTATGGTGAATTCAGCAATTTCATGCTCTACCAAAGCACAGATCGCACTGGGGATGATTGAGTAGTGACTTTGAAGAAATATATTAAAATGGAATTTTTACCCAAACTGGGTGTAGGCTATGATCTATGCCAGTGATGGCAAACCTTTTTGAGCCCGAGTGCCCACACCGTAATACATGCCAATTTTTTTTCCCCTCAAAGTGCCAAATGGCAATTAAACCTGAATATTGAGGTTTAAGTTTAGAAAAAACAACTCATACAGTTGTCCGAACTAATTAACATCTGTGTGTGTATTAAGCAGTTTGTGTGTGTGCTCGGCAGTCTGTCTGTATGTGTATTTAGCAGACTGCTGAATACACACAGACTGCTGAGTACACAGTCTGCTAAATACACACACACACACACACAGACTGCCGAGTACACACACACAGACAGACTGCTGAGTGTACACACACACAGACTGCTAAATACACACACTGCATTGAGGGGTACAGTGTATGTGTTTGTGTGTGGGGTGATGTGTTTGTGTGTGGGGTGATGGGTGGGGTGGTGTGTGTGGGGTGATGTGGGGTGGGTGTGTGTGTGTGTGGGGTGATGTGTGTGTGTGGGGGTGATGTGTGTGTGTGGGGGTGATGTGTGTGGGGTGATGTGTGTGTGTTTGTGTGGGGTGATATGTGTAGGGCAGGGGTGCTGTGTGTATGTCGTCCCCTCTCCCCCCCCCACTGTTTTCTTTCCCCCCATCCCTCCCTCATTTTTTTCACCCATCCCACACTCAGTTCCCCCTCTCTCCCTCAGTTCCCCATCTCTCCCTCAGTTCCCCCCCCATCTCTCCCTCAGTTCTCCCCCCCCATCTCTCCCCTCAGCTCCTACCTTGTAGCGTGGCCGAGCGCCGCGGAGCTCAGTTTCCTGTACCCGGCGGACAGGAAGTGCTCTCTCAGTGAGCACTTCATTTCCGTCCGCCCGGGTACAGGAAACATAAGTTCCTGTACCGCGGTGCGCTCGGCCACGCTACACAGAGTGCCTGGCAGGAGGGAGCGCTATGCGCTCACCTCCTGCCGGTCACGCGGCTTTGCGCCCGCCGGGCCGGTGCGACCTAAGGCGGCCACTTGTGCCGCCTTATGGATGCGCCGGCGGAGCGCACCCTCCCTCCCTCCGGCGACCTATGGCCGCGTGCCCACAGAGGGGGCTCGGCGTGCCACCTGTGGCACGCGTGCCATAGGTTCGCCATCACTGATCTATGCTGTGTATTGCCTAATAGTTTTTTTTTATTTTTGGTTATGACATATGGAACATGACACGGTATCATTTTTATAGTGGTTTCTGTTTATTTGTTGTGTCGTTTTATTTCTTTGTTTGTCAATTGCATCTTTGTACATTCCTATGCTTGAAAACAAATTTTGTCACTGTCTGTAAACCTATAAAATCTAATAAACTACGTATATAAAACAAAATATAAATATATTTATATATATATATATATTATTTTTATTATTATTTTTAGATGCTGTTTGGCAGTTATACTATAATAGTTGATGCTTTATTTTAACTCTGCCCATTATTTTATAGTCAGGATATCCTCTTGCCCTGCCTAGCACTTTGAGATGTATTTACTGCAGCAATATTTTCCACCTCCACTGGAGGGCTGCTCAGTTTATTTACTACTTCTTTTGGTTCATAACCATTGCTGAATGAAAAGGAATGCACATTACTCTCTGGTACTAGAAAGCTAATCTATTCATTTAACTTCACTTAATAAAAAATTAATTAAAAAAATAAGCCACTGAGCTGAAACTGGTTGATAAAGAGTTTGCAGATATTGTCAATGACTGGGACGAGAAGTGTTAAGGATGTTGGATAAAAGGAAACTCGCAAATCTCCTCCCAAGACAGCACAATTCCCAGATCCTTGAATTACTTAACATGACTCACTGGGTCAAATGTCCCTGTACAACCCCTCATCAATCTACTGAACATAACGCTTTCATATGATATCCAACACTCATCGAGGCTTCCTACACCCACCTGGTTAATAGATTTCTGGCTGCAAAAACCCAAAGAATCAATTCTAAACAGTGTATCAGGGAAAACAACTTGGACAATAGTGCATTGTAACTAGCACTCCTAGATCCATTCACCCCACGTTAGCATGAAACTAACGATCTATGTATCCACCCATCCATCCATCTAGCTATCTGTCTATCTAGCTGTCTGTCTATCAAGCTGTCTGTATATCAAGCTGTCTGTCTGTATATCTTGCTATCTGATATAAAGATTGTGTTCCGACAACTAAGAGAATGTTGTGCAGGATATGCAAATGAGCACACACAGTATTATCACTGTTTAGGTTTCCTGACCACATCTGTGGGTACCCCTAGCAACAGTCTTCTATTTTATACATTTCCTTTTAATCAGATCTTGGGTCTGGATTTTTATGAACCAAATACCCAGCACCTGACGTATGTTTTTCCCTACAAGGGCTCTTTGGTGTGGTGCTGGTCATCATTCATAGCAAGCAGGCAATTGCATGGCAACAAGGCCAATATTAATCAAGTAATGGTAGGAATCAAGTGATAATTATACCTGCATTCATTAAATGAGCACTCCAGATATCCACTAGAATGCATTGCACTGGTTTCTTTGCCAAGAGTGCCCTGGTTCCCCCCATTTTAAGTAGTCAAACCATTTTAGAACACTTTGGCTTTTTAACGCCGGGCATCAATCCTCTGCCTCCACTACCTCTGACAAAGACCTGGAGGTTCTCCCTAAGATCTGCAGTGCAGGGCTAGCTCATTGACTGAGAGGGATCAGCTGACACTCTCAGCCAACAAGCTGGCAGGTAAAAAGTCAAACTGCTCTAAAATGGTTTGACTGGCCCACCTGGCAACCTACACCACTAAAACATGATGTAGTACTTATGGTGACTTGAGTGTTCCTTTAACCCCTTAAGGACACATGACATGTGTGACATGTCATGATTCCCTTTTATTCCAGAAGTTTGGTCCTTAAGGGGTTAAATAAATTCTAATATAGGCTGATATGTAACCTTGTATAGCCATATATACGGTTTACCTATTTACCTCATCCCAGAATGCCTTGCCTAGCTTTACATATTACTTTAATATTTAACTGCTAACATTTCACAGACTACCCCATATTCAACACATTATAACCAAGAATGACACAAAACAAAATTTAGCAAACGTGGCCTAAAAACAGATCTCGAGCTATTCTAAGACTACAAATCTTATGATGCTGCACAGTCTTAAAGCGGCACTGTCACACACTGCCACCCTCTCGAAAAATGAATATTTCATAAAGATAGAATCTTTATGAAATACTCGTTATAACTGGGTTGAATCCACTCAAGAGATATTAAAAAACAAAGTAGGGACTAGTGTCTAGTAGTGCGTAGTGTCAATCCCTGCAGCCTTCACCAGTGGAAACCCCCATAAACCTCAATGCTGTACTCTCGCGCATGCATGTGAGTACAGCAGTGACTTCAGCACCGAGGAAGACCACGCCAGACCAAGATGGTGGTGTCCGCGAGGGACATGTTCAGGTAAGTAAACGTACCTTTACATGTCCCCCTTGGCCTTCCGTCCCCCAGTGGGGATGTCACCTTTGGGCGTTTTTGTGAATTCTGATAAGTCACCAGAGGGTGACATTGCTGCTTTAAGACTGGCAAAGCATTATTTATGTGGTACGTCCACAGTAGTTGGCCATACACCTTTTGACATCCCCTAATGTGGCGTCTACCTTTCATATAGCTGCAGGAACAAATTTACGTTTGTGAATGACCACAAAAAAATGATAATATGAGCGCCTTGTGGCGTCGCAGGTTTCTTTAGACAGAGATGACAGATCGATGTTAGAACTGGTGCTCCATGTGCAAAACATTACTATAGGAGGGTGAGTCAGTCACTTTGCACACATTTACCAACACATTCGAGAGCAGGAAGTGGCTGTAAGACATGCTTGCTAACATATACAGCTAGAATAATTGTGTTAAATTAAAACACAAAAAAGGAAATACAATACAATAATTGGCATGTGGGTGTATGGCTGGCAAATGAGGAGAAAGTTGCTAGTTTGGACAGACCTTGGAACATTCTAATGGGAAACATTTCCAACTTAAAAAAAAACTTGATCAGCAGGTTACGTACCTGTATACCAGATACTTGTAAACTGACTTACCGGTACTTTGAAATTGTAATAACTATTTCAGGAGCAAAAGTTATTAAAACAGTGTCATGGCCAACAGTTATTAAAACACGCATTCAAAGAGTTTTCCAACACTTCCGGTCTAAAACAATGCGTGGGGTAGCTCACTTTTAGGTGGCTTAGGGAACATCAGCATCAGCATTGGTTGAAAACCAATATTCGGTGAATGTAATATCTTCAGTTTCATATAAAAGTAGGTCAATTAAGAAGCAACCTGGGATATTGGCAATCTTAGCTTATTAGCGGCCTCCCGGCTAAACCTTCCTCATTAAGAGAGGAAGTCATACGGATGCTTTTTGCTCCCACAGCAACTTAAAGTTGTTATGGTATGAGTTGCAACATATTAAACAAAGAATATATCAACAGTTAACAGTATATTTTTCTCTTTTATTTCTTAGCATGCTAGAGAATTGAGATCATATTTGGTCTTGGCATCCTGAATGAGACCACATTAAATTATCGTATTGTCTATGTGGTATAGCACAGATAAAGGGACCACATGCCATTAATATACTGCACAGGTGAAACAGCGCTACTAAAGTGACCACACTTCATAAATGTTCTGTCATGGAAGAATAGTACAGACGTTCAACACAAGAGGAGTATCACTCTTCAAATGGGCTGACTAGGTGGACGACACTCTTTTAATGTTCTGAGTAGGGGGAATACCTTCTCTAAGGAGTCAACTCTCTGTTATGGACTTATTTAGGTGGACATTCACTGTTCAAAATAAACAGCACCCGTTTATGTTCTCTCTAGCCGAGACAAAAATAAATAAATATTTAAACAAAAAAATTAGATAAAATGTGCTTTCTAGCTCATTTATTGCAATATTTTGTATCAGAAAAGGAAGGTTTTTCATTCTCAGAGTAAGAGAGCTGTAAGACCAAAACAAAACGATTATTGCTGGTCTCTCCCTCTTACTCGAAATTCTGCTTGCTTCATATCGTATATATAAACAAGTGACAATCATGTGATTTAACAAAGACCCTTGTTTGGGACATCCTAAAGCAGAGTTAGAGGGCCTTATTCATTAAGTCATATGATAGAACATTAGATCCAGTCTATGGGAGGAGCTGAGATTTACTGCGCACTTACCATACATTGATAAAGTACAGTGACATGCTCTATTCCCCGAAACATATAGCCACCAATAGATAGGTACTATAGGCGGTAGAAAGACTGCAGAATTTTCTATTTTTTTTTATTATTTTTTTTTGCAATGGTAGTAAAGATTATTTATGAGCATGACCAGTTTCATGATCTTCCACAAACAAAAACCACAAATAGCACAATTATATTCTAAAAAAACATCATGCTCAGCTTTAATCTTGTATTCCGAAAATGTGTTTTATTAATAACTCTTGGTTGCCATAGTAACTGAAGCTAAAAAAAAAAAAAGAGCTTGCTCTTGTATCTGTATTTAAAGAAAAGATCAGTGTCTATTTTTATACGAAAACTCTAGATAACTAAGGTTTTTAGTTCTGCTGGCACATGTACTAAATATTGTTCCATTAAAAAATTGCTTTAAAAACAAGGACTCACTGCCTATCTGAACATTTCACTCTCCTTAAATGTCAAGGGCTTGGAGCCATGGCTTTTCATTAAATCTATGTTTTAGTGTTTTTTAAAATTAAATTTTAGAAAGTGTTCCAGAAAACAAAAGGCATTCAGTCGAACTAAAGACAGCAAGAAACTTGATACACAGACGAGTTAAGAAGGCAATAAACTATTGAGTCAGAACAATATGAGCTGATAAGCTTAATATTAAATATGCATCTTACTAGCAAAGTTATGGGCACTCACCATCTGTAGTTTTCTGTTGAATCTCCAATTCAACAGGCTGTGGTTTAGGTTCCTGTTGATGGTGAAGCATGGTCGAGGGTGGAATGGAGTTCTCCACCTGTTTTACTGGTGGAACCTCTGGGGATTTGGGCACCTGGATTTCCATCCGCTTAGGAATGGGATCTTCTGCTTTTCTCTGCTGCAGCTCAGGAATTTTCGAGTTTGGTGAATCTCCTCTTAGCTCATGAGGTTTACCCAATGTGATTTCAGCTCTCCTTGGTGTAGGTTCAGGAGGTTTATGGCCTGCCAGCTCAGCCCTCTTCAAACCAAATCTGGACAATCCAGGGGCAGAGTTCTCCACCTGTTTGGATGAGATGTCTATTGAGATTTCTGTCCGTCTTGACATGGCTTCAGGATGTCGGGGTCCGGCCAGTTCTATCCGTCTTAGTGAGGATTTTGGTGATCGCTGGTTTCCGACATCTGCATGTCTCAGACTTTCTGCATTCCTTGGGATAGGCTCCTGAAATTTCTGTGCAGTAGATGCAGAGCCCCTCAGGAGTGGGTTTGGGGTTCTACGAGATTGAACAGAGGGGTTTGGAGATTGGTCGACCTCCTCAACCTCAAAGGACCGTTTTAATGCTGAAAAGGAAACATAGATAACTCTTAACACTGGTGGAAGCCTCAAAGATCGAAACTACATTATAGGCAAGATACACATACCAGTGCAATGCATAAAAAAGTATTTGTACCAATGATGCTAGAACATGGGTTTAACAAAATGTAAAAATCAGTTACAGAGTTATTCAGTACCTACCCAATAGTTTTTTTTAAAGGGGTAAAATATTCACAAATGTATTTTTCTGAAACTGACATCCTAACAGTAGGCTACATGCTTTGTGCTACACACACACACACACACACACACACAATGGTCTTCAGTATATTTATATACTGTTGGTGCCTAGTAAGTGTATGAATGGACAATAAAATTAAATAACGCTATTGTAACACTGATAGTGTCTGGATGATAGCAGAACTTTAGTATACGCTATGAAATATTTCTGAACAAAAGTGAACATATACCAGCTACTAATCACATTCCTTTTGCTCAAACACCACAACACTATTCCTTAAACAAAATATAACTGTACATAATACACAATCAATTTATTGTACAATCCGGTCTGAAAGATAGGCAGATGAGAAAAAATGCTCTTGAAATATCAACTAACAAAATGCAAGCTGAGTGAACAGAAGAAAAATGCTAAACAAATTAACACTTTGTGTGACCCCCGTTTGCCATCAAAACGGTGGCAATTCTTCTAGGACGGTACACTTGAACACAGTTTTGTAAAAAACACGGCAGGTAGGTTGTTCCAAACATCTTGGGGAACTAACCAAAATTCTTCTGTGGATTTAAGATACCTCATTTGCTTCTGTCCCTTCATGTCATCCCAGACAAACTCTATGCTGTTCGGATGATGTGGGGACAACACCATGAATTTGAGAACTCCTTGTTCTTCCTTACACTAAATATAGTATATGTTTGGGGTTGTACTGTAGAATAAATTTGGGGCTATTTAGTTGTCTCCCTGATGGTACTGCATGATGGGTAAGTATCTACCCGTACTTATCAACATCGAGGAGACCATTACCTCTGACTACATCTCCAACTCCATTTGCAGGAATGCAGTCCCAAACTTGCAAGTGAGTGGAGAAGACAGGAACCTTAATGTCTTATCTTGTCTCTCTCACCACCCTGTGGATGCTTTGCCAGAATCATTATCACTGTTTACTTTACATATATATATATATATATATATTTTTTTTTTTTTTTTAAAGTCACTCTAAACATCAAAACCATCACAATTGGTAAACACTGTTTTGGAATTAATTATGAAATTCACTATAGTGAATAACCCTAAGAATGCACTGGGAGAATGGTCCAGAGGGACTATGTGCACCTATGCAAAAACACAGGTTACTATGGTGCCATGACAGTACTACCACAAAAAAACTGTCCCTATTTGATGAGTGACAGTGCTGGCCCATCTTTCCTTATAGATCGCAGCATGCAAATATGCATCCTGTAAATGCAGGAAAAATGCCCTCATTGACAGTTAAAAGACTGTAGGTCAGTGGTGTATTTTGGATTTGTGCTGCTCTAGGCACAACTAAATTCGGGCACCCCCAAAATCTAAATTTGCCCCCCCCCCACCCCAATTCGGGTCAAGGCCACTTTTTTGACTGACACAGACACATGCCCTCATTGATACATGCACTGATACACACTCACTGACAGATACACAGTCGTTGGCACACACATACAGTCACTGGCACACACACTGTTTAACCAACACACACTTTCACTGACAGACACACACTGACACACCCACTCACTGACAGGCACACACTCTCATATACACATAAAATGACATACACACACTGACACACACTCACAGGCACACCCATTCTCACTGAAAGACACACACACTTTCCCTCACTTACAGACACACACTGACAGCTACACTCACTCACTCACAATAAGGTGGACAGCCCCAGAACACGAGGCAAACAAGGCATTTGTCTGGGAGCTTGGGGTGGCATTTTTTTGGCGCCCCTTCTGAAAGTGCCGCCCTAGGCGAATGCCTTGTTTGCCTTGTGGTAAATACATCCCTGCTGTAGGGATCAGGATCACTCATTTTCTGGAAATTAATGAAGGAAAAAACTGAACCAGGGAAGTAATAAAATAGGTTTGTTTTATTTTTTAACCCTTCCGCAGCCGGGGAGAGGGGGGAGCAGCAGGCAGAGGTACACTTTGGTTTAAAGGAATACATCTTTGAATTTCTAACACTAAAGTTTTTTTATTTAACACAAAACATTAGTTTGATTGTGTTTGCACTTGAAGCCTCTTACTCTCTTCACACAGTGATCATGAATGACAGGAATAATTTAAACTTAGTTTAGAAAGAGGCCCAATCACCCGGCCTAAAGGGTATCGCTGTAAATGATAAGATATAGGTGCCATGAAATGGATGACTTATGACTTATAATAAGTGCTTTATATTGTTGTGACTTGGTCACTGAGTATAAAGGGTTAAAGGATTAGCTTTTTTTTTTTTTATTCTGCTGATACAGTTAAACCACTTCCGCTGCTGGCTCTTTCATAGTTGTGGGCCGTGGCAAGCCGTTTTGAATTCACAATTACAGTATGCCACGAAAGCAGTGTTTGAAGAGTTAACGAAAATATCTCGCTCACAGCAAAACTGCTTCCAGAAGGGTAGGAAGGAGAGTGAAGTTTTTGATTTGGGTGTGTACGGGCATCACACACACCGGTAAATTAATTTTCCAGATCTGTCAGCATGCAAAGAGGGTTATTTAGTAAAGGGAGATTGTCAGAAATTCTGAAATTTTGGGGCTAAAATTAGAAATTTACTTTAAATGCCTGACAATTCGCACTTGAGTGAATAACTCTGCAAGTCGTATAACACGGCTCTACGACTGTCCTCGCCTCGCTACTAATCTGATGCTCAGAGGACTACTAAATTCACATAGACCACTTCATCTCAAGTGGTCTAGGTGCAGTGGTCCTATAGTTTTAACCCGTCAATGTAAAACATTGAAATTTTTCCGAAATAGCAATGTTTACCTTGAAGTGCTAACAAAATAAAATCTCTAGTGACTGATATACGGACTGGAAGAAGAATTGTTCGTGCTGCAACGGGGGGGGGGTATTTGGACTCTGAATTTCAACCAATCACAGCACATGTCGGATGTAAGCAGACACACAGAACTGAACTGATAGCCTTCATGTCAACTCTATAATAATATGTTCCCTTATCAGTGGCCAGATGTTATGTAGGTCTTCCTGTGATAACCGTACAATAGGGGTAGGGAGGTATCCTGTGTGTTTTAGACAGAGCATAAAGTTTGAAGCATGGGATATTTTAACTCTTTAAAGAACCACTAAAGGCACCCAGACCACGTAATATCAATGTTGTAGTAGAGGTCCTTTAATTTTAACCCTGTAATGTAAAACATTGCCATTTAGTATATAATGTTTACATTGCTAGGTTAAAGCGACACTGTCACTCCGAACTTACCTTTCTCCTGTTGTTTCCTCTTCTCTCCCTCTCTCAGGATCTGTTCTCCATTTATTCGTGTTTGCTCTAGTTTTCTTTAAAACGTAAGACAAAGTAGGGACTATTTTGTCTTATGTATTTTTCCTGCGATTGCCCAGCTTTGACCCAGGGGGGGAGCTAAGTCCGCTCCATTTCCTGTGGTCAAAGCAATTTTCCCACAATTCTCACCTCTCCCCCTGTTGCTTCATTCGCCATTCGAATGCCGGCGAAACTACCGAATTTCGTCCTAACAGAATGAGAGCAGTTTGTCTATTTATGTTAGGACGCAATTCGGTACTTTTTGTTCGGTTAGAAATTTCATTAGAATGAATGAGATTCCGAAGCTATTTGTGCCGCGAGTAGATAGCTCCCTAATTCCCACGGTATTAGGGAGCGATCTACTAAAAGACTGAAAGACCAAATTTGGTCTTTCAGCCAAATTTACTAATACTAAGTAAAGATTACATTGTATTAGTAATTAAGGGGGATTACAATCTCCCTTATGCCCCTACTCGCTATACCGCGAGTAGGGACATGTCTACTAAACCAGTTCTCGACAAATCCCAGGTGCAATGGATTGCCTGTTCAGCCCCCGAGATGACCGGCTGCCTAATAGAAGCGGGCAGTTGGCTCCCTGAGGGCTGAGGTAGGCTGGCAGCTCATGGAGAGCTGAGGGGGGAGGCGGGCAGGCGGCATTCTATCTCACGGAGAGCTAAAGGAGGGAGGCAGGCGGCCGTGTAATAGAAAGCTGAGAGAGGGAGGCAGGCAGCTGACTTACTGCGGCGGCATGGGAGCTGTAATCTCCCTGCTCTGCTCCCTCATGCACCTTGCAGTGATGACGGGAGCCAGAGTATGACGTCACTCCGGCCCCCGGTTCACTAAACAATGTGCGAGAGAGAGCAGAGCAGGGAGATGACAGCAGCCCCACTGGGCCCCACGGAAAGCTGTTCCACTCCAGCTCTCCCAAAGGTAGGGAGGCTAGGTGGATTTAAAAAAAAAAAAAGTAATGATTTGTGAGTCATTGTGTGTCAGTCTGTGAGTGTGTGTGTGTGTGTCTGTTTAAGTGACCGGTTCCCCTCCAATCACATGGATGTTTTTACTCATCTTTTTTCCCACGCCGTGCTGGTGATGCCACAGCTGGCCCCTCCTCCACAGCTGAGATCATCAATCTTGACAATCTCAGCCAATCCAATGCTTACCAATAGGAAAACATTGGGAGACTATTGCACATGCACGGCAAAATGCTGCACCAATCAACTTGAATCAATGCATCCCTATAGGGAACATTAACGTAGGTACAGCACAGTGTGAAGCACTGACATGGGAAGCACCTCTAGAGGCTGTCTGAGTGACTGTCACTATAGGTGTCACCAGGCAGCAATGTAAACAATGCATTTTTTTCTGAAAAGTCAGTGTTTACATTAAAAAGCATTCAGGGACAGGATATAAACTTCAGAAAAACTACATTAAGCTGCAGTGGTTCTGGTGACTATAGTGTAGAAATATAGAATTGTATTTTTGTCGTTGGAAAAACCTGGCTATTTAGGAACGTTGAAAAACCTGGCTCCTAACTTTTTTAGCTCGCTCCTAGATTCCAAACAAATTTGTCAAGCCCTGTACTAAACAGTAAAAAAAGAACCCCCTATCATTCTAAAAAAAAGTGTCCCTTAGTAGGGACACTATAAAATTAATCAACGAGGGGGAACAGTGCCCCCCCAATCCTCAACTCGTGCACCGCGAGTGGGGGCCACTAAACTAAACGGGGAACTTAGTGTCCCCACTTGGCCCCCATCCATGAGCGGCGGGTGGGGGTCCTAAGATACACTGGACGGGGCCTATTGTTATCGTCCCCCCAGCCCCCACCCATGAGCCTGGCACATGAAATAAACTCAGTTGGTACGTTAGGTAAAATAACCCTATATCTATCTACTTAGTAGCATGAAAATTGAGCCTTTATTATGTTTATCATGACAAAATTACTTTAAACGTTTTTTCCAAGCACCATGACAACATCAATGCTTTGAAGAGGTCATAGCGGCTTGAGTCTGTATGTGCACATATGGAATTCATCCCCAAAGGTTTAACTCCAAGCTGACTAATGTCAATTCTGTGCATATTCCTATACACAAAATTGCATTAATTGGCTGAGAGCGGTCAGCTGATGCTCCTAGCCAATGAATGGTGGCGGGACCAACTTCCCGCTACTGCAGCTCTACAGAAGTTGGATGTCGTCACTCGCCAGTGGAGGACTCTTGGCGCCTAGGATGGACCCAAGTAAGGAAGTAAACCATTGCAAAACCATTGCTTTTAATACAATTAAGAAAACAGAACATCAAATGAAGAAAAAATTAAAGGTAACTATAGTAACCCAGAACACTTCATGACAAAGTTCTTTTAACCCTGCAATGTAAAACATTGTTTAAAACTATGTTTAATGTTTACATTGTAGGGATAAGTCCACCTCTGGTGGTCTTAGTACGACAGTCAGCAGAGGTGCTTCCTCCGCACTTTCCTAGTGGAAGCTTGAATGGGTACTCAAGTTATTAGTAATTTTCACTGATTTATCAAATGGTGTAATTTCAAGACATGACAGTTCCCATGTAAATATTCATTTTACTTTAGGTAAGAACCTTTATATCCGGTGCAGAAAAAAAGGTGGCTAAAATGAATGTTCAAAAATACCTATAACTTATTTCTGACTCGGAAATATTAATATAACATATATATTAGGTTTATTCACTACACAACATATTTAAGGAATTGAAACTTGATTTGAAAAAGTTCAGCAAAAAATAGATTTTCTGGAAAAATACGACATTTTAGCAATAGTCACAATCTGGCTTTTTTAACCTAAATTTTGCTAATCAGCTATTCATAATGCAATAATTCACTGTAAATAACAGCGTTTGTTCTATTGATTACTTCATGTAAAATTGCTCCAGGAGATAATGGGACTTCCTATGATTTAATCCCCTTAATTTCGGTCATAATTCCAGATAATTTCATAAATGCAAGAAGACTGCAAGAAAGTAAAATATTTCAACCGTTTTCCTATTTTGCGAATTCCCTATCACTCATTCTACCAGTTCAGAAAAACAGCCAACCCACCACTTCATAACTCACCGAACTGTTTAATGTTATCTACACTGTATCCTGTAGCTCAACACAATCACAGCCCATTACTTTATCTGAATTACTCCACTTAACTAATACATGACACATGACTTGCCTGACATTAAATACATAGATATTGGCTAACCCCTTGTCATGAAGGGTTAAAGGTACATGGAAACTCTGTGTCTGAACATCTCAAGATGTTAGAACTATCTTGGATTTTGTAACATAATTTGAGTGTTCCAAGGCGTTCCATGCTCCACACTGATTTCATAGAACTTTCATAGAAAGGGCAGTGCTTTACTACTATAGAGAGGTGCTTAACCTTCTATTGTGGTCAGTACTGAGAACATGTTCTACCCACCAGGGATATTGTAGGGATCCACAGACTACATTTAAAGTGGTCTTGTCATGATTTTTTTTTGAGGGGGGAGGGGGGGTAAGAGGGGGAGTTCCTTTCCTTATTCCCCCTGTATCTCAATAATAATATTTCCCTCCTTGTCACTTGCCTTTATTTATATTTATCTTTTCTTCCTTGTGCCAGGTCTCAATGTGTGGGAGCGGCCATTTTGTTCTCCTCTGTCCATAATGTCTGCTGTTTGCCCTTCTCTGGGATTGATTTTACTGAAGATTGGGGTAAATTTGATTGGCAACTGAAGCAGTACCTTGCTTTCATTCCCAACCATTTGTCAAGTTTTGTCAACTTGACTGTTATATATATTAACCACGCAACAGAGGAAAGAACCGGGAAACGCAGAGTAAAAATTAAATTAATGGCGGTACTTCCTATCAGTTCAGATACCTTAAAATGCTCAGGGGATGAATTAAATTTAATTATTTAGAAAAACATATTGTGTTTACATTTGAGTGTAGTTTTCTGGCTCTGTTCCTATTTGCTCTATTTATTAACTTATTTGTGCTAAAATATTCCTTACTATGCCTCTTTAAACATTTTTTTTAAAATATGTTTTGGATCATTGTCAGTATTTACTTATTATTTTAGATACAGGTTTTGTAGGACAATGATTTTAATAAATACCCAAACTTGGTGTTGTGTTTTTATTGATCCGAGAAGCTAAGCCCGGTCATAAAATGTACAGCGATAATTTTGATACATAACCCCCAACAATTCTTAAGGATTCAAAGTTTAAATTCTTCAAATGTATGTAGTTATCACTATCCTTATACCACTTCTCATTAAAGAATTTTTTTTACATTAACACAAATCGGTAAAAAATAAAATATACTAAACCCCTGCAATTAAGCTGACCCACATGTTCCTGTCGGTATATGTAAATAATATAGTGACAAGTCTTGTCACTAAAAAACAGATTTGCAACTATTTTTGTCAATGACTACCCTGATCTGTTCATTTATACTCTATTGCGTATACGCGGGACACTTGGCAGCCATCTTTAATTATGCTGATAGTCTCACTGTAGCTTATTAAAGAAACTATCAGGGCTGGAAAAATTAGGGGAAGTAACGGCTGCTGTTACATCCGGCACTGCTGATGGAAATCCACACTTGTTTTAATGGGAGATTAGGTCAGAATGATGAAAGAAATGGAGGACTTAAGATGCAAACAGAAGCAGAGGGGCAGGAGTGAGGTCACACATAATGCCACGTGATACCCCCTTTAATGGTTCTGTAGGGCTTCTCAGAAAAAAAACAATGGCGTCTCGGGCATGAAAGTGCAATTGGTTTACAGCGAAAGAAGATGCTACTATGTAGTACAATCAAGTTTGGATTTAAACAGTATAAGTTACAGTTTTCTTGACGTAGAAAATTGAGCAGACTAGATGGACCGAATGGTTCTTATCTGCCGTCACATTCTATGTTTCTATGTCTATGTTTCTATGTATCACTGTATTTGAGTTAAAGATAACGGTACAAAGTAGCACAGCCATGACAGACACTACATAAATATTTTGCTCAGTCAAAAGTACAAGGTATCAGAGTGTGAGGACATTTTGGTGTCGTTTAGGCGACCCAGAGTCTGTTAAACTCCCGGAAGCTCCTCTAGTGGCTGTCATAGTGCTACGATGTAAACATTGCAGTTTCTCAAAAACTGCAATGGTTTACATTACAGAACAAAGGAGGCAGGGACACTGTACCCAGTCCATTTCAATGAGATTAAGTGGGTGCCTATAGTGTCCCTTTAAGCAGCTATTAAACCCTTACCATATGCACCTGGGGTGAGGTAAGAACATTCATCAAACCTTTCCAGGAGACCGCATTAACTTTTTTCCTTGGGGAAGGCTATTTCATCATGTTGTGCCTGGTTACAAGGGAGACTTCTGGTTACCGGTCCAAAGCAGCTCTAACGGCAGAGACCAAAAGGGTGGGAGTTCAACATACACAATACTCAAGGCAGATATAGAGATACAGCGCAACTGGTCCAAAGCAACTAACACACCAGTACAACGGAGGCGTGATATTAGGGGACAAGAGGCTGGGACTCCAGGACAAGGAAGTCATCGTACCAGGAAGTTACATATTCATGATTCAGAATCTTGAATTTGTATTGATTCATGTCTTGAATAGAAGATGGCTTATTAAAGAAACTATCAGGGCTGGAAAAATTAGGAGAAGTAACGGCTGCTGTTACATCCGGCACTGCTGATGGAAATCCACACTTGTTTTAATGGGAGATTAGGTCAGAATGATGAAAGAAATGGAGGACTTAAGATGCAAACAGAAGCAGAGGGGCAGGAGTGAGGTCACACATAATGCCACATGATACCCCCTTTAATGGTTCTGTAGGGCTTCTCAGAAAAAAACAATGACGTCTCGGGCATGAAAGTGCAATTGGTTTGCAGCGAAAGAAGATGCTACTATGTAGTACAATCAAGTTTGGATTTAAACAGCTAAGTTACTGTTTTCTTGACGTAGAAAATTGGGCAGACTAGATGGACCGAATGGTTCTTATCTGCCGTCACATTCTATGTTTCTATGTCTATGTTTCTATGTATCACTGTATTTGAGTTAAAGATAACGGTACAAAGTAGCACCGCCATGACAGACACTACATAAATATTTTGCTCAGTCAAAAGTACAAGGCCTGATTTCAGAGTGTGAGGACATTTTGGTGTTGTTTAGGCGACCCAGAGTCTGTTAAACTCCCGGAAGCTCCTCTAGTGGCTGTCATAGTGCTACGATGTAAACATTGCAGTTTCTCAAAAACTGCAATGGTTTACATTACAGAACAAAGGAGGCAGGGACACTGTACCCAGTCCATTTCAATGAGATTAAGTGGGTGCCTATAGTGTCCCTTTAAGCAGCTATTAAACCCTTACCATATGCACCTGGGGTGAGGTAAGAACATTCATCAAACCTTTCCAGGAGACCGCATTAACTTTTTTCCTTGGGGAAGGCTATTTCATCATGTTGTGCCTGGTTACAAGGGAGACTTCTGGTTACCGGTCCAAAGCAGCTCTAACGGCAGAGACCAAAAGGGTGGGAGTTCAACATACACAATACTCAAGGCAGATATAGAGATACAGCGCAACTGGTCCAAAGCAACTAACACACCAGTACAACGGAGGCGTGATATTAGGGGACAAGAGGCTGGGACTCCAGGACAAGGAAGTCATCGTACCAGGAAGTTACATATTCATGATTCAGAATCTTGAATTTGTATTGATTCATGTCTTGAATAGAAGATGGGTTTTTGTCCTAGGAAGATTCTTGAAATCAGAGTCAGTGTGAACTTTGGATATAACAAAGGCTGACCTTCATGGGACGTTACATTTAAGTTTAGAATAGGCAGTACAAGCAAATAAATAGGTCTGTTAGTGGATGAATATAACCCTTAACCCTGTTAGAAAAGGGATTCTGAGAATTGTGAGTTACATCCTGCCTGGAATAGACATACCAGGTGTCATAAAAGGCAAATGACCCCAGGCTACTGGTTTCAAACACCTGGGCAACCTTGCACTACAGAATCTGGGTCACATTCCACACTGATAGTGATACTATCAACATTATGCAGACAAAATAGCAGACGTGAAAAAATACTTTTTAATGTGTGTTTCTATATACCGGTATGTACTTTTTCACATAACATTTATGTTTTTCTCTTATTCTCATTTCAAGTGCCTGTTATAAACACTGTGATAATTGCAATACTTAAGGAGTTACTACAATCCTTTTTGCGGTCTTTTTAAAACTAATAATACATCAGTAGAATCTGTTCAACCCTTGGGGGTCGCAGGTTCAATTCCAGGCAGGGTTGACTCAGCCCTTCATCCTTTCGAGGTAGATAAAATGAGTAACATTAAAGGACCACTATAGTGCCAGGAAAACAAACTAGTTTTCCTGGCACTATAGTGTCATTAGGCCCCCCCCCACCCTCAGGGCCCCCCTCCCGCTGGGCTGAAGGGGTTAAAACCCCTTCAGCCACTTACCTTTCTCCAGCGCCGGGCTCCCTCATCAGCTCCAAATGCGCATGCTCCGAATGCGCATGCGCAGCAAGAGCAGCGCGCATTCCAACCACCCATAGGAAAACATTTCTCTATGGACGTCTTTTCACAGTGCTTTTCACAGTGAGAATCGTGGAAGTGCCTCTAGTGGCTGTCAGTGAGGCAGCCACTAGAGGCTGGATTAACCCTCAGTGAAACATAGCAGGGGAGCTTTCCATTGCCCATTTGATGTCAGCAGCCGTTGCGAGTCCCAATTAAATGTTTCTCATAGAGAAATCTTTGATTTGAAGGTTTAATTGGCTTACAGAGCATACGTGCTCTGAGCTGAGCTGGTGAGGTGTATAGGTATAAGGAAGCACGAGGGCATCACTAAAGAAAGGAGGGAGCAGAGACAAATGCTTCCCCTTGCAGGTTAATTGTGTGGTTTGCAAGAGTGCAACAGACATTTTGAATTCATATTTGGCAATCCAAAACAAAGTTCAGGGCTGCCAAAGTTACATCAAGAAAAAACACTGCTCCAAGAACCATGACCTCTTATAAAAGCAGAAGTGGTTAAGGTGGTTGGAGTAAGCCTTTAAGCTAGTATATGTGCTTGTCTTGCCTGAAGTCTTATATTAATGACATATAATACAATACATATAAATAAATATATATACATACATACGATTAATAATTTTACAAGGAAACACAGATAACTGCAGAATACAATAAAGAGGGACAGTAGCTATTTTATTTACAAACAACCATAGATGGTTAAATGGAATGTGATGATTCGGAAATAGAGTAAATGAAAGCTTCACATTAGCACCCACAAACCCTAAGGCCAAGTTGTACATTTGAGTACCATGTGAGTCTCTTAGTATTCTGTGCTGTTTTTTTGTTGTTTTTGTTGCCTTCTTTTTGGTTGACAGTAATTTTACAGATAGGTGAAATGCAAAACTTGATAGACTTGAGTCTTTTTTCAGCCTATACTATTGTTGGTTTGAAGATATTGTTAAAGTTTTCTGGACAGACATTTCCAAAGGAACACTCTGAGTGCCTAGGTGCACACCTCCCCCTCTCCCCCCATACACACTGTAAGTAGCTTAAAGGGACACTATAGTCACCAGAACAACTACAGCTTGTTGTATTTGTTCTGGTGAGTATAATCAGTCGCTTCAGGCTTTTTGCTGTAAACGCTGTCTTTTTAGAGAAAATGCAGTGTTTACATTACAGCCTAGTGATAACTCCACTGGCCACTCCCCAGATGGCTGCCAGAGAGGTGCTTCCTGGGGGCAGTACTGCATCCTCTGCATAGAGACTATGAACTTTCTTCATATAGATGCATTGATTCAATGCATCTCTATGAGGAGCTGCTGATTAGCCAGGGCTGTATTTGGCTTGTGCTGGGTCTGCCCCTGATCTGCCTCCTTGACAGTTGTGATTGGCTCAGAGAATCACTTCTGATGACGTCAGCCAAGCAGGCAGATCAGAGGCAGAGCCAGCAGCAGCAGACTAGAGTATTGTACTGTGTCTGTTGAGGACTAACCAGCCTGTAGCTTCAACCAGTGCTTATAGTGACTTCTGCTTAAAGCAGGTGGTGTGTGACAGGCTCCTATCCCCTACCTCACTGAATAGCCAATAATTTGAGATTGTACAATACTTGTTTAATCAAAATATTTTTTTTAAAAAGTTGAACTGCGTTGTTGGTCTTATTAAAGGACCACTACAGGAAGACATACTCGTTTTCCTGGCACTATAGTGCCCTGAGGGTGCCCCCACCCTCAGGGACCCCCTCCTGCCCGGCTCTGGAAGGAGGAAAGGGGTTAAAACTTACCTTTTTCCAGCGCAGGGTGGAGAGCTCTCCTCCTCCGATCCTCCTCTTCTCCTCCCCGTCGGCTGAATGCGCACGCGCGGCAAGAGCTGCGCGCGCATTCAGCCGGTCACATAGGAAAGAATTCATAATGCTTTCCTATGGACGCTGGCGTGCTCTCACTGTGAAAATCACAGTGAGAAGCACGCAAGCGCCTCTAGTGGCTGTCAATGGGACAGCCACTAGAGGAAATAGGGGAAGGCTTAACCCATTCATAAACATAGCAGTTTCTATGAAACTGCTATGTTTATGAAAAAATGGGTTAACCCTAGCTGGACCAGGCACCCAGACCACTTCATTAAGCTGAAGTGGTCTGGGTGCCTAGAGTGGTCCTTTAAAGGGATTCTCCAGTGCCAGGAAAACATATTCGTTTTCCTGGCACTGCAGGACCCTCTAGTGCCCCTCTCCCTCCCACCCCCCATCCCAAGTTGCGGAAGGGGGTAACAGAGAGACTTTTAAAACATAGGCCAAAATGTGGAAGAAATCTGAATCTGTGATGAGAGATTTGTCTTCAATAGAACACATCTATTTTTATCTAAAGTCTGACGTAAGCTCGTATTGAGATGAGGGATGGGGTAAACATACATGCACGTCTTCCTCTGATCATAATAAGGAATGTTGCGTGTTGAACTAGATTTGTGTGTAACTATAAACATAAAAACATGCATTAGCTTCCTTTAGAGAAAAGATACCATTTTATAAAACAAGTAAATTGTTATGTATTTTACCAGAACTGACTAGATGACATATGTGGCCATTTATGTTTCTCCTGATATATCATCTCATGTTTGGCCCTCTTAATGACACATTAATTCTGATTTGCTCGAATGGTTTAACTGTAAACTCTACTTTAACAAAAACTCCATTCTTTCTCTTGAACATAAGTACTGCCATTACATTGAATGACTTTGTCAATTCTTTGCTTCCACAATGATGTCCCTAAACAAAAACACACTTAATTAGCTCATATTAATTTGCTGTCACTGGATGAGAAGACAGTGCAGGCTCCATTTATTTCACCAACCCCCAACCGAGCCCACATGCTCAGCTGCTGACCCCATACGACAGACACAGAAACGTGAGAGGTTCTGACTAGCACTCAGCTGGGAGTTGATGTGACAAAAAAAATAAACACTTGACTCTTACAAAGGACCAGCCAAAATAGCGAGCTCAAGAAAACCCCTCTGTGAAAAAAAGTAAATAATTATCTCTGAATGCTAAAAAGACTACCGATTTTCAGGATGGAGAAAACAAAGAGAATTCCAACTGATACAAGTGACTCAAGTGCAACCACAGAGATTTGAGGACCAAAGCAATTCTGATTTTTAAATACTAAACAGTAATAAATGATTTTACAACCCACTTGAGTTGAATGACTCAATGCATTTATATTGTTTGGATGGGGTTTATTGGGTAGGGCAGGACAAATATTGTTTTGTAGGACAACAGTTCTCCACTGGCTGCTTCTAAAATATCTACTATCCTTAAGTGGAAATATGATGAGTGATGCTGAAATCAGTCCCCGTGGTACTCTGACAACCATTCTCATGCAACCCTTTTAGAGCCTCCTACGTCAATCCAGTACCTTGGACAATCCGTGGACTATTGCTACTAGGGCACTCCTGACAAGATAGGATCTTAGATAAATCCTCTTAGTGTATCTCCCAAAAACTCTATTAAGAAATTTCAGACAAGTATTCATATTAAAAGGATACTTCAGACAAAGATTATTTCTCAACTTGTAACATCCTCAAATATAGTATCTTCAGATCCTGTTAAATTTCAGAAATAAATGGTACTTAAAACGATACATCGTTAAGCAAGGTTGACATAAAGGCACTTAGTTGGAGTAATATGTTGAAACTTAGTTGAAAACAATAACCAGGTAGAACAGCCTGTATAGATTAGACCATTTCAGAGAGGCCAATTCATGTTGAAGCTCTTCAGACAGGGCTACACATTTATTTTACATAGAAACATAGAAACATAGAATGTGACGGCAGATAAGAACCATTCGGCCCATCTAGTCTGCCCAATTTTCTAAAAACTTTCATTAGTCCCTAGCCTTATCTTATAGTTAGGATAGCCTTATGCCTATCCCATGCATGCTTAAACTCCTTTACTGTGTTAACCTCTACCACTTCAGCTGGAAGGCTATTCCATGCATCCACTACCCTCTCAGTAAAGTAATACTTCCTGATATTATTTTTAAACCTTTGTCCCTCTAATTTAAGACTATGTCCTCTTGTTGTGGTAGTTTTTCTTCTTTTAAATATAGTCTCCTCCTTTACTGTGTTGATTCCCTTTATATATTTAAATGTTTCTATCATATCCCCCCTGTCTCGTCTTTCCTCCAATTTTAATCAAGACCATCTCTGTTGGGTCACTTGAGAACATCAAGGACCCTAGTCCATCCCTTTTAGAGTACTCAGAGAAGACAAGACCTTACGTAATGCTCTTTGAAGACCATATCCATCATGGTGTTACCTGCACTTTGATAGGACCACAACATTATAGCCACCAATGACTATGCTATGTGTACGATAAAGTATATAAGAAGACTGTGCATTAGTTTGGGCACTGTCATTTTTGCTTTAAACAAAATTACTAATTCTGTATTACATACACACTTAAATGCCAGTTCATTTCTGCCAGAGATCACCTGTTTGCACACAAACCTTTTTCATATCAAAATAGTATACCATACTTCATCCTGACTGTCCCGTGCCATAAAATAAATGTACGGTAACTGGGATATGCATTAAAATGAAAACTGCTGAAAAATCAACCTGTCCATCTCAGCTGAAAAAATAAAATTCTGATAATATATTTTGACTACATTCTAAACTCTTATTCTAACTATACCTATTTGTGCATGAGCCTCTATTAATAAGAAACAGGTTAAATAACATTTTATGCACTGACATTGTAGGTTAGTGGGTGATCAACCCCCAATACTGTGTAATGTCACTGACAAACACCTTGGATCCCAAGGTCATCTGGCAAAGCATCATGCGAAATATAGTGTTTAATATCTGTAGTGCTAAGGTTAGCCATCACTGGTGCAGGTTACAGCTTATATCATGATATGTACAAACATCTATAGCTGCTCTTAATAAGAAATGGAATATAAAAAAAACCCATTTCTTCCGCCTACCTCCCCCCCCTCCATTTATGAGTCATCGCATCATTATTTTAACTGTTCTTTCTGACTAATAGTCAGCCTGCTGCAACATTATTCTCTCTGTCTCCATGCGTTCAAAAATCACTATCTTCCTGACATACCGTTCAATGTCTTGCAATTCTGTTGTCATCCTATAAGGCTTCGTTCTATTTATAAATGTAAATATGTATACAATGTTCCAGTGTAACGCTTGCTGCATATTCTAGCCCTTTTTATTGGCTATCTTTCCCCAATCCCTCTTCCACGGCTCCAGAAAGCACAGGCACTGTACAGCTCTCAGGGTACACCCGTACGCAACTGTAACACGAAACAACCAAACTATATATATACAGCACATAAAGAGGACATAACCATTGGCATACGAACCTTCAAAGTCAGATATAATACCTTCCAGGTGCGCATTGACCGAAGGATCAGACATTTTTGGGACCTTCCCCAATTCCAGAGAGTTGTCGGATCACAGCTCAGATTGTTCCCCCCCCCCTCCCCTCTAAGCAACAAATCCCAAATTTGGAGGAAAAAAAAAGGCTTCACATCAGAAGACACCGCCAAGAAGGAGGAAGAAGAGGAGGGGGGGGGGGGAGGATGGATTCTCCTGTTGTGACTGCAATCCTAAACTTTTTGACTTTAATGTGTGTGGGGTTTTGTCTCTCGCACTCCTAACTTGAGCTGAGGATAAAGATACAGCCCCCAAAGGCTGATCTGATTCAATGGTGCAGAGGCAGCAGGCAAACTCCACCCATGTCACAGAAACACACACACACACACACGCACACACACTGCTAACACAGCTCACATTCCCGGGGCTGCCCAGCTGCACAGAGGTGGCCTGCCTATGGCAGTTATTATTAACCCCTTAAACGTCACGTTGTGACAAAATCTCCATGCCTCCCACAGTGTGAATCTTTTATGTGTTACATCAGGTGACTGCCGAGCTGTGTTACTGGGTCTTTAAAGGAGTACGTGGACGTGTATATGTGTGTGTGTGTGCTATTATTATTGGCATTAGTACAGCGTCAACTTATTCCACAGCACTTTACAATAATTTAAAGGGGGAATTTAACAATAAATGAGACAAACTATTAGAAATTTTGACAATAGGTTAATCAGAACCCTGTTCGGAGGAGCTTACAATCTCTCTCTCTCTCTCTCTAATATATACACGTACATTGTTTAGTATACTTAGCATCAATGCACTGCTTTTTGTGTATATATCTGATGCAAATACTCTTTTGTTACAGGTATAAGTAGATTGTACAATTCAAAAAAGCTTTCATTAAGAGAGGAAGTGAAATTTTTATTTGGACGCCACAAAAAATTAAAAAATTTAAAAAAGAAGAAGAAGAAATGTTGAAGAAAAAAACAAAAACATATGATGTGTGACGTAGATCTAACCGAATCCTGTTCTCTAACGCAGTTGTGGTACTATGCATCTCTGTCAGCAAGCTGCTGCTGTTGCTGGTACGATGGCTTGGCTTTTAAAAATGGACAGAAACCTAGGCTGCTTAGCTTAGTTTGGGAGGCAAGGGATGTGGCAGCAGAAGGGTTAAAGCGATGGCGTCACTGCATCCTGAAGCCGGAGCGATAGGCAGCAGGAAACTCCCAAAATATCGAGAGAGGGAGAGAGAGAGAGGAAAGGCCAGCTGTCAACAGGAAACCAGCCATGCACACAGGGGGTACCAGCTTTGACAAATGTTTTGTGGACCTTGGGATTGGTGACCACCTTTAAATAGAAATAGATTGTTGCTTGTGACAATCAAAATGCTCAATACCAGTGTGGCTTTATCAGTGCTTGAAGACACTGCCCAATAGGAAGGCATTTCATCATGGATTTTTAATTAGCATCTAAGCTAAGGTCAGCCAAAATGTTGATCACCAGCCATTGAAGGACTACAACTCCCATGAAGCTTTGATGTCTGGGGTTTACATTTTGACCACCACTGATCTACAGTAGATCTCCATAGGCAGATGGTGCATTCTAAAAGAGTGTTACTGCACCTTTTTTCACAGTGACCCACATTACATACATGGCATTAACGTGGTCATCCATTCCTCTATTGTAAAATGTACTTTTTACAGGCCATTTTACTGTGAATTTCATTTGCTTCTTTTAAAGGGACACTATAGGCACCCAGACCACGTCATCTTAGTGAAGTGCCCTGTTCCCTTAAAGGACCACTATAGTGCCAGGAAAACGAGTCCTGGCACTATAGTGCCCTGAGTGTGCCCCCACCCTCAGGGTGCCACTCCCGCCGGGCTGAAGTTGGAGGAAGGGGTTAAACACTTACCTTTCTGCAGCTGGGGACTCTCCTCCTCCGTTGGACGTCATTGGTTGAATGCACATGGGCGGCAAGGGCCGCGTGCGCATTCAGTCAGTCCATAGGAAAGCATTCTCAATGCTTTCCTATGGACGCTGGCATCTTCTCACTGTGAAAATCACAGTGAGAAGCGCGGAAGCGCCTCTAGCGGCTACACAAGCAGACTCCAAGCACTATGAACACTTCAAATTACTTAAGTGGTTATGATGTTTGGAGCAATCCTTTAAAGTTTAAACGTTTAATGTAAAACATAAGTTGTTTTATTTTAAAAGTAAATTAAAGGGGCACTATAGTCACCAGGACAACTACATCTTAATGTAGTTGTGCTGGTGTATATAGCCTGTCTCTGGAGGCTTTTTAATGTAAACACTGCCTTTTCACTGCCTAGTAGTGATGTCCCGAACGGTTCGCGAACGGTTTGCCACAAACGGTTTGACGCGGACTCATCATTGAGTCAACTTTTACCCTGTACCTCACAGTCAGCAGACACATTCCAGCCAATCAGCAGCAAACCCTCCCTCCCAGACCCTCCCACCTCCTGGACAGCATCCATTTTACATTCATTGTGAAGCTGCATTCTTAGTGAGCTGTCCAGGAGGTGGGAGGGTCTGGGAGGGAGGGTCTGCTGCTGTTTGGCTGGAATGTGTCTGCTGACTGTGAGGTACAGGGTCAAAGTTTACTCAATCATGAGTCCGCGGCGAACCGTTCGCGGCAAACTGTTCAGCAAACCGTTCGGGACATCACTACTGCCTAGTAACACCTCTAGTGATAGTCACTCAGATTCAGAGGTGTTTCCATAGTGTGCAGCACCTATGTTCAGTATCTCCACGCTCTGCATGGAGGCACTGAACTTTCCCCATAGAGATGCATAGAGATGTGCATGCGCGATAGCCTGTCAATGCTTGTCCATGGGAAAGCATTGGATTGGCCAAGATCATCAAGTTTAATGATCTCAGTCAAGGGGGCAGAGCGTTGGTGGGGCAAGCCGCAACCGGACCAACACGGCGCTGGCAAAAGGTGAGAAAAGTAATCTTTTTACACTGAAGTGTGTGGGGGTGGGGTTTTGGGAAGGGGGTGCTAGACAGCTATTTAGACTGTATTGTGTTAATTTAAATGCCATCCATATATTGTGCTACAAGACAATATGTACATACAATTTATCTCTATTATACGTTATATAATTATTGCCTATGTGGGGTTTCAGTTAAATCAAATTCATACCACAAAATGCTGAATTTTGTTGATCTGCCATTCATTAAATAAACCCCAAATACCTAACCTGATTAAAAGAATCTGGATTCCCTCCTAACCCCAGCCTTTCCAGTTTGGCCTAATTGTAGAAAATATACAATTTAAATTTTTCACAATTTGGATTTAGTGACTAGTCTTGTTTAATATGAAGCAGTCTTATTTTTGTTTTTAAATGCTTTGTTTAACTTTTTTTTTGTAAATTCACTATTTAAATGGATTAGTAACAAAAACATACTTTGATCCTAGAAATGCTTTCTCCCAGACAAAACGTTCATATTCTGCACATAGATCCATTGTATCATTATGTATGAGTAAAACGGTGAGTTACTATGTGAGTCATATCAATGTGACAGTAAAATAATGCAATTTTCATGGACACTCAATGTCCGAAATCAAGGACAGAATGCTTTCTCTTGAGTTTGTTTACAGGGGTGTGCGTCACAGCGAGCCAGGCACTATTCATGACATAAAAGATAATAAAAACATTAAATATAGCAAAATCTTACTGTATTCAAGCCTGAAGCTATATCTCTGCATGCTGTTTGCCTCAGAAAAACAAGCAGTCTGCTGACATCATCAGAAGTGGTAGCCTGATCCAATCACAATGCTTCCCCATAGGATTGGCTGAGACTGACAAGGAGAAATATCAGGGGCAGAGCCAGCATGATTCAAACACAGCCCTGGCCAATCAGCATCTCCTCATAGAGATGAATTAAATCAATGAATCTCTATGAGGAAAGTTCAGTGTCTGCATGCAGAGGGAGGAGACACTGTATGTTTGGATGCATTTTAGGCAGCCATGACCCAGAAGGATCTCTAACAGCCATCTGAGGAGTGGCCAGTGAAGTTATCACTAGACTGTAATGTAAACACTGCATTTTCTCTGAAAAGACAGTGTTTACAGCAAAAAGCCTGAAGGTAATGATTCTATTCACCAGAACAAATTCAATAAGCTGTAGTTGTTCTGGTGACTATAGTGTCCCTTTAAAAATATGAAATCTGAACTAAAGCCATCACTCCATTTCTCTTTCAAATTAAAGATTTGGTAATTAACATCATCAAGCCATTTCAGTCCATGCGAAGAACACGAATAACTGTTTCAGGTTGTCCCCCACTTTTTGCTTTCTATGCTGACTGACAGATACAAAAGGCAGAGCCTATAACAATGATTGACAGGGAACTGGCATGGAGGCGCTCAGCTCTAGGTTAGAGCAGTGAATATTTCTCCATGTCACTATATTTTTCAGACCTCATAAACAAGTTTGCTACCTGTAAAAGATTAAGTAAACATTATAATAAAATCCAAGGAAGCGACATTTTCCCTTTCACTCATTAAATGAACACTTTAGTGTCAGGAATACAAAAATGTATTCCCTGTATTCATGACGCTATAGTTTTAAAAGCACTGTTTAGGCCGCCGGAGCCCCTCTCCTTACTTTAAAAAAAGGTGTTATACTCACAATTCTTCCAGTGCCACACCAGTTTTGTCGCAGCTAGCCATGCTTCGCCTCGGTGGCTGAGATCAAAGTTGACAATCTCAGCCAATCCAATGCTTTCCCATAGTAAAGCATTGCGAGGCTACTGCGCATGTGCAGCAAAACTATGTGCTGCGCCAATCAGCATCTCTATGAGGAACAATCAGTGTCTACATGCAGAGCGTGGAGACGCTGAACGTAAGTGCTGCATAATGTGCAACACTGACCCATGAAACGGCTCTTGTCACTGTCTGACAGCCACTTGAGGTGTTCCTAGGCAGTAATGTAAACACTGCCTTTTCTCTGATAAGGCAGTGTTTACAATAAAAGGCCTAAAGGGACAGGCTATAGATACCAGAACAACTACATTAAGCTGTTCTGATGACTATTGTGTCCCTTTAACATAAACCAGCCACATTTAAATCCCTTCATGATAAGTTTCTCTCCGTTAATTTCCATGAATCTCCCAGCCAGTAAAAGCCAGAAATACAGGGTTACTCAGTAAAGTGAGAATACAAAGTAAATTTAAAATTCAAGGCCAAAATTAAAAATATTTTTTTTTTTAAATTTGAAATTCACTTTGAATCCTTACTTTAGTGAGTAACCCTGTCCCCCAGTCATGTGTCACTTTTTTCCACACTATTTATCTAACTTTGCAGTCTGGATAAAACTATATGCATTATTACATAATATATATAACCATAGGAAAAGTTCTAATATTGCTGCTCCCAGTCCTACCAGGTTTGTTCAGTGTGATCTTGGGTCGGTCCAGTGTTGAATTTGACAATTATTGGGTGTCATGATGTCACTGCACAGTGCAGGGAGTGAAGCTGAGAAGACCATATAGACTATATAGAGGTTTTCAACCACTGTCTGCCCCAGGGTGTACACATATGGCGGAAATATCCTGTCATATACTGAGGGGAAGGATGATTTTTTTTTTTTACAAATACTTTATCGAACAAGGAAAATGTGATGAAAGGATCATTATATTAAAAGCCAGTGTTGAAGTGATACTTCTCCTTTAAGAGTAATCTGTGTGCATGTGTGACACTGACAGACCGCGCATGCCTGATCTGTGCGCCTGCTCCACTGTCGACCTGAGCATATGACAATGGCCGGCTGAACATATGCCTGTCTGTGTGCGTATGCGTGGCAATGACGGGGTGAACATGCCTGCTCTCTGCGTGTGTGAGAGACGCAGTCCCACGGCGCACGCTTAGTCTGCGTGCTCCTGTGAACCGATCGTCAAAGGAAGCCCTTCTCATGATGTCTCATCATTTTCTTTGACATTTACACAAAAATCCAGGAAGCAGGATGTGTAGACACACATACATGTAAGCATTTTGTTGTGGGTCTCCATCACCTGTCCAGTGTACATTGAACTCTATGCCTGCCAGTGAAGTGTCGCATTAATTGCATTAAATTCTCTTACTGCATATAAATACAAAGAATCTAAAAAAAAAAAAAAAAGAAAAGAAAAAAAAAACCTCTCTGGTACCAAAATAATCTGAATTAACTTGTCATTTTACGCACGCTACGCCTCTATAGAGCACATTTAAATTGTTCAACAGTGAGTGACAGGGTTTAAAGGGTCACTGTATGGGGAAGCAAGGGAATTGGGAGGTCACAATGTGTGGGATGGAACTTTTACACAACTCTTTAATTATCTAACCTCAAGTACGCGCTGGCACTGTGCCTCGTATCTTACACTTTTGGGAGAAATGCTCAGAGTGATGCGATGCAGTGATGTGGTTATTGGGTGCAGGAACATAGTCTATAGCGCAAAAAATGCTAAATGAGAATTATGGGAAAAACTGGACACAAACCTCTTATTAACAATTTTTTTCTGTCGGTTATATGTTTACTAGATAGGAATGTAAATCTCTTTTCTCTCTGCTTTTTTTTTACTGACGAAAAAAAATAATAAAAAATTTGGCAAAATGGTCTGAGTGTTACGTCCATCAGGCTGTTATTTCAATCCCAACCAGAAAAAAATAAATAAATAAATAAATAATTCCTCATATTCCAGGGCAATCAGGATGAACATATGCTGTGCGCGGCATAATCTGAGGAAGCACCAGCGCGTCAACAGGGAGGATCAATTCACAACTGCAGGGGTGGACAGAAACTGTGTCTCTTGAATATCAAAATTATTTGTTCCCAACAATTCTTTAAAAAAAAAAAAAGGGGTTAAATAAATCAATGTCATTGTATGAAGCCTGGCCCTTTTTCTCTCTTGAAGATACTAAAGATTTTACCAGCTGCTGGCTAAGGTATTTCCGTCTCTTTATGTCTCAACCAGACCAGCTGGAAATTACAGATTCCTACTCCTGTAAAATCCAGCTTGTGGGAGATATTTCAAATAGATTGTTCCGCCGTCTCTATGATTCAAAGCCGTTTCTAAAATGATTCGCAGGCGACGCAGACATCCCCACACGTCAACAGATCAGAGAGGGAAAGTGCATGTAGTTGCTGGGTAACCAGATGTGCGGGGAGTCCATCATTTTTGTAATTCAGAGAAAGGGTTAAACACCGGTTTTAGCATTCAAATTGTATATGATTCACAGACATTACTTACACATCACCTCTTACTTGCTTCAAAAAGAAAACGACAAGTGTTTCGGCCATACTGTGTGACACACGTCAAACAGCCGAGAGGAGGGACTATTCCAGTAATCGTACTGAGACAAAGATCTATAAGTCATGTGCAAAGAATGACTGATTTTTGATACAATATAGACTAACTGTTGATTGTGCTGTGATAAAATGTCTGGGTTAAAGAGTTTATTAAAGGGACATACCATTCATCATAGCCATCACAGATGGATGTAGTGGTTATGGTGCCAGGAGAGCACTTGCACAGTCCCAGTATAATCTGTCAAACCCTTCTGGTACAGTAGAATACCTATCCAAATTCCTGAACTTTAGCTGGAGAAGTCAGATACCAGTTTGTTCAAAGCAAGAACTCATTCATTGGCCTCAGAGGTCTCAGCTGATGCGGAATAAATTATTCAATATATTTCTGTATTTTTATAGCCCTCTGGAAAACCAGAGGGGTACGGTTTTATATTTCATATATTTGCCCTGTATTATTGTTTATTATGTGATACTGAATGAACGCCTACATCAGCATCTTCCTCTGCTCCACGAGAAGATCAGGACCAGCATGGGCGCCAAGCTGGAGCCAGGTAAGTGTCAAACTAAACTAAAAATGTTTTGAGAGATGCTGTGACATCAGCCAGGCCACTCTTGGCACCATAATCAATAGAGCAGGCTGTAGACGTTATTCTGCTTGGAGTGTCCCTTTAAACCCTCACTGTGCCCTTTCGTATTTCTCAACAGGTCCGACTAAACAAATCAGATAACAGGAATTTCAATCAAGGATAAATCAGAATAAAGCGTCTAATTGATTTACTTAGATTAAACAGAGCTTGCATCATATTTCCTGATCTCATTAAAGTCATGCAGAAACACACAATGAATATAATGGATGTCATAAAGAATAAATGTATCAATGGCAGTCTTAAGGTGGACCTTTAACTTCTCTGGAAGTGGCAATTTTTCATACATTCACTCCAGTAAATTACATTGTGTTTCCAGGGGTAAGCAGAGGGAAGTAAAAGTAAAACAAAAAAAGTCTCCTATTCAGTATCAGTGAAATAAACCTCGACTGCATTAGATTGGCAAGTCTGAATCCATCCACGGACATGCTGCTTTGGGACAAAGAATTAGGAACCTACCACAATGCCAAAAATAATAATGTACAGAGGTGCATGCCTCTCTTCCAGCTGAGACTCCATCTGGATACCTGAACTTCTAATTACAATGCCTAAATTAAAATGTCTAAGTCCATTTAGTCTTTGTCGAGCCTAAGAGGCTTTACAAAGACTAAATTTTTGCTTATTGGACAAAACTGCTGCCACTTAAAGGCCACACAATGGAAAACGAATAGCTACTGCTAACTTTCTATACGAAAAAAATTATCAGTGCTAACTCTCAAACTTAGCCAATACAAATAGACGCTGTACTGAAAACAGCCTTGAAGTTATTATTATTATTATTATTGCCATTTATATAGCGCCAACAGATTCCGTAGCGCTTTACAATATTATGAGAGGGGGGATGTAACTATAAATAGGACAATTACAAGAAAACTTATAGGAACAATAGGTTGAAGAGGACCCTGATCAAACGAGCTTACAATCTATAGGAGGTGGGGTATAAGACAAGTTAGGACAGGAAATATCAATCAAATTGGGTGGGAGTGAAGCAGAGCTGGAGGAGAGAGTAAAGCACTGCCCTATAGGAGAGAGCAAGAGACAGGTATGTGAGGTAGAGGTTAGTCTGGGAGGCCATAAGCCTTCTTGAAGAGATGGGTTTTAAGGCCCTTCTTAAATGATTGAAGACTAGGGGAGAGTCTGATGGCGGTAGGCAGGTTATTCCATAGGAAGGGAGGCGCCCGCGAGAGGTCCTGCAAGCGCGAGTTGGCCGCACGGGTGTGAGCAGCGGTCAGGAGGTGGTCATGGGCAGAGCAAAGGGAACGAGTAGGGGCATACCTATGGATCAGTGAAGAGATTTAAGAGGGGCTAGAAATGTATGGGTTAGCACTTTGAATTGACTCCTATAGGATACAGGGAGCCAATGTAAGGACTGGCAGAGGGGTGAGGTGTGAGAGGACCGACTAGAGAGGAAAATCAGTCTGGCTGCAGCATTCATTACAGACTGTAGCGGGGCAATACGACTTTTGGGGAGACCAATCAGGAGAGGGTTACAGTAATCCATGCGGGAAGTTACATGTATATACGGCAGGCAAATCTGTACATGGTTGGTTTGGTGAGAGCAGCCTGAACGGCCACAATGTGTGGGTTTTGAGTTGGCGCAGGCATTACACAAGCTCAGTTTAAGTACGTATCAAACAAGTTATAAAACCACAATGGATTCAGAGTAGTGACATCACTGTATCAGAATAAACAAACCGATTTGAGTTGTATTTTCCTGCACAAGGAACACTATAGTATTATAAATACAAAAATGTAATCCTAACAGTATAGTGTCCCTCTGCCTCCGCGTTCACCTCCATTACATGAAAAGGTTTAAAAACACCTTTTTTTTTTACACTTACCTGCTCCAAGCACTGAAGTCCCCGACCCTTGATCCGTCTCTTCCTCCCGCAATGTCACGGCATTGGGGGAACCTAATACCCATGCGGAACTAGCTACGCGCGCGTTAGGCCTTTCCCATAGGAAACAACTGGATCCAGGCCTTCCAGTGGGAATTTTCAAGACACTGTATGTCCTCATGCAAAGCGTAAGGACATCCAGCGTCATTTCACGGAAAAAAGCGCTGTGTGAATTGTGGAAGTACCTCTAGTGGCTGTCTACCAGGCAGTCTTAACCCCACAATGTAAATATAGTGGTTCCTCCAAAACTGCAATGTTTTACAATGCAGGGTTAAGGGGATAGGTACAGTGCATCCCGACCACTTCAATGAGATGGCGTGGTCTGGGTGCCTCTAATGCCCCTTTAAGTACATGTTCAATACATACTGCTGTATTTACTGGAATGCTTGGGTGATTTAGTTTGTAAGCCAGATTTATTTATTTTGCATTTTATAGCAATATTTATGATAAAACAGCCGAACTGGATACATTTTCCTATACTGCTATTGTCACATCTATTTTAGCCTTCACTTTTAGAATTTATTTTACTATAGTTTGAAGTGTTGTGAATAAATCCTGCCAAGATGATGTTAAAGTCTTACTCCAACCAAAAACTAGTGTTTTCATAAAACACTGGGTTTTGTTAAAGTAACCCTTTAGGAGATTTTCCACTTGCCCAAAAATGGGAAAAATATATAAAATAAAAGGTGCTGGCGTCAAATGCCAATTTTGCACAGAATTGAAATTATCAAGGCTGGACCCTTGTGATAATGAGTGCTGTGGGGCCCAAAATAATGGGTGGAGTGAGTTGGACCCTGCGATGAAAACATTGCCATTTATACAATACGACAATATTTTACATTACAGGGTTAAAATGAAAGGGTCACTGCACCCAGACCACTTTATTGACATACAGTGGTCTGTGACTAGAGTTTCTATTTAAGTAAAAGTGGTATGGGTGACTGTAGTGTCTCTTTAAGTACATTTGGACCCAAAGTAGAGGGGAAAAAAGTATATGTTGAGAATCGATGATTCGGTATATATAAGTTCAAAGAAAATAAAAATACTCACTGGAGTAACCTCTCTCACTAACATGTTGCCAAACAGTGTCACAAGTCATACAGTGAAGGCCAAGGAAGGGATTCTTGAATTAAGAGTTAAAATAAAAATGTACTGTTCTATTAGGATAACAGAGAACGAGCGAATACAACACTCCCACCTGCTGGATTCAATAAAAAATGCAGGTTAAAACCAACCTTTAAAAAAATGAAAACATGGTAAAGGTTATAAAGGGCATGTTAAGAACAATTACGGGCAAATTAAGGACAATTATGGTAACAACTATCCAAAGAGAGGTGTTTTAAAAAGCTTTTCTGGGAAAGTCTAGCTCTAGAAATTGGTTTGATTAAAGGAGGTGATAATAAAAACGTCAGAATGATACATAAAATAAGTTTTATAGACCAATGAGAGCTTATTTAGAATAATAGCAAGCAAAAGGACTCTTTTTATATTAAAGCGACACTGTCACCGAAAATGAGCTTTCTCTAATCTGCTTCTATATATCTTCCTACGTCTAATGCTCTTTTTATTTTTTCCCCTGAGAGCTCTAGTTTTCATGTAATACATAAAGCAAAGTACGGACTACTTTTTATCATGTGTAGCAGTCAAGGTGACAAAACCTGATAATGGACAGAGCTTAAAGGACCACTATAGGCACCCAGACCACTTCAGCTCAATTAAGTGGTCTGGGTTCCAGGTCCATCTAGGATTAACCCTGACTGCTGTAAACATAGCAGTTTCAGAGAAACAGCTATGTTTACATTAGAATTAATCCAGCCTCTAGTGGCTGTCTCACTGAAAATGCTTTCCTATGAGACTGGCTGAATGCACGCACAGCTCGTGCCGCGCATGCGCATTCAGCCGATGACAGGGAAAGGAGGAGGAGAGTCCCCAGCACTGAGGGAGCCAGGCACTGGAAAAAAGGTGAGGGATTAACCCCTTCCTCACCCTAGAGCCCGGCGGCAAGGTTCTGTTTCAGTAATAACAATTACCCATAATTTATCAGTAAAATCAATCCCACAGAAGGGAAAATGTACAGAGGAGAACAAAATGGCGGCGCCCATGTATTGAAACCTGACACATGGAAAAAAAAACATAATAAATCTAAATAAATACAAGGTACGGCGTATAATCAATTACGGCATAAGGAAAGGAAAAAAACAAAAAAAACAAAACAAGGTAAAACTCATTTTTACAGACGTAAAGGACCCTCATCAGCTTAGTATCAACATACAAATTAAATGTTTACAGCAAAGTGGATTATTTTGGTTCTTCTAAATAATAAGTACTAACAATATTATTTGGGATCTAAGTACTATGTCGCTAGATGTAGGTACTATGCCTTTGCTAACTAGGTTCAAAATAAGAGCATAAATGCTGCAAGAGTTAGGTAACTTATCAACTAACCAACTAATCTTAAGACATTGTATAAAGTTACATAAATAGACTGAGACTTTAAAGAGAAAACTTCCTTTCACCTGTTTTGTCAAAAGGCTGCAATTCATTTTTCTAGTAACTATTTTAAACATGTTGCCCCTCCAAAAAATAAGTAAATGTGCGTCCCCTTTTAACAAATCGCCTGCGTTTTATGTCCATTGAATTTGTCTAGACAAATACTTCTACACATATACATAAATATACCAAGCGAAATTCATGCATTAAAAAAAAAAATACGTGTTGGGCGGGGGAAGGAAACAAACAACAGTTTATTGCTTTGGTAGGACATACATAAATATATTTTTGTATATTTTTGTTAAAACACTATATGCCCACAATAAAATTATAAAATGTGCCTGGCACAAAAATGATGCAGTCTGCATATTTTTATATCAACAAAATCAACAAGTTAAATGTGTTTACCTCAGTAGAAACACTGAACACGGTGCTTGTAATGAAGCAGTTAAAGGGACAGTATAGTCACCAGAGCCACTACAGCTTAATGTAAGTGGTTCTGGTGTCTATAGCATGTCCTTGAAGGCTGAGCATTGTAAACACGGCCTTTTCAGAGAAAAGGCCGTGTTTACATTGCTGCCTAGTAACACATCTAGTGGCAGTCACTCAGACGGCCACTAGAGGTGCTTGCTTTCTCAGTGCTGCACATTGTGATCAATGCACCTCTATAAAAAGATGCTGATAGACGTAGCGTTTTTCCGCACATGCGCAGTAGTCTCCCAATGCTTTTTTATGATCGAGACCAGCGTACATGGAGAAAAGCTACGGTTGAACACCTTTTTACTGCAATCTAAGGGGGGCCAGGGACTTAAATACTTTAACACTATAATGCCAGGAAAACAAGTTTGTATTCCTGACACTACAGTGTTCCTTTAATAACGCAAGCACAGTGCTCATACACACACAACTCTTTAGCTATAGCTTTCCCATCAGTGCTGTAGGTACCAGATGCCGTAATGGGTCCCCACGTCCGGACATCACAGTCTTAAAGGAACACTCTCAGCACCATAACCACTACAGAGTTCTAATGTGGTTATGGTGCCAGGAGTGCCCTGCCCCCCACCTTTAATGTGAGTAGTCAATTTATTTTCTGTGGTTTGACTTCTTATGTGGGGTCTCCCCAGAATTGCTCCCTGCTCTTTCCCTTCCAGTCCGAGAGCCGGAAGCCTCTCATAGGAGTTTAATTAGTGCAGAGCCTGAACATTGCCTGAGTTTTCAGCCCTTTACTACCAGGCTTACATCAAGCAGAGGGCTCCCAGTTCTTTTATAGGCTAGAAATGGCACAAAGCAGATCCCTGTTAGTAAGCCAAACTTTGATTTGTTAGGGCACACCTACCACCATAACCACTACAGTTTGCTGTCGTGGTTATGGTGCTTTGTGCTTTCTCTGAAACTGCTATGTTTATTTAAAAAAGGGTAAATCCTAGCTGGACTTGGCACCCAGACCACTTCATTAAGCTGAAGTGGTCTGGGTGCCTAGAGTGGTCCTTTAAGCTTTAAAAAGTGTTCATAGATTTCATAGTGAGATGACTGGTCAGATTTAATTTAATTTAATCAGCGTTGTCTCCTGTAGTGGTTATGGTGCTTGAAGTGTCTCTTTAAGGACTACATTTAATATCTCCAAATGCTTAAATTATCTGGGGACACGTGTAGGAAAGCACCTCTTTCTTAAAACAAAATTAACATAATATGCACACACATGCATAGAACGTCCACGTTTAAATCAGCTTATCATACTGTCAGAACAGATTCTAGAAGGATTCCCGGTTTATATTATGGGCTGTAAATGGACACACATGAAAAAGGGAACTGATCGATGATGTTACAGAGGAGCTATCACATGTTAGTGTTAGGCAACTCTTATTCCGAGAGCCAAATATTTCGCTGTAATCTCCTATGCGCTGCCCAACACATGCCTCCGATACAACACGCCAGGATAATCTAAGACAGTTATATATTTTTTTATTTTTTTTTAAACCATAAAATTGTGTAAACTCATTCCAATGAGGACATCCTCAACAGGAGGAGTAAAGGAAACACTGGACTTTCCTGAGCCAATAGATTTCCCTGGCATGATAAACGCACATGGAAACACTTAATGAAGGAGTTATGGAACCAGCTACCGGCGAGCTTAGTGCGAGGCTGTATAACAACATCATCAGAGTTTAAAGACGCGTTTTATTATCGTTACAAACTAGCGCTAAGGTTTGTGATGTGCACATTTAAAATATAACTGGTTTATCTAAATAAACGAAAAATATGGAAATGGTAAGATATACTATGATATGTTATTACAGGTTTATAATTATTGCTGCAAATTAAAGTGAAGAAATAGAGCCAAATTATTTCTGGGCATGTATGTAAATTTAAATGTATTAAAGGACCGCTATAGTCACCCAGACCACTTCAGCTTAATGAAGTGGTCTGGGTGTCAGGTTCATCTAGGATTAACCCTGCCTGCTAGGGTTAAAACTGCCTACCTATGGGTTAATCCAGCCTCTAGTGGCTGTCACATTGACAGCCGCTAGAGGCGCTTCCATGCTTCTCACTGTGATTTTCACAGTGAGAAGACGCCAGCGTCCATAGGAAAGCATTGAGTATGCTTTCCTATGGACTGGCTGAATGCGCGTGCGGCTCTTGCCGCGCATGCGCATTCAGCCGATGACGGCGAAAAGGAGGAGGAGAGTTCCCCGCGCCGAGGGAGCCCGGCGGGGGAAAACAGGTAAGATTTAACCCCTTCCACCTCCTAGAGCCCGGCGGGAGGGCGACCCTAAGGGTGTGGGGGACTTAGAGACCCTATAGTGCCAGGAAAACGAGTATGTTTTTCTGGCACTATAGTGGTCCTTTAAGTATATTAACTCACAACAAGATGTTTTCATGCACCAGCATGTTAAAGCAACACAGTCTGCCCCCTCATACTGTCACCCCCCTGAAAAATTAGTATTTAATAAATATAGGATCTTTATGAAATACTCATACTGACTGTTTTGGAATTTCACGGAAATTCCAATCCAGTCAAGAGATATACAGAGAAAAGTAGGGACTGTTTTGTCTCTGTATATTTCCTATGCCTGACACTTCTAGACACTGTGCGGAGCTACCCGTCTAGAAGTGTCAATCCCACCAGCCGCAGCCAGTGATGACTGCAGGGAATTGGCACTGTCTATCCTCTAGAGACTACAATGCTGTACTCTCGCGCATGCTGAAGAGGAACAGTCAGAGAGACGGACAGGTTCATGTAAGTAAATCTCACCTTTACCGCCCCCGCCCCTTCCGGCCACTGGACCACCAGCGATGGTATTAGCGAATTCCCAACGGGTCACAGTAAAACTGCCTGTCATTGGCTTTTGAACATTTTTAAGCCAAGATCAAAATTTTACACTATTAAATATTTATAGATTTACTTAACATGTTTTTGGTAAATGTAGTGATGGCCTCGTTACAAAACATGGATGTACTTGAAAACCAGAGTAATCTGAATGTACCTTTCCTGGTTAAATACTTTGTTATTTTAATATATTTATTATTATTATTGTCACTTTGATGATGAAGTATATAAATCATAAATTAGCCTCTGGAGGGGAACCTTTTTTTTTAGGCTTTTATTTAAAAAAAAAAAAAAGTATTTGTATAAACTGAATATACACAGTGCATTTGTGTTTTACAAATACGCCATTGCATATTCACTGTCTGTGGCAGGACTCCCAAATAGACATCAAAGATTTACTTCTTTCACTCTTCAAAAACACACACATATTTCTGATTTATTTTGCAAACCCAGACTTCACCAGTACATACACACCGCATATCTACTGCCTGCAGGACAGAGACCAGACATAAAACCAGAGACATCACAGACGCTCAGACACCACAGATCTATTCTCTGAATCTAAACCACGCAGACACACACAAACCGCAGCAGTTACCGAGGGAAAGGGTACATTGCGTGAACTGAAGCCACGAGGCCAGGGAAACCTGGAGAACTGGATAAAAACTTAAGGTGAGAGAGACAGAAACAGAAGTGGGATTATATGAATGACTTCTTCTTCTCTTATATAGTACATTTTACATCTTGTTGATCTCTATGAAATAGTTACATGCGCATTCCAGTCTTCTTTAGCAGGTGCTCCTACGGACGTAGTCACTGAGAAACAACATATTTCAGCAAATGTCCTATCGGACGTAGTCACTGAGAAACAACATATTTCAGCAAATGTCTATGAAATGTTTATCCTTAAAATTTATCTTTGAACATTAACAGAAAAAATATATTGTTTCCATTTTATCTATGATTGTTTAAGGCACTGGTGGAATGTTCTTTTAATAACGGACAATGTTAATATTTCTATTAAAATAAAAATTTTTCCCAGTTGGATTTTGTTTTTCAACCATACTTAAAGGGACACTCTAGTCACCAAAACAATTATAGCTTAATGAAAGATGTATAGATTAGGCCCCTGCAGTCTTACGGCTCAATTCTCTGTAATTTAGAAGTCAAATCACTTTGTTTATACAGCCGTATTCATACCTCCCTGCCTGTGGTTTACATAGCCTTCCTAAACACTTCCTGTAAAACATGGGCTAATGTTTACACTTCCTGTATTGAACATTCTGTTTAATTTAGAATGTATTATCTCCTGCACTGTTAATAGCTTGCTAGACCTCACAGGAGCCTCCTATGTGTGCTTAAAGTTCAATTTACAGAGCAGGAGGTGAAAAACTTATAAAGTAAGTTAACATCTCATTGAAAATGAAACCATTTTATTTTCATGCAGGCTATGGGGAGGTGTGGCTATGGCTGCATAAACAGAAACAAAAGTGATTTAATGCCTAAATGGCAGAAAATTGAGCAGTGATACTTCAGAGGCATGATCTATACACAAAAACTGCATCATTAGGCAAAAGTTGTTTTTGAGACTATTGTGTTCCTTTAAGCAAGGTTATTCATTTAAGTGCGAACTTCTCGAAAATAAAAGTGAATTTCAAAATGTAAACCAAAAATAAAAAAACTTGTTCAAGTCAATTGTGTTTTTGGTTTTGCTATTTTAATTTTACATTTGAAATTCACTTTTCATTGAAGGAGCACTATAGGGTCAGGAACACAAACATGCATTCCTGACCCTATTAGGTTAAAACCACCATCTAGCCCCTCTGGCCTCATAAAATATAGTAAAATCCTACTTGTATTCAAGTCTGCAGCTGCTGACTCTGCCCCTTTCTGCCTCTGTCTGCTGACATCATCAGAAGTATTGTTCTGAGCCAATCACAATGCTTCTCCATCGGATTGGCTGAGACTGTCAAGGAGGCAGATCAGGGGCAGAGCCAGCACAAGTCAAACACAACCCTGGGCAATCAGCATCTCCTCATAGAGATGTATTGAATCAATGCATCTCTATGAGGAAAGTTCAGTGTCTGCATGCAGAGGATGGAGACACTGAATGGCAGTGCTGCACACTAGGCAGTACTGCTTCAGGAAGCACCTCTAGCAGCCATCTGAGAAGTGGCCAGTGGAGTTTTTGCTGAAAAGACAGTGTTTATTGCAAAAAGCCTGAAGGGAATGATTCTATTCACCAGAACAAATACAATAAGCTGTAGTTGTTCTAATGACTATATTTCAGTGAATAACCCTGTAAGTATTACATCTTGGTATAAAGTGGGTGGAAGAACAACAGGAATACACTGAAACAGAACGGGGAATGTGTTTGACTTTGATTTTTTACTCACGTCCTTAGTCATGTACTCAGTCAATTGACGTGCAATCCGAAGGACTCCATGTATTGCAACCAGACATGAAATCACACTGGGAGGTCCTGCTTACTCCCTAAAGCTAGTTTAGTAAATGGCAGCTAAGAGGTATAAATCAAAACTAAAAACACCAGGTTGAACAGTGATATTAGAAGAAGATTATACAACGTAAATATCGGCAAAGAATGCAAAAAGAATATGGCTATGCCTTTGGCGATTTTTGTAATATTATTAAAATATCATAAAGGTTTTTTTTTTTTACAGTGATACGGTGATGGTGTTGCATTAGCAGACACCAGCAGCACTACATTGGTGGATACGGTTATAGCAAGGGGTACAGTAGGGTACCACCTGTTATTAATTCACATCCTTCGAGCACATTGTACAGCTCTGTACTCCTCAATCCCTTTGTAGAACCCCGTAATCTGCAGGTGGTCAGAGGAGATGCCCTAATTGTTTTATTTTTTTTTAATTCTTTATTTTATTTGTGCATAGCTTGAACAATCATGTTTGTACCGCCACAATAGCAGGTGCAAGCAGGTTTGAAAACATACATTAACATAGGTATGGCATTGAAATACATAGCACAGTTTTTTTATATTCAAGATAGGAGACATGTTAAAGGTTAAACAATGGATCATAGTTACACAAAAAAATCTGCCTGTCTCAGAGTTTAGTAATGCAGTATACTGATTAATCTTACAGCCTAGGGATTAACATGCTAGCTGAAAATATCTGAGGCTTGCTTGGTACATATGGTAACATCGCTGCTCTATCTAAACTTAGAATTGGCATGCTGTGTCACGAGCTACCAGAATGTATACATGCAGTATAATCATATTTGCATTGTAATCTGTGAATAACACACAAGCTTTTGCAGGCTAGTCTCGCTTGGCTGTTAGGTTACTTATATTGAATCTGCGCTTCGCTGCCTGATAGCAGGCTTGAGAGATGGAACAAAAGCAAAAACTTAAAGCATAGTTATAGTAGATTAGGTCAGGAAGACAAATATGCTAGGCAATATGGCACGGTTGGCGTTTGCTTAAAATATAAAAAGAAAAATTATGCCACCGTGATTAACAAATAACCCTGGGTTCCGAACAGAGACTCCTCTCCCAGAGGAGAGGGGAACTTGATCTTAATTGTAGTTGGTCAGGAGGCAGAGAGTAGGCAGCCCCAGTCCTCATGCAGAGAGCAGCTAACTCCCATCACTGGCAGGTCACAGTTCTGTGTTTTTCAGCCCTGTCCGAATAAAGATGCTGTGGTGTGGCTTGTTAGGTAGTGTCAGACGGTTGCGGGTGGGAGCTGGGTATGTGTGAGGTCTTCACACTGATCCTCGGCTGTCGTGCGCGTAGCTCGCTTGTACAGGAACATGCCGGCTTATAGTCTGAGTACCCTTGGAGCCGCTTGCCAGTCAGATGGTCTCCGTTCAAGGTCCTCGGTGTCGATTGGAGGACCCCAGGCCGGGACACAGGATAGGTAGGTTGCTCTAATGATTTCTCCCTGAGTTGCCCGTAGTTAGCGCCAAGAGCCCTGAGGAGGGGCCGCCCTCTCCACAGCGTGCCGTTCAGGCTCAGCCGCCATCTTAGGTGATAAACAAAGTCCCTGATCGGGGTAGAACCCCAGGGTAGGCCGGGATGACCCCCACTGGCCCAGAGGGGGGGAAGCAGGGCCATCACCCCATTGTGTTAGGGGACCTCCGTGTTGCAGCCAGGTAGGGTAGCATGGCAGCGGCCTCCACCGTACTCCCCACCTGGATAGGTTTGACTAGGCCTCGGTCTCGAAGCTCCGTTTTCACTCCAAACACAGGCCCAGAGTCGGGTCGCTGATTGATCTCCAGTCCTAGCACCTCATAGTGCAGTTGCCTGCCGTGACTCAGTGCCAGAAAGTGCGTTTTGGGGCCATATTGCCTGAAAATAGTGGGAGCTATAGTGCCATGCATCCACTCTGCTTGGTGGTCCGGCCCCGCCCCCCGAGATGCCCTAATTTTTAATCACTGTTTTATAACATCCCATCACTCACAGCCCGTCTTTGCCTTCATGAAAATGACAAGAGTTGCAATCTACATCTGCCTAGGAGTAGATGTAATCGCTAATCTAGGTGAATTGCGCTCTAATCCTAAAAATAGACCTCGGAGATGGTGTGGATTATAATTCCCATGATTCTTAGAAAGGCAAATGATTGAAGGTACGGTAGGAGCCATTTATACCATATATTGGGTAATATTAACAAGAATAATGTATATTTCAATTCATAAGAACGCTATATGACGTTAGCTGTCAATCTAGCTAAATTCAGGAGTACGATAAAAGTTTTTATCATTCAATGTAATGGTGTAATGGTACTTGTTTTATCCAGCTTCTGACTGTATCACAATTGGTGCTTTAACCAACTGAGCTATGACGCTAGCCTAAAAATAGCAGTTTGGGAAAGAGTTACAAGATCTGCTAGGAAATCTTAAGGAAAGTTTTGAGTAATGGGTGTCATTTCAGAAGAAGGTTCAAATGATAACGAACAGGGATATTTACTAAAGTTAGCATTCAAAGTGAAATTCAAATTTAAGGCCAGAGTAGTCGAACTCAAAGCATAGCTGGCTTAGAGAATTTCTCCAGTTCGGCTACTTTCACCTTAAACTTGAAATTCACTTTGAATTCTGACTTTAGTGTATAAACCTGTAAGTGCATTGCTATCTATTTGTGACGGTAAACAAATTGATAACTTATGGTTATGAAAACACTGTTCCATTCATTGTGTCTCTTACGACACAGGCCCACTCAGTCAGGGAAAAGCAGAAAAAAAACATCAGTAAAGGTCACGGTACACAAGACAAAGTCCGGAGTGCCACAAAAAAGGCAGGAAATTAATGGTTAATACACTGGCAGCTTGTGACACAGCAAACTAAGCGAAGAATGTGTGTGAATGCAGGTCAGGCAGTGATAAAGGGAACAGTCATAACCACATGGGATTATAGCAGTCACTAAAGTGGAAATGCTGAGAATTCACAAGGGAATTAGGGAGTTTCTGAATGTGGCTATTTTTACTTAAAATGTGCCGTCCCCGTGGGTATTCTCCACAATTCCCGTTTTAATTAATAAATCCCTGTTTGTGTGTAACGATGACGCACTTAGGGAACTAATCTCCACTGTTACACTTACTCACAAACTAAATATTCCTCTATCATTGTGTGACAATATGGTCTGCTCCCTCAGACCACTATTCCTTAATCCCTGAATTGGGACCACCAAATGTTTCCCTGTGCCATTTGAGTGTGTCGATAATGGTTATAATAGGCACATCATATGTATCAAGAGCCATACAATTACCCTCAATACATTTGGAAGAGTATAACAAAGATACTGTGCATAGTTTATTTTGTTATACATTAAATCGCATGGGAAGAAAGTGTCACTGGAGACTTTAGGAATTTCAGAATGGGTTGCCCTGTGAATTTGATGCATATAATTTGGGTCTCTGTCAAAATAAAGTTAGGAATTACTGAGAGACCCTATCTGTTTGTGGCACTTACCTATGCAGGGTTACAATACTCTGTATTTGAGACAATATGACTTCATGACTTTGGATGCACCACGTTGTGTGTGGCTATGCGATATTGGGGCAATCACACTCTGCCAGGCCTCCGTGAAGGGTTAGCAGGCTAGATGAACTCAGCGTGTGTGTATGATGACATAAGGATTCTCGCTTCTTATTGTGGCACTGACAGACAACATAACCCTCTTTCATACATGTGACACACACTACATACAGTGCTCTAAGAACATGCCTCCTAAGAACTTAATTAGACTTGTGTGGAATGTTTTTAATTTCCTCAAAACACAAGCCATATATAGACCAAGGGCAAGAACATATTTAACTCACCTGGATCCCAGAATATCCCATAAAGTGGGAGGAAAATATATAGGGGTTTATTCACTTAACAACTAATTGTTATGAATTAAGCACATAATTGGTGATTTCATAAGGATCTTCCCCATCTGAGTGATACTAAGAGGCATAGTATGCAACCTTCTCCCCTGGAATACTAAAATAAAGTACTTTCTCTGTAATACAGACAGGCAGATATGACCATAACTGAACTGGATGAACCCTAGGCATTGAGTCAGTACTGAGCTAGATGACACCCAGGCACAGAGGACCAGAACGGGACTAGATGACCCCTAGGCACAAAGGGCCAGAACTGGACTGGATGACCCCTAGGTATACAAGGCCAGAACTGAAATGGATGTCCCCTAGGCACTGAGGGCCAGAATTGAGCAGGATGGCCAGTTTTTAAAGGATCTGGACCAAAATAATCACATCCTTACTTTGTGCAGACTGCAATTATATATATATATATATATATATATATATATATATATATGAGTAAGATATCCCTAAATTATTTTTATTATTTTTTATACTTTAATGCCTAACAATAGAGCCTATTGTATTTGCTATAAAAGTTATAAAGTTATAACGAAACCTAAAATTCTATTTTAGAACCACTTTGCTTTCTTGTCACTCAATCACGCGACTGACAGGTCATGGGAACAACAGTCTGAGTACCACTGCATAAAGCTGTCATTTGGGCTAGAATTATGAACATACTAAGGACCCCATTCAGTCAGTGTGGGAATCTGGCCTAACACTGTACATACCAAATCCGAAATCCTTGTTACTGTGTGCTTTATGCTGAAAAAGTGCAGCCTTTTTACTTCAATATAAGTGGGTGCCTGGCAGTCTAAGGGAGCCCAGTGTCACAGTGCTGAATCTGTTAGTACTGGGCTCCCCACCCGCCTCTGAGTAATGTGCTGACAGTAATTTCTTAGTGACCACATCCTTCCAGAGATGGTTCAGTTAGTACAGGCTGATTTAAGATTGGCCTGGTCTATCCTTTATGGTTGTCACGAGGCACTTTAATCAGCTCTCAGGGAATCAGCAGTGCCCGATTAACCCGTTGACTAACAGAGATGCTAAACTTCACAGGGAATAAGCAAACGGCCGTGCTGCCTGAGTTTCCAAAAATCATAACATTGACTTAGTATCTATCCCCTCTGGATCCTGACCCCCCACCCCCCTGACTGACACTTCCATGCAATCTACATCACAAAGATCTCTCGTGCTTGTGTCTCCAATTTTACATTAGATACAGTGCCCACTGCACTTGGTTTTATTTCACGGCTTCTCAGTACAAATTCAGATCAGTTTCCAAACTATAAAGTTAAGCAAAAAATAAATAAAAAATAAATGAAAAACAAATACCAAGACAATGACATATGAGAGTAGATGACGTACGGCGTGACACGGTCTATTCTTCTATACCACTTATTTCTGCAGTGCTATCTGCTCACGTGGCAACCCCAATCTGGACCTCCCCTAAAAAACCTTAACCGTTAGAGAACAACTTTGGACAGAGATGCCTAAATCAGTACCTAAAAAGAACCCTTGCTCGCCCCTCACGCCCCTGCAGAAGCACACTGGGCTATGGTATTGAAGTAAGGTATAACATTTAACAGTGGCCAAAAATAATTAAGTACATCACGGATCGCCAATAGTTAAATTTTGAACTTCAACTCCCATGACACTTTGCCTGCAGAAAATGATGGTTGCTAAAAATTTTACATTTCCAACTAAGTGATAAATAATATTCACATTTCCCTATAAACTGCAGCCTGCTATATTATAATTTATAACTTGCCAACTTCAATTCTAGTAGCGTTCAGATATTGCCATAAAGTTGGCAAAAAAAAAAAAAGTCTAATGAATAAAGGGGCCATGTCACAATTCGAAGTATACGCTTGCTTCATAACAAATGCTCTGTTGCTAATGCTAACAAGGAAGTCGCAAAGTGCCAAAAGGTCTTAATTAGAGCAAAGGCGATACAATAAACAGAAAAGGAAGGGCTGACACTGAACACTCAGCTTTACCAGCTACACAATGCAAGTGCTAAAAACATCTATAGAATATTTATACATGTACAGACAATTCCACGTCTGCCCATTTCTTAACTAAAGCTCTAACCTAAAGAGCTGACAATCTATGTCTGAAAATCAGAGTGCATCGATTCAAACTAGTCGTCTTTCCTCTTTATATCAACGAAAGAAAGAAAAAGAGAGAGAATGTAATTTATACCAGCATTGAACAACATGCACCACCAGACTACGTGGGCATTGAAAGGGTTAAGCAGCATTTTGGAACAATATTCATTGATCGTGTCCCCAGGTGACCCGATAACGCGCCAGAAGCTGGTCGCAGCCTGAGAAACTGAATTGGGGTACAGACGAGAAAAAAAAAAAAAAAGAAAGAAAGACAACTTATTACAGGAGGATCTTTGAAGGAAATTCCCCTACCTGAAATTCGTTCCTTGTCCATCACTCCCCCAGCATGAGTTTATCTGCAGCCCGGCCTCTCTGCCCCTGTTTGGGAGGAGGTAAATGCTCACACCTCCTCTTTTCCACCTCCTTTTTTTTTTTCTCCTTCAGTAGCTTCCGAGCACTCACTTTTTCCTTCCTTACTCCCACCCTCTATTTCTCTTGTTCTAACTCTCCTGTAACCCCTCCCGTCAAGTCCAGCATCTACCTCTCCCCTCTTCTCCTTTGTCTGGGTCTCCCCAATTCTCTCTCCTCTCTGTAAAATCTCTCTCCTCCGTTCTGTGAAACTGCCACGGCCTCTCTCCAGTTCTACACTCACTTCTCTATTTCCTTCCCTCCTCCTCCCTATTCTCTCACATAGTCACTCATTTCCTCCAGCCTAGGTTTTGTTTTTTTCTTCTTTAAATTAAAATGCTTTTTTTTCCTTCCACTTTCTCACTCTCCTCTTCTATTTCCACACTTCTCTCCTCTACTTCCCTTTTTTTTAGTGTCACTTCCCTATAACCACTCACCTTCCCAGAGTATCTGATTCCCCCCTTTTTCTCCAGTTTGTTCCCCTCTCTTGCCAAGACCAGACCCTTCCTAATTCATTTACCCCTATATGCCTCTGCTTAGGTACCTCTCTTATTCATCTACTTGCCCCCTCCCAATATGCTTTTGTCTCCGAGTGTCAGCTCTTGTTCCTCTCCCCCTGTGACTCAGTGAATATGCTTCCTTGTGTGCATATCCCTCTCTCTCCAGTCCCTCTGTGACTCTCTTTATCCTCACGCTAAGCAGTCTCAGGTCATATAAGCTCAGCACCATGTGCCTGTCAGATGCTCGTGAACACCATATTGCAGTATCCCTCTGCTACAAATGGCAACCAGAACCAGATCCAGATCGTTTGGTCCCACTGTAGTTGCTCTCCTCTCCTTTTTTATTTTTTCTTTCTCTCTTTTTGCTGACTGATTTTCATTAGCAGAAACATTATAAATACATCTCATTGTGCAGACAAATGTCCAAGAATCTTGGGAAGAAGAGAGGGGGCGAGGGGAGAGGCTTGTGCTCCTATCTCATGACCCTATCCACTCCAAAAATAGGCCCTATCTTCCAGTGGGCCTGTGGAATTAACCCCTTAATAGCTGGAAGCCCCAATAACATTTGAATTAAAACAAACAAACAAAAAACATTTCAGTTTGGGTCATCCCTGTCGATGAAGAAAGCTATGTACTGGGTCAGAGATTACCACTAACACTAATTATAAAGAGCCTTAAAGGGACACTATAGTCTCATTGAAGTGGTCTGGGTGCAGTGTCCCTGTCCCCTTAACCCTGCAATTGTAATTACAGCAGTTACTGGACTTTTGGTCCGCTAAATGACGCTGGACGTCCTCACGCTTTGCATGAGGACATCCAGCGCCAGCTACAACCCCATAGGAAAGAATTGATTCAGGGTAAGTCCTAACGCCATGCGTGCGCATCAGGTCCCCTTCAGGGGTGTAAGAGCAGAGGTGGAGCCTGACCCAGAGCCACATTCAGCAAGCAAGATGCATGCACAAACCAGAAGTCATTGGAGGCCATGTATACAGTTTTAGAACTTTGTCTCCGAAAATAAAATAACCCCCCTACTCTCATGTGCCTTTACCTTTAACCCCTTAAGGACACATGACATGTCTGACATGTCATGATTCCCTTTTATTCCAGAAGTTTGATCCTTAAGGGGTTAAAGGACCACTATAGTGCCAGGAAAACAAACTCGTCTACCTGGCTCTACAGGGTCTTTGGGTCCCCCCCACCCTCATGGCCCCCCTCCCGCTGCGCTGAAGGGGGAGGAAGGGGTCAAATTCTTACCTTTCTCCAGTGCCGAGCTCCCTCGGCGCTGGAGACTCTCCTCCCTCTTCCGACGTCAAGAGCCCCGCGCACATTCAATCAGTCCATAGGACAGCATTTCTCAATGCTTTCCTATGGACGCGGCGTCTTCTCACTATGATTTTCACAGTGAGAAGTGCGGAAGCGCCTCTAGCTGCTGTCAATGAGACAGCCACTAGAGGCTGGATTAACCCTATTGTAAACATAGCTGTTTCTCTGAAACTGCTATGTTTACAGCTGCAGGGTTAACCCTAGATGGACCTGGCACCCAGACCACTTCATTGAGCTAGGTCTGGGTGCCTATAGTGGTCCTTTAAGCCTCCGTACGCCTGTGTTACATTGTGTAAATGTGTGTATGTGTAAGTCTGTGCATAAGAAGTGATTCTTAATTTATTTTTATCATATTCCACGGCATTGTATATAGAGTAAACACACAAGTAATGGCAAGCAATGTAGGCACATTGGAACAACAGGTGATGGGTAGGGATGGGCTAATTCGTTCTGTTCAACAAAAATCAAAGTTGGCAGCATGTGTGTCCGTGAACAGACAAGATAGAGCGAAAACTGCATACGTTTCTGGCAAACCTTGTGACATTCATTGTATAGTAAAGCCATGTGATCAGCGTTTGCACAAGAGTAATAGAGAATGCAACAAAAGAAAGCCATTTTTTTTACTCGCCCTAACGATCTGGTATTAAAGTGTTAGGACCACTCCCACCCAATTCACAGGAGCTAATCCCAGTACTTTCTTTTCAACAATTACTTGTGAAAATATTTTTAGTGGCAGCAAAACAGATAAACAAAAAACTTTTACTATTTCTGCGAACCAGTTCTTGACAGGTATAAAAGCACCGAATCATGGGAGGGACATTCCACTGCACAGATAAAAATAAATACAAATCATTATTTAGTAGATCATCCTCAATTAAAACATGCATGCATTTAAAGGGACACTATAGTCAACAGAACAACTGCAGCTTACTGCAATTGTTCTGGTGAAGGTCATTCCTTTCAGGCTTTTTTTGTTTTTTTCAGAGAAAATGCCTCCACTGGCCACTCCTCAGATGGCCATGAGAGGTGCTTCCTGGGGCAGTGCTGCACAGTGTGACTGACATTCAGTGTCTCCACCCTCTGGGGACACTGAACATTCCTCATAGAGATGCATTGATTCAATGCATCTCTATAAGGAGATGCTGATTGGCCAGGGCTGTGTTTGACTTGTGCTGGCTCTGACCCTGATCCGCCTCCTTAACAGTCTCTGCCAATCCAATGGGATGGAAAGCACAGCTTCTGATGATGTCAGCCAAGGAGGCAGATAAGGGGCAGAGCCAGCAGCAGCAGGCTGCAATACAATATAATATTTTGCTATGTTTAGGGGGACAATGGAGGAGGGGTAGATGGTGTTTTTAACACTAGAGGGTCGGGAAAACATATTTGTGCTCCTTATAGTGTTCATTTAATTATGGATTTTTCATTGGGGGTATATCTTAAAACAACTTGCAAAACCTGACGATCTCTTGTCTGCAGCCTTTACAAAACATCACCTTCTGCGGATGTTCAATCACACACTTCCGATGCAGCATAATGAGCACTGCTTTGGTTTATGAGTTTATCTCCACTGAGCTAACCAAACCAGGAAGTAACAGGACCAGTTGTCTGACTGACAGCTGGATGGAGGAGGGTTTAACAAGGTTAATTTATAAAAGTGCCAATCTCTATTGAAATCTGCATTTTTTTTTTTTTTTACAGACATTTTAAAAAAAAGAGGACAAACTCTTTACACGTAAAGCACCTCAGCAAGTTAAAGTGTTTTAGATGTTTGGAAAGTTTCTTTAAATCAGGGGTAGTCAACCTTTTTCTACCTACCACCCAATAATGCATCTTTCGTGATGAAAAATTTCCTTACCACCCACCAGTTTTCGCGCAAGTGCAGAATATTTTTTAGAAAGGAGGGTGTTTTTTTTAAAAAAAAATGTACGTACACTTATCTTTTTATTTCTACTTTATGAATGTTTATAATGTTTTTAACTTTATATAAAGTTTAATGAGAAAACAATAAAGTAAATTGAAATTACCTTTACTAGTGATTAATGAGATCCTTGAGGTTGATGCTGCGAGACTAAATATTTGATATCTGGTTCGATTTTCGTAAGGAACAAACAAAGGTCTCCTCTTTCGGTGATATTCAGACGACTTCTCTGTTTGCTCATAATATGATTTCTCATCTGTGCATCAGCTCCCCTCCTCTCCCTCCTCAATTCCCCCCTGCCTTCCCCCCCTTTTCTATTTTTTTACCTTCCTTATAGCAATGCCCATCAGGAAGGCTGAGTTAGGTAGCTATTATTAGCCAACAACAATTCTCTCCTTTTCCTTTTTATATGTTTTTATTTTCCTTTTTATATTTTTTACAAGTACTCTGCTCCTTCTTTCTCCTTTTTACAAGTACTCTGCTCCTTCTTTCTCCTATTCTACAAGTACTCTGCTCCTTCTTTCTCCTATTCTACAAATACTCTGCTCCTTCTTTCTCCTATTCTACAAATACTCTGCTCCTTCTTTCTCCTATTCTACAAATACTCTGCTCCTTCTTTCTTCTATTCTACAAGTACTCTGCTCCTTCTTTCTCCTTTTTTACAAGTTTTTTTTAATCTTTTCCTTTTTATCTCCTTTTTAAATGCTTTTGTTTTACCTTCCTTATGGCAATGTACAAAAGTAATGCTGAGCTAGTTAGCCCACTTATTATTATTAGCTAACAACAATTCTCTCCTTGTCCTGCCTATAACTTTTCTTTCTCCTATTTTACAAATGCTCTGCTCCGCTTCTGCCTGTTCCTGCTATCGGGCATCAGCTCCCACTCCTCCCCTTCCTCTTCCTACGTGTTACATGTTTGCGCGCGCATGCACACATTCGCTTGTTGGCGTGCACACATTCTCGTGTGCGTTCGTACTTTCATGTGTGCACTCGTGCCCGCCTGCCCACTCTCTTAAAAGGATTTAGCATTTTAGCTTGTTGTGCCGAAATCCCTACTGCCCACCTGGAATCCTGAAACGCCCACTAGTGGGCGGTAGGGACCAGGTTGACAACCCATGCTTTAAATTCTCTTCTGAAATAGGGTAATCAGGGGATTGCTAAAGTTCTTAGGCACAGAAGACATGGCTGGCCTTTCAGATCTAGACACTAAATCTCTGCTAGAATATAAAAATTAGTACCATCACTACTTCTTTGTTGCAGATTGGAAAACAGCTGGTAATCCATGACTGCCATACCATGACCCATAGGTTTGCTGCATACTTCCTAGGTGTTTAGAAACCATCAGGACAGTTGAGATTCAGAAACCCTCCATTAGAGGTTTTTCATTGGAGTCCTTATATGCACTTGCACAGATCAGAATTAAGGAAAGGTATTTTTGCCCATGCCTGAACAGTCACATGGGTTACCTGAAATAGCTGACTTGTTGGGTTGCTTGAGTCCTAGTGTCCTGGAATGCCCCCTTGCAGGCTGCTGGGCATCGTGAGAGATAAGTACTGAGTCACCGGCATGACCCCCACTCCAGCCTTACCCCCTGAGCCATGGATTTCCTACATTCCGATGTTGGGAGATATATCACCATGTAGAGTAACACCTGGGCCTAGATGTGGTCCTTACAGAGATTTACACACCAAAACAACTTCAGCTTAATGAAGCAGTTTTGGTGTATAGATCATGCCCCTCAGACAAAATAAACTAAAACAACAGAATACATGAACAAAACAGAAAATGAAATGAATGACTTGGAAAATAAAAACATCTGCGTTTGTTCACTAAATGGGGATCTACGTAGAATTCATTAAGGATATTGTAGGTTTTATCCCAAAATTGAAGTAATTGAAACGTGGCTATTTCACCAACTCAGTTGTTTTAGCGTAAAGTTTTTAAATCCCCCATTATTTTTCCACAATTCCTGTTTTAGTGAATAAACCTTGTCGTGACCACCTAGTCCGAAGAAAAGCATGACTTCATCTATCTTGTGAGACACTGAAAAGTCTCTGGTAGAGTTCGATAGGAATCTCAATAATGGAAGACCCATGCAGATGTCCCCTGTCTTACCATACAGGCTGTGCCGGGAAAGTGAACTCACCTCTAGATCTTTTCGCATGCTTTTTTGTCTTTAAGGTGTAGACATATCCAATGTTTTCTAATCCCGGAAAGAGGATAGGTAAAACTCAAAAAAGCTGACCCCTTTCCACCAGCCACTAGTATTTCAAACAATCGATTCTTTGTGAGTCTACGCTAAGACACGGAGTGCGAAGGCTCAAATAGAACGTCTTATGGCCGATATAACACTTCATTCTGTTTGTGTATCAAAACTATGTGAGTGTGGGAGAAAGAGGGGGATATTTTATTATGCCAATTTCTGTCACGCATTGCTCATTTTTTGGTTCTTACTGATGTAACGGAGTTTGAAAATTGAAATTTATTTATCTTCTTTAAAGCATTTAGGACTAGGGTTTAGATCTATATGTATTTAATTTTCGTGATACTTAAAATAAATAAATAATTTTAAAAAAAGACGTTACAAAAAGAATTCTTTAGATGCCAGATTGGTTGGCAATGATGTCTCTCTTTTAACCACTTGTGCACTAGGGTAGGCAAACCCATTTTCCTTATTGATGCTGAAAGGGTTAACCCATTGATTGTCCGAGACATTGATTTGCACATGTACAGCTTTAACAGGCTTAAAGGGAAACTATAGTGCCAGGAACACAAAGATGTATTCCTGGCACTACAGATCTCTCTGCTTCCCCCTCCCTCACAAGCGGTAAATAAAGGGTTAATAAAGCAGAGCTCCCTGTACCCCGACTGGGTACCTCCGCCAAGGACCGCTTCCTAGCTAGAACAGGGGACAAACCGCAGCACTTCTGCCCACAGTCGCCGTGGCTTGTTTGGGGCCCTGGAGCCGAATTGGGAATTAGCTTTAGTCCTTACAAGGACTTTCCCAGTTGAATCTCCTGCAAGCTGGAACAGCAGACACAGGAGCAAATCTTATTTCCCTCCAATAACAGGACAACACACAGTTTTGGAGTATAAGCAGGAATAGCAGTTTAATGTAGGCACACTGCCTTTTATACAAGTTCCCCAAGGTTGACGCCCAGGTGGACCTTGTTGGGCACAGGACACAAAGTATACAAGCCAATCAAAACAATGTAAACAATGTCCTATGGGGTAATAGCAAAGCGTGAGGACGTCCAGCATCAGATACCGGACCAAGATTCCGTTTCAATCCAGGAAGCGCCTCCAGTGGCTGTCTAGTAGACAGCCACTGGAGGTAGACTTAGTGCTGTAATGTAAACATTGCAGCTTCTATGGAACTGCAATGTTCTACATTGCAGCATTATGTGCAATAGGTACACTGTACCCAGACCACTTCAATGAGCTGAAGTGGTCTGGGTGTCTATAGTGTCCCTTTAAGTGATATAAAGTCCTGTAGTATAACACAATTCATTACATTAACATGTGAGCTTAACTTCTGTGGCAGTTAACGTATTTGAAGGGCTATTAAAGGGTAATATTCTGGAATTAATTGGAAAGAATATTAACAAAAATCAGCATGGTTTTACTAAAGATAGGTCATGTCAAATTAACCTAATTACATTCTACCAAAAAATTAGTAGAAGTATAGATCAGCGTGTTGCAGTGGATCTACATGGATTTTGCCACGGTATTCAATATGGTTCCACACAATAGGCTAGTGTTTAACCTATAAGAAATTGGTCTAGGTGTAAACTCTTGGGCTTAAAATTAGAGTACACAGTGTTCTCATTAACGGCACATTTTGAAGTTGGACAAAATTGTTCTGGGGCTGCTTCTATTCAACATATTTATGAATGATCTTGAAATGACACAAAACTCTGTAAAGTAATACAATGTGGGAAGGATATTACTTTTGATAAATTGGGGGACTGGCACTCAAATGGCAGATTAGACTTAATGTAGATAATTGCAGAGTTATGTTCTTTACATTGTAGTAAAGAATGTACAAGCAACTTATACCCTAAACATTAGTAAACTAGGGGTAACAACACACAAGGAGGATTTGGGAATTGGCACAGACAACAAACTAGGCAGTTGCAATGTCAATCAGCAGTTGCTAAGGCCAGTACGGTTTTGTCATGTATAAAAAGGGATATTAATTCTCAGGATGAAAATATAATTTTGCCTCTTTGTAAATCACTGGTAGAATCACATCTTGAATATGCTGTGCAATTTTGGGCACCTGTTCTAAGTGCAGAGGCGGCTACAAAATTAATAAAAGGAATGGAGCATTTTAGTTTTAAAGAAAGGTTAACAAATTTAAGTCACTTTAGTTTAGATAAACAGCGCCTCGGAGGGGATATGATAGCATTATACAAATATATTCAGGGCCAATACAAATCATTGTCTGGAAATCTATTCATAAACAGAACTATACATAGGACACGAGGTCATGCGTTTAGGGTTTTATTTTTGTCTCAATCCACAAGCATATGAGATACATACAGCAACATATTATTCAGAGGATAACACAAAATAACATGGAAGTACGTTGCACAATAGCAATTGTGCTAGAGTTTGTTTGTGTAGCACGAGGAAATCAATGCCCCTGGGCAAGACAGTCAGTTAGACTACAGGTTATGCACTGGCATTAGTAATAGACGTAAGTGTATGCTAATTAGCAGGAGGCATAGACCTGCACTGATAGAACAGTGCAAAAATAAATTATATGTATAACCTATAATGAAATAAAAAGCTGTAGGTCTGTACACAGGCAATATGCCACGTGAACGGGTTACGATAAAGGATATGAAGACTATACTCTAGTATAGCAGTTGCAAGACCTTTAAGAAATGCTGGAGTCAGCTCCCTTAGAAATGGTAAGTCACTTAGCCAATTCCTTTCTGAGTGGCCTAGACTGGGGCCAGTAGAATATAAGGGTAAAGGGGCAAAGCCTGACTGACAGGCAGACCAGAAGTGCTTAACAGGAGCTCCCGCACCTGGCAACGAATATCGGGGTGCAATCCCTGACTAAGGGCACGTCTTGACCACAGCCTTCACTAATCTTTCCCACAGGACGCTGCTGTGACTGGCGATAACTTACACGGCCACCTCCGACTCTGGACTATCCAAATCGAGGCTTGTGGCCTACACGAAGAAGAGTCACGGAGAGGGGGCCGCTCTCCTGGTTCTTTAGTGTATCACCTCTCCCCCCCAACTGGACCGGCGGGGGTTATCCCGGTCCCTGCTGATCAGCCCCACTCACCACACTGAACAAAAGCAACTGAAGCCGCACTGGCGCAAGCTACGGCACCCTCGAGCAAAATGGCGGATGCGCCTTTTCCTCACAAACCTCAGCAACAGCCTGAAAAGCTAGAGGGGTGTGTCACAATGGACCGTATGCTGAAGCTCTTCACTCGATTCTGGGCGCAACTGGAGGCCCGAGCTGAGGCGGCAGCACCTGGAAGCCAGGAGAGTGGACAGGGGAGAACAGATGGCGAGGCGATTGACCCCCCTCCGGGCACAGCCCTCCTACAAGTTACTAAGTCTCCCACTCTACGCCCGACTGGGCTGAGAGTCACCAGGGATGTACCCTGACCGCACCACCTATGAAGGCAAAAGACCCTACGCCACAAGCGACGACCGACCACCCAGGGACTTTGCCGCATCCCAGTAGGGAAGGACCTGGACTCTGAAGCTGCATATACCATGAAAAGCTGCATGTACCGTCATTGTGAGACCCACAGTCCATGGTACAGAGATACAGGCCCTCAATAAGGTCCAGGGCTGGAGGGAGGCCATGCTTAGCCCCTGCCCTAGACTACTTCATGGCAGCCTCCATATGTTCTCATATGTTCCCATGTCTTGGTGTTAGCTGACACTGGACTTTCCATCCAGGGCCCAGTGAAAAACAGGCTTGCACCTTGTCTTCCTCTCAATAAAAGCTAGATCAGTCTCAATAAAAGCTGGAGTGTTGGACTGGAGTGGAGAATGGTACCGACGTATCTCACATAGCAGATCTACAAGTGCCGATTATATATGATTAGACACTCCCTTCCTCTTCATCCTCTCCCAATGCTGTTGCACCACAGTACAATGCTCTTAAAGTTTTACAAAAAATCTTTTACCAAGCATCTGTTAACGGCAGCAAAATCTCTTATACCCAACAATAAGGAAAAAACAATCGGCACCCACTCTACAGCAGTGGATGGCTAGGGTAGAAGAAAGTGTTGTATACAAACATGGACACTATGGGTAGATTACATCGAAGCTAGGCATATATAGATGACTAAGACCACACTACTCCCACCCACCACCACCACCTTTTTCTCCTGCCCCTCTCATTTTTATTTTCTCCTTCCCTAAAGTTTCCCAATTAAGTTTTGGGAATTGGTAGAGGGGCTATTGTACTAGTTAAACAATGATAATTCCGTCTTGTACACAGTGTCTGATCTTTACTGCATACATTTTCCATAACACGACTTTTAATAACGATTGGTAAAAAAAAAAATTTTTAAAACAACAACTGGATGAATACTTGCAAAACTATACTATTCAGGGATATAATTTTTAATATGTGGGGTAACAACTTATTGGAGATAAGAGATCAAGCTGCCGCTCTGGGGTCAAGAAGGAAGGTCAATCTGATTAAAAACAGCATTTTATGAAAACACTGTATTATTTATCAAACACCAACATATTTAGCAATGCTATACGATGTCATGTTATTTTCAATAGGTTGCTGTTTGTCATTGCATGTGTCCAAAACCCAGCGACTGCATTGTGCAATCTTTGTCCTGTCTTGCAAATGATTCCTAGAATGACAGAAATGGTTTTGCAATCTAATATTCTGAATCTAATAAATCGGATGTTCGTTGTGAATATGATATAATGTTTCACTGCAGATCAACAGGCAGGCAGTAAAGGGTTTTTAACGTCATCCTTCTGCAGGAGGTGGTCTCTGTGCCTGGCACACCTCAACTGACCCCTGTGAATTCCAGAACAATTTCAGGATCGCTTTCATCACCTCTTCCCTTCTGTTTTCTACACAAATTTAATATTCATGGTACAGAATGTATCACCCTTTCAACACTCCATTCCAGATGATACTCCTCCCAGCTCACTGCCCTACATCCTTCACTCACCAACTACTAGTCTACCTGTCAGTGTGCATACTCTATCGAACAGCTGTTACCCCCTCACTCCCCAAAATGCCTGGAATTCTTACCTAGTACATCTTTACAAATAATATCCTATTATCTGCGTCCCCCTCTTCACTTTATATCTTAAAGACTAACATTTTCATACCACTGTCACCTCGCTGGAATTTACACTATTAACTTAAACACTCAAGATAACCTGGAACTGGTGTTAACAATTTTTTTTTCATGAGATGCCTAATTTTATCGCTTGACAGGAGGCTTCATAGATTGCATTCTTTCTTTACGCCACCTCCGAAAGCAGCAGACTATGATAATACAAAATCGACCAATCACAAGTCAGAAAGAGCATATCATTGTCAGAACATTAATGTCCACTTAATGTACTCTCCTTTCAGGGTTATTTGTACTGCTCTGGGTTATACTGTTTATATTGTTTCTCTGTATGTGATTTCTACCCTGTTACTGTGTCCGGGTTATTTCCTGTTACAGTGTCTATTTGACACCCCGCCAAGTCTCGCGTAGTTTAGAGAACCATCCTGTTTTCCCCTCATCTATGTTATTGCGCACCTTTAGCCGTTAGGGTGATTTTTCTGCTTGATTATACTGCTTTGGACCGTGCTGAATTCACTTGGGGCCTTCCTCAGTCTGGCTTGTGGCTTTGCGCGGATCCGGCAGCCATATTGTGGCTCCCATGGCGGCCATACTGGTATTCGCATATAGCAATGCATCAATATAAAGGGATGCTGCTTGGTGTAGCGAGGCATTTTTTTTCTGCGTATGCGCAATATACTTCCATTGCCTTCCTATGGCAAACCACTGGATTGGCTGAGATCATCGAAATTGCAGATCTAAGCCACGGAGGTGGAACTATAGCAAGACGCGCGGCGTGGAGGAAAATGAGAGAAAACTCACCTTTTTACTGCACAGACAGGAAGGGCAGTAACCTAAATGGTTAACATGACCACCATTTCAAGTTTTAATTTTCTCTATCTCCTCTTCATAAGCTCTGAACGTTGTTTTTCCTTTTGTTTTCCTCTCCCTCCCTCCCTCCATTTTACTTTTACACAACATAAAAAGTCACACTTTTCTTTCTATCTCCATGTTACCAGCCCTCCTTGCTGCCCATCACCACGCAATACTTTTCTCCATTTACAACTCTCTTCTCCTTATTTCCCCCCTCTCTACTCTCCCTTTTCCCCTCCATCCACTTCAACTTCCCCTTCTCATTCTTGTCTGCAATTCAACAAAGCAATTGTTGATCTAAACTCTGCATATTACTTTTAAAAACCAAAAGTATAAAAAAAAATAGCCGCATGACTACTTCTAACGCTCACCCACTACTAACACTCGAGGCCGATTAAAGCCACCCCCTTCCTCTCAACTGGAACATAAGTGAGGGGTATACTCCCACCCTTAAAAAGCTGGTTCTTAGGCCCAAATCACCACGCCGCTTGCCAATGTATAATACATTGTTACAGTAAGGGATCTTGCAGTACCTGTTAGTAATTATCGTGTTCCATTGCTAAATCCTTGGCCAGAGAGCAGGGATTACATCGGGGGTTTGCTATTTAACCCCTTTTCAGGCAGAAGAGTTTCAGCAATGCGTTTAAATACTTTTCTGGCAATAAGGGAGCCCTTTTCTGCTGGGCTCTTTGGAATGTGTCCTAATTTTTTATTTATTTTTTTGTATACTGTTTTTTTTTCTTTTTTTCTTCATATACACTGTTATATAGTAAATGATTGTAACTCTTGCTTCTATGTTTATATGAAAAAAATATATCTTTCCTGCTGAGTGCTATATATCACCAGATCAGCTCTACACTTCGGGAGACTGGCAGGACTGGCTGATGTCTAGCCAGACCCAAAGTTAAATATGCCTGTAAGCTGCATGCGGAGGAAAGGATTTAAAGAAATGTAGCTGCTGAGGGCAAGGAGATTTTTCAATGGATTTGTACCTGCTACTGTTAACAAGGGAATGATTCCAAAATAGGCAAAGGGAAGGAAAAGAGGTCCATTAGAATTGGGCAGAAGATTAAAGGGTCACTCTAAGGCTGCATATACAGAACTCTGCTTCTGGAGGTGTAACTCTACTTTGGCAAAGTCCTTAGCAGCCCAGAACTAGAGTTCCTAACTGCTAATGTGAATTCTGTGCATAAAAAGCCATAGTATGATGGCGACAAACGACCAATCACAGCAGCGCCTCCCTACCCCCCGCGCTACGCGTGACTTCTCTCTTAGCCTGACCTTTGGGGATGTCCCATCTCCGATGGAGAATCTGGGTGCATCGTAGGTGAACTTTGCTTTCATTTCTGGGGGAAGATTATGCCAGCAAGGGTTACTACATCCAAAAACAGTGTTTTCTGTAACCCTTTAAAGGAATGATCAAATCTATTTTCAATGTTTCGAGAAGACTTGGATTGGGCAGGATAACTTTATAATTAGTGATGATCAGGAGAAGGAGAGGGGCTTCAGCAAAAGATGGTCTAGCCACTGGTTTTGAGCTAAGTAACCTTTTTCATTTTAGACATGCAGTAGGGAGATCTAAACCAAAAATAACATAGGAACACACTGTTACAAAGAAACATTAGAGTGTTCCTTTAATTTTATCAGCAGAAAAGGCCTGTTTCTTTTTCTTTTTCTTTTTTTTAATGTTCTCAACGGAAAACCAGCTCGATCAGCTGCCTGCAAAGGGTTGCATATGAATAGAAAATGTCTAAAATAGAAAACTCTAAAATGGGTACTTTTAATAGAATCAGAAGCTGTACAGTTATTGTTTTTATTGTTTTTATTTATTTTTTTTAATATCAACAGTATTGAAGAAAACTGTTCCAGTTTCCTTCTCTTTTTCATATTTTAAAGCTTTGGGTTGACCATCAGCAATCTGTAAATATTTTGTGGTTAGTAAACTGAAAAAAATACAAAGAGATCTTGAATTTTGGAGTCCTCATGATGGTTTTATATGAGGAAGAAGGGACACATTATGAAATAAAACCAAGAAGGATAGACGTGTCCCTGGAAGTAAACTGGAAAACCAATAGTCCACTAGCCAGAAAGGATATGAAAGAAGTTTAAAAACGCCAGAATATAAAACAATGTATCACCTATAACAATTTGCTTTAATACCTCCCTAGTTGCCTTTGAGTATGTCACAAGTTTACATATAACTACAATCATGAAACAATTTGGCAGCACATTTTAATAAACACCTGGGAGCCCAGGTGTACATATTCACAGCCAGATGACATCCCATAGAGTTCTTGTGCAATCCGCACAGACGACCCATCGAGGAATGAAGACAGACAAGAAACAAGTCAAATAATTTTTTTCCGAGTGGCTACTGGACTAAACGAGCAGCTTTAATTAAAAGTCCTAGATATTCGCAAACACTTTGTAAAGGAAGCTTTTGCAAGACTTTAATTTCCCATCACTCGAAACAGATTAAAAGGACACTATAGTCACCGGAACAACTACAGTATCTAGGAAGCGAGAGATGAAGAGGTCGTGGACAGCAGTGGGTTTTGTAATATTGCAAACAGAGCGTGCATTCCAGAGGGCAGTATTAAAGGACCAATATAGTGCCAGGAAAACATACTCGTTTTCCTGGCACTATAGTGCCCTGAGGGTGCCCCCACCCTCAGGGTCCCCCTCCCGCCCGGCTCTGGAAGGGGGAAAAGGGGTTAAACTTACCTTTTTCCAGCGCGGGAGCTCTCCTCCTTCTCTCCTCCACCGTCGGGTTGCATGCACAAAAAGCATGCATTCGCAATATAAAAGCATTCAAAATGCTTTCCTATGGATTTTGCTCACTGTGAAAATCACAGTATACGCTCTGGTGGTTGTCAATGAGACAGCCACAGAGGAAATGAAGGAAAACATAGCAGTTTCTCTGAAACTGCTATGTTTATTAAAAAATGGGTTAACCCTAGCTGGACCTGGCACCCAGACCACTTCATTAAGCTGAAGTGGTCTGGGTGCCTAGAGTGGTCCTTTAAAGGAGGTTTTAGAGGAAGAGTAACAAGAGATGTGTATGAGGTTGGTGTGGTTCCTTGAGTTAGTATGTGCTGGGTGTGCTGAGATGGGACCGGGGTTTGGAGAGACATCACCAGCTGCTAGGAGCAGAAGGATAGAAAGGAAGTGAAGGTGGGAGTAGGATTTGAATGTTTTGTAAGAGGGTATGTATATAGAGGATTTGGGAGGAGTTAGGCTGGAAAGGTGTATGCCAAGAGCAGAGAGGGATGAATACAGAGGGGAGGGGAGTAAAGTCTAAGTAATGAAGATGGTGTTGCCAGGGACGGATGAGCAGAAGGATAGGGATATTTTAGTAATGAGAGAAGTTAGTGTGAAATTGAAAAATAGAAAGGAAAACATTATTTAGAGAACATGTGTTTTGTTATATAGATATGAAGATTATACATGTGCGCATATATAATCATAGACATATATATATATGCCTATAAGTGCTTAAACCATTAAACCATGGTTAAAGATGCAGTTTGTTAACAGAGGGATTTAAGGTAAGAAGAGGTTTAGTGACTTGATTGGTGTGTTTTGAAAACCAGCTGATCTGCACTATCTATGAGTATGGTAATGACCACGGGGTGGGGTGGCAGCCTTCCAGAGATGATACCTCTGCTTAGGCTTTTCTGCAGTGTTTGGCTGCTTGTGAGTACTGGGTGTTGCTAATCAATGCTGTTATTTGGGGCCCAATCTGAAATATAAAGTCTGGGCTTAGAAGGAAAAAAAAAAAAAACACCATTATGGGTGGGGAGACGTGGAGATATTGAGATACTTAGAGATGAAAAACCAGCGGAGATAACATTTGGGATAAACAGATGTGAAGGATCAGATAGGTGAAAGTTATAAACAGTGAACATAAATTTACAAGACTATCAGTGAAAGGAGTAACACTAAACAAACAATTAACAAAAAAGTCATAAAGAATGTACACCATTCAATGCAATGGATATAAAGCTATATATGTCTGTCCTCACCACATGGTTTATTTTTAAATACAATGTTACCATATTGCTTCATCTTAACGTGTAGCCAACTGGCCTTGTGCCCAGGCATTACGAAGTGTGCCGTCAGTTGTAATAAAGCGAATGCACAGTATAGCTCTTATATGTATGTTGATTTGTATCATTCTTTTTTTATTTGTTTAAATGGATAATATTGTGCCAGGAATACAAAGCCGGGGCGCATTAGTCCTCCCCATAGGAAAGCATTAAATCAATGCTTTCCTATGGGGAAAAATCTGACGCTGGGTGTCCTCGTGCAGAGTGTGTGGACGTACAGCGTCAGATACCGGACTGAAGGTCCGTTTCAATCCAGGAAGCCCTCTAGTGGCTGTCTAGCAGACTTAGAGCTGCATTGTAAACATTGCTGTTCTAGGGAACTGCAATGTTTAACATTGCAGTGCAAAGTGCAATAGGGACACTGCACTCAGACCACTTCAATGAGCTGAAGTGGTCTGGGTGCCTACAGTGTCACTTTAATAGAGCAGATTTAACTTTTCTCTTTCCTTTATCAGATTGTGTTATTATTGCACGCCAAAGCCTTAAAACCTTGCAACCTTACACTTTATCTGACTTTTTGATGTATAAATATCTCTACCTATAGTTGTCTTCACCATTTTAATTAGTAGGGTTTTTTGACTTTTTTAGAGTATCTTGAAAAAAGTCCAGTTGAGTGCAAATATTGATTAAACATTAATTAAAACACTTTAGTCCCACAACTCTATCAGGGTTACTCACTAACGTAAAGATTCCTGATTTTATAGCCACATCCACCACTTCTTGTCTACCACCACAATGTCAGGTTGGTTGGCCAGTACTTGCTTGCTGTATCTTGAAGTCCCACAGGAACTTAGACCTGTCATTCTCAACTACCCTTTGTGGTAACTCTCATCTGGGCTTAGGGAGGTCCAGCCCCATATTCTGAGCAGATGTTTCGGTGCATACAATCTAATTCCATTTGTGACACTAGCTTCCTCTTGAACGCACAGCCGATGTGTAACCAGCTGTTTTGTATTAGGGTAAATGACGGACTCTTATTCATCCATAGTTCCCACATACATTTCATGTAGCCCCTCTCATTGGGTCTCCTGTTGGAGTAGCATTGAAATAGGCCTAGGTTCTCGTTTAGTGTCCAGAACGGTTTGTTCCAGTAGCCCACTTATCGTCAGATTGCCCGGGTTCTCTTGCATCTGCCGCAGACCTTGTTAATCCGGGCAACGTCCGAGCCAGCATGACTCTCTCTTTGTTCATTGTAATCTCATATTATCAGCAAAATCAGCATGGTTTTATGAAGCACAAGTCATGTCAAACTAACTTGACTGCGTTCTACGAAGAAGTAAGTAGAAGTATAGATCAGGGTGTTGCAGTGGATGTGATCTATTTGAATTTTGCCAAGGCATTTGATACAGTTCCACACAATAGATTAGTGTTCAAAGGAAATCGGTCTAGATGAAAATGCTTGTTCTTGGGTAGAACATTGGCTTAAAAATAGAGTACAAAAAAATTGTTGTTAATGGTAAATTTTCAAGCTGGACAGAGGTGGCAAGTGGTGTCCCTTAGGGGTCTGTTCTGGGACCCCTTCTATTTAACATGTTTATAAATGATCTTGAAGAAAGCATTGAAAGTCAGTGTTTGCAGATGACACAAAACTCTGTAAAATAATACAATGTGAGCAAGATATTACATTGCTTCAGAGGGATTTAGATAGACTGGAGGACTGGGCACTCAAATGGCAGATGAATTTTAATGTTGAAAAATGCAAAGTTATGCACTTTGGGGTAAAGAATAAACAAGCAACGTATACCCTTAATGGAAGCAAATTAGGGATAACAACACACGTAAAGGACTTGGGAATTGTTATAGACAACAAACTATGCAACAATGTGCAATGTCAATCAGCAGTGGCCAAGGCCAGTAAGGTATTGTCATGCATGAAAAAGACATTCATTCTAGAGACGAGAATATAATTCTGCCTCTTTATAAATCGCTGGTAAGACCACATATTGAATATGCTGTGCAATTTTGGGCACCTTTTCTAAAGAAGGATATTATGGCACTAGAAAAAGTGCAGAGGCGGGCTACAAAATTAATAAAAGTAATGGAACATATCAGCTATGAAGAAAGGTTAACAAATTTAAACCTATTTAGTTTAGAAAAACGTCACCTGAGAGGGGATATGATAACATTATACAAATATATTCGGGGCCAATACAAACCATTGTGTGGAAATCTGTTCACAAATCCGACTTTACATAGGACACGAGGTCATGCGTTTAGACTGGAGGAAAGAAGATTTCGTCTAAGGCAAAGTAAAGGGTTTTTTTTTACTGTAAGAACAATAAGGATGTGGAATTCTCTGCCTGAAGAAGTGGTTTTATCAGAGTCCATACCGATGTTCAAACAGCTACCAGATGCATACTTGCAAAAACAGAATATTTAAGGATATAATCTTTCAATGTAGGGTAATAACTGCTTGATCCAAGGATAAATCTGTCTGCCATTCTGGGATCAAGAAGGAATTTTTTTCCTAGCTTGTTGCAAAATTGATGGTGTGCTTCAAACTGTTTTTTTTTTGCCTTATTTTGGATCAATAGCAAAAAACAAAAGTGAGGAAGGCTGAACTTGATGGACGCAAGTCTCTTTTCAGTTATGTAACTATCTATGTAATATTATTGAGGTGAGCAGGGTATATATCGCTAGGGACACTTACTGGTTTAGTGGGCGGACCCGGTTTTAAACGTGGGGCTCCCAGTGCTAAGGCAGTGACATTAATACGATGTTAGAGTAGATATTGTAGCAGTATTAGTCCATTAGTCCAGTGATGCAGATGCATAGATAGATAAATCCAAAAAAGATAGCACTGTAAGTCTTACTCAAAAGAAATAAAATCTAACTTACATTTTATTTAAACTGAAGTTTTAAAAGTAAAACTTGCGTCAGGATACACATTTCTATGTGTATTGCATCTCACCAAAGGCTCAGTACACGCTCTCAGGTTTAAATCAATTATCACCAATTTAAAGGAACACTCTGTTTTAATTTCGTCATAAGAAATAGAGTCAATCTCTGCGTTTAGCAATCATTCTAAACAAGATTTAGCTACATTACAATTAGGCCATTCTCCCCTTTTCAAATTCAACAACCAAAGTCTCTAAACCATTACCAACACTTTTCAACATATAACAAATATCCCAAGCATTACCAAACAAAGTTCAGATTTGCTTATGGGTAGAACAATCATTGCATCCATTTAAAATTGTTTATCAAAAAGATGCAAATTATGCCAGGTTATAGGTCTGGCCGTCAAACTGTGATATAATAACAAGGCCTACAAAACCGCTATTTTGTTTAGGTTTTTTTTTTTGTTAACCCCTTGATCTCTACATACTGACCTCAAGATTTAGTTAAATACCAAATTTAAACTTGGTTTTAAGCTACTAATTTCTAACTTTCACCGTGGGACTCTCCAAAATGGGTAAGACATTTTTGGAATTTAAATGAAAACAAACACACAATACCAGGTGAAGTCTACAAACTATTTGTTTTTAAAAATAAAATCGAGTCTGGGATCGTGATTTAGGCCTAAATTAGAGCTATGGACAGTTGAAAACATTGTTACAGTTACCTGAGCTTATGCAAACATATATGTATGATCTTAGTGAAGATATGGCTCGTCGAATGCTTAAAGTATACTTAATATAGTGCTTTATTAAAGGGTCTCTACCCAATTTTTTAAAATCACTGTCTAGCAGATATACCCCCAATGAAAACATACATGCATTTAATTATGATGCATTTCTTCTGTGGGTATATCGTAAAACTGCTTGCAAACGCTGCAGATCTTTTGTCTGCAGTCTTTGCAATCCCTTTCCTTCTAACCCCGCCTAGACTTTCTGTAGCTGTCCAATCGCAGACTTCCCAATGCAGCTCTATGGGAAGTAATAGCAAGGCAGGTGCTCTGGGCAATTGCTGCCTCTTGAGGTCAGCTGCACTGAGCTAAACAAACCAGGAAGTAACAGGTCCAGCTGTCTAATTGAAAGCCAGGGGGAGTAAAGGGTTAATTTATAAAAATGCCAATTTCTGTTGAAATCTGAACTTTTGAAAATAAAATAAAAAAGAGGACACACTTCACACATAAAGAACTTCGGCAAGCTAAAATGATTTAGGGGTCTGTAGTGTCTCTTTAAAGGGACACTATAGTCACCTGAACAACTTTAGCTTAATGATGCAGTTTTGGTGTATAGAACATGCCCCTGCAGCCTAACTGCTCAATCCTCTGCCATTTAGGAGTTAAATCCCTTTGTTTATGAACCCTAGTCACACCTCCCTGCATGTGAGTTGCACAGCCTTCCATAAACACTTCCTGTAAAGTGAGCCCTATTTAGGCTTTTTTTTTGCAAGTTCTGTTTAATTAAGATTTTCTTATCCCCTGCTATGTTAATAGCTTGCTAGACCCTGCAAGAGCCTCTTGTATGTGATTAAAGTTCAATTTAGAGATTGAGATAGAATTATTTAAGGTAAATTACATATGTTTGAAAGTGAAACCAGTTTTATTTTCATGAATGCTCTGTCAATCATAGCCAGGGGAGGTGTGGCTAGGGCTGCATAAACAGAAACAAAGTGATTTAACTCCTAAATGACAGTGAATTGAGCAGTGAAATTGCAGGGGAATGATCTATACACTAAAACTGCTTTATTTAGGTAAAGTAATTTAGGTGACTATAGTGGTCCTTTAATACTTGTTATTGCTTATATATATCGGTGATCAAGACTGCTTAAATGTCGAAGTTGCATTTGCCATACTAAGTGTTGACCAACCCTAGTTTAAGGAATTTGATAGCATGGAAGGAGACATGGGTTTGGGCACAGAGGCTTAAAATGGTTACTATGGGAACAATCTGGGAGCTCTGCCAAGCCAGATATTTCCGAATTCTCTTATGCTTCATCTCCTTATTAGATCTCCTAATCATATCTGCAATGATGTAACACATTGCCGTGCTCAGGAAACCGGGTAAGTGAACTTCAGATATAAATAGCCTTTATTTAAATAAAAAGACACTATACTACAAAAGCGAGGGGTATAAGTGTCCAGAAGGAGTGGTTCGGGCAGAAACTCTTTTTTTCTAACGATGTATTGATTTACAATATCCGCACTCCAGATGTTGCAGACTACATATCCCTTCATGCTTTGCCAGCATTATGGCTGTAAGAGGTCATGTTTCTGGGACCTTGTAATAACAGGACTCTAGTTTATTTTATTCTAGTTATTTATTAAAGGAATACTATAGTCACCAGAACAACTACAGCTTAATGTAGTTGTTCTAGTGAGTATAGTCAGTCCCTGCAGGCTTTTTAATATAAATATTCAGAAAGGGCAGTGTTTACATTAAAGCCTAGAGACACCTCGAGTGGCCACTCCTCAGATGGCTACTAGAAGTGCTTCCTGGGGCAGTACTGCACACTGCGCAGTACTTCCATTAAGTGTCTCCACCCTCTGCATGGAAACACTGAACTTTCTTCATAGAGATACACTGATTCAATGCTATTTTCAATTCAATTCTATATGAGGAGATGCTGGTTGGCCAGGTTGGTGTTTGGCCCCGCCTCCTTGTTGATTTCAGCCTATCCAATGCTTTCCGTATCGGAATTGGCTGAGATCATCAATTCTGATTATGTCAGCCAAATGTTGGTTTTAACACTCTGGGGCCAAGAATACATGTTTAAGTTGGTGACCCTATAGTGTTCCTTTAACTATGTGCAGATTTCTTTTGATTAGTCTGCAAAAAATTTTTTATAAATAAATGAACAAAAAAACAGAAGCAAAAGCCAGTTTGGTGGCAATTCATTTTTTTTTTTTTTTATTAATATGCATTTGATTTTATTATTTAATAACTGACTGCTATATTTCGTACCGCGTTCTGATTACATCTCTGCTAACATTTGTTTATTTTGTTCCAAAAAGCACAATTGGTGTTATTTACCCAAATTAGAAATCCAGAATCAATTGGAAAAACCTACTGAATATCTGTGGTTTATTTAAATCTTTATAAAAAAATAAAAATAATATTTATATAAAATATTCTGCTCAATGTGCCTCTTTACAGTTTTTTTGCCCTCAAATATCTCAAGTCCTCTGTGCATGATTGAAACCCACAAAAATCAATTTCATGTGTATGAAATTGTCTATACAATCACACATTGAACAATGGTTTGTGAGACAGTGATAGACAATCAGTTTTGCAGTCAAAAATTTTTTGGGAATGTGTAATGACGCCGTTATTTTATTCGTTAATGTTTTTCTTTTTGCTATTGTACTCTGATGCTTTGAGTGCTTTTCCTAATGTGCTTGAGTATTTTTGATAAGACGTATCTGTTTGATATAAACAAAGAATCTATAGTTGTCTTTAGTGTCTAAACATTATAGGACTTAGAGTTTTGGACTATATGATTTGGCACAAGCATAGATAAAGGGAAACTCCTTTACCTGCACTAATATGTATAATAATAAGTTTAAAGAGGAATTGTCCGTTCTTTGCTTTTAGCACAACCATATATCTAATTAAAGTCAGCTAATGGTTGGGCTAAAAAAAAAATGAAAACTCAATTTCTTTCTTAATAAATTACTTCTTTGTATATTTACTTACATACTTTGCTAGCACGAATGTACAGAATTTCTCCATCAGACGCTAAAGCATTCGTGTACGTGTCTGAGGCATCATGGGACAGCAGAGAAGTAAAGTAGAGGTAAGTACGCAATTTAATTTACTTCTGCTACATTACTTACACCAGTAAAATGCTGAAAGAGCATTTAGTTTGGTGAAGGAATGAGGAATTGTCACTTCTCTTCTGCCTTAATGGTATCTTGAATTTGTTGGAATGAACTCCATGTGCACATGATGTTGACATTTGCTTATGTTGCACCAATACATTCATTTAAAGTATGAAGTTATCTCTGCTGTACCCCTGACCCCTGCACCTCATCGGGGCAAATATCCCAAAATATGACAGAGACACTCAAAGAGAACATCTGATAGGCGCAACATGGCAGCATTGGATTGGCTGAGGTCATCACGTTTGATGATCTTAGACAAGGTGCCAGCTGCAGAGTAAGCACCGCGATGTGGCATAAAAGTTAAAGAATCAGTTGTACCTCCACCAGACCACCTGGAAACAATAACCTAACACAACAATACCAGAAAGCGCACCGCAGGGTGCTGGGGCAAGAGGTTCCAAAGCGATGCAGGTGACGAAGCCTTAGCATAAGATACAACATCAAACCAGGCAAACACAGATAACAGCACATAAAGTTGCTCCCTAAGTAGGGTAAAAATATAAGACACAGGTTTAAGAACTGTGACTTCGTTTGTTAGCTCGCCCCGTTCTCCTATAATTAGGAGATAATACATGCACTGAAAAGTTTGCTCTTAAGTTGACCTGCGCGTCTCACACTGTAGCCTTCTTCGATTTCCATATCTGATGTAAACTACTTAATAAAAACAGATCCCCCCCCCCCCCAAAAAAGTTAAATAATCTACCTTTTTAACACTTTTGGGTGCTATAGTGTTCCTTTAAGCATGTCAGAAATGAGCTTGCAGGTTGCAGAGGGTTGAGCACTACTTCTGGCATTATTTCTCTCATGTATTGCTGTTTAATGGGCACTTTATTTAAACAATTTATGTCATCTTCCCTTTTCCCTAACACTACTTTTATTCCCTCTATTTTTCTCTATGGATTGTTTGCAAGCACACTTTTTGAGATGCTACATTTGAAATAATGCACTGATCAGGTACCACATTAAAACCACCGACAGGTAAAGTAAATAACATTGATTATATCGTTAAAGTGGTACCTGTCAAGGAGTGCCCAAGATGATGCCTGTCCATGTACCACCTACCTAGAGATTGTTGAAGACCATGTTCACCCCTTCAAAGAATGGTGTTCCACGATTTTTCAGGTATTGTTTGAGGAACATGACAAAGAGTTCAAGGTGTTGCCTTGGCCTCCAAATTCCCCAGATCTCAATCCAATTGAACATCTGTGGGATGTGCTGGAACAACAAATCCGATCCATGGAGGCTCCACCTCGCAGCTTGCAGGAATTAAAGGATCTAGGTGCCAGATACATCAGAACTTGTGGAGTCCATGGCTCAACGCATCTGAGCTGTTTTGGCAGCACAAGGCAAGTCGACACATCATTAGACAGGTGGTTTTAATGTTGTGGCTGATCAGTGTTTTTATGTTTATATGCATATAAAAGGTTGGCCACATGGTAGATAACCAGCTGTGAACTACAATTCCTATGACGCTTTGCCCAACATTTTCGGGGATCTACCTTTTGGCCATACACGGTGATCATTGTCTTTGTGATGAGTTTTCTTTATGGCAAATTCTACTTATAATTGTCATTTTATAATCTCTGTCCAAAAACTGCTGAATAACAAAACGTATACACAAAAAAATCATAAATGACAAAGAGATGTATGATGGGTTACTAAATCAGATGGGATTTGACATAAAGGCACTTACTTGGACTAGTCACATCACTGCTGAGCTTCCGCAGCCTGCCACTAGTTGTCCTAGTCACACCTGGAATTAAATTAAAAAAAAAAAAATTTCAGGTTATCAAGAAGAGATATATGCAGCTGTAATAAATATTAGTTAGCGTAAATTACAATCATTATTTATAATCCAGGTATTGCATGGTTTCTTGTATGGCCCTCCCCTTCTGAATTCAGCTTAAAGGAGAACTATTACTAACTACATAAAACCGATTTTCTAGAGTCCAATAAAATAAGAATACAATTTTTTTCAGGATTTCTGTATTGTTTAAAGGACCACTATAGTCATCCAGACCACATCAGCTCAATGAAGTGGTCTGGGTGCCAGGTCCCCCAGGTTTTAACCCTTCAGATATAAACAGAGAAACGGCCATGTTTACATTGCAGGGTTAATCCAACCTCTAGTGGCGAAAATCGCTTTCAGCGTGCAGAACTTCCATAGGAAAGCATTGAGAAATGTGCGTTTGAATGTACGTGTGGCTCTTGCCGCGCATGTGCATTCCGCTTCACTCAGGAGCTGACCTCGTAGGGGGAGGAGAGGTCACCAGCGCTGGATAAAGGAGCCTGGCGCTGGATAAAGGTAAGTGGCTGAAGGGGTTTTACCCCCTTCAGCCCAGCAGGAGGGGGGCCCTGGGGGGGGGGGAGGACCTAAGGGTTATAAAGTGACACTAGTTTGTTTTCCTGACACTATAGTGATTCTTTAAATATTTTTAATATAAAGAACTTTTAAAAAAATATATATATACACTTATAAAAAAGTTTAATAACATCCAACAGGACAGTGACAGCAACACTGTAAAACTCAAATATCATCCATAATGTTTCAAGTGACTGAGCTTCTTTACTCCTGATGCAGATTCACAATGGAGATCCTTTAAAAAAGCCTGTAAGGTTAATTTCTCTTAAAGTGACAGTTCACTGTTTCCTCACTCTAATAAACTCTACTAAAAATATTTACTGGGGTGAATAATGCAGCAGAGGTAAAACAAATAAAGAAAAATAAAATATACACAAATCACAAAGGGAGCAGTAATCTTACCATTTGGGTGGATTCTGCTATGATTTACGGCAGGGCTGTCCAACGTGCGGCCCTCCAGGTGTTCCTGAACTACAACTGTCTGATTGCCGCGCGGATCCCTGTCTAAATCTCGCGAGTCCCGCGGCCATAGAGCGTTGCCACGGGCAACGCTCTGCGGCCGCGGGACTCGCAAGATTTAGACAGGGATCTGAAGGGAGCTTCTGGGAAGTAAGTAACAGCTTCCTGCGGGACCTCCAGGACCGCCGGGTTTGTAATGGGCCCGGTGGTCCTGGTATGTATTATCAGCAATATCGGTATCTCTATTGGCCGATACCGGTATTGCCGAAAATACCAAATATCGGCCGATAATATCGGTAAAACTGATAATCGGTCAATCCCTACCTTACACCCACCATGTTCGAAGCTACCAACGAGCCTTAACCTACCAATACCAAGTCCAACTTAACTGTTAGTGAACTAAAACTATGCTACCGCTGAACAACCGACCTACACCCCAACCCCAACGGGTACTCAATATCAGAAAAGGGAGAGAGGGTGGAACTACAGGTAAGTGAGGAATTAGTTAAGATAAGCCCTAATCTAAAATGGCCCCTATATATATTCCCATAGCCAAAACCCCTCCCCGACTTTCTACTAGCTCATCCTAAACATTTCCCACTAGACATGTGCAATTCGTTTCGGGCCGAATATGTATTCGGACGAATTTCGGACAATTCGTACATTCGGATACTTCGGAATGTCCGAATAGCCGAAGTGCCGAATTACCGAGGTGCCAAAGTTGACGAAGTTCCGAAGTGCCGAAGCACAGTTTTCCCTAAGAACTAATATACTTACCCAGTGGAAGAAGAAGAATGTTACACTGTATACAATTTTAAATAAAAAGTATACAAACATTTGCAACACTTACAACAATCAAGTAACACACATTCATATAAAATGTAAGTTACTTTGCCAGTCAATGTAATGACAGGAATGAATAAGCAGATAACTCCCTAATTCCCACGGTATTAGGGAGCTATCTACTAAAAAGCTGAAAGACCTAAATTGGTCTTTCAGCCAAATTTACTAATACTAAGTAAAGATTACTTAGTATTAGTAAATTATGCCCCTACTCGCTATACCGTGGGGGCCCTAAAGTAAAATAAGGGGGGGGAACCAATTGTCCTCCCCCCGGCCCCCACCCATGAGCGGTGGGTGGGGGCCCTAAAGTAAAGTAATGGGGGGGACCTATTGTCCTCCACCCTGGCCCCCACCCCGAGCGGTGGGTGGGGGCCCTAAATACTAATTGGGGGGTGACCTAATGTCCTCTCCCCTGGCCCCCACCCCTGAGTGGTGGGTGGGGGCCCAAAATCAGAATGAGGGGGGAGGACCTAATGTCCTCCCCCCCTGAGCCCCACCCCTGATCGGTGAGTGGGGGCCCTAAATACTAATTGGGGGGGTACCCTAATGTCCTCCCCAATGGCCCCCACCCCTGAGCGGTGGGTGGGGGCCCTAAATATTAATTGGGGGGGGGACCTAATGTCCTCTCCCTGGCCCCCGACCCTGAGTGGTGGGTGGCGGCCCTAAATACTAATTGGGGGGAGACCCAAAGTCCTGCAGGAGCCACTAAACTAGATGTTGCTTGACACCAGGGGGGACCCAAGAAAAGCTGTCACCCCTGGCACCACAACCACTTCAGCAGGCTGGTAACGCAGCTTGCACTGTTTCTTTAAAGCAGAAATGTCAAATAAATCAAGTTAACAGATTGTAAATTGTGAATTTCTGGGAGGGTCTGATGGAATTTGGCAGCATATTTCAAAGATGTGATGCACCTCTAGAGAAATCCTAAATACATGAGTAATAAAATACATAAAGGAGGAAAGCCATAATTCATGGTTAGAAAGCAGCTGGCGATTAGATAATCTCCCAATGAGTCAAAGCAGATTTAATTATGAAAAATAAACAGAACACAGTCTTTTTCTATGTTAAATTGCTTTGTTATCAGCACTATTGAAATTATTCACTAAACTGGAAATTTGTTGAAAGTTGAGATTTTTCCATTTTGGCTATTTTGTTATAACATTTGCAATTCCCTTGCAGTTGTCTTTAAACTTTCCATTTAGTGCATGACCCGGTTTACCACTGATTTAAAGGAACATTCCACAGCCCAAATACGAATAAATAAAAATCACTGTTGAGCAGATATAACCCCAATGAAAACATGCATACATTTAATTATGCTTTTCTTTTTCATTGGGAGTATATCTAAAAACAGCTAACTCTGAAAAACACCTTTCTCTGAAGCCTTTAAAAGCCCTCCCCTTCTAAGCCCTCCCAGGCTTTCTGTGGCTGTCCAATCACAGACTTCAAAATACAGCTCAATGAGAAGTCTTTGCAAAGCAGGTGCTCTTAGCAATTGCTGCCTTCTGAGTTTAGCTTCAAACCAAATCAGGAAGTAACAGGACCTGGTTACTGATTGACAGCCAGGGGGGTGTAACAAGGTGACTTTATAAATGTGCTGATTTCTACTGTAATATGAATTGTTTGTATAATGAAAAAGAGAACACGCTGAAGTGCTTTAGGAGTCTGGAGTATCTCTTTAACTTAGCATCTTCATGCTGAGGGGTGGGCTAACCTCTCAGTACAAAGCCTACCCCTCCCTCCATGTTCAAAAGAGACTCACTAGTTAAACCTTTGTCCATTGAATGACACAGTGACTGTTATGGATGATATCACATGAAACAGTGACCATGTTGGCTCAAAGTTTCCCTTCACTCACCCAGATCATGAGCAAGATGAGGCTTAGAGTTAAAGGACCACTATAGTGCCAGGAAAACAAACTCGTTTTCCTGGCACTATAGGGTCATAAGGTCCCCCCCCCCAATCAAACCACCCATAGGAAAGCATTACTCAATGCTTTCCTATGGACGTCCAGCGTCTTCGCAAAAGCGCCTCTAGCGGCTGTCAGTGAGACAGCCACTAGAGGCTGGATTAACCCTCAATGAAACATAGTTTCTCTGAAACTGCTATATTTTCAGCTGCAGGATTAAAACTAGTGGGACCAGGCACCCAGACCACTTCATTGAGCTGAAGTGGCCCGGTGCCTATAGTGGTCCTTTAAGTGTCATCAATGCTCCTCTAAAATATAGCCTCTTCATCACTGTAATCTATCAGTCACAGCTATAATGAGTAACAGGATGTAGTAGACGTACCATGCTTCCCACACAATGTCAATGACAATGTCCCCCCTTTAGGAACCTGTTTAACCCCTTTGTCACTGAGCTATACAATGAACAAGGGGCAATACCTATTATTTCTCTTATTCACTGCAGCTGTGAGTAAGAGGGAGGTTTGATGGTAAATCTTGCCACTGTCAATTTACTTTTTTAAAATACTTTTACTATTATATCACTATTGTACTGCAGTGAAAGGCTCCCAAGTCTAGTTATTAATTTTGAGTGATGGACTTGAGGATAGGTAATAATCACTGCCCTACTCCCTTATTCACAGCCTTTGATCCATGACTACTGCCAAAACTCTCTCTGAGTTACAACGTTTTCTTAAGGTTCAGATCATTTACTATTTGCCTTTTGCTAAATACCTTCTTTCCACGTTACCTGTCTGCTATAGCATTCCATTTTTCATATCTAATAGCCCTACTGTTCGGTATCCAAACTACCAGAGTTATTCACGATCGTGTGAATTCAAAGTTAATTTTAAATTTAAGGTCAAAATAGTCAAATTCGAAAAATTTTCTAAGTTAGCCATGCTTCAGTTTGATTTTTTATTTTATTTTAGTGAATAACTCTGTATGTCTATTAATGTGTTACTTTAGGGTTCAGTACTATATTTACTGTGCTGTTCGTATGATACCTTTACCTTATATTTTCTCTATGACTCACTCACTCAGTTTATTGGAAATATAATTCACCTTGTTCCTACATTTAACATTTATTGTTCATTTACTTTGACCACAATTGACCCCCTTGAAAACCCATTGACTTTGACCTCTCAATTATTTAACATAGTTAATTATTGTCATAATTCTGTACTTTTACTACACAAGACACCATCAAAACATCTTACACTTGTCCACCTCCCAGCCAGGTGTAATCTTCTGCTAAAATCATGGCTTCCAAATAGAGACTTCAGAGTTGGACTCAACCATATAGCGTTCTATCAAGAGCCGACTAAGTGTCCTTTGGAAAGACAGCTGACAATATATATCCAACTACCTCAAATTAACTTTCTATAATTATTAAAGGAACACTAAAGGGTCAGGAACACAGACATGTATTCCGGACCCTATAGCAGTGTTTTCCACACCAGTCCTCAAGGCATGCCTACTAGTCCAGGTTTTAGGGATTACCCAGTTGTGTCAGGGTGCTTCTTTTTGTGTTGTTTTTCTAAAAACACATTAGATAAAACTGGGTAATCCCTAAATCCTGGACCGGTAGGCATGCCTTGAGGACTGGTTTAGAAACCACTGCCCTATAGTGTTGAAAACCACCATTTAGGTGGCTTGCCTATCCTTAAAAGGTAAGAAAACTAACCGTATTTCTAGTCTGCTGGCTTGGCCCGGCCCCAATCCACCTCCTTGACTGACATCATCAGAAGTAACGATCTTAGCCAATGAAATGCTTTCCTATAGGAAAAGCATTGGACTGGCTGAGATTATCAAGAAGGCCAGTGGGGACAAACACTGGCTTGGCCAATCAGCATCTACTCGTAAAGATGTACTGAATCAAAGCATTTCTATGAGGAAATTGCAGCATCTCCACACCTCTAGTGGCCGTCTGAAGAGTGGCCACTGGAGGTGTCCCTAAGGCAGTGTTTACAGCAAAAAGGCTGCTGGAACATGGTATAGACACCAGAACAACTACATCAAGCTGTAGTTGTTCTGGTGAGTATAGTATCCCTTTAACCCCTTAAAGACACATGACATGTCTGACATGTCATGATTCCCTTTTATTCCAGAAGTTTGGTCCTTAAGGGGTTAAAGCGCTGTGGAATATGTTTTATATTTATATATATATATATATATATATATCAATACGCTTTATAAAATCTAATAATAATAGACATTTTGTATCTGTTGCTATGTATATTGCTATCCTTGTTCAAGGGTTACAGCTACGTGTTTTATGTAGCTTTAAAACCAAATTTAGAAGTGTCATATGAACAATACAAGATGCATCCAGAACAATGGCAACGATTATTAGGAATGGTGCAGCAGATTATTAACAGATAGTACATCATAGATAAACTGCTTATACCATTTTATTTTCTTGCAGTATAGTGTACACATATCCCAAATATGTGAGAATTGCCTAAAAAGACAGTAAACCATGAAGGTAAATTTACTTTTGTGTGCAAACAGAATAAGATAAAAGTGTTAGACGTCTACATTGTGGAACAGTTCCGTTTTCTAACTAAACACATCATTCCATTCATCAATCATCATCACAATTACTTTTAAATGTTCAAACCCTGCAAATAAATAATTATTTAACAGCATAGATTTTTCACTCGTTCACAATTATCCTGGGATAGATTAATTATATACTGAACTTGTGTGATGATTGACGAGGTCACTTACAGGTTGTAAGCCTATGTTACCCTCCCCCAAAAAATCTTCTTAAAGGACCCCTCCAAGCATCATAAACACTACAAACTGGTTATGGTGCCAGGAGTGTCTTTAGTTCATCTCCCAGTAAGGAGTCAAGCTTTGAAGTCAGCTTGACAACTTACATGGGTCCTCTACTCCCGGTCATCTTTTCCAGAAGAACCTGGTTAGCACTATGGAGCTAAGATAGGCCATGCAAGACCACGCTTATTGACTAAGAGCATAAGCTGAGTGCTCTTAGTCAATGAGCATTGCCCTGGATTGGCCATTCTTTCTTCTAAAAACACATCAGGTTTCTCCTGCAGAAGACCATGTGTGGCATGGGCACCCAGGTTCCCCATATAAGTTGTCAACATGTGCTAAAACTGCCTGGCTACTTAATGTGAGACAGCGTCAGGGCACACCGGTGGGCTGTAGTGGTTATGGTGTTTGAAGAGTTCCTTTAACAATTCTTGGGATGTTTTCATATTTACAATACAGAAGATAAAAGGTTAATCCAGTTAGAGTGTTGCTTTAATCTATTAAGTACCAAATAGTACACCCTGCTGTCATCACATTCTTTCCCCTTTATATCCTATGCCAAAACAGTTTTTCCATTTTGGAATATGATTTTCAAAGAACAAATTGTTATCAGGACACAGACATTCATTGGTCCTTACAGGGTTAATGTGACATATCCACAACATGTTTAACCACTCCATTAACTATTCCAATGCGGTGTAACATGGTAATCTGGCGACACCTGCAGGCCTGTTTGTTAACTGCAGTTAAAAACTCATAAGAACAACTATTACAGTCCCTCCTTGTAATAGGAACTTAGAGGAACCGTAGTCATATAGCCTACTCTTATTTTAAAGAGTGGCAAATAATAATTTGTACATTGCCATTATTGTATGTATATGTAGTTATTTATGTAAACATTAATGTAGAATGCAAAAAAAAAAAAATGTTTACCAAACTAAGATTTATTACTGTAACAAGGACACTTTTTTAATTGTTATGTTTTTTTATATGGAAATACAATAAAAAATATTTAAACAAAAACTCATAAAAATGCACATAACTGTACTAGATTTTGTAAATTGGAAAAAAAATTAAAAATTGCACATTGCTTCTAAAGCAACAGATAGACAAGACAGATGAGAAAAGTGACACCATCACAAAAAAAGTTATATCACAAATAAACAAATATGCCCAACCCGAACCTAACAATATACTTTAAAAATAAAATAACCACAAATAAAGGTTACGGTGGTAAGGGCCACCTGTGGACTGGATGGAATACATGTTATCTTCACTTCTGCTACAAACCTAGCAACAAGCTTTTACATCTAAGTCTTCTATACACCACTCTTCTGTAACTAACTACAGAAACAGGACAAGCAAATCATGGGTACCAGATTATCAGTATGCCTGTAAACCAGTTCCTGGAACCCAGGTTGGATCCTGACGCTACTTGCAACGCGCATGCATCATCAACTATATTGCTGCCAGTTACCTACATAATGAAACATAAGTAATGTAATTCATTTATTGCAGTGATGGCTGCCTGCCCCCTCCCTTCGTCTTGTCTTGCATGTTTACTTCCACCTACTAGACACCTACCATGTTGACAGCCTGGTAGTATTATATTTATACAAAGAATACGTGGATCTCCAAAAGGTCAGTCCAGACATATCAGGTACGTGTAATGCAGTTATCATATAGGCACTGTTGGAACTATTGGTGTCAATCCTTATTGGTATAATACGATTGTGGTCATAAATATGATATATGAGTGGTTTATGTGGTGTGTGTGGCCTTTTGGCAGGAAAGTCTCGATTTAGTGATCCTGCCCCGCTTCAGTAGGGGACACCATGGAACTATCCCTGAGAAGCACAGCACAAGCGCATCATTAGACACGTCAGTGTTTCAGGATCCTGAAGGATGGGGGCCAGCTGGAAAGCTGCCAGTAGGCGGAAACACCATCCCAGTTCTATACTTCTCATTGTTGGGAGGTCTGTATAAGTGATATGCGTGTACTATATTTAAAGTTGGTTGCTGTATGGTGTGTGCGTGTTATAAATCACATGGGTGTAGGGCCCATGTGCACATGTGCATTCTTGCTCACATATTATGGTTCTGGTGGTTAACATAACAACGTTAATGGCCCAAATCAGGCTGGAATTAATAATATCAAATTATTTAATCAGGAAGAAGCAATCTGCAGTGGTTATGGTGCTTGTAGTTCCTTTAAAAACAAGTCAAAGAAAAAAAATAGTCTGCTAACTTCTGAATGTCCCTTGTTTGCTGCATATTACTAGGTACAGCAAAGATCAGGATGTGGTTGAGATCAGGTTCTCTCGTGGGTTTTAATGACAGCAGAGTGCATTTCTCATAATCTCTTGCAAATAGTCTTGAAAGTTGTCCATTTTTACTTATAGTGAGGCGGCTTCCTTTGACTTTCTGATTAGTTTCATTCATGTGTTTCCATAATAATATTTATGCAATATTATGCAATTACACTCGTATCAAAGTATGGACGTAGAATGGTAACACGTAGCAAGTATTGAACAGTAAGAATGTAAACAGATACACGATTCAAAGAGGTAACGGAGGGTCCCTTTAATTTTTCACGTCAACAGTAAAACATATGCCTGTTGTTTTTAAATATTAAACTGAAGATAAATAATTATATGATCATGTAAAATTCTGTCTCATCCGTGATCTGTATTGCAAGCCCACAGCTAACAGTGTATTCAGCGCAGAGTCAAATCCACTTTAAAATTCCACACGGATAAACAGTTCCACAGGTAAATGCTATCAGATAATGTTTGCTTGCGAACATGTACAGAGAACAGTTTGTGTGAGGCCTGCATTTTGAATTCCCTGGGCTGGGATAGTATCTGCGAATACATTTACTTCTATACTTTTCAAAAACCGGCTTTGGAATGTGAACAAGGTACAGAGTGCAAATATTGATTTTATTTCAACATTACATGCAGTAACCTGCTTCCTATTAAACAAAACTCAGGTAAGACAGCTGGCTACCCTTATACAGTAAGATTGTTTGCTACTGCACCTACATCACCAATCTTAGCATACTGATCACGTTTCACGTTATTAAAGATCTGTCGTACAGCAAACATGCCTCTACAGCAAGTTAGACAAACACAAAGGCACGTGAACAAAAATACGAGCAAGCAGAATTTATAGATAAAGTGATATTTTCAGCTGCAATCGGCCCAATCTTTTTTAATGTATTTTGCAGACAATGAATTAAGACTATATGAGAAACATTGCAATAAAATGCATTATTAAAAATTCGAGGTCCTCGCATTTCCTGTACATCGCCCTGACTTTGCACATTCTGTAGTGTGTTCTGCCAAACCAGGAAGTGACTCAGAAAGTCACTATGCATTCTTAAACTTTGTGGCACATAGTAAGATTTCTGCAGAGCTGGAGTTTATGGGCAAAGACAGGGTCTCACCAGAGTCGCACTTGAGTTGGCGTACAGTGTAGAAAGCTAACATGTGAATTACAATGTGTAGAAATCGGATCTCTCATACAGCTATATCACCAATATATTTAGGTTTTTGCGTGCCCTAGGCCAACCAACCAATTAGTTATTCTTCCTCCCCATATATGAGACACACACAGACACATACATGCATATACACACTATAGCAGAAGAAGCCGTCATCTGTTAAAAGAAAACATTGAGTCCTGCGGCCCCCTCCATCCTGCTGCTAGGCCTATGGCAAAATATGTCACAAAACTGTATTATTACAGCGCTACAGGGTACTGTGCAAACTGAGCTAGAGGAACGAAAATGGTGGGCTTATAGAGCGTACCATAAAAAGAAATGTTGGTCCCCAAACTAAGATGACAAAAACATGGCACAGACTTTGAGCTAAGACAATGCAGTGGTGACATTTTTTTTTATTATTATTAATATTTTTGTGCCACAGCCAGGATAAGTGCCACTGGATGAATTATGAATTAATATTGGCACTGCCAATATTAATTATCCTAAACTTACCAAGTCAGTATTGGTTCAAGGAGATAATACTGGCCGCTTGGGCCGTATCAGTTCATATTTATAAATAGAGCATTATTATTACTATTATTATTGATAATTACATAGCGGCAACTTATACCATACCGCTTTATAATATTATAAAAGGGGTAAATTTAACAAACAATGAGAAATTATAAAATGTTACAGGATCAATAGGTTGATGAGGACCCGCATTATAAAGGTTAATGGTTACTATTTGCAGAACATACAACGTATCAGGGTAATCATGATACAATGGAATACGACTACCCCATGTCATGAAAGAGTTAATATTAATTATAACATTTTCAGAAAAATGTCATACTTTGAGTATATGATAAATAGTGTACCTTTCAGCAGTTGTTGCTATTTTTTTTTTTTATAGAAAATATGTTTGAATCAAGCTTCGATCTACTATTATATATGCAAGGACAGCCTGTCGATGCCACTTTCGCCGGAGTTCAAACACCGAATAAAGCAACAGGAGGAAGGTGAGAATTGTGAGGAAATTGCTTTGACCCCAGGAAATGGAGCGGACTTAGCTCCTGCCCTGGGTCAGAGCGGGTCAAGCGTAGGAAAAAATACATAAGACAAAATAGTCCCTACTTTGTCTTATGTTTTAAAGAAAACTAGATCAGTTAGGAAGAAATGAAGAACAGATCCCGAGAGAGGGAGAGAAGAGGAAGCAATTGGGGAAAGGTAAGTTCTACATGACAGTGCCACTTTAAGTGGTTATAGTACCTAGACCAAGCATGTCAAACTTGGGGCCCACAATGACTATCTTCGCGGCCCGTCTGCCCTGGGGCCACTTTGAGCTGTGGCTGTGATCAGCAACAGGACAGAAAAGATTTATCCTGTCTGCCCTGCCATGCCCAATCGCTTGCTCTGGCAAGAGCGAAACGCATTAGTCCACGGTGGCCATCAGATGTGAGTATACAGCGTATGAAGTCATATCCGGCGGCAGCGGTACAGTGCGCAGAGTGTCTGTCTGCAGAGCAGGTCAGCAACTCCCCCTTCCCTCCTGCTCGCAGTGCCAGAGGAGCGTCTGGCCTGCTTGAACAGAGAAGAGGGGCTTAGGGAACCTTCCTGTGTAGTGTTTTAAGATGGGGAGGGGGGGCAGTGTATTCAATTGGGGCCAGTGTATTGGATTTTTTGAGCAGTGTATTAGATGGGGGGTAGTGTTCAGTGTATTAAATTGGGTCTGCATGAGTGCGCTGAACGCTCCCCATGAAGATTAATTTTTTTTCCTATGGGAAAGCATTGGATTGGTTGAGATTACCATGTGTGATGATCTCAGTCAAAGTGAAGAACACACTCATAGGACTTCAACATCAACATGATAACGTCATTTGTTTTTTTACAGCTGTGCAACAGCATACATTCACCATTTCTGTCCCATTACCAAACTTTTCTTAATATGTCAAGGTAGTTGGACTGAAACATTGGTTAAATGCAAATTTACGTCTCCTTGAAATAAATGTGCTTTTTTGTTTACTTTGAAGCCCTGCGAGCGTGAGTACGTCCAGTGTCCGTTAGGTGACTTTTTTATACTGTACATTACTGTACTGTAAACCTACGTTTCTATAAAAACTAAAAGTTTGAAATGCTTGACCTAGACTGTCCCATGAAACGTAACCTCAAAAATTACATTATTAAAGGACCACTATAGTGCCAGGAAAACAGAGTCGTTTTCCTGGCACTATAGTGCCCTGAGGGTGCCCCCACCCTCAGGGACCCCCTCCTGCCGGGCTCTGGGGAGAGGAAGGGGTTAAACTTACCTCTTTCTCCAGTGCCGTGCGTGGAGCTCTCCTCCTCCTCTCCTCCACTTCGGCTGAATGCGCATGCGCAGCAGGAGCTGCACGCGCATTCAGCCAGTCCATAGGAAAGCATTCACAGTGATTTTCACAGTGAGAAGCACGTAAGTGCCTCCAGCGGCTGTCAAGAGACAGCCACTGGAGGCTGGATTAACCCATTTATAAACATAGCAGTTAAGCTGAAGTGGTCTGGGTGCCTATAGTGGTCCTTTAATTGAATACACAATATTACAGAATGAAAAAATATAAACCCCATCATAAAAATTGGAAAGGAACCCCCCCCTCCCCATTTCACCACCATGGAACCTGTCATCACAGATAATACATACAAAATATAAAATAATTAAAATTAAGCAAGAAAATAGTCTGATGTAAACCTGTGAAAATGTACACTTCCATTTTGAATGCAAACTGCGTGAGCACTATGGTACTTACATTTTGGGCTGTACTAAGCTTGTTTGAGCAGTTTCCTTATCATATCCAATTTCTAAATTTGTACAGCGCTGCAGAATATGTTGGCGCTATATAAAATGCTAGTAATAACACTTTCTTTTTTATTATATTTTCCCACAATTTAAGATCCATTGGAGTGAGGGCTGAGTACATATTTAGAGGTTCTGTACCAAGCAGGAGGTGAGAGGTTTGTTACAGAGATTAGTGCTAGGATAGGACATGATTTATGTCCCAACTGGTTAAAAATTAATTGTTATACTGCAAAGCAATATGGGCAATACAGGAAAAACGACAGATCGACATAATAAATTATAAGAAGTTTTCATGTTGCAAAACAGAAGTTAATGTACATCTGTGGAGCCTGTGATGACATTATTTATATCAAGATATGTGGTCATAAACAAATCACCATCCACAGAGACATTCCTCTGGCCAGGAAGAATTTAACTATTAAACTGTTCTGAACGAGACATAAGTCAGGTGACCTGGTAAGTACGTAAACACATCCACTGGGTTAAAGGCAGACAGAAGTAAGAGGGGGACTTTAAAACAGAGCCTTTATAGGTCTAAAAGCCAAATATGGGCAGAGTACACAGCTATGGGCAACAAAGCATTAAATCTTACATTTACAGTATATACAAATAACATTACTCTTGTTGAGGTTTACAGTACATAGCTACAGTATTGCAATTAAAGGAAAACTGTCTTTGTTTTTTATTACTGAAAATAAAAGATAATACGCAATATAGCCTTACTGTGCATTACTTTATAATGAATACATAAGTCAACAACTTTTCAGGTTTTTTTTGGGGGGGGGGCTAATTCTTGCTTCACGAGGCAGCCATCTTTAGTGTAATGCAAACTTTAGAGGAAGTGTCAAAGTGTTTAGACAAAATGCATTGAGCTGACAATCGCACACTACAGACTGGGTACCTAGTTGAAAAAAAAAGTAGAGACTGCAGGAAGAGACTGAAGCAAAAAACTGGTAATGGCTCAGTCTTATAATAATGTGCAGAATAACCTGGCGGACTATGCAGAAGGTCTAAGTGCCTAATTAGGTTATGGCTGTTTTTACATTTCATGTGCTGCATGTTTATGATCATGATTTCTTTTAAAGGTTTTTATAGTTTTTGTTATATATTTCTCCATACAAAAATACAAGTTAGGGGTAATATTGTACTTTTTCAATCTTTGGATGAATGTTGCATTTTCTCAATAAGCTTTTTCTGGTGTAAAATGTGAAAGTCACTGAACGGTCATTAATATATAGTGGTTAAAGTGGTTATGGTGTCTGGGTAGTATTCCTACAAACTTATATTTTGTAGTCATAAAAAAACTGTGATAGGCAGAGGCGGGCCACCATGCTGACCGGTCGCATGCAGGAGAGGCTCCTGAGAGAATCAACCTTGTAAGCTGGAATTTGCTGCTCACTAATATCGAGCCCTGAAACCGCAACTTAGTGGACCAGAGGATACTGTAATTGGCAAGGTCATCATCAGCTATATATATAAAGATATATTTACCTGGCCTACTTCCTGGACTGTGCAGTTTGTTTCCTGGTCACTGGAATGCCTCATAGCATTCTGAGATTGATCCAAGCGCATTGGGTGTGATGCCAACACAAATCATGGCACCATTTGGACAACCATGTATAAAATAAAAGTTATGGTCTATGAAATGCCACCATGTCACCTTTGCATGTTAGGTGCACCTAAATAGACCTTTAAACGATGACATTAAAGTATTGTTTGGCTGCGTTGAACTGTCTATATAACTAGGTAATTCCACTTCCGATGAACCCTCAGGTATAAAGGGCGATGAGCATTCTCCGATAATCTCTGCTGAAAAGAAAAGTCATCGTCAAATTTTAGAAGGTTTTCAACTTAAATCTCAAGTGATTATAGAGGATGAAATAAAATGTGTCTAACAGAGTCACATAGAGGTGACAAGGGCGCCCTGTCTGTGTGTGACTCTATCAGCATATACATAGATAACTGTGGAATGTGACCCAAGTGTCACCTCCTCCTTCTGTCACTCGTCACCTCAATTGTTCGCAAGATGACTGAATGCTATACCTAAACAAAAAGTTAAAAAAAGGTATGGGGCATAAAGAAAGTAGTTGTGATTTTTGCATCTGGAAGTTGCACTGATCAGTGATATTGTATTAAACAACAAAACAAATCAAAACAAAAAACTATGAGGTTACATATCAACGCAACTAAAGTTATGAATGGAACATTCGACAAAAACATTCCGTTGGTCTTCGTGAAGATTAGCGAACTGCAGGTTATTGTGACTGAATCTAAAAAGTGGATACAATCATCTAACAAACACAAATATACAAACATGGAATTATGCATTTAGTCACACACATAGGCATGCCGATTCTACAATGACTTTGACATGCCTTGGTTCCGTCTGAGAAATCAATTCAGTTCGTCCTTTAACCTGTTTGTGTAGCAGGCTTAATTTTGGAGTGGGAGCACTGGCAATTGGTGTTAACAACTTGGATGAAGTTTGGGGACAGAGTGAGAGTGAGCTCTCAGTTAGACCATGCTGCCTGACAGACATAAATTCTACAGAAGAGGCCGAATGCTGCCCATATAGATTCACTGCTACACGACATCTCTATAAGGAGATCCCTATCGCCACCCTATTGCTTCTATATGGCCAAGCAATATACAGTGATTATTTAGACATATGCCAAAAACATGTTTTATTCGTTGGGAGCATTGTGAGATTAAGGAGTTTCCATATTATTTTTTGATCCACATTTCTAACGACTGCTGACCAGAAACTGATTTGCATGTTCACAAAATGTTTTTTTGCTCATTTGAACAGCTTACTAGTCAATAAAATGATTTGCCCAGTGGCAAGGGAAACATGTAACTAAGGAGAAGAGAAAAGGGCGAACATTCTTGCACAGTAGCAGCATGAACTGTCAAAGATTAAAGGTAACGTGAAAACGTCCCCTAAATATTGTTTCAAGGTTCCACATTTTCAATGTATTACCGGACTCAGTGATACTCGTGTTTTGGATTTCAGGAGAATGAAAATCTGAGTTATCCCTGATGGGAATTAGACCTGTGACATTGAAGTTGACTTCTTGGTGCACTACCGCAGATAGCTTCATTGATTTGTCTCAAAAGATGGAGAGCGTGAAGCTCAGTGTTTGAAATCCGAGCCTTGGGTGGCTCTTTAGTGCACTAAAATACTTCAATACGACCTCACAAAGTGCCACACAATAGACTCATTGACTCCAGCTAATAAAATATTTGCAACCCTGGCATCAGACTTAAATTTGCTGTAAAAATGTAAAACCGTGCCAGTGCATGCACTAAGCTTTTCTGCAACTACTACTATGTACATAAAGTTCTATGTCTGCATACATTTTAATATGCCTCTAGAATGCTGATTCTTAAATGTCTAGCTAGAAGTAGCTAGTATCAAACATAATCGCTGATATGACACAATTAATCATCGGTGTAAATAGATTATGGAGAGAACAGTATACTTGAAGATCGTAACGATTTTAGTGATAGTGGAAAGAACATTTTAGGATGGATATTACAACCTTCTTTTTTAATCAGGTTTCTCCATATTCAACAAAAACATAAAGTAGCATTTCAGTTTTATTCATTTACTTGCAAAGCTGAAGTGTTGTGAAGTGTATTTAAATTACAGGCCCACCCACCTTTCCTGTAAAATAAAGTGATTACATACCTCAAGGTAATTGAGGAGAGGGTCTTCACTCATAGAGACCCATTTGGGGGTAGGGTACATGCGCAGCAATGCTTGTCATAAAGAAGCAATGAATTAATTATGTGAAGTCTTACACTCACATTGAGAGACCATTCAAAGCTTATGAGGAAGAGCCCGTTTTGGCTGTCTGCTTGCCAGCCAAAAGGATGCAACCTAGGAGCTTTATGAAATGCAAGAGGAAGAGAGGGACACTATTCTAATCCTTACAGCACTTGAAGTGCTTTAGGGATTTGGAGAGTTCTTTTAAATGGACGCTCTAAGCAATCTAACCAATACAGCCAACTGTAGCAGTTAGGTTGCCTGAATTTCCTTTGGCACTATTCCCCGTCTTAATATCTAACTGTTTAAGAATGGTTTTATATAAACCGATTGCCTTGCAAGTGATGAGGGACAACTGCGATCTAAGCGGTAATGCAAAATTATCATTTTGTCTAACCTGGCGGACATTCATTGTCTTAACGTACCGGGGTCGAGTCTGGCACAAATGGTAATATATCTCAGACAATCTGTGTTGGTCTAGGTTGGATGAATTGACATTGATTATGGAAAAAAATAAAAAAGATATATACTATTATATATATATATATACCGAACTTTCAAGTTGTCCTGTATTCGCGACAGTGGGACGTGGCTCAGCCAATCCTTGAGCTCCTGCAGTTTTCAGTGGGAGCGCTATAGATTACAACCAACTGGTGCAAACAACTGCATTAAAGAGTTACTGTCACCCTTTTTAACATGTCTTTAAAAAATTTTTTTTTTACAAATAGGAATACTTTTTGGGGCATTTCTACCTAGGTTACCATAGTTGAAACCTGAAAAAGAAGGTATTAAACTTCCCTGTAATCCTGTTGCTGATCTCCTTCCTCAGCCTGACGTCATCAACAGCCTCACGCAGTCTAATCAAATACTTCTCATGGAAAATCATTTGACTGGTCCATTATGCTGGCTCGGATCACATGCGCACACTCTGAGCCGGCAAAGTGGGGGATGGAGTGGGTGACAAGAGGATGAGGAAGGAGGCAGGGCTGCAAGGAGGGAGGATAGACAGAGCAGACATACTTTTTGCACAGATTTGATATTACGCAGCCTGGAACACTTGTGCCAGGGGTGTAACTAGCCCCCTGAACAAGAAATTATATATCTCCGAAAGTGTTTCAAACAGAAACGCTGCACTTACAGAATCCTACAACCATGACCACTTGAAATCAGGGAAGTGGTCATGGTGGTTGGAGTAACCCTTTAATGTTATGAATCAAACTAACTGTGGTTTTTTAATAAAAAGCTGAAAGAACTGTGACCTAAAATTCACAAAAATCACCTGCTGTGAATTCTCTCCCGATAACACAGCATGCTAATCTAAGCTACAGATTACAAGTGTCAGAGCATCGTAGGAGTAGAGATGTCGCGAACTGTCCGACAAACTCTTCGCGAACTGTCCGCCGGCGAACAATAGCGTGTTCGCGTTGGGCGAACATATCCGATTTCCGGTCCGCCCCCTATACGTCATCATTGAGTAAACTTTGACCCGGAACCTCACAGCCAGCAGACACATTCCACCCAATCAGCAGCAGACCCTCCCTCCCAGGAAGTGTCTGCTGACTGTGAGGTTCCGGGTCAAAGTTTACTCAATGATGACGTATAGGGGCGGACCGGAAATCGGATATGTTCGCCCAACGCGAACACGCTATTGTTCGCCGGCGGACAGTTCGCGAACAGTTCGGCGGACAGTTCGCGACATCTCTACGTAGGAGTAGAAGTACCTCTGGCAAAGCACTATGGGAGTAGGAGTCCTACAACTATTGGAGAGCTTCCCGTTGGAGATTCATGCAACAGCTAATCAAGAAGTTTACGTTTAGTCAATGAAGACAGTTTCTATTGCTGCATTGTAACAAGCTTGTATCATCATCGCCATAATATTTACTCATCAGCCACTTAAATCTTCAGGGAGGTGGATCTGTCAGGGAACTGGGTTATGTCATCCATTGAACACTGGGTCAATGGGTTTGGTCAGATCTGGCATATACCTAAAACAGAGGCGGCGTTGCCTCGGGGTCTGCGTGTAAAAGCTTTATTTTCCATGCATTGTGTCATCGTAACATGCTGTCTCTTGCCTTGAAGTCTCAGCGCAGGGATAACGGCAATGAATGCTAAGGGTGGGGGATGGCAATGAAGTAAGCCACAAATGTAAAAGGATGCTTTTTTTTTTCACGGACTAACTTGCCGATTGCCAAATTGATAAAATGAATAAATACAGGAGCGTAGAAGATCAACTACAACCCTGACAATCAGCGTAACACACTTGGCATGTTCTGTTACAAAATATAAAGCAGATTTTGGGCTGTTGTGATTTAAATATTTTAACCCACCTGCTGTGGAAGTCATTATACATGCTGCATATTTAACCATCCTCCTTTGTATGGATTTAGACACTAGTTAAAATATATATAAAAAAAAAAATTACAGCTATGTAAAATAATACAAACGGAACATCCGAGGACTGAAATCGGTGCCATAATTGCGAGATTAATGCAATTATGGCACTAATCCTCCAAGCACACAGCAAGGCTCAACGCTTTCTGCATGTAATCCACGCACGTACGGTTTGCAGGGTCTGACGGCAGGAAGATTTAATGTGTTATTTATATTTAGTGAGATGCTGATTCGGCATATTAGTGCCACCCCGATTGTAAAGCACCGATGTTGCAATGTCAGCGTGTACTGCATGACGGCAGGCATATGTTCGCAATGCACCCAGTGAAGGAATACAAGAATTACCCTGCCAAAAGATATATTGTAGCCCTGGTACATAATCTTGTACAAAGGCCTGGTTTGATGTCTGTTGAGGAACATAGCAGTGCTTTGGGAAACAGTGGTTTAACTGCTAAATGGCACAGAATTGAGCAGAGAGACTTCAGGGACATGCTCTGTACACCAAAACTACTTCATTAATCTAAAATTGTTTTGGTGACTATAGTGTCACTTTAACTCTTTTCTACGATTCAAATTTTGGAAGGTTCTCTGTAGTACAGTGTGGGAGTTAATAATGTGATGTATGTAAAAGTGCAATTGATATTGTAACTAAAGGGTAGGCAACCTTCAGCACACTGGATGTTATCGACTACATCTCCCATAATGCTCCTGCGGTCGAAATGCTGGCAAAAGATCAGTGGAGATGTAGTTCATAACATCTGGCGTGCCGAAAGGTTGCCTAACCTTTTCTTAGATCCCCTGTAATTGGGCGCTGTGGGGTTTATTCGTGGTCGGCGTGTGCTTTGAGTTGATATGTGGTAGAAATGTGGGTGATGAGTGAGATATTCTAACATGTATGTGCTCTCAGTTAATACATGGATATTGCATGATTGATGTGTGCTGATTGTGGTATTTTTGCGGTTGGTAGGTCTCATATATGAGTGCTATAAGGTTGGAGAGTGCACTAAGGCTACATAAGTACAACCATAAAACCATAAAAAAATTGCCGCTAATAAGTGCTAGTAAAAAAGACAATGTAAAATAAAACTTCATTAATTGCATTATCCCTGTCTTTGCAGAATTTGCAAAGAACCCCACACAATGCTGCTGGTGGTCCGGTGGGGATATTGCAGGTAAAGGTGAGATTTACTTACCTGAACCTGTCCCTGTCTCTGGCTGGTCCTCTTCAGCATGTGCGAGAGTACAGCATTGAGGTCTCTGGAGGGTGGGAACCTCCATAGACAAAGCCAATTCCATGCAGTTATCACTGGTGGTGGCTGGTGGGATTGACACTTCTAGATGGGTAGCTCCATCCAGTGTCTAGAAGTGTCAGGCATAGGAAAAATTCAGAGACAAAGCAGTCCCTACTTTGTCTCTGTATATCTCTTGACTGGATTGGAATTTCAGTAAAATTCCAACGCAGTCAAAATTACCATTTTTCATAAAGAGTCTATCTTTATGAAATACAATTTTTTTCGGGAGGGTGGGGGGGTTCTGAAAGTGCTGCTTTAATTTTCACAGTGCAATTGACCCATCACAGTGCAAAACTTGCAAAGCATTAGACAAAATCTAAAATTGGTGCGAAAAATAGAAAGCATAATATTTAAATTCCAGTTCTCAGATCAATTTTGGATATAACCTTTAAAATAAATAATACAATATAGGGCAGACCATCTGTGAATAAACACAAATTTCAGACGTTTTGCAGAATATTCCATAGAGTAGTGGTTCCCCAACTAGTCCTAAAACTACATCTACAATCCTGGATGTGGGCGCTTCCCAATTCCGGCATGTAAAAAAAAAAAAAAAAAACTTTTAATTTTTGTCCATCAGTTTTAAACTGATTTCCAGAATTGTTACCCGGGTCTGTTTCTACAGATAATTCAAAATATACACCTACACAACCTAAATTAAGAAAATAAATTCAGTCCATAAAAAATTCAGTCCATAAAAAATACTGATAATTTTTAAGTTCTACCAAGTGTTAGTGTCACCATTCTAAAGCTACTGTGAAGTTTTAGGAGGCATGTTTTAGTACATATTTTTAGGCTACAGACATTAAAGAGTTAATCACAAGTGCCATGCATTCCCAAGGTCTAGAATAATCCAGGCTTTCTGATTTGTCTGCTAAGAGCAAAGATAACCCACTGTGATTTGTGTAAAGCTCCTTGTGAAATCCTAATGTGTTACAGCCCATCCCAGGAGCCCAGATCAGTCTTGTTCCTGCAAACTAAGATTTCTATGCTTCCTGTGTGCCAGGTTTTCCTACGAAACAAACAAACCACTTTTAACTATTGCAGAAGGTGACATTGGATATCGAGGGCTAGATTCTATTATTTAAAGGAATATTGTCACCGCAAAACTATTTTTAATATAATATCCCTTTCATCAATTTTTATTTTTTAAAATAAATTATATGTAACAAAATGAGAAAAATGCATCCCTACTAGTGATGTCCCGAACTGTTCCCCGAACGGTTCGCCACGAACGGTTCGCCGCGGACTCATCATTGAGTAAACTTTGACCCTGTACCTCACAGTCAGCAGACACATTCCAGCCAATCAGCAGCAGGCCCTCCCTCCCAGACCCTCCCACCTCCTGGACAGCATCCATTGTGAAGCTGCATTCTTAGTGAGCTGTCCAGGAGGTGGGAGGGTCTGGGAGGGAGGGTCTGCTGCTGATTGGCTGGAATATGTCCGCTGACTGTGAGGTACAGGGTCAAAGTTTACTCAATGATGAGTCTGCGGCGAACCGTTCGTGGCGAACCGTTCGGCGAACAGTTCGGGACATCACTAATCCCTACCTTTAGTATATGACAGGATCCTTCAGCCATATGCATTCACCTTGGGTTAGATAGTGTTTGAAAACCAATAATTAGTCTCTATGGTCTTCCCTGCTTTTGCGCAGGAAGTGAAGCAGGGAAGACCATAGAGACTTACTCTCGGTGTTCGAACACTATACGACCCAAGATGCGTGTATGTGGCTGAAGGATCCTATCATTTACTAAAAGAAAGGACAAGTTATTCTAATATTTTTTTTTTTTTTATATATATATACTTGATTTCAAAACCTGAGATTAATAGTCTTGAAGTGACAATTGTCCTTACATATATTGGAATATTTGTTAATATTTCCCTGAGAATAACTGTGTGTATCTCTGATAAAACAATCCAGACATTAAAGGTACTCTGCTAAAATACAAAATACTGTATCCAATATCCGAAGTGACACAGAATGATCGTATAAGTGAAGTTCTCTCTATTCGATCTAACTTGCAATTAAATGGACGATAATATAAAAGTTGCGAAGTACACCCTGTGGTCTGCGTGTAATAAATTTTAGGAATTGATCAAGTGTCGCGTTTAGGAAGCGGACGAACGTGTGATGGCGAACAGTGCTCTAAACAAGGCAAAGAATGAGCTCTATGTAATACACAAAAAATACTACTACTGTGGTAGACTATAATCAATTGCAATTTTTTTTTTTTTAAATGGCCAATTTTTATTTGCAAAAAACAATGCCTAAATGATACAAGTGGTCTACATATAAGCAGTTTTTTTGACATGCAATTTACCTTTCGGTGACATACGAATTTACTTTCTCTACCTGGTAGATTACTCAAGGTCTAAATTCCTCAGGATCAAAGTTCCATTCCTTCAAATAATCTTTATTACTTCTGATAAACAGACTTCATTGATCTATGGCCTATCACAGAACTTCATCACCGCATATGTATTTTCCTTTTAAACGTGACATTCCATTGTGATTATAAACTATATGGCACTGCTGTGATGGTTTTGAAAAATGAAGGAAAAAAAAGCAAAAAGCAAGAATAAAGATTGTTTTTAGATAGGAGTCGGGCAGAGTAGATAGGCCAATTACCTCTTATCTACCACTGAAATCTATGGGGATTATGTATAATGAGCAATTCTTGGGTAAGTCTCTAAATGCGAAACATTCCACTGGTTTCCACAACGACTGCTTACTTTGCCCCAGAATAGCGATTTTTACTAAACTCCCAATATTCATACATAAACAGGCGTAACTGAGCGTGCAATTCAGAAACGTTAAAAAAATACACTAAAACGTAAAATAAAAATACAACAGTTTGTCCTATCCCTTCTAATTCTTTAAAATGGCAGATTTTAATTGCATTCACCATATTTTATATTTACAACTTGGCTTTCTTTTACGTCAACAGTACACTGAATTCCCAACGTTAGCCTCTCTCCCCCCACCTCCACTGGAGAGCTATGCCATTGATCCACTACCCCCTCCCTTCTCCATGAAGCAGGACTTCCTCACATTTTCAGCTTAGCTGACAGCTTCCAGCTTCAAAACTTTCTTCTGACACTTTTTGCTTAAAACATGCTTTCCTTCTCCAATGAATCCATTTACTGTAGGTGAAAGTCACTGTTTTGTCCCCCCTTCACCCCAAGCACTCTCCTCCAAGCTAATCATACTGATCTGTAATTATGTCCTGTAATTACACTGCTAACAACTGTAAGGTCACACACCATAAGGGTATTATTCACTGCCAGAGGGTGGGGATGAAAACAAAAATGTTAATATTTTAGAAAGTATCAATGTCTCCATGAGTGCAAATTCTAACACAATGATGCACATAAGTCATATCCCCCAGCTATCCCATGAATAAGGCTGGCAAAGCATGATGGGTGTTGTAGTTTCAGCTGGGAATCTACCTTAGCACAATCATTTTCTATAAATAATTTATGACGTATCACATATTTTAAATGTTGTGATCATGAATATTAATACATAAAAGCTTGGAAAGATATGCATGAAGTTTAGCAAGTAAAAGCATTGACTGTGATCCAGGGTTTCCCCTTCAATTTAATAAAATTTTCATGCAATTAAAGTCCCCTCACCTGTATATGATTTCCTCATGGTCTCCTACGTTGCTGCAGCTCCTTCCTCGGAGACCCTCTGGGATTCAAACTCCCCAGAGAGGCAAAAAGCAGAATGGGAGGTTTAGCAAGAGGCACACTTAGCACAGCAAACACAGAGTACACTCCCATCTGCTGGAACACACCTTTAGTGAACTTGTGCACAGTTATGGAAGATTTGGAAGGAGGGTAAGGGGGCACCCTCAGTCAGTGCTACATTGTTACTAAGCCTACAGTAGGATTAACCCTCCACAGCTTGGAGGGCAGGATTAACTCTTCACAACAAGGAGACTTGAAAAAAAAAAAAACTCATTAAAAAAACAGAAATGGTATTATTAGCAAAAGCTTCCTGTAAAATATTCTGCACATATTGCATGTTCATTGGCACAGGTAGAGACTTCTCCCATAATAGTTTGCACACACATTATTAATATATTTAATATGGTGTGGAGGCTTACCTGGGGTTTAACCCCTTAAGGACCATGGCTCTTTTGAGTTGTATCACATTTATGACCAAGGCCCTTTTGACACTTTTGCCATGTGTCATTTTACTACAATTTCATCCTTTCTTGTTGCATAGCATTACTTAAAGGACAAATGGGGATTTGTTTTGATACCCTACTTCTATACATAGCGCAACATTAAATGTGAATTAAAAAAATAAAGAGAAATAAAATTCTCCAGTTTTGCGTTTAATCATTTCAATACAAGTATATCGAAAGAAAAATATGTTTAAATAGATTGCCTAGTTAACTCTGATTGTTAAAATGCCCAATATGTCTAGGATTTCAATTACGTTTTAGAAGTTATAAATAATGCAAAGACTGAGTTACAGTTTTAAAGCTAATCCTTTGCAAAATTCGGCATTCAGTGATTCCAAGTTTAATAGTAGTTACAGAATCCAAAACTGCTACTTAAACGTATATATTAGTAGAAAGTATATCCTCCAGGCTATTTAACTAAGAACATTTTGACACTTTTAATTTAACCAATTAGGTTAAATCTGCTGGTATAATTATTTTTGGGTGTTTTTCACAATTCTTTTTATTATCATGGGTTATAACACAGACAGTGTGTATCCAACTACTGTATAGACCCCATATTTGTATTCTGCTACTGTTCTTGAGTAAAATGATACCTCACATGCATACCTTTGCCAGGAAAGTGAGGGACTGTAGGGTCAAATAACCGACATATCCTAACTCTGACATGGCTGTTTGGTTACTTACTAGGGACACAGTTTGGTGAAGTGATACTATTTGTGTCATCGTACTGACCAGTGTCAAACATTGGTGCTATGTCAAAACCTAACCCTACCCGTAATTCTACCTTTATGCCTAACACCAACCTTAGGCCTCACATTAACACAAACCCCAAACCTTAAAAAGGTCCTTAACAAAGACCAGTGCCGATCACTATCAGCAGGGACAGGCAGTAGGAAGCGTTCGGGGTCTTTTCAGAACTCTAGCTCTGTCCCCTGCAAATCTCAGATACTCTGAGATTCCGAGCTGATCACTGAGGCTGAATGCAAATACTCATGTTTTAGTGAATTAAAAATGAGAGGGCACAATTTTGGCTAAAATATTTGGGCTGTGATGTGATGTAAAACTTCTGAAGATCAGCTGCTTTAGCCTATATTATGCAATATGCACTTCCTACTGAAGACCTTTGATTGACTGCCTTCAAGTTTTTGTCATTTTCCCCAGGCCGTCACTAGTGACGATTATACAGAAAAGGGCGTTGTCTATACAGTATCCTGCGGTCTCGCGGGATGCTCCATAGACCTCAATGTTGACGGCAGCCACAAGGAACTGATTCATGTAAGTAAAACTTACCTTCCTTGGACACTGGACACCAAGCAGAGTAGTCACTATCAGAGGTCTTTGCAATATATTAAAAAACCTCAGGCAATGGCTGGGCCACATTAGAAGGATACTCTATGCACCAAAACAACTTCTGCTTACTGAAGCAATTGTAGTTCAAAGATCTTGCCCCTGCGGTCTCATTGTACAATTCTCTATTATTTAGTAGTTAATTCATTTTTGCTTTTGTTTATACAGCCCTAGCCACACCTTCACTGGCTGTGACTCACACAGTCTGCATGAACAAAATGGTTTAGTTTTCAATCAGATGTGACAGCACAGTGTATTTACTTTAGAAGTTTTTATCTCCTGCTCTGTTAACTGTGCTTTAATCACACACAAGGTGCATTCAACAGAATGTGCTTTAAAGGAAGTTTAAACATTAGAAATCTCTTGACAGGAAATGTGTAGGAAGACGGTGTAGGTCACATGCACTTAAGGTTTGTCTAGGGTTGCATAAATAAAGTGATTTAAATCCTAAATGGTAGAGACTTAACCAGGTAAACTGCAGGCATATGATATGTACACCAGAATCACTCAATTGAACTAAAGTGTTTTGGTGCTTATAATGCTACTTTAAGTTATTAAATCCTGTATAACTAAATATTGAGCCATGCTGTTGAAAGAAAAAAATACTTTTGCATGTAATTTTACCACCATTACTGAGAGTTGTCCATATATATCAGCTCCCATTTTTATGCAATCATTAAAGGGACACTATAGAGTCAGGAATACAGACGTTGATTCCTGATACTATAGTGTTAAAAAACACTATTTATGTTACTGCCCCCCGCTTACCTCTCTTAAAAATGTAATCAACTTAACTTTAGTTCAGAGCTACGCTGGTTGGCTCAGCCCACGCTGCGCCAATCAGCATCTCCACATACAGGAATTTTGAATCAATGCATCTCTATGAAGACTGTTCTGCGTCTCCATGCAGAGTGTGAAGACGCTGAACGTCAGTGCTGCAATTTGTGAAGCACTAACACAGGAACCACTACTAGGGACTGTCTGAGTGACTGTCTCTAGAGGTATCCCTAGGCAGCAATGTAAACACTGCCTTTTTCTTTGAAAAGGCAGTGTTTACGTAAACAAGTCTGCAAGGACAGGCAGCAGACACCAGAACCATTATGTTATGCAGTAGTTGTTCTGGTGACAATAGTGTAACTTTAAATTAATTTCTGCAGATGTTCCTGAAATTATAATTTGTTACTTTATGTTGGATTAATGAATTAGCCTTCACCTCAACCAGTAAAATATTTTAAGCCCTTTGGGGCTATAGACATATCAGGAGTTTCACTATAATAAGAATTTGTCTAACCTTAGCCTTAAAGGGGTCAATTTGTATTGCAAACATGTGATGAAAGCTATAGACTTTACTCCCCTATTTTTTTTTAAGAATGGTACAGTTGAGAATAGTAATTCCTGAAAAGTAATTTCTATTAACAAGAAGTGCTGCTCTCTGTCAAAAAAAGGAGGTTTTTCATTTTTTTTTCTTTTTCCAGGCGGTGGTGATTGTAAACATATCTAGTTTCAGGGCTCGGTAAAAAGGAGGGGTAGCTGACGTCAAAGTACTTGTAGATTCAGGACCTCCAGCTCTGCTCGAGATGAAGGGATATCTTTGCTGTTTAATCTGCAGACACATAAACAAAAGTGCTTTTTTTTTTTTTTTTTTTCTGGCACAGGGTAAACCTTGTAAAAACTGTAATGGTGGTGTAGGTGTGTACTTTAGTGTTTCAAATAAAGTTTTAAAAACTATAGTATAGTATAATAATCTTTAATATAACAGGAAAATACAGGTTTTATTTAACACCAGGAGGAAAAAAAGAAAACACAAAATGTAATGCATGAAAAACATAAAAAGTAAGCTGCATATGTCCGGCTGGGGATCTGAATTTGTTAACACTCCTTTTTGTTAATAAAAAATATTATTTTAACAATTTAGTAGATATATACCCCGAAAGAAAACAAGCATGTATTTTCTTTTATCTGTTTTCTTTGGGAGTATATGAGAAAGTAGGTTGCAAAATGCAGCTACTGCAAAACTATCCCTCTTTTCTGCAGCATAGACGTTAAACCGTCTCTGTCACCCTAAACTCAGCTTTTTTCACTTTTTTTCCTTTTCTCTTTCCTTTTCATAATCTGTTCTTCTTTTCTTCATTTTTTATCTTTTTTTATTTAAAAAAAATAAAAAAAATAGGACAAGTAAGGACTACTTTGTCTTCCGACACTTGACAATTCTTCACGTAACCTTTTTCACTTAATAGTTTTTTCCCAGAATGCTCCCCGTTCCATCCAGTCCTTCCTTCGTAGCCTCGCAAGATTATCTGTCATTCAGTTCCAAATGTTGTACGTGCTCGACTGTGAGCATGCTCGGGAATTTGACTTGGGGTAGTGAGAGCACTCTGGGTCGGGGCACAAAAAAAACTTAAGTGCGGCCGTGACAGAGTCTCATTAAGTCTGCCTCATCAAGAAGCCTCTCTGGTCTATCCATGCACGGCTTTTCTTTGTCAATGCGCTGTTTTAAGTGTTAACAGGGTGTAGGCAGGCTTACACTATCCAAATGGGCTGGCCGCGTCTGTTAGCTCAATGGTGCTAATGTAAGTGGGAGAAAATCTCCAAGGCCGTATTACAGCAGAAATTTCTATTGAAATCAGTACTTTCATAAATTGAAGAAGAAAAGGGCCCACTCTGCATACATAGCCTACTTCATTGAGCCCACCCTTTTCTGGGTGTGTCCAGCCATTTCTTAGAAAGCACCAGGAATGGCTTATATTGTATTACATTACCAATATAATCTGGGACTATACGGGACCACACTAGAATTCTGATGAAACCGCAAAGGTGAAGCTCGTAAAGCCCATTTAGACTTTTTTAATACTTTATATTGTTTTTTTGTTTTTATTGTTTTACTTTTTGATGTCCAGCGTCAGTAAAGCGACCAAAAGTCGCCCAACACCCCAGAAGTCCATCTAGTAGACTGCCAATAGATAATTGCCAAATGCCAAAGCTAATTATGGCAGTTTTGTTTTTGTTTTTCAATTTGTATTTTATTGAATTTCCATACATAGAAACGCACTGTATCATACTGTGCGAATGACAGGGTGTACTAACATTGGTCCATCTGCAATACATTAACATCAACTGCGTGTTTAAGACAAATTGATCTGTTCGTCTCTGTTTTGTACCATATAGGGGTAGGTTTAACATGGATAGCGCTGTTATGGTGTCGTGTCTGTCTGTGTCTATCTGTGTGGCCTATAGTGGGCGTTATCCCTCTGTGCTTTGGCGGTTTGAGTTCCCAGTCGTGAGAGCTGAAAAACTTGTGCTTAACTATGTACACTGTCCAACAGGGTTACCTTGCTCGTGTGGTGCTAGTGTAGGTTCTCTCTTATTTGCTCGGGGGCCTTTGTGTCGTCAGCTGTCTGCTGGCCTGGTGGTCTGTGACCTGGCTATGTGTATGGTGGGCTAGGAAGTCACCGGTGGGCATTGGGCTTGGCCTTAGGGGCTTTTTTCGGGTTTATGTTTGTCACACGGACGCGCTGGAGGAATTCCTCCCGGTCGCCGTCCGGGGCCAAGGTTAGCGTTTCCTCTCCTCTCTGGTTAATCAGCGTTCCGTCCGCCCCCACCTATACCTTACCCCTACCTCCCGCAGTCTGTTAGCAACTGGGCCTAACTGCCTTTTCTCAAACGGGAGAACCCGTAAATAGCTACCGTGCAGCCCTCAAAGTCCACGCTTTTCATCTCTCTCGAACGAGACATAATGGCTGATCTGGCCGGAATGTTCTTTGTTACAGCGATAATGTCTCTGGACGCCTCCGCTAGTGCTGAGGCAGCCTTTCGGATCCTGAATGCGTTCACCACCATCTCCGTGGCTACTTCATTGTTGGCTCCCATGTGGGTCAACATACGGGGGGGTAGGAGGTCATCCCCCAAAATTCGTTCTGGCACTCCTCTGATGCGGATATTCTTTCGCCTGTGCCTTGTGTCCTTGTCACGGACTTGGTTAGGTTTTGGACCTGTTGGGCCAGGACCTGAATCTCCTGCTGGGCGGCCCACAGCTGTGTCTCCCTCTCTCCATCCTTGGCCTCTACTGCCGTGAGTCTTTTGCCCAGGGTGCCTATTTCTGCTTGTGTCGCCCTCAGGTCTGCCTTCCATATTTGCCTCATTTCAGTTAGGAGGCATTTGATGTCCCTTTTTATCGCCGGAGTCAGACTCGCTGTTAGTGCCGCTCGCTCTGGTGTTCCCCGTGGGTTGCTCTGCATCCTGCGATGCCTCAGAGGCCGTGTCCTCACTCTGCACCTCCGGCGCCATCTTGGGAGCTTCCCGCCGGACCGGCCTGTCAAATGAAAGCCTGATATCAGGCATTTTGCTGGTCTCCAGTGCGTGGGTTTTTTTGTTTTTTCGTCCCATTGGGTCAGCTGTTCGGGGGTGGGTGTCTCGGTGTTCGTGGGAGCCGTTTAGGTAGGTTAATCCCTTAGTATTTGGGCCTCTTTGTCGGAGCTCCTGGCAAGCACGTCTTGCTCGTTGCTCAGTTGGCCACGCCCCACTCCCTCCCCCCATTATGATAGTTTTTAAAAAAGGGTCCTGGGACAGTGCACCCAGACCACTTAAATTAGCTGTAGTGGTCTGGATGCCTATAGTGTCCCTTTCAATGATAGCAACATACAGGAAAAGACAGCCTAGAGCGAGAGAAAACATTGCATACAAGAAAAACCCTCTGCTGTTAGTTATTGTATTGTGCACCTGTTATAGGACAGTTCTGCTTTTTCATGGACCTTGTGCCTCCATATAGCCTTCTGGCACCAAACACCATATAATAAAGTAGTTAATTTAGCACTGGCCTGGCAAGGAGGAAGTTAATTTATATGTTCATGGTCAGGTTAATATTTAATTCATGCATGGTCTGCTGACCTGTAACCCTTACACTGCAGCGTTCCATCAGGCTTCCATCTATATGTTTTCTAAATGTAGAACAATATGCTATGGGTGCGACAAGGTACGGATTTTAAAAGTCATAATACATGATTTTCTTTATTTTTTTTAAAAAAACTTTAAGGTAGCATGTACAGACAAAATATATACTTTTCTAAAAAAATTTCTTATGCGTGTGTGTGGGTTTTTTTTGTGAATAAATCAAATATTACTTGATCAATCGGTTGTATCAATTAGTGTTCCTCGTTGACAAGTGAACGCACATGTAAACAATTATACACAGACTCACAAACAAAGACATATATTAACATGTATGAATTCACACAATACCACCATACATAGACACACACTGACTATCATACACAGATTCACACTAACATAAACACAAAGTATCTGTGTGAGAGTCACTCGATCACGTACTCCCCCACCTGTGGAACCCCAGAAACCGTGAGGCCCTGGTTAGAGTCCCATTTGCCCCTCCAAAAGGGCAGCAGTGTTCTTCAGGTTTGTCCTACAATCCTTAGAGTGCAGCTGTGTGACAATTGTGGAATGCTTTGCAAGCCATTTAGAGTTACGATCCTGCCCTTTTAATAGCATGTGACATCTTGGAGGTAGTAGCAATCTTTAGGTAAGTATATTTTTTAATATGTGCATGTGAGCAAAACACCCACACACCTGCTTAAAAAAATAATTTTAATACATACATTGTTTCAGCACAGAAACAAATAGGTTGTGGGGGGTGGTTTGAAAAGGGAAGGGGTCACAAAATGGCCACAGTGAACAAAGTAATGGTACTCTAGTATTTTGTAGGCTGAAATATATTATGCTCTGTTGATTAATGTAATGTTGATGGTAAATTATAGGGCTCACATTACCAAATTAGGTTTAATAATGACAGAGCAGGATTAAAACTAGCAAAGATCTGCACAAAATAGGATGGGGCCTTGTTAGGGAATAGAATAGGAGAAGTGCGGTATGAAGTGTTATGGTATGGGCAATCTGCTACTTTGAGAAATTTGGCTTCCCAAATCCTATAATTACCTGTTAGCACAAGTGTTTTGGGAACAAATGCTGGATGTTTTTACACAATGGCATAGGGAGTAAGACAGAGCGTGTTCAAGCTAAGGAGAACACTTCGCTTCCCAGAGAGGCAGCTTTTGTTCTCAGTAAGTGAGATGGGCAGATAAATTGTCACCAGCCGTCCATGTCTCTAAAAATATATCCAGATTGTATTAAGGCATCTAATAATGAGCACTGGAGCCCGCGTTTGCTATGAAACTATGATACTCTACTTACCTAGGCACATTCACGAAACCACCTAGTTTCTACAAAACATTGTATGGTAGCCCAGAGGCAAATTAAAATTGCCCTGAGCTCTTTGAGGGAGGATATCAGGTTGGGGCCTCCTGTGGGCTCTGTTCTGTGAATGGGTGTTGCTGAGTTTTTTGTGTGTGTTGTGGGGGAGACTGAGTAGTGTGTGTGTGTGTGTGGTTCAGTGTTGTGTGTGAGAGTGTGTAGTAGCTGATTGTTGTGTGTGGAGAAGGCTGAGAGCTGGATGTGGAGGTAGGATGAGTGTGCCTGTGTGTGATGGCTGAGTTTTGTGTGTGGAGTGGAGTTTGAGTGTTGGTTGCCTGTGTATGCATTGGAGCTATAGAGTCTGTATAATGGATATAGCTGTGCGTATAGGGGGTGTAGCAAGTGTGTGCTTTTTATAGTGGTTATAGTATGTGTGTGTGTGTATAAAGGATGAAGTGAGTGTGTGAGCATAGGGTCAGTAGTGTGTGTATTTTTTAGGGAATGCAGTATTTGTGCGTGTGTGTGTGTTTAGGAAATTCAGTGTATGTGTTCATTGGCTGCAGTGTTTGTATAGTAAATATAGTATATGTGTGTAGGGGATCCAGTGCATGTGTGTACAGTGGCTGTAGTATGTGTATGTGAATGTGTGGGGTGGAGTGGGGTGGGGTGGGATAGGGGCTGTATTGTAATGTGAGAGGTGAGTCATTTATTTATTTATTTGCTTGTTATTCTTCTTTAAAAAAAAAAACTCCCAATGTTCCCCCCATTTTTCTTTCCTTGTGTCAGGGAGGGGAAAGGCACTCAGAAGATCAAAATGTGAGATGTGCATCTAGAGTTAGATACTCTAGCCTGCACTGTCCACTGGGTTCAGACTGAGTGTATTTCCCTCACGAGGCCCAGCACTGTGTAGTTGTATCCTGCAGCAACGCTCTAATAGGCCGGAGTTTACGGGAGGACATCTCTCAGTCTGCACCGTACCACAGTAGGGTGCTTTGAGCTGGTGAAAGAGATGTTTGATCTCCCTCATCGGCCCTTGAATGCACAAGGTTAGTGTCCGCCTAGCAAGGGAAATCCTTTGATCCCCTCCATCTGTACTGGCCAATAGTTATCATGACCCACCAGGTATTAACAATGTTTGCCCAATTGCCAGTCTGGGCCTGACGCGCTCACAGACAGAGGTAGAGCTGAAGGCTCAGACTGGGGCTATTCAGGCCCCTGTCTTAGCCCAGGCCTGTGTAGGCAGTCACCTATGCTGTCTAATGGGTTATCCAGCTGTGTGGTAGCCAAAACGTGGACACTAGGCCTCTGCCTTCTTGGACCTGCTTTCATGATGTGTGCACAAAATACATTGTAAATATAGTCACTCTACTATACTAGTTACTAATAAATGCATGACATGTTGACATAGGCTAGTAAATCTGTATCTATATGAATCCCCATATACGTGAAAGAGTTATTGCTCCCCAATTCTTCCAATCTGTCAGGATTAGCAATAACCCAACAACTCACATATATAGATGATCACACATTAACCACATGAGAAAAAATAGTAAAAGTGAAAAATAGATGTATTATCAGTCAGTTGAGTGTCTGGACTTAATGGAATATACCTCCAGGAAGGAAAGAAGCAATTACAGATTGAAAACTAGACAAGTGGGTCAAAAAAAACTATCTGAGGTCAGCATTCCAGGAAAATTAAAACACTATAGCTAATTCAAGGAATACGGAGGTCAATTTACTAGCCAGGTCAAAATACAAGAAAAGTCATTATCACAGGTAGACACTTAAGGGCTATATAATTATGAAAGAGCAATGATCCTCGAGTGCTCTGAGTTGTAAAAAAACTTCTGAATTTTGTGCTACAAAACCCTAGGACAGTTGTGCCGATACAAGACTTTTGAGTCTATTTAACTACAAAATTTGGCCATGTCAGATTAAACAGTGTGGAAAGGAATGACGATGGCATGATGAATCTTGGATGCTGGGTGACTGTTTTTATTTTTTACATAATCTGACCCACTAATGTGTTAAAATGATGGTATCAAGACCAAGCATAAAAACCACAACATCTTTTTTAAGCTGTTGTGTTGCATATATGCTGCCCCTTTTCATAGACAATGTAAATCATTGCCATTTCCGAGAAACAGTAATGTTTACATTTGTCAGAAAACAGTTTTCTAGATGCAGTTAGACACGTAGCCACAAGAGCTGCCTTCTCCTTAAGACCTTCCATTTTCCCTTTTAGCGTCATCATGCACAGCTTAATGATGCTGAACGTCACAAATGCTTAGAAGCATTAGATTAATTGGTAATTGCCCCCCAAGCAACGTAGGTCTGCAATGCTCCTCTGTAAAATTAAATGCAATGGATTGGAGCGGAGGTAATCAAGTTTACCCATCTTATCGCGGGCTGATCGGGTTATAGATAACATATTGCGTTGCGCTTAGATAAGTTAGATTACATATAGATAAGTTTCATGTTTATTTTGCAGGTGTTTTTTTCAACTAGGTTAGTCCTAAATCTTAACCAAAAATATGTTACTCTAATTTACAATTCAATATAGTGTTTCTTTAATGTGGACTTCTTCTTTGACGTAAAACTTAACAGGCGCACAGTCGGATTTGCCGGCATATGCGCTAACCTTACCCAAACCCCCATTAAAACACGGACACAGGTTATACTGTTGGAAATAATTTGTCCACAGCTTTATTAAATTATTAATAAATAATTAAGGAATAACAAATGGGGTCATTGCCAACAAATCTTAATAATGTTAACCTCCCCCATATACATAACATACCCCTAGCAATGACCCCACAATAATAACAATAGATAACAATATAAATAACATGTTAACACAGAAACTGGCCGTCCAATTTGACCACATTTCCACCAGGTTAAATTGTAGGGGTGTACCGAGACACCGCTACCCACCATATCGATTGTAGGGGTGTACCAAGACACCACTACCCACCATATCCATTGTAGGGGTGTACCAAGACACCGCTACCCACCAGTTCCAATGTAGGGTGTACCAAGACACCACCACACCCCCAGGTTCGGAGCCACCGACGGGCTCGAACCTACCAACCACGTGCAACACTGCCCAATCCACACTAAACCTCAGGATGCCCACTTTCTCCTCCATCTACCCTCCGATTTAACCAGGCCATTCCCCGCCGCTGTGAAAAAACGGGAAATCAACTAACCTAACCAAATACAGGGAGGGTGGGAGGGACAACTGACAGGTAAGCTTAGGTTCAGTTAAAATGGCCACTTCATATAATGGCTGGTATAAATACTCCCCTTATGGCTCCGCCCTACCCAGCATGCTAGCTGTCACTAAATTCCTGTGGCTGCTATGCCTACCTCCTGGCTCTGTCAAGGCCTATTCCTCTTAGCTGCGCTGATCCATGGGCTACATGACAGGCGCACAGTCGGATTTGCCGGCATATGCGCTAACCTTACCCAAACCCCCATTAAAACACGGACACAGGTTATACTGTTGGAAATAATTTGTCCACAGCTTTATTAAATTATTAATAAATAATTAAGGAATAACAAATGGGGTCATTGCCAACAAATCTTAATAATGTTAACCTCCCCCATATACATAACATACCCCTAGCAATGACCCCACAATAATAACAATAGATAACAATCTAAATAACATGTTAACACAGAAACTGGCCGTCCAATTTGACCACATTTCCACCAGGTTAAATTGTAGGGGTGTACCGAGACACCGCTACCCACCATATCGATTGTAGGGGTGTACCAAGACACCGCTACCCACCATATCCATTGTAGGGGTGTACCAAGACACCGCTACCCACCAGTTCCAGTGTAGGGTGTACCAAGACACCACCACACCCCCAGGTTCGGAGCCACCGACGGGCTCGAACCTACCAACCACGTGCAACACTGCCCAATCCACACTAAACCTCAGGATGCCCACTTTCTCTTCCATCTGTACTGTAATTTCTTACACATCTACCCTCCGATTTAACCAGGCCATTCCCCGCCACAGCTCAGGACTTGACACCTAAAGCTCCTGAGCGACCCCCACCACACCGGAATAAGGCCTGTTGAATGTCTTCCTGAAGGCCCAATTTAAACAGATCACACCTTACATCCGAAAATGTACCCCATCCCACCTGGAGTACCCAGGGAGCTTTCCTCCCAATTCGTTGTGTCTCACTGTTACACCGCCCCCACATCTGATAAATACCGCCATCAATTTTTTTATTAAGTCGTCCTCGACACCGAGCTACCACGGCCGGGTACGTAGTATGTCTCCAATGTAACCAAGGAACCATCTCAGACCGCACCACCACCACACCCGTGGCCAGCTCCCATAGCTGGTCCACCTCCCTCTGCCTCCACCTGATCAATTCCTTTTCCGGGACCATGCCAATATCCAGAATGTCCTGGACAGTACCCCTTGTTACCTCCCGGAAAAATTTCTCCCCTAATGTCTTGCCACCAAAATCCCCGAAAAACAAAACCACTCCTGCTCCACCAATTTCAAAGGAAAGCCCAGTTACGTTTGAACTGAAACGCGGCTCCCATCTGTGCCCCTTAGATATAAGAATGACCCACCAACCATGTCACCAAACCTGAAACAAAAGTAATTAGCGACAAGGCATAGCCACAAACCCATACGTCCATAGCCATTAAACCAAATAGACTGGCCTGAAACAGGACTTAAACCGTACTGACTCCCACCTGCCTAAACGTTTCCCTAGGTCCTCACTTAAAACCAGGTGGGGTGCCTCTGTTACCACCATCACCTGGGAAGAATGGGTCCCAAAGTGCCCGGGATCCAAACCCAACATTGTCAAACCCCTTCGCACAAACACCTGCGGGAATTGAATCGTGACAGCACCGATCTGTCCCCTTTTACCAGTAAGCCACCCGGGATGTCTGGGCAAAGCTCCAAGTAGCATGATGCGCTTAACACTGGGCGTACCCCTGACCCCGGCAGGGAATATAGCTTTACCAAACCTCCTTTACCAGACACATTCGTTCTTGAACAACCCTACTGAATCGTTACCTTAACCGACTAAGGTTCGACAACCGAGTGTAGAACTCCCCAACACCTGCCCGAAGGCACTCACCAGTTTCCCAATCCAAATTGCCCCAAGCCTCCGAGAAGGCCACCGCAAGCAAACTCACTGCAAAAGTAGAGTAATACACCACCAGGCGTTGCGTTACCCAAGGAAACCCGCCGCCCGGCACCGACATATTTCATACCTCTCCGTAAGACCCACGATGCCTGACGGACGTGACAACGTTCCGTCACTTCCTCCCAATCAGTCAGTTTAAACCCTAACGACAATGCCACCATGCTCCTGTCCATTGCTGATGGAGCTAACGCTGAACAAACAAACGGCTTAGGAACCACAGCAAGGTATCCCTTCGCCCCTCCTTTGACTGGGCCCCCACAGTGAAACCAACCGCCTTGTCCCACATATCTCAAACGTTCACATAGGCAGTCCCTGTGCCCGGTGCCATAGGATTCTGTATCGATCCTCCAAGCATGGCGTCTCGAGCTGCCACATTTCCTCCAGACTGGACAGTCCCTCCTCCCGCGCCCCCTGGGGCCGCCATTCGCAGCTTGTCCCCTTGTGCGCGAGCCAAGTAACCAGCCCCTACCTTCCGCCAACCAGGCACGTGGCGTGCCTGCACCCGATACCTGAACAGATATAAGAATGACCCACCAACCATGTCACCAAACCTGAAACAAAAGTAATTAGCGACAAGGCATAGCCACAAACCCATACGTCCATAGCCATTAAACCAAATAGACTGGCCTGAAACAGGACTTAAACCGTACTGACTCCCACCTGCCTAAACGTTTCCATAGGCAGTGATATGAATCGCAGTGATATGAATCGCCGCCATCGGCGTGCCTCCTGAACCGAGGACCCGGCTGGATGGTAAACCACATGAACCCCGCCGTATTGTGCGTGAATTATGACTTTTCATCACTTAATCCTTCACCTTTTAGAGCCACAGCCACTCCCCATGGAAATAACTCAAAAGATGCCAACTTCGAATAAGAGGACTTACCTTTCATGCCTCCCACCACCGCTCTGCGCACCACCTGCCTTCCAGGTATGCCCCGGAATCTATGTTCCCAGAGGTATCTCGATACCACCCGCAAAGGCTCACAAGTAGCCTTCGCCATGAAATGGCTACCGACCCAGTCCTCGCGACTAACCCGACATGCAACTTGAAACTGCCTTATGAACAACTGCGATTTCTCAGTGACCTTCTTGGACCTGCGAACCTTCAGCCTGAACTCCCGAAGTGCAGTCAACTGAACCCCAGGCAATCGACACTCTCCTACCACCGAAACAATTTCCAGCCCAAGCAAAGACGTGCGGTAGGATTCCCGTGACCGTAAGGTATGTCCACAACGGCCCGGCCCAGCCGAGCCCACACAGCAAGCTATCTTACAGATAATGTACTAAGGAACCCCTTTCTGATTCCTTTTTCACCTCCCACTCCCAGACGGATCCAACTTCCCGAGTAGGAACATGAATGGAACTGCCCTTTGGCAAGTAGAGGTTACCAATAGGAACCTGCAAACATGCAACCCAAAAGATGGAAGGGTCGCCAATAATCGAACGCGTCCTGTTCCCCCAAACCAACTCGACGGCAAGGCCGAATGATGCCAATGATACAGAACAGTTCCGCGGCGATGTCCTCATTTACCGATGCCCCTTTTGGGTGCGATAAGTTTTGTATTGGACAGAATTTGCCCGCCCATTTCTAGGGGACCACCCCCCATGGAGACACCCACAGGTCCGCTAATGGCGCGGAAGTTCCCCCATGGACTTGATATTCGCCCACCACTTTTCCTGGTCCCTCGACTTTGAATGGAATAGCGTAAACCCCCTCAACAATCTCAGCCATAAAACTAGCGTATTCATGGGAGGCTTACTGCCTTAGCCACAGCAGCAATGCACTGATCATCACTGGTGCCGCTCCGAGCCGTAACCGCGGGGCTGAAGCCCTGCCGAGTACCCTTCCTGCCTTAGGTTTTCCTTTTTTGACGCGTCAGTTGACACCGTGACTCCCACCGCCTCCGGAACACCCGTATCGAAGCCTACCCGACGGTCCCCAGTTGCACTGACCTTTCTTCTGTCCAGCCAGTACAGCACCTCCTGGGGGTGCGCCGTCAGCCCCCGGAAAGAGCGCATTTCCTGCACTATCATTAGGAAGAAGGACACGTGCCCATTTTGTTGCGCCACGCCTGGAATATTGCCACACATCTAACTGTTCTCCTGCCCCGTCAGATGTCCCCGGTACCGGTACACCGTATTCCCCTTCCCTTACCCGGCACGTCACCACCACCCTTACTTCGGCCTCCCGACTGCGCTCTGGTGACCCCACCCTTCAGCACCGCGGGGACTGCCCCTTTTTTCCTTGATCATGACTCTAAAATTATTTATGCCATTTAAAAAAGTGTGGTGTGTTTATTGACTCACCGCCCGAACCCCCGTCTGCGCTGTCCTTCCATCCACCTTGCCAGGCTCTGGAGTATCCGGTGGATGCCGACTCCTGTCCGCGCTGGTCCAGCCTCAAGCCCGTAGAAGTAACACTCCTCGACCTGCTTCTCCATCCCTCATCCGACCTCCCGCTGCTGCTGTGCCTGTCATTGTCGTTGCGCTGCTCCCTGCCGTACTCACACCTGCTGATGCTCCTCCTGTGTTCCTGCTCCTGAGAACGCCCCCCAGGGGGCTCCCGCTTGCCTCTGTGCCTTATGTCCATGTCCTCTCTTCTGCCCTCTGCTTGCAGTACCTGGCCTCTCCCAGGCCGCCTCATCCACTTGTGGCCCCTTTAATTAATCCTGGTTGCTGGCCTTCCCCTCCATAGCTGCTCTGCTGTGCCTGTGAAGACTCCGCCTGCTGCTTTCACTATCCCCTTCCTTCACCTCTGACCTGACCCTGGCCCCATCCAGGGCCGCCTCCGTCTGTGTCCCGCCGACCTGGACCCCCCCGCCTGCCCATTGGGGGGGGGGGACCGCTTTTACACTGCTGGGCCCTTGCATCATTCCCCCTGTCACTCAGGTATGCCACCAGGGGCAGACTCACCAGGACGCCTCTTGCCGCTCTTCCTGCCTGGCGGCCATCATGTCATGCTGGATTCCGCCGTCCTTTGTGCTTTCCCGCCCCCCCGCCTTATTGCAGGGGGCGCTCTTCCTGTGCGGCCTCATCCTGACCTGCCGTCTTGCCTGACCGGCGCCGCGTCGAACATACGGCGCCAGCCGCCCTCCAACTCCTGCCTGCTTTCCGACCTCATTCTCAGCCTTCCCCTTGCCGCCTCCTGACAGGCTCACGGGCTGCCGAACTAACGATGTCACTCACAGGCTGCCGCTGGGGCGTCCTCGCTCTCCTTGCTGGCCTCTGTTCCACCGCCGCGTGGGGGGGGGGGTAGCAGACGTGCTCGGGGCCCCCCAGCTGCTCCTGCAGCCACCAGCCACGATTCTGCCACAACCTTTGTGACCAGGATGGTGGCTTGCTTGGAGTTCTGTCTGAGGCTGATGGGAGTGAGCATGCAGCAGCAGCAGCTCACTCCAGCCTCTCCTGTACCTCCATGCTGTCTCCTGTACCTCCATGCTGCCTCTGTTCTTCTATGCTGCCTCCATGCTGCAGATGGGAGTGAGCATGCAGTAGCAGCAGCTCACTCCAGCCTCTCCTGTACCTCCATGCTGTCTCCTGTCTCAGTACTGCCTGTTCTCCATGCTGCTGATGGGAGTGAGCATGTAGTAGCAGCTCACTCCAGCCTCTCCTGTACCTCCATGCTGCCTCCATGCTGCCTGTTCTTCATGCTGCCTCCATGCTGCTGCCTTCTCCCTCCAGGGCAGGCAGCTTTCACAACTGACAGGTAAGCTTAGGTTCAGTTAAAATGGCCACTTCATATAATGGCTGGTATAAATACTCCCCTTATGGCTCCGCCCTACCCAGCATGCTAGCTGTCACTAAATTCCTGTGGCTGCTCTGCCTACCTCCTGGCTCTGTCAAGGCCTATTCCTCTTAGCTGTGCTGATCCATGGGCTACAATAAAGCACTTTGAGGCTGACTAGGACAGAGATAAATTAAAATGCTTATGGTTTGCAAAGGTGGAAGGATGGTTGTAGAAAGATAAGTTGTGAAGCCCATGGAGAAAGCACAGCTTAGGAAATAGGGCCCTAACAGGGCCAGTAGGCGGGCTAGGGGGTGGGAGCAGTAGGGGATTGGTGGAGCGGTTGGGGTTGGCTGATATAAATGGTCGGCCATTTTGTGATCCCTCACTCTAATTTCTTACCTAGCAGAGTTGATCCCTCCCTCCCTTTGTAGATCTTTTCCCCGCTTGGTCACAGCGGCGGGGTAGGGTAAGAAACATTAAGGATAAGGATAGTTAAAGGACCACTCTAGGCACCCAGACCACTTCAGCTTAATGAAGTGGTCTGGGTGCCAGGTCCAGCTAGGGTTAACCCATTCTTTTATAAACATAGCAGTTTCAGAGAAACTGTTATATTTATGAATGGGTTAAGCCTTCCCCCAAATCCTCTAGTGGCTGTCTCATTGACAGCCGCTAGAGGCGTTTGCGTGATTCTCACTGTGAAAATCACAGTGAGAGCACGCAAGCGTCCATAGATAATGCTTTCCTATGCGACCGGCTGAATGCGCGCGAGGAGATGAAGAGGATCGGAGGAGGAGAGCTCCCCGCCCAGCGCTGGAAAAAGGTAAGTTTTTACCCCTTTCCCCCTTCCAGAGCCGGGCGGGAGGGGGACCCTGAGGGTGGGGGCACCCTCAGGGCACTATAGTGCCAGGAAAACGAGTATGTTTTCCTGGCACTATAGTGGTCCTTTAAGAGAGGAGTAAGGGGAGTTAGTTAATTGATTGGTTAAAAGGGTAAACTGTTTGTACATGTTTTGGTAGGTTTCGAGTCCGTAGGTGGCTCAGAACCTCGGTGGTGTTTCGAGTCCATTGGTTGCTCAGAACCTCAGTGGTGTAGGGGTATCTGGGTATACCCCTACCAGGTGAAATGCATCAATGTTATATTATATGATTGTTATATATTGGAAATGTATTATGTGGTGGGTCATTACCTTGATGTAAATATGGGAAAGATGCTACGAGATTGGGGGTGTGGCAGGTAATGACCCTTATATATATATAATTATTGTTATCTTTATTATCATTAAAGCTGTTGACAATTTGACCCATAACCCTGTGTCAGTGTCTTATTGGGTGGGTTGGGTTCAAGTGATATTTCCCTCCCCCCGCCCATATGGCGACTATACACCTGTCATGAGATAAAGAAATAAGTGGTGTTGGGGGAGAGGACAGAACAAGTGTTAAAGCCTAAAGCTTTATATGTTTAAACAAACCAGTTAACACTACAATTATACAGTGTTCAATGGAGACAGGGATCTTTCCAACAGCTCTAAAGAAACTCTAGACCCAAACTCTAGATCCAAACTGCATACCTACATCCATGTAGATCTGTTTAAATATCCCATTGCCTCTCGAAAGTCACTATCTAAATTGTCAACACTGAAATATCCATCTGTAATCCAACATCTGGGAACATCTCTTTAAGTTTTTCTGAGACATCTTCAGAAGGTTTATGAACCCAAGTTTATACAAGAAAAATTAAAGTTTAAGGTACTCTATAGGGAAGAAGAATAGGGTGGATTGAATTCTTTTAGAAATCTTTTACATTAAAGGGACACTATAGTCACCAGAACAACTACAGCTTAATGTAGTTGTTCTGGTAAGTATAATAGCTCCCTTCAGGCATTTTCATGTAAACGCTGCCTTGCAGTGTTTACATTGCCCCTAGGGACACCTCCAGGTGGTCACTCTTTAGATGGCCACTGGAAGTGCTTCCTGGCTCAGGGCTGCACAGTAGGCAGCCCTACCGTTCAGCGTCCCCACGCTCTGCAAGGAGACGCTAAATTTTCCTCATAGAGATGCATTGATTCAATGCATCTCTATGAGGATGTCCTGATTGGCCAAAACGGCGCTTGGCACTGGATCGGTCTCCTCCTCATCCAACATCAGAGCTTTCCTATGATGTTTTGCAAGATGCTGGACATTCAGCGTTGTTTCACAGAGTTAAACTACGTGAAACTGCAGGAAGCGCCTCTAGTGTCTGTCTGGAAGACAGCCACTAAAGGCAGTCATAGGCCTGCCTTTAGAACGCCAAGGTTTTTAGTTGCAGAGTTAAGTGGACAGGGACACTGCACCTTCAATGAGATGAAGTAGTCTGGGACCCTATAGTGTCAGTTGACAAAGGCCTCTGCGTAGGCGGAAAAGTTGCACTTCTTGTTCCAATAAAGCTGCTTTATGATAGATCTGAAGTGCCTGGGCCACATTTATACTTTAATCTTTGGCATTTTACTTTGCCAACCCTTAAGCTGAGCACCTAATTTCTAAAGTAGTAGTGCGGTATCCTTTTCTGTGTGAGTTACTATAGTGTCTCTTTAAGCACAAATTTGTTCATTGTATATCTTTACAAATGTATTTTTAGGGACTTGTCACGCATATTTTTTTGTATATACATTTGTAATGTTATAATGCATTATCTGTGTATGTCCACTAAAAAGCTGTTGTGAATAAAGAATTAAAACCATAACAGGAAGTCAGACATATTGTTTGTAAATCAAGCTCTCAGACAATCAATTGCCCTGCACAGCAAGGGTTAGCTTGGGAAAGGTATTACAAGCTCCATGCAGGATATTCTGTCTTTCCATAGAGGCAGTGCCTAGAAGACCCCAGTTAAATATTTAAATTTCCTACAATGGGGGTAGGGCACTACTCTCACCATAAGTACTACAGCGTACTGCAGTGTTTATGGTGCTTGGAGTTCCTTTAACAGGTACATTTCCAGTTCTGCTATATTTGCCTAAATCCCATTCTGACCACCCCTTGATTTTTATAATAGTTTTGGTGATATTTTTTGGTGTTACTTTTAGTGCTAGCTCCAAGGTGGGCGGGCCTTTAGGGGTCATTGCTTCTATGGTGAGGACGAAACTTCTAATGATGCGCTTGCCCTGTGCTATCCAGGGACAGTTCCTTGATGTCCCTGAATGCGGGATACCAGGGAACAAAATTAGGATAGCGGAGCTGGACCCCAAAATAAGGTCTGTCTTGCCAAAACAGGACAGTTGTGAGGCCTATGTTTATCTAACAGCTTATCTCTAAGCCCTGGTTCACCTAATGGAAGAATGGTGATATGATTTCTGAACCAATATCCAATAAATTCAGTACAGAGTGATTTGGGCAAATTATGAACTTGTTGAATACTTTGATGCCTGTCAGAGATTCATGCCTACATACCAGAGCTGGTATCAAAAGGTCAAGCTTTTAATGAATAAATGTCTTATATGTTTTACCTCGCTAATCCTTTGTATTTCTCTCTGCTTAAACAATACACAGAGCTAAACCATATGTAGTTGAAATTACAATCTCTGAGAGATAGCCTGACTCCATTTACAATAAATGTATTTTATATAGACTTGTGTACCAGCCTGTGATTTGTACATGTCCAAATATATATATATTTGGACATTTTGGTAAATGTATTAAAAAAACTCACATGCACCTGACGAGTTAAAATGTCAACTTTAGCACAATATATAGCAGTCTGTGTAACAGAAGTGTAATTAAATCAACCGAAAATTTGATATATTTGTACAGATGAAAATAAAATTCTTCGATCTTTTTCCTTTTTTTTAAACGTGAATTAACATAGTAACATAGTAACATAACACTTACTAGCTCAAAGTTTATATATATTTTTTCTTTTTAACCTTTATTCAAGACACTTAATGGCATTTTTGTAGATATTGTTGAATAGTTTAGTTAATGCTATTGGCAGTAGACGGTATGTGAAAGAATAACTATAGATTTACACGATGGGACAGAATGTGTGAGATGAGATTTTTGCGGAGGAGGACTGCCCTCCAATATACAGTGCTATGCGGTAACTGTGTATAGCACCCGTGTTTTCCAGAACCCCTCTGCCACTGAACTCATAGTGTTTATAGAATAGGTCAGAGGCCAAGTGTTGTGTATCTGTCTATATACATTTGTATATACGCTATGTTTTTTTTAATCTTGATGAGGTTCATACCATTGATCTCTCTCATGTGGTATGAGTTCTTCGACTGAGATCATCCATTTTTGGCAGCTGGAGGCCTCATACTTGTACATGAATAATTCATTTTTTTTTTATATAAATACTTACATTATTAATCATTTTAAAATCTGTATTAATTTCCCTACAGAGTGTAATGAAATAACCGTTGGAAAGTTCAGTTGCTTAAGTTGTTATAAAAATTATAAAGTATATGTAATATAGAAAACTTGTATAAGAAGAGAGCATTTATCGACAAATGATTCTGTTATAAAATGTTAGTATACACATAAATAAGGCATTTACATGACAGTACCGTGTTTCTCCGAAAATAAGACCGGGTCTTATATTAATTTTAGTCCCAAAAAACACACTAGGGCTTATTTTCAGGGTAGGGCTTATTTATTTACGGTACCGGTATGTACATTGAACCCCCCCTTTAATTAATCCACCCCCCTTTAATAAATCCACCCCCTCTAATTAATCCACCCCTCTAATTAATCCACCCCCCTTTAATTAATCCACCCTCCTTTAATTAATCCACCCCCCCAATAAATCCACCCCCCCAATAAATCCAGCCCCCTCTAATTAATCCACCCTCCTTTAATTAATCCACCCCTCCTTTAATTAATCCACCCCCCTCTAATAAATCCACCCCCCTTTAATTAATCCACCCCTCCTTTAATTAATCCACCCCTCCTTTAATTAATCCACCCCTCCTTTAATTAATCCACCCCCCTCTAATTAATCCACCCCCCTCTAATTAATCCACCCACTCTAATAAATCCACCCCTCCTTTAATAAATCCACCCCCTCTAATAAATCCACCCCCCGTTTAATTAATCCAACCCCCCTTTAATAAATCCACCCCCCTCTAATTAATCCAGCCCCCCCTTTAATTAATTCACCGCCCGCCCCCTTTAATTAATTCAGTCCCAGACATAAAATATCTACTCACATTTCAAAGATGCCTTCCTTGCCCGCCGAGTCCGACCACTGGGTGCCTCACCGCCCGGAAATGGATCCTTCCGCTGAAGATCCGTGAAGGCAGACTGATGACGCTGCGCACGTCGTCATCACGTTGCGCGATGCCGCGGCCTGCAACGCTCCTCCTCCTCCTCATAGAAGAAGGAAGTCCTGCCGGGCCGAAAGGTACAATGCCTAGGTCTTATTTTCGGGGTAGGGCTTATATTGCAGCCCACCCCGAAAATTCAGCTAGGGCTTATTTTCGGGGTAGGGTGTATTTTCGGGGAAACACGGTATTCATATCAGAAATATTAGTATTTTTATACTAACCATTAATACAGACGTAAATATAATTAAGCCTTCCAGCAAGAAATAAATCATTTATACAGACATATGAGATGAAATCTGAATGGCATGATTCGGTCACTCTGCGACTAGTTGGGTTGGAGAATTGTTCACATGTTTTGATACATTTTGCTATCTTATTCAAAATGTAATTCACTGCAATTTGCGGTTTAGTGTATAACTCTGCCTCAGGCGTATGCCCAAAACAGGAGTTGTAAAGATTTGAGAATTGATCATTTTAAGCCCAAATATTCAAACTTAAAGGGTACCTCCAAACACCTTAAATTCTTTTTTTCTATTTATCTTGTATTAGTAGAGTGTACCTTTAAAAAGTTCCCTAACTGAGATGATAACTTTTTTTTTATTTTTATGTATTTAATGCTTTTAATGAAAAATTGTAAGGTATACATTTTACAAAAGTACATCAGTTTGAGTAGAGGGGGAAAGAGGGGTAATGAAAACCTACAAATACATATTATATTGAGGGTACAGAAAAAAGGGAGAGGGAAAGTTGGGGGAGTCATCATGTTGTCTATATACAATGGTTCATTTCAAGACTCAATGGATTGTCTATAGACTCCATTAACTATACATAGAACATATAACGTACATAGACAAAGTCTCACCAAGAGTGTTAAGTTGTTTGTGTTGCTCTGTCAATGCAGCTGAATTGATGGGCCCCTAGGTGTTCACACATGAACACCAGCGGTCCATGGAGAAGTAATGTAGGAGGACCATCCAGCCCAGTGGGCCTTGTGTTGGTGCGATAGCACACAGGACATGTAGATAAGTTATTCCATAGAGTGTATGTGCTCAGCCATGTTCAGCCACAGCTTCAGCGTTGGTATAGTAGGGCTCTTCCAATTTCACGGTATTAGCGAGATTGAAGCATTAAGTAAGCGTATAGTGAGTGAAGCCCTATAACTACTGAGAGATTGCGTTGTGTGATGCAAGAACAGTGCCTCTGGTGTGAAGTGGGACAACTCCTCAACCATCAAAGAGTTGGCATTGTGGACCCGAGATATTAAAGGGCATGGCCACCATTTGTGTAGGTATGTGACTAGATGTTTGCTGCACCTCCAGCACACACCTGATACCCGGTATAGGTACTGAAAGCCAGCAGAGTCCTGTCCAGCGGAGTAGTAGCCTTTAAGCTTTCTCCTACATTAATGAGGAAATGAGCAATATTGGGTGAATGAGCAAATCTTTTGCCACTGCCCATCTGTGAATCAGATTTTGAGGTCTTCCTCCTATTTGGCCTTGTGCTTTGGTTGGGTGAGACACTCATCTTAAAAGAACACTCTAGTGTTACAAATATGTACTCCTAGTGCAAGAGTGTTATACTAGTTAAATTCAGGGTCCCCCCAGAAGTTATAAAATAAAGTATTTGCACACCTTGTTTCCTCGACGAGCTGGTCTCTCCCCTGACGGTGATCATCAATACTGATAATCTCAGCCAATCCAATGCATACCCTTAGGAAAGCAAAGGGGACAAGTGCGCATGTGCCACAAGAGGCAAACCTGCCTATTTAAATGAGCGTAGGAGGAGGTTACCGTTACCGTTACAATAGCGTTAGAAATACATGTTTTAATTCCTAAGTTATAATGTTCTTCTAAAGCCAAGATAGAAAAAACTGGAAAAAAATCTGAAAAAAATAATTTTTTATTCTCACTTTGGCGAATAATCCTGATAGTGCTTTACTTTTCCTCTCTTATTATTTCTGATTCACAGTTTTGCTTTTTTTTGCTGTTTTTCTCTCTTACACTCCATGTTGAGTCTGATATAAACAACTGGCAACAAAACAGACAAAATAAACAGGCAGCATCTGCTATTACGATAACCACACAGATGGAACATGATTTGGAATGCTCGTAAGTAATATATTTTTTAAAAAGATTGCAACTCTTGTTTTGCTTGTTCAGTGCGGGATAAGCATATGAGGAAGTGCAATCCACTTTACGTTGAGAGCCAGCAGTGATAGCTCATTCTAAAGTGGAGTATAACTACAAACAAGCTGCTCGAGTACTCGAAAACCACGTACAGACAGTGCTGTGCAATAAAAATAATACAAATCAAAGTGAATGATAGAATGGATCAACCCACAATTTAGCATCTAATGTGGGCAATCAAGCAATGTACTAGAATGTTAGCAAATTGGAGCACAAATTGTGAAATGGTCCTTTTGACACAATTTATATTAAATTACATCTACCGTTCCACTTCTCCTATTACAGAAGCATAATAACAGGAGCTGTAATTCGTTATAGATTGAGTGTCTTGGGTCACTGTAACTTTTGACATCCCTTCCATTTTGTATTCCCAGCAAACTTTCTCAAATTGACCTGATACACGGTGAATAGGGAATTGAATAAAAGAAAAGTGTGTGATTCTCTGAACCTGAGGAAAGCATGCTTAGTGTCTGTTAAAGGAATACTCCAAGCACCATAAGCACTACATTATGATGTAGTGGTTATGGTGTATGGAGTGCCCTGGCGCTGTCCTACGGAAGGCATCAAATGTTAAGAGTGGTTTGACAACTTACCTGAGTGCTGCCCCAGCCCCTGCGTCTTTTCTTCTCATTTGGGAGAATCTAGTTAGCTACACAGAGATTAACAGGGTCATGCAGAACTGCGCTGAGAGCATCAGCTACAAGCTCCAGATTCTACTTAAGAACAAGACAAGATGCAGGGGTTTTGGCACTACCTAGGTGAGTTCTAAAATGGTTTGAGTACTTACTGTGGGATAGTGCCAGGGCACTCCTTGCTCCATAACCGCTACACTGGACTGTTGTGGTTATGGTTCCTTTACACTTGTTAGGAATTATAGGTTGTAGAAATTTCAGTGCAGACATTTTCTGTGCTATTCATTAGTGTGACTCGGGGGAGGATGACAGGTAGGGAGGATGCACAGAAAATGCCCTTCCCTCATTGCCACACTTTGCAGAGTGATTGAGAAGGACTGTGGCAGAAAGTTCCTCTGCCTCATCTGTCAGGGCTGCTTTAGGCTCTGAGTGGCAGTGTGAGTGAGGGGAAAAATATGACTGAATCCCCTAGCATGCAGCTTGCTGGGGAACCTGGAAGAGTTTTTTTTCCCATGGACAACTTGGGAATGGGGAACTCCTGAATTGTGGCATGAACTTACGTTTGTACATTGTTGCAGGTTGTGTAAGGTTATAAGGCTATATGGAAGGGTGGGGACATACCAGTCAGCAGGAGCAGTTGAGGAACCCTGACTGATTTTGTTTTCTGCCCTGATTGAGGCCTGTAAGGTAGAGAAAGACAGATTAATGCTGTCAGTTTACAGTGTTGGCTGTTATCCCCTTCTTCCAGTGACAGGATATAGCTACCCTTTCCAGTGATGACCTGGTTCAGCTTCTGTAGGCTTACCAGGACTTCCAAGGATGGGGTTCCTTTGAGGTGTTGGTGGCTGGTGTGCAGCCAGCCTCCATGATGACTGTGGAGCAGCCTGAGGATCTTGGAGTGGCTGCTAGCGGATGGAGGGACAGGAGGCCCAGGTCTCTGTTGCGTTTGTCCCTAAACACAGTGTGGCATGGCGACACGAAGAGGTGCTGGAGTCCTGACGGAGTAGTCAGTGGGGCCACAGACAGGGCCTCTGCTTCACAGGCTGGTGGAAGGCGGAGTCGATTGGCAAGGGCTGCTGCTGAGCATGGCCAAGATGGTGGCGGACAAGCAGTTGACCGCATGACGAGCAAATCGCACATTCCGCCAAAAGTTTCATCATCGCACACGCCTTGCAGCGTGCGAGCAAATTCCAGGAGAGTCCCAATGCAAGACAACTACATAATGATGGCACACAGAAGAGAACCAGCAGCAGCACCATCATCAATGCTGATCCAGGGTCCTGGAGTGGAGTCAGCAGTGGTACCGGACCGCATTTGGGCTCAATGTGCCACCACGTGTCCCCGACAGCAGAGGATGGAGCAGCAGAGGTGCTGCCTGGTTTGGAGGACGAGGACTTTCCTTCTGATCCTGTGCCAGGTCCTTCAGCCTCCCTGAGCAAGTACTGTGATAGCGCTTGGGGTGCACTTGCAGGCCATGGGGGGGTGAGGTCAGTGGCCTAAGCGAGCAGTTTCACGGGATCAGGAAGAAGTAATGCACTTGCTTAGGGTTTTTTGGAAAGAATTCCAGGGACAGGATAGCGTAAATTTAGCTTATGGTGATCCCAAGGTTCTCCCTCCCTACTGTTATCAAGAAGGGGGTTTGGACAGTATAGGTCCTGGGGTTATCTCGCCCTTGTTTGCTGGGTTGCGAATTGTCACTTATGGGGATGCATATGTTGGTAGAAGTTAAGGAGAAGATCCTTAAGGGGTATGTATGAGGATCTTCTGTTCCAGTTTCCTCCAGACCGAAATTCGGTGGATAGACTGTGGTGTGGAGAGACTGTGGAGGGGGATAAAGGTAAGCAGCTCCCACGCACATTCGGAATCTTTCCGGAAAGCCTTGTTCTGCTATTTGGATTTGATATGGGGGACAATAATGTTTATGTGGCACAATGCTGATTTCAGTCATCAGCAGTTTAGGCAGAAGTTGGCATCTAGTCTTGATATGGACTTTGGGGTTCAGGATGGCAGCTTATGGCTGTTGTTGATGGCACCCTGTCCCCTGTCCTCCTTTCCAGAAGCAGCCGGTGCACACAACAGTGTGTTATCTGGTCAACACAAGGGTGTCTGCTGGCTTTTCAATGAGATGAGGTTGCATTGTGGGGACACACAACCTGCATTGCGTTGTTTTTCAAAAAGGCGGTAGCAATGCCCAGTGTCTAGAAGTGTCAGGCATAGGAACTACTTTGTCTCTCTGTATCTCTTGACTGGGTTGGAATTTTAGTGAGATGCCAACACAGTCAATATGAGTATTTCATAAAGATCCTCTCCTTATAAAATAAAACTTTTTTGCTTTAAAAAATATTGTGCTTACAAGGCTGGCCTCACTAGAATATAGATTAAACAATCATGTTTTGCATTTGTAGTATAACATGCTTGTTTGCCTTCATTCAGTGTCTGTGCCAATGGGTGTATCAGCTGATAACATACACGGAATAGACACAAAATTTGTCAGAGAATTTGTAATGTTTGGTTTCCTTGTTAACACAGCCATCCATAAACATTAGTATGTTAAACTCCGTCTCCCACCAAAAATTAAAGAGGGATCCAGGGACATCAGTGTGTTGGTCATTTAGGAAGATTGTGGTTATGTTGATTTTATTTATTTATTTGTTTTACATTTTTGGCCGAGGAGTGTTGTTTTAAAGCCAGAGTAGCAAAACTGAAAGCTTAGCTGACTTAGAGAATTTTTCCAGTTTACTTTAGCGAGTAACCCTGATAGTGTTTTGGGTGGACAAAGTGTGAACTTTGAAATAAACTAATTGTCTATTCTTTGTTTGACAGCAAGGCATATTTCAATATTACCTTAATTTGTTTGTTTGTTTGTTTGTTTGTTTATTTTTTTTATCCAGATCACGAGATCGCAGAGTGTCACAGATGAAATATGGTTCTTTAATAGAATCCTTGTAAGGTTCTCAACAAACAGTGGCCTTCAATAGGCTACAGGGGCGGAAGAAGGCAAACATGGCTGTTTCATACCTAGTTTGTCCAACTACACATCTGCTGAAGAGATAGATCAACATGAATTTAGAAGACTTTTTATTTATTTATTTTATTTTAAAAAATTTTTTTAAATTCTTTATTTATTCTCAGCTCACCATCGGGAGAGGGACTGACGCATGTATGCAAGAACATAACAAAATAGAAGGCATATGTCGTTCCTCTATTTAAAAAGGGTTGCTGGCAAATGAATGCTCTTGTCAGGAGATATAGACCTTAAAAACAATATAAACAATAAAAAAGAGAAAAGATAAGAAAGACTGGACAGTATAAGAAGGTAGTGTATACCATCTTTGCAGCCATTCCGTAGATGCCATTGCCTGAGTGCTCATGAAGAGTAGTGTGTAAAAATGCAAAATGATAACATGTCAGACTAATAGGCCTAGGGTAGTTATACGCCTCTGGGTCTCGTTGGGGTATGTGTTAGCGGTTAGAGTGTAGAGGCAGGGGCGGGGGGGAGAAATCTAAACAGTGGGCTAGTTCCGCCATCGGTAAGGTTTTACATGCAAAATACATCATGTGCTAGTAGCGTAAGCTTAAAACAGTAAAGACAGTTCTGAGGTTTGAAGATGGATCACTATGCAAATAGGTAAGCATGCATAAAGAGTGTTTGCGTCATTGGGGTAGAAGAATGTTCAAGGTGCTTCAGGTGTATGCTTCAGAGTGTGCCTCCCTAGGTGTAAACGGAACAACCCTTGCCGGTTCCTAGAGATGTGGTTTCGCTTGTGGTCCAGGCCGTGTTGTTTTTTTTTTGCCAAAGGCCCAGGGTCTCCAACAGAGCCGCCGCCGGCTGTGTGTCTTGGACCGCATGGGTGCTCTCTCCTTGTTGAACTTGCAACGTTCGTGGTGATCACCATCTGTAGCGGATCTCATGTGCCATGAGCTGTGTGGTGAGGGGCTGTAGGGATTTCCACCATTGCACGGTGTCCCATGTGAGATCTGCATAAAATGTAAGACTCATGTTTTCGAATGCGTATGGGGAGGACCCTGTCAGTGCTTCCTGCACCGCTGCTTTATCCTTGTTGTTATAGAAGTGCACCACTACGTCCCTGGTGGCCAACTCTGGAGCTCTTCTGGGCTTTGGCACAAGGAACACTTCGTCAAACTGAATGCTTCTAGCCTGTTTTGGTGGCAGAAGCACTCCTACCAGCCTACTCAGTAAGTGTGGGAGCTCCACATTTGGAATCTCTTGGATCCGACACTCCCTGGACTTTGAGGTTAGTGCTGCATCTTGTGTCTTCCATGTGTGTAAAATGTTGCTAAAATATTGATTGTTGCTGTTTGAGCACTTGAATTTTAGACTGGAGAGACACAATTTTCTGCTTGTGGCTTTCCGATGCAGGTTCCACCTTCCCCAGTTGCTCAACAAGGTCTGAGAGGTCTGTGCGCATCGCTGCCATGTCTGCCCGAATAGTTTTTTTGGAGCTTGTGGAGTAGCTCCTTTAGGTTAGCCTCTGTGACAATGTAACAGAGTCTTTTGTTACCTTGGTACTTGAAGAGGACTGCAGGTCAGCCTTCTTTCCACTCACTATGGGCCCTGACCTGAAATGGGATTTTGTTTTGGAGAACATTTGGGGAACATTTGGACTGCTTTCCCCCTGGGTTGGGTTTGTGAGGTTGGGATATTCTTGTTTTAATAGGGGATTCTTTTAGGCTCTCCATTGCCCTGAAACTGGAAAATGCATTGATTTTTATAATTACAATATGCAAATTAGGAAAGTGCACAAATTACAAGTTCCATCTATATATCACATAGTCTGAAAAGTTGTAATTAGGTTATATATTTAAGAAATTATTATATTGCTTGTTTTTCATCTTATGTACGCTGTTTTTATTTTTTTGGTTGCCACCATACGTTTATGGACTAGTCCCCAAAGGCTGTTCTTAGTTCAAAACTAAAGTATTGTATGTCAGTTCCCTTTGGAACTTTGTGTCCTGTGTGGATTTGTTCATGGAACCCAGTGACAGAGTCTTCAGACCTGTTGGCTGGCTTCATGGTCCCTGTAGTAAGCCTGAGACAAGTGCAAAAGAGCTGGAATCTCCATAAGCAGAAGTGTTGATACCTGCATGGGAGGGGATGTAAAGAGACAGAGGGCACAATACCTGACTGGAAGAAGGGAACTGCAGCATGGTCAGGGGGAAGAGATCTGGAGAGACCCCAGTCAAGCTTCGGTGACTGGGGCTGGAGCTTACCGGTGAGACCCCAGTCAAGCTTTGGTGACTGGGGCTGAAGCTTTCCAGGGTCCCCTGTGGCCGCGAGGAAACAAGCCAAACTGTTCCATGTTGAGCCTTATTTCATATGTATAACAGATTTTTACCTGGTCCGTGTGATGGCATGAGTCCTCCGATCGAGCCGCATGTGGCTCTTGCACTCCTGACTCCAGACGAGCCTCGTGCAGCATAAACACTCCTGATTCCAGCCGAGCCACATGCGGCTCAAACACTCCTGGTGGGCCACGCGCGCTGAACAGTCTGATTGCGCTCACAGCCTGTACAGTATTGGGAATGCTGCAAGCACTTTCTTAAAGGGGAAATGGGAGCCTAACCTTGCGGTCGGCTCCCATTGGCCCACATCATTCCGGCGCCCCCATTAAAGCACATTTTGGGGCACAGGCATGACGTGGACCAAACAAATTAAACATAAACGTATTTAAACTTATCTGGCCCTAGATTCTGTGCCCTATTGTGGTTTATGTTCCCAGTACCCTTTAGTGCGTTCCTTGATGATATAGTATTGTATTCTGGTATCAACCTTGGCTTTGTTTCCTGACGCTCAGTTTCTCTTTAACCCTTGCCTGTCTTGTAACTGAGAATCCTGTTGCTGTAGGCATGGAATATTCCTGACTATATTAACCGGTTATTCTCTTCTTGCGCTAGATGTGTTGTTCATCAACAAAGTCCTAGTAGCAATTATTCTTACAAAGACTCAACCTGTTGATGAAAGGGTTGTTAAGGTGATGATTCCACTGGCAATGCTAAAGTTCTATTTAATGCTCATTTGCCAAAGCAAAGGCAGTGCTTAGTTTGAAAGACAGGTAGATCTATCAACACTAATGTAGCTAGCCCTTCCTGAAGCTCATGACTTTATTGAGAGCGTGTTAATAAGGGTACTGATCATTACATGGTCTGTACATGGCTGAAAGCTTTTTAATGGTTGAATTATTTGCATTACATATGTCATAGCTGCCTATAAATTTAACACATGAATGGTGCACAAGCAATTTAAAAGACAACATTGGGAGGATTTATTTATTTTTTTCAGAGAATTTTATGTGCAATTTATAAAATCTGTCGAGTATTTTCTTCAGACGTTTTTCTTGCGTCCTAACCGATATTTTTTAAGGGCAGATAAAATCTACTAATCCAGTACACTCAAATTTATCTCTGTGAAGGATTCAAAATGGTCAGAAGATTATTGTCAGGTGAAATCCTGACCCAGCCTGTGGACTGGGACACAAAACAATTTGTGTGTATTTCCATGTTTGTGTTCCTGACCCTATAGTGCTCCTTTAATTTGCACGTGACACACTCATGAATCAAGTTAGTTATGGCCACTTGTATTTCCATTGATCAGCCCATCTATCTAAATCCATGATTAAAGAGATACTATAGGCAATAAGCCATTTGTATAGCTCATACCCCTGCAGTCCCACTTCTCAATTCTCTGTTTAGGAGTTAAATTACTTTTGTTTCTGTTTATGCAGCCTTAGTCACATCTCCCCTAGCTGTGACTGATACAGCCTGCATGAAAGAAAAGTGGTCTAATTTTCAATCAGATGTTAATTTGCTTTAGAAGTGTTATATCTCCTGCTCTGTAAATTGAACTTTGATCACACGCAGGATGCTCCTGTGGGGTCTAGACAAGTATTAAAAGTGCAGGAGATAAATTCTAAATTAAACAGACTATACAATAATTAAAGTTTGAACACTAGATTTCTCTGTACAGGAAGTGTTTAGGAAGGCTGTGTAACTCACATGCAGGGAGGTGTGGCTAGGGCTGTATAAACAAAGTAATTTAACTTCTAAATGGCAGAGAATTGAGCAGTGACATTGCAGGGCAGTGATCTATAAAAAAAAAACTTCTTCATTAAACTAAAGATGTTTTGGGTGCCTATAGTGTCCCTTTAAAATACAATTTTGTAAAATTGAGAAGAGGTAACTAACCTCACATACCCGGAATGGCGCTTTTTTGTGTAATATGTAGATTATGAAGAAAAGATTGGGACATGACGGAAAGTGCAAAGAGGAATTATCTCTTTCAGCGTCAAGCTGTAGCCATCATCTTTCATCGTTTCTTTTTCATGTGGACATTCATGACTCAACAGGACAAGACAAGCTGACAAATAATGCAAATAATTGCCTCAGTCTTTGCCGCAACAAGTGCCATTACTCTGTAGTGGTACAGACTATTTATAAATACCATACATCACCTCCTGTTTATATTCCGGCATGTATTGCAATATCACATATGATTCAAAGCATCCCTGTTCATTGGAATGATCGGGATAAGCAGAGATGGGTTGAACACTGTCTAAATAGGACTATACCCAGGGCTGAGGTCTCCCAGCTGCTGTTTTCTGCTAGTGCTCTGCTCTGTCTATTCACAATGCTTGCCAACACATACAGCAGTGGTTCCCAAACATTTTAGGTTCAAGGCGCCCTTAATATTTCAGTATTTTTCCAATTCACCCCAAATCAAAATTCCTAGGTTGTATATCTATACAGCGCTGCTGCATTTACTGGCGCTATAGTGTAATGTACAGTGTTGGTGTTTGAAGGGGTGCTTGTATATATATATTGTGTTTTAATACAGGGGTGTGTTTGTATGTAATGTTTGATTGCAGGAGTCACACACATACAAACACTCACACACTCAGACTCATACAAACACACACACACATACTCACACACATACAAACACTCATACAGATACAAACACTCATACTCACACTCACACACATACAAACACTCACACTCTCAAACTCATACACACACACACTCACACACATACTCATACACATACAAACACTCACACTCATACAGATACAAACACTCATACTCACATTCACACACATACACTCACACACACACACACACACACACTCAAACTCATACAAACACACACTCACACACATACACACAAACACACACACGTGATTTTTTTTTATATCCCCAGCCACCCTCCAGTTATCTTACCTTATGTGCCAGGAGGTTGGCTTGGAGTCCTGCTGCTGTGGGAGTGAGGGGTCTGGAGCTCTTCATGCTCCTCTCCCCTCACGCTGCGTCTGCCTCCTCTCCCTCCCACACTGTCTCCCTGCAGGATGCTTTCACTTCCTCCCAGCCAGCCGACATTACAGGGGCCGACATCGCAGTCTTAAAGGACCACGGCACTCGACCGGGTCCCTGTTGAGCAGTAATGTTTCCCCAGTCCCATAATCATAGCACCGGGGAAACATTCCGCGGCACCCATGTGTGCACGTCGCGGCGCCCCAGGGACCCGCGGCACATAGTTTAGGAACTGCTGACATACAGTATATGTTCTCTCTCTGCACTAATATCTGGAAACTACAACGTGAATCTCACTATATTATTATGGATATTAAAACATACCATATACCCAATGGGAAGGTTTTTCATGTCCTTATTATTGCTTTTCTGCTGGTTTCCATGGGCACTGCTCTGTGTTTTACTGTGTTTTTGGAAATTGTAGCTTTTCTTAAATTTAGATTTTTGATATGTGCTATTCAAGCCTTAATTTCAAATCTATAGGCACACTAATTACATCAATATGCTGAGTTTAAAGGACCACTATAGTGCCAGGAAAACATACTCGTTTTCCTGGCACTATAGTGCCCTGAGGGTGCCCCCACCCTCAGGGACCCCCTCCCGCCCGGCTCTGGAAGGGGGAAAGGGTTAAATATTACCTTTTTCCAGCGCAGGGCGGGGAGCTCTCCTCCTCCGTACCTCCTCCTCTTCTCCTCCCCGTCGGCTGAATGCGCACGCGCGGCAAGAGCTCCGTGCGGATTCAGCCGGTTACATAGGAAAGCATTCATAATGCTTTCCTATGGACGCTTGCGTGCTCTCACTGTGCTTTTCACAGTGAGAAGCACGCAAGCGCCTCTAGCGGCTGTCAATGAGACAGCCGCTAGAGGAAATAGGGGAAGGGTTAACCCATTCATAAACATAGTTTCTCTGAAACTGCTATGTTTATGAAAAAATGGGTTAACCCTAGCTGGACCTGGCACCCAGACCACCTCATTAAGCTGAAGTGGTCTGGGTGCCTAGAGTGGTCCTTTAAGCTAAGAGCAACTTGTTACAAAATTTTAATTGAAATATGACACTTACATGTGGAATATATATATATATATATATAAAACCAGTCCCAACATTAAAACCACCTGTCTAATATAGTGTAGGTTCCCCTCATCATGCTGCCCAAACAGCACTGATAGCTTGCACTCCACAAGAACTCTGAACTTATCCTGTGGTATCTGGCAACAAGACATTAGCAGCAGATTCTTTAAGTCCTGCAAGAGGTGGGGCCTCCCTGGATTGGATTTGTTGTGCCAGAACAACCCACGGATTCTTAATCATATTGAGATCTGGGGAATTTGGAGGCCAAAGCAAGACTTTGAACTCTTTGTCATGTTCCTCAAACAATTCCTGAACAATTTTTCCAGTGTTGCAGGGGGCATTATTCTGCTGAAAGAGGCCACTGCCCAAAGTATAACACTACACTCCGCTGGCTTGCATTCTTCTCGTGGTACATCCTGCTGCCATCTCTTCCCCAGGTAAATGACGCACACTAACCTAGCCATCAACCTGATCTAAAAGAAAACGTGATTGAAAACAGGTAAAGTTTAAAAAAACATATAAAAAAATTTTATTAAAAAAAACAAAAACCTACCAAAATAAAATTTTGATCCTTTGTTGTCTGGTGGCAAATTCAGCTTGTCTGCAGCTCCAGATGGTATAGACAATTCTTCTGGCCGGGGCCAGGAATTGTATTAAAGCATTGCTGTGATACAGTATAAGGAGCAGAGACCTTTCTTCTGAAAGTACAAGCCAAATGATCCCTTTTTCCAATTCAGATCTCGGGCTAGCTTGGGAGCCAATCATCGCAGCCATTACTTGACTTCCCCCCATGGACCCACCCCTGTTTTGGCAGTGGACAGGAATCATCTTGGACACTCTGACCAGATTGCGGCTACGCAGCCACATACGCAGCAAACTGTGATGCACTGTGTGTTCTAACACCTTTCTATCATGACCAGCCCAAAGTTCTGTGTGACTGGACCAAACGGGCTGACCTTCGCTCCCCAAATGCATCAATGAGCCTTGGTCACCCATGACGCTGATGCCAGTTAACTGGTTGTCCTTAATTGCTCTACTATTGGTAGGTACTAATCGCTGCATACCGGGCACACCCCACAAGACTTGCCGTTTCAGGGGAATTCATCAAATTGTTCTGTTCTAAAAAGTGGAGCAAACATTTAAAAAGGGAGGGTCCACCAATGGAAGGTGCCCGGTGATTCCTCTGGTTTCCATGGTGATTGCCCCTCTTTTATTAATGTAAATGCCTTTTTATAACAGACAACTTTGACAAAATCTCCTCCAAAGTATCAATAATGAATGCAAACATAACAAATACTCAAATATATAACATACCTATCCACCTAAATAACTAACATGAATAGATCTGGTAACTAAGCATTTCCCAGTAAATAGGAAATCATTTAGAAGCTCATCACCATTAAATTCTGTGTTTCTTGATCTTCTGGGATCAGACCTCATATCAAAATGCAGCAGTTTGTTCATGGTGGTCAATAAGTAAATAAAATGAAAAAAAAAAAAAAAATGAATCTCTGGGTGAGGATAAATGATTCTGAACTAAGACTTCTTGTTTTGCAGACAGCGCTGGACCTTGATCCATTGATGTATTTGTCATTCCAGGCCTAAATATTTTATTTTATTCCATTTTATGTGTGATGTCCAACCCCTTCACATCATTAGCATTTAATGCCTTATCTAGTAGCCTTTCAAGTTAGTGGTTTACATAGAAACATGGAAACATAGAATGTGACGGCAGATAAGAACCATTCGGCCCATCTAGTCTGCCCAATTTTCTAAATACTTTCATTAGTCCCTAGCCTTATCTTATAGTTGGGATAGCCTTATGCCTATCCTAACTATAGTTTAAAGATCTTCCTCTAGTAGCCCCCCAACAAACACACGGAACTGCATCCAGTCCCCCGAGTAAGATCATTATTCCAAACTCAAGCCTTTTACCAGACTCTGTATCAATTCTAAGGGTGCAAAGATAAATATGCTATACATGCTTATTTAATTTGTGTCTATAAAACAGACTCTGTGGCAGTGTGTAGTTTGTATGTGAGTGAATGAGTGAGTGTGAGTGTATGTATCTGGAAGCATGTAACTGTGTGTGTTTGGCAGTGTGTGACTGTGTGTTAATCTGTTTGTCGCCTGTTATATAGGGCAGTGTGTATCTGTTTGTACCTGTATGTGTGTATCTGGTAATAGGTATCTCTTTGTGTGTGTATCTTAAAGTGTGTTATTTTGCATGTCTGGGAGTGCCTGTTGGCCATTTGTTTTGTACGGTGCCATAACATGTCTGATCACAACCCTTACATAACATAAACCAGGCATTAGTGATGGAGCAGTTGCATTCTATTTTGTTGTCAGTAGAGGATGCTCTCCTCAAACAAAATGTGTTCACGTTGTCATTTCCTAGGCTCAGAAACAATGATAAGTGTGTTAACATTATTAGAAGTGTGGGTTATTCTAGAACTTTCTCTTTGATAACTATGGCATAATAGTAATACATACGCCATACCAGTGGCAGATAAACATAGGGGCAATTAGAACTGACGATCAAGGCCCACACTTTGCAGTAGGTCCAAGTTAACAGAATTATAATATTTTTTACTTATGTACTTTTTTGTGCTGCTATGAAGTGTTCAGTTCCATAGTCATAGAGTGTGACTTGAAACGCACAGATATCCTCCATGTCCTGAGGTAACAAAGGTAGCATTTTTGCGTTGTAGATACAAATATGTATCTGCATATCTTCCAACATTCCAAATGGACATAGATGGACACTTTAATTTTACGGGTTTGAAAGAGGGCATGGCAAAACCCAGAGCTGTTCTGAGAAATCTATTTATAAAGTGCCAACATATTCTGCTATGCTCGGCGCTGGATAAAGGTTAGTAAAATCAATCTTGTTTAAAATCAATCTTGGGCATTCTAATAGGGGGAAGGCTTGTAAAATAATGCCAGCAGAACATTATTCTACTCAGCACAAAAAAGGGCTGGAGAAACCGTTTAAGGAGACTTCTGCCGCTTTTTTTTTTATTTATGATTTTGACTCAAGTAAGTGTTCACCTATCATTTATTTTATACATAATTTACGTTTCTCTAAATTGTAGATCAGCAAGATGACAAATAATCTTCAACTATTTTAAAATACTGCCTATAGGATAAGCTCATTAGTTTTACTAAAAATTAAACATGCATCCTTTTGAGCATCTGTTGCACACATTTCGGGGACTTGAATTAATTTAGTTGGAAATTATTTGGGCTCGTGGAAAATGAATTGTATTCCGGGGAGAGAAAGAGATGTGACTTGGCTTGTAGGACAATTATCTTCTGATTAGGAATTGTCCTCTCAACAGATGCCTTCAGGGGAAATATTTCAAACCTCTGGAATGGTGTGGAATGATCACATGCCAAATACTCAGACATTTACTAAACAGTTGTCAGTTGTGACATTTAAGAATTTTGATTTGAAATGTGTTGAAATAATCTGTAGATATCCCAGACTTTACGAAGAAATATGTTTTTTAGACTTTCCTTCTTGAAGTGATAATTTACACTTGGAAAAAACTATAAAAAGATATTTGTATGAATAAAAAAGAAAATGATTTGACATGCTAAGGGAAATCAAAATGTGATATATATATATATATATATATATATATATATATATAATTTTCTTTACAAATTTCAGTTAAAATCAGAATAGAAAATTTTATACAATTTACAGTGATTTGAGTAATAGCATAAATTAAATTAGACTGTAAGCTCGTTCGAGCAGGGCGCTCATCTACCTATTGTTCCTGTGTCACTGTATAGTTGTCCCTTTTGTAAAGCTCTGCGGAATTAGTTGGCGCTATATAAATACCAATAATAATAATAATAATAATGTGACACAGCACAGCGCAGAGACTGGACAGAAAGAATGATCAGACCCTTACAAAGTCATAAAAATGTCAAATATTGACTGGATGGGGGGCCAACATGTCACTGGTGATGTAGGGTCCGTGACACTTCTTAAAAACATTATGGCTTGTCCTTTCAGAAATACTATGAAGATACCTCTGTGCAGGGGTTACCTAGTATGTGGCTCATCATGATGTAATACATGAGCTTTGAGCTTATAGTTAGACTTCCCAAGGAGGTCTGCCAATGAGTGCCCTGGAAGCACTGTTGCATAGGAAGACTTACCCTGCATAGACCGTACAGTGCCTATTTTGGGGACCTTTCTCTGATCGCCAGAAGTAGGACCCCATAGAAAAAACATCAGGACATTAAGACTGTGTGACTAAGCAGGACAGTCTCAGGACAGTCTCAGATGCAGGATAGTTAGGAGGTAAGTGTTGATTCACGTGGGTGTCAGTGTTCCACTAATAGCACTTTAACCCCTTAAGGACCAAACTTCTGGAATAAAAGGGAATCATGACATGTCACACATGTCATGTGTCCTTAAGGGGGTTAAAGTGTAATTGCTTAGATACCATCATGCTAAAACAGGAATACAGTACTTCTAAAATCTGGATATGGCATAACAGATATCAATGTAGGGAGTTAAAATAAAGCTTAATACTATAAGGAGTTAAAGAAAAAAAATGGTCAGATTAAGAAACAAATTATTGCAAATCGTTTTCAAGACAGGATAGCTAATATAAATGGAGATTCGTTTTGGTCTGAACTGCAATTCGCCTGAATTTAGGCTGAGCAGGTAAACAATCAAATTCCCGAACGCCAAGCCAAAATGTAGTCGAATCATGTATCAAACGAGACACCAAATGCAAACAAAAAATTATAATTCATGGGAAAAATGATCATTAAGGTTTAGGGGACAGTCACTAAATATTGTTTTTATTCTCAGATGAAGGGAGCAGGGCTGCCATCAGACATTTTGGGGAACCTTACACAGCTCAAGGTTCGGGTCTCCGTGGCCCGCCCCAGAGTCCACCAAAATGGCCCACCCTGAGTCCACCCACAAAGATGTAGTGTGTGTGTGTGTAGAGTGCATGCAGAGTGTGTGTGTACTGAATGTAGTGTGTTTGTGTAGAGGATGTGGTGTGTGTAAAGTGAATGCAGTGCATGATTGTGTGTAGTGGATAGTGTGGGTAGTGGATGCAGTGTGTGTGTTATGGACGCAGTGTATGTTTGTACAATGGATGATGTGTATCGTGGATGCAATGTGTGTATAGTAAATGCAGTGCGATTGTGTAGTGGATGAAGTGTGTGTGTTGTAGATGCAGTGTGTAGGGGATGCAGTGTTTGTGTAGTGGATGAAGTGTATGTGTGTATATATATATATGGGGTAGGATAGGGGCTTTTTACATATTTTTTAATTTGCATAATTAGTTTATTCATTTTATTCCCCCAGCCACTTGCCTAGGTCAGAGCGTTGCCACAGGTTAAACACGTAACGCTCAGTGTGTCACACTATATACATTGAGAATGTGGGGCCTAGACCTGACAGGTGGCCTGGGCTCTGTTCAGCCGTATCGGCTTTGCCCTTCTGATGGTGGCCGTGCAAGTGAGACGTGACCAATAAGCAATAAAAAAAAATCTATCTTTATATATTATATAATTAATATATATAAAAATAGATTTTTTTCATTGCTCCTTCTATTTTTCCCTCAAATTTTTCCCCCTCTTTTGGTTACTTTTTCTTGATCTTTGAATTATGTTGAATTTGCGTTTATGTATTTATTTTGCAGTGCACTGATGGGCTCCTTTTTGAATCTAGCAAATTCGGCTGATTCATTTTTGAATCGGGTTTTCAGTACTGAAATTATTCCGAGCCAAACTGACATATGGTCAAAATTCAGGTTTCCTGAAAAATGGTTTCTTTTCCGATAAAATGGTTAGGCGGAACTGAATTATCTTGCCCGTGCACAAGTCTAATAACTATTGTTATACAGAATGTTTTTTAAATTATATTTAATTTTTGTACATCAAATCTCCAAAACGCGAGGCTTCGAGGAACTCTCAGTCCTATTCAATTTATGTAAATTGTTGCGGCTAAATGTTTAAATATGTGTTTATTTATAGCGTGTCTTTTAGTCGTTTGATCTTTTGTAAATCCTTCTGATTAATTCCACCTTTCTCCCCAGCCTCTGTTTTCTTTTAGTTACATTGTGCTTGCAATGGTTCCATCGTTGTTACAGCGTGTTCCGTCTGACAGTTGTACACCTCACTGCCATTTCCTCCTGTAACCCAGTGTGATAACCTTGTACATGCTGACATACTATGAATAAACATCTCTATGACATGACACACGTAAGGCAATCTTGTCCTGCTGTGAGGTGATGTACACAGTTTCTTTGAGCACTGTTTGTACAGTCGCTATGGAACCTGGGTGTTTAAATATTCTTCTTTTGTTATTTTTTTTATAACGTAGGTAATTTTCCTGTGGATTATGTAAGCTGTTTTAACTCTTTTTTTTTTTTTTTAAATATATATATTTTGTTTTTAAAATAAATTATGAAAAACATTTTTTTTTTATAAATGTTTTATAAATTCATTCATTCCTTGCAGAAATATTAAGCGTTTAATAGGGTTTATATTTTATATAGCATATGTTAACTTGCAATGTTTCATACAAGATCCGAAATATTAACATAGAAGCAGAAATGCTGTTTTTGGCAGGTAAGGTAAGTGTGACAGTAAAAGATAAATAAAAATGGCTAAACACCCTGCTTATGGATAAATGTAAGGAACCTGGTGGTGTTCCTGCTTTCTAAAATGTGAAAAGATTGTAAAATAGTGTCTACCTACAGTAAGTACAACTGGTCAAATTCACAGAACATTATAGGCGGTCAATGCAGGCTGTAACGAATATCTGTAATATACTCAAAGCACTCCCTCATTTACCCCTCCTTAGTTAGTAGAATGCAGACTTGAATTGAGTGTAAATACCCTAAGTGTAAAAGTTAATGGGGCTCTATGGAATAAATTTCAATTGTCAAAGTATATTAAAAGTTAATATGTTTATCCATGTTGGGTATTCCTGACACTATAGTGGTGAAATAACAGTTTATGTTTGTTGTCTCCTCTCTTTACTTTAAAAAGGTGTTTTTACGCACCTTATTTTCTAGTGCCAAGCTGGTCTTGCTGCCTCGCTAAGTTTCCGTGGCTTAGATAATCTGAGATCATTTGTTGAGATGCTGAACGTAGGTGCTGCACACTGTACAGCACTGACCCAGGAAGCACCTCTAGTGTTGTCCCCTAGTGGCCGTCCGAATTACTGCCACTAGAGTTGTTACATTAAAAGGCACCGAAAAGGCAGTGTTTACATTAAAAAGACTGTAGGGACAGGCTATAGACAACAGAAAAAATACATTAAGCTGTAGTTGTTCTGGTGACTATAGTGTTTCTTTAAGAATAAAGTACACATTGGTTTGTTTAATTTAAATTGTTTTTAATTGAGCATTATCTTTAAATGACCGTGCTGCGAATGGATGAATATTTAATGAAAATAAAATAGACAATAATTAAAGGAATTCAGATGCACGAATGCTGGGGAGTTCATTTGATTAAATTGCCCCTTGGCAAATTCTTCAGAACTTGGCAAACATCTTGCAATACTACCAAGACTCCTCATTAACAGTACTTTTAAATAAACCTCTAATATATTCTACAAATATCCTCAGAGAAAGACTATATTCCCTTAACTCTTGCTCTGCTCCAGACCAGAGTCCATGACTTTTGCCCCATTTTCACATTTACATTTTAACTTCAGTTTCTGACATTTAAAATGTTAAATAAATGTTTTTTCTCATTAAAAAAATACATTAAAAAGATTCACAAAAATGGTCCTTTGGCTCAAAATAAAATTTAGAAATTGGAAATGCCACTTCTAAAAAAGTGACAATTCCTTGTTCCTTCACCTTAGTACAGGTATAGGCAGGCTCCGGCACTCCAGATGTTGTGGACTACATCTCCCATAATGTCCTGACAACCATAATGCTGGCAAAGCATCCATGGAGATGTAGTCCACAAGATCTGGAGTGCTGAAAGTTGTCTACCCTGTCTAGTAAATGCTTTTTCAGCATTTCCTGGGGTGCATAGAGCAGAAGAGGTTAGTAAAAAATGTACTTGCCCCCACTGCACTTCTGAGTTGCAGCAAGTTTGCATGATGTGAGTTCCCATGATGCCTTAGGCAGACAGGTGCAAACTTGGGCATCTATCGGAGAAATGCTGTATGGCCTATGGGAGATACATCTTTTGCCTGCTTTGCAGGTAAACCCCATATCATTCCTATCAACGCTATCAGGATTATCCACTGAAACGAGGATTGCCAGGAATTAAAAAGTGAATTTTATTTTCATGGTTAAAAGAGCCAAACTGGAAACAGAAGTGACTTTTTTCTAATTTGGTTATGTTTGGCCTAAATTTTGAAAAAGCCTCAGAACAATTTCATCTGTTGATAAACATCCAAAATCATGTGATATTATGATACAAATAAAGTACATTCAGATCTAAAAATAGGCAAATGTGTGTGTATATATATATATAGTAAATGCATATGGGTCTTAAAGAGTCTTCTTTATTATAACATTAATCCAACAATAGCCAATGTTTCAGTTCATTTTCAGAACTCCAAATTGAATTATTTCTTTATATTTTCTCTTCCCTGGTTTTCTCTAAATTTAAAACTCGCTTTTTCTGAGTTGTAAACTTTTTCCAAAACAAAAAAAGGTAATTTGTTGATTTTCCATCACATGGTCCTTCGACCCTCTTGTTTCTAAAAAAAAATCATTGTCTTTAACTTTATCTTCCTCTTTTGAAAAATTCTTAGGCCTAGACCCCATCTTTTTATGTGAATCATGGCACATCTTCAGAATGACCATTTTCATTTGTTAAAGGAACACAATAGTGTCAGGAACACATGTATTCCTGACACTATAATACCACAGTGGTTGTTTAAGGGGCTGGCCCCTTTTCTGTGCAGTAAAGAGGTGATTTTACTCACCTTTTCACCCACATAGTGTTGGTCTCGCCATGACTGGCCCAGTGGCCCTGCCTCCATAGCTGAGATCATCAATCTTGATGATCTCAGTCAATCCAATGCTTTCCCATAGGCAGTGTTTACTGTGCTAACACTGCAAGGACATACTATAGACGCCAGAACCACTACATTAAGTCGTATTCCTTTAAAGTAGGCATGCCCAAAAGGGAGATCCCCAGATGTTTTAAAACGGCAGTTTCCATGATGCTTTGTCATTATAAAGACACGCAAAGCAGCATGGGAGTTGTAGTTCTACAACATCTGAGGATCTACCTTTTGGGCACCCCTACTTTAAAGTATCAAATGTATTATGATGGTGAGGTATATTTTTGTTATCTAGATTCATCACTCAGGACCTTCTGATAGTCATTTTGTGGCTCATGGCTTTCATTTTCTGGGACTCACTCTTCTTATATTCCATAGTTTTTTCCTTCTTTCTATTAAACACCTCCCACTCGTACATCACTTGTAGAAACGGTTTCAACATTACCTTTACGATCAGATAGACCCTGCTTACATTGTATACCTGTATTGCCACAATTTAATCACCATTGTTCTTTTTTTCTGAGACTCTCCCTTTCTTACCTTTGATTCCAGATTGATCATATACAACACCAACATTTCTCCTCTGATTTCTCATATCTTTTCTCTGATCTTTTTTTATAATCCAACAGATCCCTTCAAAAAAACTCCCCCTAGCCCCACTTCCATAATATGCTATGAGTTGACTGCTTTAGATATATGTCAAGATCTTATCAAGATTTCATGACAAGATATATTTGTTATGCGCTTGCTATAAAACCAACATTTAAATTAGGCGTCTGTCTAAATGAGGTAATAACTAAAAATGAAAACATACGAGTAAGACAAATCTTAGGGATATGGAAAGAAAATTGGGATACAGCTGCAAACCTAAAAATATAATACAAACAAACAAAATAACATAGTGTAGTATCGTTTAGACAATAAGTGACACGCCAATATAGTACATTCACAGGATATCAGGACAGTTTGAGCCTGATATTAGGGATAGTTGGGTTGTAGAGTGATTGACAAACAAACAAAATAAACAGAAAGCTAAAAACAGATGCACACATATTAATACACACATACACTAACAAACACGCAGGAACAAGTCATTGATTATATATTTTTATGGCGGAGGTATTAACCTTTACGTTTGCATTAGAGAATAATTCACACAGAGGATACAATACATGTAGTCTTTTATTTTATATAAAAATAAATTGCTGTTTTCTTTTTTTTAACGTTGCAAAAGTCATTTTTTCTGCATGTGTATCTGAGGAATAATTATAAACATAGCAAATTAAAACTGTGGTTTAAATGTGACTTAACAAAAAAGGCCAATTAGAGAAAAATAAAGAACGTGACATTTAGAATTTACAAATGAGAAAGTGAGATAAATCAAAGGTCTACTATAATGATTTGAAAGAAGGAAAGTCTAATGGCTTTCTTTGACCATGATGACCACTTTTGGCTTAGAAGTGGTCACGGTGGTAGCAGTCCGGATGTACAGTATATCTGCTTGAAAGACTGCACATCCAAAGTTTTTGCACTTGTGTGCCGGGGGCTAGTTACAATCTACGCACACGTGACTTAGGCATCCAGAAACTCTGATACGGATTGTCTAATGTCAATTCTGTTCAAATAATACATCTTTTGTCAGTGAGCGCTGCATGCAGATGACAGACATTAGAGGTCGGGGCACTGCTCCAGAGTGCAGTGGTGGCATGCGTTACCTCAGTCCAACTAACGCCTGGCATTCTACCGGCTGATGTGAGGCTTTTGTACAGCTACTCGACTATGGAAACCCATTAAATGAAGCTCCCAATGCACAGTTTATGCTTGTTCATGCAGTTTGGAACTCTGTAGTGTTTTAAGCATCAGATAATAGGTAACTTTTACAAGCCACCCAAAACTCAGCACTCTTTGAGTATACATGGTCTACCACTACGTGGCTGAGATGTTTGTGCTCCAAGATGCTTCCACTTCAGAGAAATAGCACTTACAGTTGGTAGGAGCTGATTTAGTAGGGCATATATTTCAAAGACTTATGACATCCTATGATAGTGCCATGTTTAAAGGCCAGAGCTCTTCCAACCCACTTTATTGCCAATGTTTGTATGAATGTATGGAGATTTGATGTTCTGAATTTTATGTACCTCTGCTGACAGAGGAATATTTGTCCCTGTGTTTTGCATTCTGTTCATGGAGGAGAAATAAAAAAAAACAAAAACATAATTTTGCTACTTAATAGAGATGTCATTGCTAATTTATAGAGAATTATGTACATATAAATGGGAAAATGTGTGCACAATGGTACACATTTATATATATATATATAAAAAAAAAACACAAACGAAAACAACTAAAAAAAAATCTAAAACCTAATCACTAAATGTAATATGATTCACAAATTGGCTGTTGTTCACTAAATTGCATTCTCAATCCATTTACATTTGGCTTTGTTGAAACTTTAGCTGAACTGTTATTGAAATTTTAGCAATCTGGCTTTTTATCAACAGCAAACTATTAGGTGAATTCAGCCAGCATAATTGCATGTTCTTCCTCACTCTTTGGGCAGAGATATAATAAAATAATTAAAGAGGAACTGTCCCTTGTCTGGATTTTACACCACTGAATAAAATTTTGCAAATTTCCTATAACTTAGGTTAACTTTTTCGTATGATGTGCAGTTTTTTTTTTTAAAACAGTATTTCATATCTCCTCTTCCCTGTGTGCTTTATTTATGCTGATGGCAAAGTGCAAATGATACAGTTTGTTAAAAAAAAAAAAAAAATGACAGAGAGCTAAGATGGGGATATATAGTTGCAGGATAAAGAGTTGTGTATTTAATTTTTTAATAAAATTTTTCATACAGTGCAAATACATATTTATTAAATATAGGGGTAATTGGGAATAGTCTTAAAAATCATGGAAGCAGTGCTGCCATTGGTCGTTTGTTGCCAGCACGCTGATGACAGACACCCAATATGTACAGAATTGACATTAGTCAGCGCTGAATTCTCATTGAGTACTGGCTTATGTCGCAACTGGTCCCAGAGGTGGCGTTACACCTTCAGCGACAGCACGCTATATCTCTGCATGTACAGCATTTCAAATTGAAACGCTGCACGTACAAACTCAGAGCACCATGAGCACCTAAAATCCCTGAAGAGGTCATGGTACGTGAAATAACCCTTTTAATGATGCTGGTATAAACAGATTTACTTTTACAAGTTTATTTAATTATTTCTGAACGGAGACATTTTGGAGTACAGTTACTGCCAAGGTGGTGGTGGATAATATGTATATAAAAAGGAATTGTGGACCACCCAGACTCAGTTATTATAAGTAATCCCCTCGTCCCAAGCTAGGAGATTAGGAAAGATGCACTTGGAATCCCCGTATTTGATCACATTAGACTGTCCCGAAATACCCAAAACAGCATCTCAAAATCTGGCCCCCCAGTTGTTGCTGAACAACCCCCCCAATGATCCTCTGGATATATAAAGTTCATTCAAATAATTCTGGGGGAGTTGTAGACCATGAACATTTGGAGCGCTTCCTGCCTTATAATATATGTTGGCTTTTTAGTGATGTTGCTTTTTGTGTTTCGGTTTACTGCAATTCACTGTTTAGTAAATAGACCCTGCTGAAATAATGCTATCAACTGAAAGATTAGAAAATAGTTTTAAAGTGCAGATGTAATAAGACAGAAGAAACCCACTTATGTTCTCCAGTGACAGGTACATTAGACTATTGTGGTATTTTAATAGATGTGTGGCAAGTTAAAACTTGTGTTCTTTGCGTAGAACACCTGTCACATATGCTCTGCTCTCAGAGAGAGAGAGAGATTTAAGGGAGCATTAGACATAGCTTAAGCATAGGATTGACAGCTAAAATGTCCTGAATATGTACAATGAAATGCATTCACTGAATAGATAAAAAAACAACAAAACAATAAAAGTTAAGTCGAACTCAGACGAACAGGCAAATTCTAATAATAGAGGAGTATTAATACAGGAGTGACACTGCAGCATGGAATTTTCCAGTTCTGTTTTATGCATATTATATATCAGGGATGTCCGAAATAAGGCCTGCAGGACCGTTAAAGCCCATTAATGATATACAAGAAATAGCGTCCATCCCTATCCAGTCCTTGAGTGCAATGACAGTATGTGAGAATTTCCATGTCTCTTGTTCTGTGGTTGTGTGCTGGGAAGCCCCTGCACTGTTTGTATGCTGTCTGGCAGAGGGATAGGACTGAATGTTATATCCTGCCTCTATGGCCACTTACAGTGCCTGTCAATCTGAGCTCCAAAGTACGCTTTAATCCTGGTAATGGGCAGGGGCCGGGACGGCATGGAGGGGAGCTGGAGACAAAAGGGGGTGAGGGAGGTCAGGAAAGACACACAAGGGTGAGTGAGGCTGGGGAGTCAAATAAGTGCTTGAGGGGGACTGGAGAGACAGATAGGGGTTTGAGTCCAACTGAAAACATGATGTACTCCTGTCCAGACCCCTCTCTAAGAAGTGTCCTCTTTATTAAAAAAGTGAATTAAAAAAAGGAGAAGTGTAGTTGGGAGATAAAACAGCAAAGGTAACATACAAAGAAACCAGAAACAGATTAAGAGGATGAGCAATGACAGAACATACACACACTCATACAAAAGCAAACATATAGGGATACATGCTTACAGACACACTGACGCATACTCCAACACACAGGTAAAGTCACAGACAGTAACATACTCCATCACCTAGTCACACATGTACACATGCACTCACAAACATGCTTATGCAGGCATTTTCCCAGACATACATATACAGCCACGCAATCATATACCCATGGTCAGAGATTATCAAGGTTTCAAGAGATGTGGGCAAGTAAGGGAATGGCTCACAGTGATTAGCTAAATGTTCACTATAGGTACCCAGACCACTTCATCTCAATGGGTGCAATATCCCTCCTGTTTGAACCCTGCAGAATGGCAATGTTTTCATTATAGGGTTAAAATACCCTTAGAGGCTGTCACTCAGACAGCCACTAGAGGTGCTTCTGCCGAAATAGCAAAGTAAAGCTATGTTATTTCAATCAGACAGTCTCACAAAGACCCAGTAATAGGGAGAGTTATTCGCTAAAGTATCACAGAGAGCATCTGATTGGTGCAGCATGGAGTTTTGGTAAAGGAAAGCATTGTGTTGGCTGAGTCCGTCAAACTAGGTGCTCTCTTACAAGGAAGTGGGGCCAGCCGGAGAGACTGGAGCTGCGAGGGAGAAAATGAAATAAAAGTCTCTATAGGTGGGTGCCCGTAACCTAAAGGGCTACCAGGGCACTATCATTTTAGGAATAAACATTTGTATTCCTAACTCTGTAGTGTTCCTTTAGGAAGGTGGGGACATAGCGTCTGGAGTTCTGACACCTCAAGATGTGACAATGACATCTATCCTAGTAGGAAGAGGTATGCACCAGAGATCACAGCAGGAAACATTTTATCCGGGTTACACTGACATCACATTGCTGTGTTACTGCATCCCCTATACACAAACTTCATCCCCTACACTTTGGCACTCCAGATGTTATGGACCACATCTCCCCTGATGTTTAGCCAACATTATGGCTGAAAGAGCATTATGGAAGATGCAGTCCACAACATCTGAAGTGCAGAAGGTTGCCTACCCCTAGTATAGAGAAGGACCTACTTAACATTTGAGATGGAGTTCAAGGTGGAGGTCCTGTGGTGCTTTCTAAACTAATCAGAATTTTGTCACAGAACATACTGTAACAGTGTAGTGGAATCCAACCTCACACAGGTTCTGATGTTTTAAAACCTTCTTCACACAACCTGTGAGACAAAGTTATTTACAAACTCTGTCTGTTCAGGGCCGGCCTTAGGCCTTTAGGCGACCTGTGCGAAAAATCATCACAGCGCCCCCCCCCCCTGTCATCCATGTATGATGTAATGTTTGTGTTGTCTGTGTATGTGATAGGTGTGATGACTGTGTGTGATATGTATGCTATGTGTTGGCTGTGTGTGATATTTGTATTGGGTGTATTAACTGTGTGTGATATGCGTGTATTGGTTGTATGTGATATTTGTGCTGGGTTTATTGGCTGTGTGTGATGGTTATTTAATTCATATAAAAACATGCATTTAGGTCTGTGTGTGAATGCAGGTGTATAGTTTTGCAGAGTTATGTGCACACAGTCCCACAGTCAGATGCACACAGTTATACATATACACTGGCAAATCCACCATATGCACACAGTCACATGCAGATAGTCACATACACAGGATCAGGCAGAAACACACAGGTACAGGCAGTAACACACATACACAGTTACAGGTAGATAAACACACTCACACACAATTACAGGCAGACAGCCACACACACACACACACACACACACAGGCAGACATCCACCCACACACACACAGCCACATATACAGTTTTACACACACATACAGTCTTACATGCAGTCACACACACACACATGCAGACAGTCACACACACACACACACGCAGACAGCCACACGCATACACACACAGGCAGACAGCCACACACACACAGGCAGACAGCCACACACACAGGCAGACAGCCAAACAAACACACACAGACAGACAGTCACACACACAGGCAGACAGCCAAACAAACACAGACAGACAGACAGTCACACATGCACACAAACACACACACACAAAGACAGACAGTCACACACACACACACACAGGCAGGCAGGCAGACAGTCACACACACACACAGGCAGACAGTCACACAGAGTCAGACGGCCATACACACACAGGAAGACGGTCATACACACACAGGAAGACATCCACACACACAGAGGCAGGCAGTCACACACACACAGGCAGACAGCCACACACACAGGCAGACAGCCAAACAAACACACACAGACAGACAGTCACACACGCACACAAACACACACAAAGGCAGACAGTCACACACACACAGGCAGGCAGGCAGGCAGTTACACACACACAGGCAGACAGTCACACACACAGACACAGGCAGTCATACACACACAGACACACACACACACACAGAGGCAGTCATACACACACACAGACACAGACAAACAGGCAGACAGTCACACACACAGGCAGTCATACACACACACAGACACACAGGCAGACAGTCACACACACACACAGACACACACACACAGGCAGTCATACACACACACAGACACACACATACACACACACACAAGTAGTCATACACACACAGACACAGGCACACAGGCAGACAGTCACACACACACACACACGCCAGACAGACAGTCACACACACAGGCAGACAGTCACACACACACACAGGCAGACGGTCGGCGTTACACACACACACACACACACACAGGCAGACAGTCAAACACACAGACACACACACAGGCAGTCATACACACACACAGACACACAGGCAGACAGTCACACACACAGACACACACACAGGCAGTCATACACACACAGACACAGGCAGTCATACACATACACACACAGACACACACAGGCAGACAGTCACACACACAGGCAGACAGTCACACACACACACACACAGACAGTCACACTCACACTGACAATCACACCTAGTTACCTCTGTTCATTGTGGAGGCAGTGCAGTTCCTGGAGACTGTTTGTTGGGGAAGCAAGCACTCCTTCCTGCTTTCCCTGCAGCAATTATCCGGCACTTTTAGCTCCACCCCTGCCAAATGGGATGCTCCGCACCTGCCGCAGGGAAGCTCTGCCCCACTGCACTGTAAGCTCCGCCCCCACCGCAATTTTACTTTAAAAAAAAAAAATCCCGGCCAGCCATGTGTGAGCTGTGTCGGCCGCAAATAGCGAAGGTGTGAGAGAATTATTATCTCTTGAGTTAAGTCTAAAATCAGAAAAGATATACACATCATAATATCATTTAATATCTCACAGGTAAACCAAATGGGAAATATTGTACCAGTCTCTTTATGGCATCTCCAGCATATAGGTGAATAAGCTTCATACATTTTATGTAGTTCAGAAGGAACCAAGTACCATCTATACAAGATCTTTTAATGAAGTTCTAGCAAAGATATACTATGAATGTATTTTTTTAATTGAACAGTGGTACGGTACCATTCATAAGGGGTATATTATTAAGGTCCTTTTACCATTTTACTATTGGTAATATTTTTCCATGTCTTCCCCCCCTTGTATAAGTTTAGAGGATCGGGATATTAAGCCCTTTATACCTAGTCTTTCTAAATAATCAAAGATAGGGTGTTCAAATATAACCTGCTTTGAGTTTAGAAAATGTTTGATTCTTAGGTAACGACAAGTTTCGCTCTAGGGTATATTATATTTATCTTGTAAACCCGGGAAACTAATACATTTTTTATTATCAAAAAGATTTGCATATTTATTTATCCCTCGTAATTTCCGATTGTAAAGATCCATATCGATCATGTCATAATGCAAAGTTTCAAATGAGGCTTGTATAAGAATCGAATCTGTAAGATTAAGTTTAATTTTCAAAATTTTGAAAATTTCTAGCATGTCCATAATCAAAGTATTTAAATAATTTCTTACATCTAAGTTAATTGACCAGAATACAGTATTTAAATTGACATATGGATAGTTTTCTTGCGCTACCTGGAACCAGGCATTTATTTGAATATTTAGTTTATTTCATATCATTACATTCGCGAATAGGCATGTTTGATGTAACTTTGCGATATCCGGAAATAAAATACCACCTTTATCAGATTTGTTTTGTAGGATCTTCTGAGAAATTCTTGGACGTTTATTTGCCCAAATAAAGTTTTAAAATAATCTTTGGAATTGAAAAATCTTATCCTTGCCTAGTCTAAAAGGTAAAGACCTAAATAAATATAAAAAATTTGGAATTGAATAAGCATTGACTATATTTAAACGTCCCAGCCCCGAAATCTCAATTTTACTCCATTTATTCAATTGCTTATCAATTAGGGTATAAATATCCCCGTAGTTCTTGTGCATAATATACTGAATATTAAAGGTTAATTTAATTACTAAATATTAAATATACTCCAAGTTCCAATTGAACTGAAATTTAGATTTAAGAGTGGATAGTTCTACCTCTGATATGTTTAGAGCCAAAATTTGAGTTTTCTTTATATTTATTTTATAGTTTGAAATTTTCCCAAATATTTCATTTACTTTGAACACCTCTGGGATAGCAATTAAGGGTTTCATCAGGGACAGAAGCACATCATCAGCAAATAGGGATATTTTGTAATCTTGCTCAATTGTTTTGATCCCATATATATTTGCATTTTCTCTAATAAGAATAGCCAGTGGCTCAATAGATAGTACATATAATATTGGAGCCAATGGACAGCCCTGCCCCGTACCATTTTTTATTGAAAATGAAGGTTATTCAAAAAATGGATTTATAATTTTCGCAGAGGGGTCAGTATATAATGACATGATTTTATCTTTAAAAGGACCTACAAAACCAAATTTATTTAATACTCTTTTCTTAAAATCTCCAATTGACTCTATCGAATGCTTTTTCAGCATCGAGGGCTAAAATAACCAAAATAACCATTTCTGAAATAACCAAAATAACCACACTTAATTATCAAATTAAGTATGCCACGTATGTTGTCCGCTGTACCTCTGTCCATGATGTAGCCAGACTGATCGACCGATATTAAATCAGGAATAACCAATTTCATTCTTTAGCTAAGATATGGGAATACATTTTAAAATCTAGGTTTATTAAGGAGATTGGTCTATAGTTTAATGTATTTGTTGAATCCTTACCTAATTTAGGAATCGGAATAATAGAGGCTAACAACATCTCCTTAGCGAAGGGATTTTTAGAAGAAACTTCATGGAATACTTTCTAAAATATAGGGACCAAGATGTGTGCAAATGTTTTATACAACCTCGCTGAAAAGCCACCCGGTCCTGGAGCTTTATTAGATTTTAGGTTTTTTATTGAAATAATTATTTCTGTAGTGGTTATGGATGCATTCAATTCATTAAGTTTTACTAGAGGTATGACCGGGATAGACAATTTATTCAGAAATTCATCCATTTCTTAATTTGTAACCCTGGGATCTGGTAAATTATATAAAGCAGTATACATATCTACAAAAGCCTGGGCTATTTCCTTAGGGCTTAAACAGCACTCATCCCCTACTATTATTTTTTTGATAGCTTTATCCATAGAAGTGTTTTTCAATTTATTCGTAAGCACTTTACTTACTTTTTTGTTATTGTGATACCATTTTTGTTTAAGAAATATAATAGATTTATGCACCTCATCCAAGATTTTTTTTTTTATTAATGGCTTGTTTCAGAGATGATATTTTGTTTGTAATAGTTTTGGTTATTTAAGCCTTATTTACTCTTTCTTGTTTGGCCAACTTAATATATAGATTAGAAATATTTTCATCATTATTTTTCTTTTGTCTCGACCCTGCTTTTATTACAACTCCTCTGGCAAAGCTTTTTAAAGTTCACCAAACTGTGGATGTAGAAACCTCCCCATTATCATTGGTTTTAACAAAGTAGTCGAGTTCTGTAGCTAATTCAGAGTTTACCTTATCTAATAATAATAGCTTTTCGTTTAGTGTCTGTTACGAACACTGGTATAGTAGATACCTTGTTCGCCTATTCCTCCCGAACTGAGTGATTATAGTTGCAGTTCGGGTGTAGATATGAATAGTTTCAGACAAATGCAGCTTCCAAGTAGTTTTTACCCCAGCAAGTAGACAGTTACCCAAACATGAGCCTAGACTTCATGAAGGGTTCAACAGGAATCAAATTTAATGGTGTCACACTGGCTTTTATGCAAGTCCCCATGCAAGGGGCACTCCCACCTGGACATTGTGGGGAACAGGAACGCAAAGTTTACAACCAATGACAATATAGTAACAAAGTGTGACGCTCCCAATACAAACAGATAATTCCCTCCCCTCTGCCTGTGAGATAATTGAGTCAGCTAGATTAATAACGCAATTACCTTCAGGCAGTAAAAACATATTTTCCCCAAAAGTTAGAAGGTACCCTAAAGCACATCATATTCCCATAAATGTCATATCCCCTGATAGCCCTGATCTGGGTGACCAAAAATCACCCAGATCAGTTCAGGGTTTTTTCGAATTTTATGGAAGTCCCATTTTACCGACCGCACACAAGGCTCCTGCCCAGAAATGGTTCCATGAGTTTAGGCTGTACGGTCGGTCTATTTCGGAAAAGTCACAAAACTAAAGAATACACGAACGGATACCCCTGGCTCATAGTAGCGATTGTTCCCCTTGTTCGTGGAAACCAAACTACCAAACACCGCTCTCCTAGCTGTTTGGTAAAAGAAAGCAGGTGTTTGTTGACGGTATACCTTTGACAATAATGAACCAGGAGGGTGGTCGGTGTTCAGTAGTTACAGCTACCAAAGCAATAAAACATAAAAAGTCCCGAATGGCATGCTATTTTCTTCACAGTGTCTATCTGTTTCTAATTTTCAAACAATTTTGGGGTTTAAGTGTTAGAACTACTGGGGCACGATAATTGAACCAATCCTGGATTCAACAACTGAATCCAAGAGATCGGGTCTAACTAAAAAAAATCTATACAGGAGTATGACTGATGGACATGGGAAAAATAAATAGTCTCTTGAACCTGGGAAGTCTTCATTTATGGATCCCAGTCTTTATTGTTGTTTTTGTCTAGTTTTAAGTTGGGAACACTGTTAAAATCACCAGCAATTATTAAGTTTCCACACTTGACCTTTTCAATTTTGGAAATACAATCTTCCAGGAAACCCAATGAGAAGTCATTCGGAGCATATATATTCACCAGAGTGAATATCGTGTCATTTATCTTAGCAATTTGGTGCAGAAATCTGCCATTAGGGTCACTTTCTGAATGAACATATTCAAATTTGAGATTTTCCGATAAAACGATAGCTACATCCCTTTTTTATGATTGCCTTCCAGATTGGCATAATATACTATCAGGAAGTTAGGATGACCCGCCCGCAGTATTAGATTATTGTCGGAAACCGACCCTCACCTTTACCACTTGGTAAGATGTGTGAAGTGCATCTACTGGTGGTATCCGGTTATCCCTTCAATATATATTAGCAAGTGACCTGTAGTCATTCAATGTACAGTGTCCTGCAGGCGACCTTCAGATGGACAACGTTCAGCACTCAATTTTAGACGATCCGACGATCAATGTTAAGCGGTCCTCTGTAAACATAATGCTCCCAGCATCAGAGCAAAAGCCTGTGCGTCCTAGGTTCAACCAGTATCTCCCTCCGGCAGAACGTACATGCGTGCTACGTCATGACGCTCCATAAGAGTTATCAATATCCTTCTTTTAACTATATTATAAATGTACCATATTACTACGATATTTAGTGCCTATTAAATAGCCATGACCCAATCAGAAAGAAAAATATGGAAATAATGCAAGATTATGTTTTAAGCATAATTAAAATGAAAAGCCAATTAACTTTTGTTTCCTGTACATAATAGATTAAATTGTTTATATCACAGTAGGAAGTAAAAACTTTGTTCATGCAATGCAAAAGATAGTACAATAGAGATTATATCTCAGCTCATGCATAAATTTGTAAAACAAATAAAAAAGCAAACATGAAATGTCAAGATGTGTTTGTTTTAGCAAGAACGGAATTTATTAATCATGAACGATTTTGATTCATTCATTGGGAGCCAAGAACAGGAATGGAACTTGCACATTATCTTTCACCGTACAATTTTAATTCAAGTCATTAGACTTGTCATTTTTTTAAATGGTAGTGACACAACCATTTGACTGGACCTCAAAATTTCATCACAATAGGACTTAAAATTTAATTTAGTTATTTTCTTTTACTTTAGATACTTAGATACAAATCAGTGCAGTCAAACAGTTACCAAATTAGAGGTGACTATAGGGGTACTAAGGTTTTGTTTTCCTGGTACGGGGCTACTTATAAATATATAAATATAAATAACTGAGAAAGTTAGCTATTGTGACCTAAACTTTGAAATTCACTTTTAATTTGTTGCAATTCTCATTTTTGTGTTTCTTTTTCCAATAAAAGTTTCATGAAGTTTCCAATATTACATAAAGAAGCAACAGACAAAAACAGAACAATGTTCTCATAACCTAATTGCATTCTACGAAGAAGTAAGTAGAAGTATAGATCAGGGTTTTGCAGTGGATGTGATCTACTTGGATTTTGCCAAGGCATTTGATATGGTTCCTCACAATAGGTTAGTCTTCAAACTAAAAGAAATTGGTCTAGATGAATATTCTTGTTCTTGGGTAGAACATTGGCTTAAGGATAGAGTACAACGAATTGTCATTAATGGTACATTTTCAAGCTGGACAAAAGTCGTAAGTGGTGTCCTTCAGGGTTCTGTTTTGGGACTGCTTCTATTTAACATATTTATAAATGATCTTGCAACAGACATTGGAAGTCAGGACTGGGCACTAAAATGGCAGATTAAATTTAATGTAGAGAAATGCAAAGTTATGCACTTCAGGGTCAAGAATGCACAAGCAACTTACACCCTAAATGGTAGTGAATTAGGGGTAACCACACACGAGAAGGACTTGGGAATTGTTATACAAATTAGGCAGCAATATGCAATGTCAATTTGCAGTTGCTGAGGCCAGTACGATTTTGTCATATATAAATAGGGGCATAAATTCTTGGGATGAAAATATAATTTTGCCTCTTTATAAATTGCTGGCAAGCCAACACCTTGAATATGCTGTGCAATTTTGGGCACCAGAGGGGATATGATAACATTATACAAATATATTCGGGGCCAGTAAAAAACATTATCTGGAAATCTATTCATAAACAGGGCTATACAGAGGACACAAGGTCACGTATTTAGACTGGAAGAAAGGAGATTTAATTTAAGGCAAAGAAAAGGTTATTATTACAGTAAGAGCAATAAGGATATGGAATTCTCTGCCTGAAGAGGTGGTTTTATCAGAGTCCATACAGATGTTTAAACAGCAATTGGATAAATACTTGCAAAAACATAACATACAAGAATATAATTTCTAGTAAACAGAAATTGTCTGAAGTGCCCTAATTTGGAGAATTAACATAAAATAAGGAACAAGGGGGGACCCTACCTTTGATAGTCCTAGGGAAAAACAAAAATATAAAACAATGTAAAACAATGTAATTGCTCCTGACGACCGCGTGCTGACACGCCGAAACGCGTGTCGAGCTATTTTTTTGTTTTTTGCACTTTAGCACTTGGTAGCACTTATGCACTGATTTTGTTAAAATGTATTTAACTTTCTTTTTTAAACTCAGGAAGGGAGAGGGGTTCAGGTAGGCACCAATGGTTAGTCCACAGTGCCGAGGTATTATAGGGACAGACCTATCTTTTGAGTTCTGGTTTGGGGCTACGATGGGGATTTTTCTGGGGCATTTAACTCCTTTCTCTTAGCCTCTACACCCCTTACTTCTTACTACACCTATACTAGTGGTATATACTAGTGTTATACTAATGGTAAACCTGTTTTGTGTCCAACCGTTGGGATAGTGCACTAGTTTGGGCTTATACCTTACTGGTAACTACTTTCCTAAACACTTTGCTGGATACTTATAGATAGTTGTGTGTGTATACTTATATATAAAATATACCTGTCCTGTTTTATATTTTTGGTTTTTTTCCCTAGGACTATTAAAGGTAGGGTCCATCCTTTCCCCTTATTTTATGTTAACTCTCCAAATTAGGACACTTCAGTCCATTTCTGTTTACTTTGTATAATGTGGGTTATTCCCCAATCTTAAGGAGAGTAGCATTGGGCATTTTTTGGTACTGACTCACTAGCCCCTTTTTGTATTGAAACTCTTGGATCAGAACCAGTTCCTTCTTTATTTTTCAAATATCATTTCTAATTAGTGGGGTAATAACTGCTTGATCCAAGGAGATATTTGACTGACATTTTTGGGTCAAGAAGGACATTTTTCCTAGTTTGAGAAAAACAAGTAGCCAGAGAGGGGAGAATGGACAACGGCTCAATTAGCCTTCCCTTAGGTGGGTCCCCTCTCAGATCTCAAGCTGGTTTTAGCTCATCCAGTGCCATTACAGAGAGAACATATCTGAAGCATATCAGACTGGTTCCACCCGTACGGGCAGTCCAGATCTGAAATGGACGCAAGTCTCTTTTCAGCTATGTAACATGAAATCACCTGGGATCACAGAGTGGCATGGTTATTAAAATTAAAAAAAATCTGATATAGTAGCAGGGGTGAAGAAAACTTCTTCTAAATTCCCCATTTCTTGTCACAAGGTTTCATAGATTCTTTGGCCAAAAAGCCAGCTTTGCTAATCTCAAGGGTAAATAGTTCCAGTGCTAATGAGGGGACATTCCAGTTTCTTGCAAGATTCTACTTAGTTACCCAGAAAACAAAACTGACGCTTTGATCTAGAAAGTAAGATTGAAAGATGTGCTATATGGCCATGACTGGGCTAGCAGTAAGGGAAATGTTTAAAATAACAGCAATCAAAGTCAATACTCTGCCATAATGTCTTAGGACATTCCCAACTAATATGGCTATAGGAACCAGAAAGACCACAATTATGCCAGCACATAGCAAACCGAGAAGGATGGATATGAGCCAATTTGGAGGGTACTAAATGCCATCTTTTTAAAAAAAGTTCTAAATGTCTGATACAATTGGTAATTCCATGTAAATTATCTGCAGGTTGACTCTTTGTCAATAAATGTACACTTTAATTCCCTCTCCCATCTCAGTTTGTGTGGATTCCCCCTCTGAGTTTAGAAAGTGGAGGATCTGGAGGTATGCAATTCTCACTTTAAGATCTAACTCAACTTAAAGGAACACTATAGGTTCAGGAACACAAACATGTATTCCTGACCCTATAGTGTTAAAGCCACCATCTATATGGTTTCCCTTGCCCCCCTAAATATAGTTAAATCTTACTTTGATTCCAGTCTGCTGGCTTTGCCCCTGATCTGCCTGGTGATATCATCAGAAGCGTTAATCAAAGCCAGTCACATAGGAAAGCAGAGGATTGGCAGCAACTGTTAAGGAGGCAGATCAGGGGCAGAGCCAACACAAACTAAACACAGTCTGGCCAATCAGCATCTCCTCATAGAGATGAATTCAATCAATGCATCTCTATGAGAAAAGATCAGTGTCTCCATACAGAGGGTGGAGACACTGAATGGCAGTGCTGCACACTCTGCCGCACTGCCCCAGGAAGCACCTCTAGCAGCCATCTAAGGAATGGCCAGTTTAGGTATCCCTAAGCTGTAATGTAAACACTTCCCTTTCTTATAAAAAACAGTGTTTACTGCAAAATGCCCGAAGGGAATGGTTCTACTCACCAGAACAAATTCAATAAGCTGTAATTGTTCTGGTAACTATAGTGTCCTATTAAAGAAACACTCCAAACTCCTTAAGAGCTTTAGCTTGCTAAAGTGCTCTTTGTGTGAAGAGTGTGTCCTCTTTTGCATTCTACAAAAAGTATAGCACTGGAGTAGCCCTTCCTGGCTAGTCCACAGGCTGCAAGGATATTGCGCCAAGCTACTGCATCAGACTTGCTGCCAAATTGCGTGCACAAAATTGATTTGGAGAGACGTTGCGTGAGCGTTCGCGGTAAGCCGGGGAATGTGGTGTGGGGATCTGACAGAAAGCGAATTATATAAATTGGTTCTCAAATCAATAACTCCAGGTGCCAACATGATCTGAAGTAATATTTTCTCCCAAAAAAGCAGGAGCTCAGTCCTATATCAGCAAGTAAAGCAAAATACATTAAAAGGCAGAAATCTTATGATCGCGGACAAATATGTGCATAATTAATTTTCAAAAAGCTTTTATCGATTGTAACATGTGTTTTAATCCAGAACACCATAGAGCTGTTCAAAGGCAAATCACCCACCGTGAGCTGATGCTCTGCTACGCATAGATTTTGTTTTCGTTTGTTAATTATTCTTGTACTCTGTGCTCTGTTAATTATTAATGGAATCATGATCAGCTACTATAGCATCTGAAAATCCCATTGCATTACAAGTGATGATGTCCATTTGTGTCTACCTTCTAAAATGATATGAAATAGTGATAATTAGTATATATCGCTCTAGGTTCCCCAGTGGAAACAATGAGGGCTCAATCATTACATTTGAGCACAATTAAAGTTGCTTTATTGTATTTAAAGGGACACTATAGTCACAAAACAACTTTAGCTTAATGAAGTAGTTTTGGTGTATAGATCATGCACCTGCGGTCTCACTGCTCAATTCTCTACCATTTAGGAGTTAAATCGCTTTGTTTATTAACTCTAGTCACACCCCCCTGCATGTGACTTGCACAGCCTTCCTAAACACTTCCTGTAAAGATTCATCTAACATTTATCCTTCCTTTACTGCAAGTTCTGTTTAATTTAGATTTTCTTCTCCCCTGCTATGTTAATAGCTTGCTAGACCCTACAAGAACCTCCTGTATGTAATTAAAGCTCAACTTACAGAGAAAGAGATACAATTGTTTAAGGTAAATTACATCTGATTGAAAGTGAAACCAGTTTTTTTCATGCAGGCTGTGTCAATCAGAGTCATGGGAGGTGTGACAAGGACTGTATAAACAGTAGCAACATGATTTAACTCCTTAATGGCAGATAAATTTTTTTTGGTAAATCTTTTCATTGAGGAGTATGCATAGTCATCAACAGTAACAAAGCAAGACACGCAGGTCTATGTATATAAGTAAAACAATTCAAATCGAGCATAAGTATGTTATAACTAAGTTGTGGCTATCAGGTTGGTCGTGATAGAGACTATACTTGCCAATAGGGTGACTAAACCCATCCGTAATGGCAGATAATTGAGCAGTGAACCCTGAGAAGCATGCTCTATAAACTAAAACTGCTTCATTAAGCTAAGTTGTTTAGGTGACTATAGTGTTCCTTTAAATTTGTATAAAACTGTCCAAATGCATAGATGGGGGACATTAAGGTAAAACAAGTTTATTCTGTTTTTCTATATATATTTTTTTATGCAAATTTAGATACAATAAAGCAACTTTCTTTTCACAGAAAAGTAACGATTGAGCCCTCATAGTTCCCTTTGCAGTCCAGAGTGGTATATACTGATATTGACTTCTACAGGTTGAGAACCTGCTGATTGTGGTATCGTGTTTGGTATCTGCTAGGATTACAGTTTACAAAAAAAAAAGGAAAATTTCTTTTGAAGTCACAGAATGACGAACTCTAGTCTCAGAATTTACGTATAAATAATATAGTATAAAGAGGTTAATACGGTTGTGGTCACTTGGCATATTTTGTAAACACAGAGGATGGAGAAATTGTATCCAGAAATATCAGTGAATGTGCTATACAATACAGGTTGACATCATGAAGCATCTAAGGCCATCAATATGTTAGAGTGATCATATATGAATTGGAGCCTGTTAGACTGATCTATGAACAGAAATGCAATGTAGACAGATGGCTACAAATTTTGGAGTCTGCCTCTAAAAGGATAAACCTTAGAATTTCTGGAAACCCTATAGCATTCTAGACACATTGGGACTTTGCTTGCCTGGTACATCGTTCTTCTTGAAGAGTAAATGCATTTACATAAACATGCCAATGTCAGCACATTGCCCTTGACTGCTTAAGAACTATGTAGCTTCCTAAGCAGCTTCTCCCATAGCTGTTTGTTTGGAATTTAGCATTAAAGACTCTAAGCCATTTAAACAGTCAATTTTTCAAGGTAAATATAGAGAACTCATTACAGCGTTTCAGCGCTACCTAGTGTGGTCTGTACAAGTCAACGTGCATGTCTGAAGGGTCGTATTTTATTGAAAATCAGTGGAAATTGTCTTTTGTGTCAATAATAATAACATACCATCAGATATAAAAACCACAGAGACGTGATATTGCAAAGCAGTAGCTGTAATTGGTATGCTGACAGTAACAGCTGTAAACAGCAGCCTGGAATAACAGGCAAGGCAAGACATCACGAGGAACATTAAAGCAGATCTTGCACGCTGGCGATAAGAGTATTCTTTAATTCGACACATTAAAGCAGCTGTACCTCTTGACATATAGGTCTCTTATCATTGAACAATCTTTTTGGCTTATAAACAGATATTAAAGAACATGGTGAGCCACCATAATCACTACTGCTCGTTGTCGCAGTTATGGTTGAATGGGTTTTTGGGTATTTCCCTAGTATTGCCGTCTCAGGTTGAATGGATAATGTAAAAGTGAAATTCATGAACTTGCTGAATACCATGATAGGGGTGAGGTATAAACTCAGATATTTTACTAAAACAAGGAGGCCAACAGAAACTGCTATGTCCCTTACAGCACCCCCGCTCCCATGCTTACAGATACAAACTGATGTATACATACACATTCTCAGATACATGCACACATGGATACCCTCTCCCAGACAGATACACATTATCTGTTAAACATTTCTCAACAAACACAGAAACACACTTTACAGACACACTTACTAACACACAGATAAACTTTGCCAGTTACACACAAAGATATATACACTGCTAAACACACATATTCCCATACATACAGTGCCAAACACAGATGCTCATTGCCACAAACAAAAAACACACACACACACACACACATGCACACACACACAGAAATGAATGTATAGCAGCATATTGTAACCACCCTACTGTTGCCATAGCTACTGGAGTCCTGTATGAAGGATAATGGGCTGCCACAGGCAGGGGTGTAACTAGAAATCACAAGGCCCCGGTGCAATATTCAAAGAAGGGCCCACTTTATCGTCACTCCTTGCTCCCCTTAAGCAATACACCTGAGTGGTATATGTGTGGTGGCTCAGTATGATTGCGTGGGGTATGGCTGAGTGTGATTTTGTGTAGGACTTGGCTGAGTGTGTTTGTGCTGGTTGATATGTATCTGTGGAGTTTATATGTGTGATATGTATGTGTGGAGTTGGTTTAGAGTGGAGTGGGATTGTGTGTAGCTTACTGAGTGTATATTTATGGAGTTTGGCTGTGTGTGAGTGTGAAGTGATTGGCCCTGCTTGGCATGGCAATCCTCATCACTAAGCATGACAACCCCCCGTACTTGCAGAGTCACACAGTGACAGGGAGCAAGAGAACGGTCTGTCACTCAGTCTATGCCATTAGACCCTGTGTGCCTCTGAATCCCACCTTTTGCCCCTTTCACATATCCCTTTGCCTCTCTTACTCATTCTTTTGCCTTATTTGTGTATATTACCCTCTTTACGTAATGCATCACCCATTTGTTATCCTTCTGCTTTTCCATCCTTATCCCCTCATGTGTCTTTTATTCCCCTTTTGAATGCCATATTGCTCGTTAGTGAATCGTACCCCCTTTATTGTATCTTATCCAACTTTTTACCCCTCGCGTGTCTCTTACCTCCCTTTTTGTGTCTCTTACTCCCAGAACCTCCTAACACCCTGTGTCTCTTAACAACCCCATATCTCTTAACCCACTAGTCTTATAACCCCTTCCTGACAGGAAACTGCTTGCTTCTAATTTCCTCCCCTTCAAGGCACAGCGAGCAGCTTACTGTCCGACCAAGTAGAGAAAGGAGATCCTACATTGTGGTCCACGATGCCAAACTACAAGGAATGACCTACAGAAAGGGGAATCTCTCCACTCTCCCCCCATCACGTGGATTTTGCACCCTATGGGCTGGTGTGCCCCAATGTGGTGGCCTGTGCTGCCTTAAGGCAGTGCCAGCCCTGGGTGTATACATCATGCCCTGTTGTGTCACTACTCAATTATCTGCCATTTAAAAGTTAAATCACTATGTTTATGTAGTCCTCGTCGCACCTCCCCTGACCGTGACTTACACAGATTTCTTACACACTTTCTGAAGGGGGAGAAGAATATGAGAGAACTCTGAGCTATGATCTTCTAAGCTTCCTTTACTGTCTTGAAGAAACGGGACAGGCCATTATTTTCAACCCATTTGTAGACCTTAAACTACTGGCGTGTGTTCCTGGCAGATACATGTTTTCATCTTTAAGCATCCTTTGAGTATAAATGTAGGTAAGTGAGGCTTTATAAACTAAATATTGTTGCAAAGTAAATGAGAGTTGAAAATGTGTATTCACATTTTTAATAGAGAAATATATTATGGCTTTCTAAATTAACATTTGAGGTCGAGTTAACTTAATATTGCTTTTGTGTTGTTTTTTGTTACATAGTTAGTTACATAGTTACATAGGCTGAAAAGTTTTATTATTGTGTAACTTATTACCTTTTAAAGTCATTATACCTCCTCTCAGAGAATACTCTTTTAAGTCTGTACAGTTATTGGCAATTGTGTTCAAATAGCTCTATGTGTTAATAAAGAGCATGTAAACAAATATGATTTTCTTCCTGTGCCGCTTTTAGTGCGCTGTAGTGATCATGGTGTCAGGAATGCTCTGGTCCCCAAACCCTCCAATGTAAGTAGTCAAACCATTCGTTACCAGTTTGTCTTCTTACCTGGTGTCTACATAACTGATACTTCTACAGCAGCTAGAGAGCTGAATTCTTGCTATCCCTGTAGGACTGGGAGAGATATATGAATCTGGGAGAAATATTTAGCTGAGAGAAAGAGAGACATGAGACTGGGAGAAATATGTGACTATGAAAGAGAAAAAGAGAAAAAAATATCTAGGAGAACAAAATGATATTGAGGGGGGTGAGAGGGGTAAATTACCATCACTGAATCATTTTTAAATTCAAATATTTTAACGTTCGAGAGATAGGAAAACAAAACATGTCTTAAAAGAATTGTTTATCGTAAACGGAGGACTGTCATTTTCCAAGTTTTTCAATATCATGTTCACTTATCCCTATATTTAACAAATTATGTACTCATGAGGTGTGAAAAAAAACTAAAATTTAGAAATTCACACCTCTTTTTTCTTGGTGCCTCCGTCTTAGCTCCCTGTTAATCATAGTTAAAAGTTCTGCCCTTCAGCTTGTGAGCTTGTTTGGGCAGGGCCCTCTTCACCCACTGGTCCAATATGTAATACGTGTTTGTTAGAATTAAATGTTTGCCTTGTTTACCTACGTAGATAGAGCTATATAAATTATTGTAATTGCCATCGCCCTTCGCAAGTTATGCAAATTTTGTTCCAACTGTGAGATGAACTGAATAGCACAGACATTATTTCAGATATAAGATTGAGTATGGTTTCCCCAGCTTCGTAGATTTTTATGGCAACTAGTGAATGGTCCTCAAGGGTTAGTTATAAAATTTTTGGATACCTCACTACCCAGAGGTCATCATAGATGTGTCCGTGCTCTCATGTATTACATCGTACTACATAGTTACATAGCTGAAAAGAGAAATGTGTCCATCAAGTTTAGCCTTTCTCACCTCAGTTGTTGCTGTTGATCTCCTTGGATGGTTGCTTCCATAATAGGATTCTTATCTGTATAATGCCCCCTATTATTGGTTCTGTATTTTGATACTTTGTATTTATTGTATATATTATACTTTGTATATTTTTCAGGCTTTACATGAGAATGCCTCTTGGTTGCTAGTGATTTATCCCATTGGAAATGATGTATTGTGCTGTATCCCGAATGGTGTGCACATTCTAAATAGATGTTACCAAATATCATATTATGTATTTGTAATTTATTTTCGGTGAGAATAAGATTTTTTTTTTACTGTGCTCGCTTTGAAAGAATTTATGTATGACATCTGAAGCCTGTATTATTGTGTTATAAGCAGTACGGATGTAATCTATTTGAGTTTCGTCTTTGATCTAGACTTTCCTAAACTTACATTTGTATTCATGAGAATATTACTATTGCCATTATCCGCTTCATATTTTTCAAGCTACTTGGAAACTCTATCTTTGTGAAATTTGTATGTACATTAGTTCTGGATTATATACCTGGTAATCGGCAAGCGTTGCAAAGAAGCAACAGTGTGATGCACTATGTGCGTGGGCATGAGGTCATATAGTTTCATGGGAATTCACAGGGCCTAGTGACGTTCCTAATTATTGACTTGGGAGGCAATCTGGTAAATAGAGGGATAAGAACATTTATTTTTGTGGATTTATTTTATCTTACACTTCATTATTCATGAATAAAGGAAGTTTATCCCAAAATGTCTACTTTATGTTATGTGCTGTACTTATCGCACTTTGTTTTATCAGTTATGAATTCTCAATGTTTGTGAATTATGTTTATTTTTTTAAGAACGAGCAGTGAATTTCTGTCTTTTTTAATAGTATTAACAGGATTTTTCAATTAACTTTTAAGTACTACAGTATCTTACTTTTTCCTCCTTATTTTTGTAAAAAGCATATTGTTAAGAGATAGTCATAATGAGTTTTCCACCATGCTGGTTTTTCCTTTTTGCATTATAATAAACATTGTACACTGTTCCAAGTTGTAGCAGTACCAAAAAAGAGCTGGCACAAGATGTTAATTGCAGACATCACAGTCGCTAACGATTGTGACTAAATACTGTATATTGTAGAACAATTTGATAGTATTCTTGAGTTACTTCCATAACATGAGTTGTACGAATAAAACATACAGGCAAAAATGGCCTACACACTATTAGATATTTACTAAATACTTGACCTTAATCCGGTCCTATACAGTTCCATTTAGTACTGTATGTCCTGGTTGGTGTATTCAGGGATACCAGTAGCAGAATCTTCGGACCTGTTGACTGGCTGCTTGATCCTTGGACCCCGGGACAAGATAAAAAAAAAGCTAAGCCTGAAAGCCACAAGTGCCTTTGTAAAGGCAGTAGCTAATCACAGTCTAGGTAGAGGCAAAGAGCTGAAGAGGCAAAGACAGAGAGGATGATACCTGCCTGAAAGGAGAGAGCTGCAGACTTGTCAGGGTTGAAGAAGTTCTCAGTGACCCCAGTCAAACTTTGGTGACAGGAACTGAAGTGTCCCAGGGTCCCTAAAAGCAGCTAGGAAGTGGACTGGGCGGAGGTACTCAGTGGGAGTATGAAAAAGGAAAGACTGGAACAGAAAAAGAGAAAACAGAAGGGAGGGAAAATATTAATGTCCTGTCATTTAGAAAATTAGGATTATTTCTTCACTTAGGCTAGAATAGCCTGCAATTTTATTACATGTCAGCTTCCTATTTGCAGTTTTATTGGATAGCAACAAAAACATTGTGGGCTCCGACAGGCGAAAATAGAAAACATGAAACGTCTCTTCTCTTGACCAATCCAATGAACACATAATGTCCTACAATGAAGCACCAGATGAAAATGCTGAAGACGCAGATGCACCCCTCACAGAATGGCTGGCAAAATTTGGTTCAAATCCAACATGCAATCGTAGTAACAGTGACCAGTTTATACAGCTTCATGTAGGAGACCAACAACTGACCAGACAGAGAGAAACATAAAGATGGCATCACCTGGATGTACCAACTACGCACAGTTTTTTTTCCCTGGAGGGAAAGGGTAAAAATAGAAGCTGAATCGGATTTAGTCCGTTGCAAGATAGCCCCATCAGGAGTAAAAGAAACCACATTAAAAGCATGAGTACCTGGAAAGCAACAAAAGCAAACATAACAGATGCGCCAGCTTCGCCAAAAAATTGACAGAGGAACAAATAATCTGCCAGGATTTCAAGAACCATACTCATCCAACACATCCAACAAAGAAGAATATTTGAGACCCAGAGAACGGGATAACCTAATACCATGCATCAGATGACAAATCAAGGGATCCTTACTGACAAGCATCTCTTGGTGTTAAGGTGGGAGAGGAAATTCAAGACTGCATGGCCCAAGATTCCCACAGGAGCGACGGAGTTGTCTGAGAAAGGTTTGAGACATCCCAGAAACCCCAGAAAGACTCCAAACCACAGCAGATGTTCCTGAAGAATAAATAGATGTGGTCCACCTTGCAGATCATTAAGAAGAAGTGGGAGTGACCGGAGTTGGAGTGGAGGAAGGAACAACATTTCTAGTAGATCCATGGCTGGCTCTGCCAAATGGGGGTAATCAGCGCCAGAGGGTCCTCCTAAAGACATAGATAAAGAAGGACCCTTGTAATCATGGCAAATGAAGGAAAGAAATAGACACCCATCTCTGGCCACTATTGCAGGAACATGTCCACTGCAGAACTCTCCAGATGTCATGAGAGCTGCTGGTGAAAAATCAGCCTGTCCAACATTCAGTTGCTAGAATCTCTCCAATATCTGGAAAACTAGTCTGCCATAAGGTTGGAGGTTCAGCAAGATTTTCTGGTCAAAACAAAACTGATAGATGTCTTTGGTGATATTCGACAACTCTTGAGATTGAACACCGCCCAGACGGTTGATGTACTGACCCGCCGAGACGTTGTCCATACTCAGAAAATACAACAAGTGGCCAGACTACAACTAACAAAGGACCATGCTATAATTTCCAGAAAATTGATATGCCTCAAAGCCTCATCCGCTGACAATGGTCCTCCTATAGAGATTCCTGCACAAGATGTTCCTAAGCCCCACAGGCTGGCATCTGATTCCAGGTCAAAATCCAGGAGACTGCCGAGGGTTTGACATGCCCGTTCTAGGACTTAAACTTGACAAAGACCTTTAGTTAGGATCAAAACATTGCTCTGTTACATTTTTGATCCAATAAATCTGCTTTATCTTTAAACCCTGCAAGTGCCTGAAGCCTCTTCTTGGATATACCATATACTAAGAATTTGCTGGCCCTACTTCAGTAAGCACCCGGTGGTCTCCAGGAATTGAGTGCAGTCCCTCCTCTCTATTTGTGGTAATAAGAGGAACATAAACCTCTAGACAAATACTGAGAATAAAAGATAATATGGAACCCTGACCTGTGGAACAGCAAAGAAAGAGGAAGTGGCTACTATCCTATGACCTTTTACACCCTTTGTTGGTTTTCTATTGGTTATTTTTGTTCTATTTGTGCTACTGTTTTTGGATGCAGTAAATAAAGTACAACAAATATGAAGCCTTCTGACATGTAATGAAAGTATTGATTGAAACACACAAAACAAAGCCCTGTGCTCAAACCCCCCACTCAGGGCAGCAGCAATAGCGATAGTACTCACCAAACCAAACAAATCCCTATGCACATTTAAATAATTTGAGGTTTTAAAAGTCACCCACAATGGCCATTTAAGTATAAGCTCACCTACCCTATCAAGACAAACGTCCAAACCTCTTAGGATAGTCCTACAGCAGTGGTGCCCAAAAGATACATCCCCATATGTTGTATAACTACAACTCCCATGATACTTTACAATTTAGAAAGCCCTTAGACAAAGCATCCTGGAAAATGCAGTTTTAAAAGATCTGGGTATCTACCTTTTGGGCACCCCTGTCCTACACTAACAATTCACCTTGCTGTTTTCAGTGTCAACGCAACATGTCTAATGAGACAGAAAGGGGTATTCTTATGAACCTCTATACACTTATTAACCCATATCAACGTATTGATTAAAGGGACACTGTAGTCACTATAAGCATTTCATCTTTTTGAATTGGTTATAGTGCCTGGAGTGCCCTGGCACTGTCCCTCCATTCAGTGTTGTACCATGTTCGTGCAGTATGCCACAAAATAAGAGTCCCTGGCCACCCACAGTCTAGCCCCTTCAGTATGTGTAGCTAAGGCAGAGATTACACACTTCCTTGTTGTCATACCCATTCATACCGTCAGTTGGAACTCTGACAGGCTAAAAGCAGTCAGCTGATGCTCTCAGCCAATCACAGCTGCCTATTGCTGCTCAGGCTAATACTTCCTTATTAGCCAAAGCAGCACAGAGGGGATGGATTGCCGGGGACTCTTGTTTAGCATTAAAACATTAAAAGTTTAAAAACTGTTTAATGCTGAAAGAAATGACGGTGTCAGAGGACTCCAGACACTATAACCAGTTTAATGAGATGAAGCAGATACAGTGCTTACGGTGTCCCTTTAACTATTGAATTGCTTCCAATCTACAGATGTATGTTTATTGCCATTTTATTAATGTATTTTCAATTGTATTGTCCTCAACCACTTCATCTATAAGGCTATGCCATGCATCTATTACAATTTTTTGCAATTACAATTTTATTTTATGGTTTCATGATCTCCACTGTCTTTGAAAATGCAGCCCTCGTACAGTTTTCTTAATCCCATGAGTGCACATGGTCATTAAGCAAGCTGTAAATTTATATAAATGATCTGCCAGACAGCAGTAGTGATACAACCTGCTTTCGGAAAATGCAGACAAGTCCAAATTACAATTTACAATTGCTGTAACTGTCCAGTTATGGTACTGTGAAATTTAATCGGGAAGAGACTGCTGGACATAAATGAAGCAATAGATATTTTTTTTCCAAGTTTTAATAATTCAAGAAATTACTGTCCGTATGCAATTAGCAGCTCACTTTGATCACCATAACAATGTTGTGTAATTGCAAAAGTAAGGGTGCAGACAGTACCTCGCTCTCTGTCTACATGTCCATTCTCTTATAACAGCAGTGATGGATGAGGGTTACTGCAGATATACGCCTGACTCCTGGATCTCCAGAATTTAACTTCCTCCTTTGCTGTCCAATATCTATCTAAGATGTACATGCTTCAGTGGTTGATGGCTTGGCAAATGGTTTTACGCGGTCCAGTTTACAAAACTACGAACAGGGCAGTAAATAGACTGATAGCAGTCATAGTACTACGTATTATGTAGCACTTCTCATTTAAGTTGGTCCTTAATAGTGAAAATGTCCCTGAAACTGAATTCAAGCCATACAAACCAGGTACTATACAGAGATACGAGTGATGTTATATGGTGGTAAGACAAGAGATGCAATAAATATGGGCCAAATAAAGATGTTATTAATTAAGATATAGGTGGATGACGAGTTATTGAAAACAAGCAGGTTTGGAACAGAATGTTTAATTTTAATCTTATGAGTAATAGTGCCATTAGAGGGGATTGCTCAGTAGTACAGCAGCACTTGACAAATGCAAATAGATCGATAAATCAATTAAAAAGCAGTTACAGAGAATGAGGTACATCTACACCATGGTTCACTAAGTAGCTATACCACTAATGAATCCAGTTATGCTCAGAGGTTAAACATCTCTGATATTCACTATTAGTATGAGTGGCAAGCTGTTTTTTTTGAGTAGCACTAAGCCAGGAATTAAGAGGCATAAGCTCTTAATAGATAATATTAAAGTCATGCTAAGATATTTTAGGTTGTAGCATGTCATTGGAGATTGTTGATCGTTTCTACAGTAATCAAAAAATAAATAAATTAATTAATTAAGAGAAAAAAAAAGAGTAAGACCCCTCCCCCCTAAAAACAAGGAGAGACCCAGTGACTTCTCCTCTCTCTCCACCCCAATTGGGTCCAGGAGAAACCCAGTCTCCTGGTCCCCTAAGGGTATAAGAGGTGCTTAGTCCCCTGGGTCTTTTGTATCATACATGGGCCCAGGGCTGGCCTTAGGGGTGTGCGAGCATGGATGGGTGAAAGCTGTAGAGTGGAGCTAAATCAGGTACCCGGGTGTAGGATTTCCTTATTCTCCACCTGGAAACAAGAAAGAAAATAGCATGGCAGCGGGAGCAGGGCTTGCTGATCGTGGGGGGCAAGGTTTGCTGCATTGTGGAGGTGGGTCTAAAATGGCAGTGGAGGCAGAGCTAAAATCTCCCAGAAGCCCCTGGTAACTGCTGCACAGGAAGGGGGAAGGTGAAATTAGTGCCTGCTTCCTCAACAACTTGGCTACAGGAGCTGCACTGCCTCCACTCCCCCCTTCCGGCCTATAATGGAAAGAGGTAAGTGTGTGTGTGTGACTGTTTGCCTGTGTGTGTGTGACTGTCTGCCTGTGACTGTGTGTGACTGTAACTGTGTGTGACTGTGTGTGACTGTCTGCCTGTGTGTGTGACAGTCACTGTGTGTGACTGTCTGCCTGTGTGTGACGGCCTGTGTGTTGCTGTAACTGTGTGTGTGGCTGTAACTGTGCCTGTGTTTGTGACTGCAACTGTGTGTGACTCCAACTGTTTGTGTGACTGTCTGCCTGTACCTGTGTGTGACTGTCTGCCTGTAACTGTGTGTGTGACTCTCTGCCTGCAGCTGAGAGTGTTTGACTGTCTACCTGCAACTGAGAGTGTTTGACTGTCTACCTGTAACTGAGCTTGTGTGACTGTCCACCTGTAACTGAGCTTGTGTGACTGTCTGCTTGTAACTGTGTGTATGACTGTGCATGTACCTGTGTGTGACTGTATGCCTGCAACTGAGTGTGTGTGACTGTCAGCCTGTAACTGAGTGTGTGTGTGTGTGTGTGTGTGTGACTGTCTGTCTGTCTGTATTTTGTGGCATGTAATGCAGGGTTGGCAGTCTGCACTTCTGCTGGCTGCAGACCATAAGTAGCTGTTTTCTGAGGTCCAGCCAATCAGTGCGTTGCTGTGGATTCCCAGAGAAAACCTCGGACACTGTAAATGCCTGAGCAAACATGACAGTTACTTATAGTCTGCACCCAGTGAAGGGGCAGACCAGATTCCCAGCACACTGGAACACCAGAAATCAGCATCCCCCCTCACTGCAAGGGAACAACATGGGAAGGGTAATTAATATTTGTTTTGAAATCATTATTAAGTTAATAAATCCCCTTTACAAACACTACAAGATGTATGACCGGGGAGGAAAGGGGGGGCTGAGGGATGCCTTTTTGGCATTTTTTTTTTTTTTTGGCTTTTCACTTCCTAAACATCCGGTGAGGGAAGCACTGATATTTTATCCCTTCTACAGTTTCCACAACATTTATCATATATTAGCAGATATGAACTGAAACCAAATTAAATATGGAAATTTAGAGACAAATGCCACATTTTTAGTGTCACATTTTTTTGATGCGCACACACACATGCAAATATATTTTTTTGTCTACATTATTTGTTCTGTATGTGCATGCAGGTTCTGTTTCTTTCTTTTTTTTGTACATGCTATAATAATTATTAAGTTTAAATACAGCAAGTGATTATATTTTTTTCTACACTTACATTTCATAAACCACACAATGTAATACCATGAATTAAACTTACAATACTTATAATACAAATTTAGCCCTATGACCACTAGGGGTCACTATGGTACTCTTGTTTTTAGCATGTTGGTTATTTCTTTAGTCTTGAAGGTGTTAGTTATTACTGTGCTTTACAGGCTATATGTTGTTTTTGTTTGCTATTTTTTTTTTATTTAGAAGAAGCTTTATTTTTTGACAGGGTAAAAGGCATGGTAACATTCCAATGTCTTAGCGTACATTCAAAGATAAGCAGAGGTACAGAACATGAGGTAAAACCTGCAAGTGGGTATGATGCATTGTACTCAAAAACAAAGTAACCTTTGCTTGCTTTTTTTTCACTGAGTTTAAATTTTGTTGATCTTTTTAAATTTAAAATATATATATTTAAAACTAAAACCTATCCCACACAACCAGAATCATTGTGATGGATTACACAGAGCGGAAATACAGAGATACTCACACAGTACATATCTCTATAATGCTCCAGCGCTCTCCTGACAGGTGCAGTGTCGCCATATGGGCAGGTGAATCTGTACCTATCAAAAACCATCCCCCACCATAGGCGTTCGCGGGGGGGAGGGCAAGGGGGGGCACTTGCCCCCCCCCCTTGGATTTTTCAGCTTGTTCTGCTAATTTTCGTGTGAGATTGAAAATGTAGGTGGCGCCGTGTATGGAGAGAGACAGGGATATGAAGCTACAGCTTATCCCTGCTTCTCTCTGCTGACTGAAACCACAGGGGAGCTGCACATGCAGCCAGAGACAGTCTACAGATCAGGTAAGTGAGGGATGGGGGGGCAGCCTATAGATTAGGGAAGTGAGGCATGGAGGGAGATATATAGCCTATAGATTAGGGTAAGTGAGGCATGGGGGGATATAGCCTATAGATCAGGGGAGTGAGGCATGAGGGGGAGATATAGCCTAAAGATCAGGAAAGTGAGGCATGGGGGGAATATAGCTTTTAGATTAGGGAAGTGAGGCATGGGGGGGATATAGTCTATAGATCAGGAAAGTGAGGCAGGGGGGATAGAGATATAGCCTATAGATCAGGGAAGTGAGGCATAGGTGGGGAGAAATATAGCCTATAAGTCAGGATAGTGAGGCATTGGGGAAGATAGGCTATAGATCAGGAAGTGAGGCATGGGAGGGGAGAGATATAGCCTATAGATCTGGGAAGTGAGGCATGGGGGGGGGAGAGAGCCTATAGATCAGGGAAGTGAGTGATGGGGAGAATGGGGGAGACAGCCTACAGGAAGGGTCAGCAAAGAGCAGGAAGGTAAAGTAAGAGAAGGAGCAGAAAGGAGAAGGGACAGAAATGAGCAGGAAGGGACATAAAGGAGCAGAAAGGGCCAACAATGAGCTGGAATGGGCAGAAGGAGCACAAACATAAAGAAGGAGAAGGAGCAGAAATTAGCAGAAAGGGTCAGCAATGAGCTGAAAGGGGCAGAAGGAGCACAAACGTAAAGTAGGAGAAGGAGCAGAAATTAGCAGGAAGGGTCTGAAAGGAGCAGGAAGGGTCTGCAAGAAGCAGGAAGGGTCAGCAAGGAGCTAGAAGGTAAAACAGCACAAAGGTAAAATAGAAGATGCAGAACGGGTCAGCAAGGAGCTGCAAAGGGCAGCAAGGAGCACAAAGGTAAAGTAGAAGGAACAGAAATGAGCAGGAAGGGATATCAAGGAGCAGAAAGGGTCAGCAATGAGCTGGAAGGGGCAGGAGGAGCACAAACATAAAGTAGGAGAAGGATCAGAAATTAGCAGGAAGGGTCTGCAAAGAGCAGAAAGGGACAGAAGAAGCACAAAGGTAAAGGAGCAGAAAGAATCAGAAGGAGCACAAAGGTAAAGTAGGAGAAGGAGCAGAAAAGGGTAGCAAGGAGCACAAAGGTAAAGTAGGAGAAGGAGCAGAAAGAGTCTGCAGGGAGCAGAAAGGGATCAGAAAGAGAAAGGAGCAGAAGGAGCCAAGGAGGAGAGAAGACAGTGTCAGAAGAAAAAGAAGACTGTGTCAAATGAAGGAGAAAAGAAGGAGATTGAAGCAGGAAAGACAAGTGAAGTGAACCCTCCACTTTATTCTGGACACCACATCATAACGCTTTGGTACCTGGGCCTGGCAGGGAAACTTTGGACCTTCTCATCTCCCCAGGTAAAAAAAAATATCAGTGTTAATGTGTTCACTTTTATTTCCTGAGTGTCAGGTAGCACAGAGTGTAGCTGGGTAGGGGTGTCACTGATTGGCTAGAGTGGTCAGCTGGCACTCTATGCCAATCAGTAACTCCCCATTCATAAAAAAGTAAAAAAAAAATATGAACCGGGAGCTAGCGATTGGCTTAGAGCGTCAACTGACAACTCTAGCCAATCAGCGGCACCCATGGTTTCAGAAGCCGAATACCACTGAGTGACCTGGAGATCTGGAGCTGGAGGAAGCCTTTGGGGTTAAACCATTTGAAAGCGGTCTAACCGCTTAAAGTAAAGAGAGCACCAAGGGGCCTCCTGGCATCATAGCTTTTTCATTTAGATGAAGTTATTATGGTGACCAGAATGTTCCTTTAATTTTCTTAAAGTAACACTATAGTGTCAGGAATACAAACATGTATTCCTGACACCACAGTTGTGAAAACGCTATTCACCCTGGATTTATGTGATAATGACTATGCCCCTTCCCTTTCATGACATTGTCAAAAAGGGACCAAGCATGGATGTCAATACAATTATGCCCACTCGGAAAAATTCCTGCGGACGCCCATGTCCCCCACCCCCTTTAATAAAAACACAACACTGCTATGTATGGGAAAACCTGTCCACAGCTTTTATTGAACATCGTATATAATAACAAAAGTCATTGCTCCCCACCTATTGCTGTCTAGACCCCATAATTAATAGGAAAATGACTACAACCATAAATAACATATAATACTATATAACACATAACCAATAAAGTGCCAACATTTTACTTAACAGCCCAGTGGTCAGGGTATACCCGGATACCCCCACACCTCAGAGGTTCTGAGCCACCTATGGATTAACTCCAATTCTATTTCACGACTCCTTTTTACTTACCCCTTGCTCCTTTTCTAACTCCAAAGTCTCTATCCCCCATTTTCCTTCCCCTTACCAGCCCCGCCACAAGCTCAGACCTTGACCCCTTAAGCCGTCTGAGCTCCGCCACTCTGCAAAAACAGCGCCTTGTTAAGCCCTTCCTGAAACCCCAGATTCAACAAATCCCAACCCACCTCGGAGAGGTGCACTCTGTCTTGACGGAAATACCCAGCTCCCTGTGCCTGACCACTACCCTCCTAGCTTCCAAATAAAACTAGCCATTAAACTATTCACCTTACATCGACCACGATCAATCGCCTCAGCATCCCTCGCATGCCACCACCGAAGTCGCTGTACAATCTCTGACCAGATGACCATGACCCCTGGGACCATGTCCCTGTGGTGGACAGCCTGGTCCCCCGACTGGGTACCTCCGCCAATCACGATTCCTAGTTATCACCGAGACACCATAAGCACTTCCAGCCACTAGCCGCCGCAGCTTGGCTGGGGTCTCGCCACCTCTTCTCATCCTGGATCTAAGTCCTGGATCCAGCTCCCAGTGGTTAGTGCTCTCCTCCAGAGAGTAGAGCAGGTCTTTTATGCATAGATCCCTACATGGGGTTTCTATGTGCCTGGAAAAACATTTCATCTAATTATCTCTCAGGTACAGAAAAATCTACAATATTTTAGAACCCCCAAAACATACATAATACAAAGATGTACCTCCTGAAGTCTTATATCCTGGATCTGAGCACACAACATATCCAAAAAGTGCTTAGGTCCCACGAATACAGCCGAAATGCCACCAGGGTAAAATTTTGACCGACGTTACACGAAGCTCCTGCCAAAAATAGTTCCATAGAATCAGTGGTAGTGGTCGGTCTCTTTCGGTAGTACAAAAACGAACAAACTACTGAACGTAATCCATCGTTGTAATGTGGAGCTTGTTCACCTAATCCATGCGAACGATTCCACCGAACAGTGCTCTTCCAGGGTGTAAAGAAATTAACGCAGGCGGGGATGGAAGTTCAGTGCCAGTTCAGACTGGTAGTCTCTACTCCCACTAACCCCAGCTGGGGTTAGGGAGGGGGACCGGTTGTCTCCTTTCCCTGTAGGATACCCTGTTGCTGAACCAAGCCAAATAGGCATTGGTAACCCTGCTCCATGGTGGCCAGATGGATCAGGTCAGCTCTAAGAAGATTCATCAGGGCTTCCCTGGTACTGTGGATGTCCCAGAGCCTAAACTCTGCTGAACTCCCCTAGTCAATGTCCTCCTCAAAGGTCCCCCACAGCAAGCCTGGGCCATTGTAGTCCTCACCCTCTGGCATACTATCCTCAGCCATCCACTGGTCACGCGGGTTGCGTACCACTCTTGTGCCCAGTAAGCCTCGTCCAGCCACAGCTCCTGCCAGATCAGCTGCTCCAGCTCCGTCACCCACTCCTCCAGGGGCTGCTCTCCCAGGAGAGGCATCCGCAGAGACACTTGTCCCTGCAACCGCTGCTCCTGGCTTTGTAGGTTCTCCCTCTGCCGAACCTGAACATCCTCCAGGGCATCGTACCAGAGCTCCTTCCGAGTGGCATTCCTCCAGTCCAGTATGCCCTCTTCCGAGACAGGACCATCCTCTCGAGTCAAGTTGCGCTGTAGCCTCCAGTGGATATCCAGTGAAACTCCTCCTCATATGGGGAAGCTGCCCGGGGGCTAGCTTGCTCCATCCTCCTGAGTTCCTCTGCAGACAGAGACACTGCACGGATGCTAGCGCTACCCCTCTTGTTAGTAATCCATGCTGTATTCCAGTGTTCTGATGTGGTGGACTGCCTGGTACCCCGACTGGGTACCACCGCCAAACACACTTCCTAGTTATCACCGACACATCATAAGCACTTTGCTGGGACACCATAACACTTCCAGCCCCTAGCCACCGCAGTTTGGCTGGGGTCTCGCCGCCTTTTCCCACCCTGGACCCAAGTCCTGCATCCAGCTCCCTGTGGTTAGAGCTCTCCTCCAGCAGGTATAGCAAGAAATAGAGTAGTATAGCATTCCCCCCAAACATTACCAGAGACTTAATGCTGGGAGTAAACTGACTTTATTCTGGGCCACACACAGCCTTTTATGCATAGACCTCTACATGGGGTTTCTCATACAAAATTACAGGGTCTTTTCTCCCAAGATCCTCTGTGCCTGAGAGATATAACACATAATCTAATTATCTCTCAGGTACAGAAAAATCTACAATATTTTATAACCCCCAAAACATATATAATACAACCATGTACCCCCTCAAGTCTTATATCCCCAGATAGCCTGGATCTGAGTACACAACATATGCAAAAACGCTCAGATCTCACAGCCAAAACTCCACCAGGGTAAAGTGAACAAACTACCGAACGTACTCCATAGTTGTAATGTGGAGCTTGTTCACCTAACCCATGCGAACGATTCTACCGAACAGTGCTCTTCCAGGATGTAAAGAAACAAATACAGGCAGGGATGGAAGTTCAGCAGTGTTCACGAGGTCGAGTATCCGATTATAGTTCCATGCACTCGACGATCAAACACCACTGCCTACGTTCATGCGTCTACCTCCCTGCACCAAATGAAACAGTTCCACACACACCGATCTCCATCCAAACTTCCAGTACCCAAACCCTCAAAATGAACTGCTGCTCTCGTCTTTGCCCAGAAGATGTATGAGTGACCAATGATCCATACCACGTAACCTAGAGATAAGAATGCAAAGTAAACATCAGCCCTAAAAACCTGCACCCCCTGCCCCATCACACCAACTTACTTAATGTAGGAGTGGAACCACACCGATTCCCACGTATCAATCCTATTAACCAATTCCTCATCAAACTCCAACCGAGCTGCCTCCGTATCAGCCCCAATACGAAATGAGTGCGTCCCAAACTGTTCCGGGCACAATCCCAAGATTTCTAGACCCAGCTGAAGAACCCTAAAAAACTAGAACCAAGAAAGCGATGACCCATCCATGTGGATCAAAAAGGATCCCTCCCGCACCGGACGCTTTGCCAAGTATCTTTCCACCGCGTGAACCGGGCAGAAGGTTGAAGGGGTCAAATGAATGATCACCCTGTCTGCCACCATTGAGACGTCGCTCCACTACATGCCTCCCCCACCTTCGCAATTAGCACTGACCAGCTCACTCACCCGAAACACCCCCAAAAATGCTAGGCAATATGCTACCCCAAATAGCAGTGCTTCGTAGTTGCTAAAGCAAACCTCAGGCAAAACCCAAACTAGATCTGCCAAAAGTCGTATGGACACTGGGTCTACGCGCACCCGGCACCCTCCGACCCCTGCGAAAGCCCTTCAACACCTGTCTAATAAGGAAGTGTTATGTCAGGTCCCCCCACCCATGGACCCCCCACCCATGAAACAAGAATGGCAATGCCACCATGTGCCTGTCCACAACCACTGGCAACGGCCCTTCCTTAGCAAATTGAACGTAAACCATAACAGTGCGTCCAAACAGGAACCCTCTAAAGCGGACCCCTTATTCTCGACCAACGACTTTTCCCATGACCCCCAAAACTTACAATATGCAGACCACGTTCCCAGGGCCAAGGACAACCTCATGAATCCCCCAAGCAAGTGTTCCTCTGGGCACCATTACCTGTTCTCCTGCACCCTCAGTGCCTCCAGGCGAACCCGGGACCACTGCACAAAAGAGCACATCAGCCACATTGTTCAAATACCCCAGAACGTGCCACCACCAAAAACAATGTTGAGAGACATACACAGCAAAATTAACTGCTGCAGAAGGCACACCACCGGCACTAAGAATGCAGACAGATTGTTAGCTGCGTACACCACGGCCATATTGTCCATGTGAAACACAACCATCTTTTCCCTAAGCGAGACCCCCAGGGTGACAGAGCTAGCACTAGTGGGAAGAGTTCAAGAAAGGCCAAGTTGCACATTAGCGGCTTAGCAATCCACAACACCGGCCATGATGCCGCGCACCACCTACCCCCAAAGTACGTGCCAAACCCCAAGCTCCCCGTGGCATCTGTAAACAACTCAAGGTCAGCCTCTGATTTTGCTGCATCCCGAAAAAACACAGGGCCATTAAAGTCCCACAGAAATGCGTCCCAAACTGACAAATCCTCCTTCATGGCCGCAGTCACCCATGCAAAATGATGAGGTGACCACACCCCTGCCGTAGCCAGCCATTTACCGAAACGCTTCCAGTGGGGATCACCCGACAAGCAAAGGTGAGCTTGCCAAGCAAAGATTGCAATGCCCAAAGCGTGACCTTCTTGGCTTGACATACCTCCCCCACTGCAACCCAAAGTCCCTCAAGAGTAACCCCAGGCAACCGATATTCGCCCCTTGCAAAGTCAATTTCCAGCCCCAAGAAGCAAATACAGTCCGTGGAGCCTTCCGTCTTATCCACCGCCAAAGGGACCCCAAACAACCTGGCAACCCACTGAATGGTAAGCAAAAGATGCAGGCACGACAATGAGTCCCCAGGGCACACGTACCGAAAGCACAGCTCCCTATCTATGTCGTCATTAACCGACGACCCCTGCGGGGCACAATACCCCTTCTTGGGCACAATACCTAGTGGGGAGATCCGCAGCCCGTCCAGCAGGGGGTCCCTAAAAGGACCCGCCATCCTACCCAACTGACCTCTTTCATCAACTTGTCCCTTACCACCCAAAGAAATTCCAACGCTGACTTCAAATTACGCAGCCCGCCATTCCCTTCCCTGTCCCAGAAAGGGATAAAAAACCCATGTAAGAAACCTGACCTTAAAGGACCACTCTAGGCACCCAAACCACTTCAGCTTAATGAAGTGGTCTGGGTGCCAGGTCCAGCTAGGGTTAACCCATTTTTTTATAAACATAGCAGTTTCAGAGAAACTTGACGTCAATGTATTCCTATAAAGGGAGGAGCGAGAAAATCTCCACAAATTTACCTTTCCACAGTTTTTCTTTCCCCTCCTGAACTCCCAACAGCCTAGCTAAGGACACGTAAGCATTCTGTGGAGCCACACCCAGAACGCCACCCGCCAGCTCCTCCCTCTCACTGCCCCCGGCTGCCGCTCCCGACTCCGAGTCACGCACCTGAATGGAATTGTCAAGCAATGTCTGTGAGTGTAGTGCAAGGGTAGACTCTCCGTCCAAGCCCGCTGCCGCCGAAGGCCCCTGGGCTGCTCCTAGGATCCCACTGGAACCGGAACGGATGCCACCATGCTCTTTGGACCAACCGGGGAAACCACCCGATGCCTGGACTGCCTGGAAGAGGATCCACTCCGTGATCTAGAATGAGAAGGAAACTCCTGGGCAGGGTGCACCGTTCATCAACAACCCTCACACTGTAATTCCGGGACTGCCTGCGCGATTGCCAAGCATCCCTTCTCTTCCCTAGGCTCCTTCGATCACCCTGAGTGTCGAACTGTGCCCGTGTCTTGGGGGCCCGGCCCCACACTCCTTTCCAGAGGCGAGACTTGAGGCTATCTCCTGGGAATTCTGTGGCCCCCCAGACGCGCCTGCGCGACCTGCCAAGCCGCCAGCCAGGTCTGCGCCCTGGGCACTGGACCCGCAACCCTTCTTTTTCCTGGGCTTGCCTGCACCTCCTAGGGCCCCCCCTGCTGAAGGTCCCCCTTGCAGTAGAATAGGTGAGGTACACAACCTGCTAGGCATCTCTGTAACAGTATCCCCAGCAGGTAAGGGCCCTGCTGCCACCCCACCGGCACTTGCCCTTTTGCCAGCCAGCTGCTTTGCAGGAGTCCCAGCCCTCGACTTCTGCCGTCCTCCTCCAGGATGCCCACCTCCGGATTGTGGCACCACCCGTCTTGCAGCTCAAAGGCCCGCTTCGCCTCCCTAGTGGAGAAAGGAGCTGGCCGTCACCACCAACCAGGCCCGCCGGCCTCCGAGCATGCCGCCCCCGGGCTCCACCATCCTCGGCGGAGGAATAGATCCACGTCCTGAGCGCCTGCTTCTAGCCATGTGGCCAGGCACCACGCCTGCCCCTCCGCCAGCTCATTCTACAGGGGAAGCACCGCCAAGGCTAAGATAACGCGGTGGCCTCCTGGCACGTGTACGCTGGTCCCCCAGCTGACCCTCTGGTTCCGCTGATGCCGGATCTACCAATCCTGGTACTGATCACCTATGCCCGCCTCCTAACCCTGTCAGGGCCCCTTTCTACTAAACTGCTCTTGTTCCAAGGGGCTACATTCTTCCTAGCCCTCTATTAGCTTTCCCTCTCATGACTCAACACAGTGAAGGAGGAGACTATATTTAAAAGAGAAACTACCACAACAAGAGGATATAAGGAAAGCTATTTCGTCCATTCAATAATGTACATTGTGCATTTGAATCATAACATGTAAACAAAACTGAGCATAATGGTTCTGAGCACTTTTTCTGTGTGTCAGTTTTTATTGTATTATTGTTTATTGATAACAGACAAAAGACATGAAAATATGTATATCGTTACAGTAGATATCATGAGACAGAGTAACAAGCATGAAACAAGAAAATACCAAGTATTATTAATTTTATCCATGAAGGTTTAACTGTACAGAAAAATCAGTCTTAGTATTGAGATAAGCCTTAATGTCTTTACCTAGACCAGGCATAGGTAACCTTCGGCACTTAAGATGTTTTGGACTACAGCTCCCAAGATGCTTTGCCAGCATTATGGATGTAAGAGCATTATGGGGGATGTAGTCCACAACACCTAAAATGCTGACGGTTGCCTATTCCTGGACTTGCGGAATTAATGAGTTTCAGGTACCGTGACAGCTATGAGAGTAGAATCAGACTGTCTGCTGATATTACACCTGCGAAAAGAATGGTAAGTACTGCGATGCCTCTTAGGTGGTTACAAATAGAATAAACATGTTATAATGTAACTGGTACGAAAATAAAGGTAAGTTAGCACAAAAAAATAAAATAATTTGAACCACTTATAAATAATGTGACCAACTGCATAATCAGGTCCCTGTGTGTGGGGCTGAAAAACCCATAGGGATAAAGGGGACAACTTGAGATGGGTTCCAAAATGTGCGTGCCTGGCTGTCTTTTGGGATTACTCGCAGAGACAGGTAAGCCTAAAGCCCTTAATAGGTAGGGGACTCCGCAGGTGTGGATATCTTGTGCACCGTGTCATTGTGTGTGACCACTAGAAACCCTGATGACATCCACCGATACTCCACTCCAGCCTCTCTAAGTTGACTTGTAACAAAATGCAGAGACCTTCTCCACTGTAAAGGTCGGAGTCTTTAAAGGTATACGACATCTTTCCCACAGTGCTGTCAGTAAGATCCTTTTATCCTGTGATACTGAACAGCGGATGGTGACTACTCGCACCGAGGAGGTAGGTGCTCTGCCAGACATTGGAAGATGATAAATCCTATCTAAGGAAAACTTCTTGGCCTGGCATGGAGGTAACATTAAGGCATATCACGCAGTGAGGGAGCTCTTCTACGGTAATTGCATCGGGTATTCTTCTGGTCTTCAAATGGTTGTGCCAACACTGGTTGTCTAGTGCGGTGTTATGGAGTGAAAGAGCATATTGATTAGCTTGCACGTTTTGTACAGAGTCCTTTAGAGAAGACAGACCCTGTTTGAGATCAGCAATTTCTTCCTCAGTGGCCTTCAGCCTGTCTGTGACCACTTGTATGTTTGCCTCAGTGATTGCATCATCTGCTGCCAATAGATTCTTGATCTCCACTACAAGGTTATGTAAGTGCCGGTTAGTAACAGTAGCCGACTCATCCTGGGCATCCAGCATAGCATGCAGATGCCCTGACAGTTTAGGCTGTGGGGATGATTCAGCCTAAGTAGGGTCCGGCAGTACATGCGAGGCCCTGCGGCTCTCCGCGCCACCACCATTTTGGGCTGTGGCTGCCATTGAAGAAGGGCCCCTCTATCTCTGAAGTCCGGGTGTGGCCTCTGGGAACGCCGTCCCATGATTGATGGAGATTCAGGCTGTGGAGCTTTGGTGGCAACTCCCCTCCCCTCCAATGTGGCAAGATATGTTTGATGCCTACACATGTGACATTTTTAAAGGAAAAATAAAAACAGGTTGTACAGTGAACTGGAACAGAATGAGACAGAAGACCCTTTTTAATATTATTAATATGTTCAAGGATACGTACTTTCAGAACCCTCTTACTACGACCCACATACTGTTTGCCACACGGACACTGCAGTAAATAAACCACAAAGTCCATGGTTTATATTAGACTAAACATCAAAGAATTGGCCTATGGGAGAGCTTCCAAATTGGTCTGACTTTTTGATATGAATAGATGAGCAAGCCTTATATGATTTATAACCTATAGAAAATCTTTGTTTTTTTATCTGTATCATTGACATTAGTCCTCGTTGAGTAACTAGGTGCCGATAAAATTTTTTAGATTTTGATTCTTTCTATGTATAAGTTGGGGAAATTGATTTAGTGAGGCTCCTAAAATGGGATCCTGTAATAGGATTGACCAATGTACTTATAGGCTTTTTTTTAATATGCCAATGATCCACATTGTATTGTGTTGTAAAGGCATACCTAAAAGTCTCATTAGATGATTTTCTCAACCAATAAATCATTCCTATCCATTTGTGTAGTTAACCAGATTTCTTTTTCTAAAGTGTTTTTTTTTTTATAACCCTTTTCCAATAATGTATTCTTTATATGTGTTGATTGGGATTTGAAACCTATAAGATGTGAACAGTTGTGTCTAACACGTGTGAATTATCCCTTGGCTATTCCCCCTCAGACACGGACGATGATGACAGCTGTTTTGGTTTACATATCCATTTCCATCCCAAATAATAATATCATCATCATCTATATAACGCCGCTAGAGCACCAGGTTTTCCCTCCATTCATGGCAAGACCACACAAATAAATCTTCCCACCTCCTCATGTAGGTATTGGCATAACTGGGGGCAAACCTGTTGCCCATGGCGATCCCTGTGACTTGCAAATTAAAATGTCCAATGAAGAAAAAATAATTGTTTTCTAATATAAATTTAACCAAACTCAAAATAAAATCACTCAAATTATGGGGGAGATTAGAATCCTGACTCATATAGTGGTTAATGGCTTCTAAGCCCAAGTTATGACTAATAACGGTGTATAGAGATGAAACATCAAATGTAGCCCACCTATAATTTGGATCCCACTCAATGCTTTCAATCTCTTGTAAAAAAGATTTAGTATCCTTAATATACGATAACGCCTCTTGTGCGTATTTTTGTAAAAAGAAGTCAGCAAATGCTGATAAATTGGCAGCAATTGAATCCACACCACTAAAAATTGGGCTTTTTTGGGGGGGGGGGGGGGGGGGTTAAATAAACATTTGTGAATCTAAAAAATACAAAATTGGAATAATGGGATGTTGTAGAAGATATGCGTTTTCGATGGGTCTGGGTAGCCTTGTGTTCGTTCCACACTCGGTAAGTCACAGACTCTATAACCTTCCCCCATACATGTCCCTTCTCTAGTTCCCAGTCATCTGTTTGTCTCTCATACATCATGGCTCCTCACCCACAGAACCCCAGAAGTCACTAGTCCTCTATCTTGTGTTCCACCTCCCTACTGTAGAATGGACTGAAAACCAACAAATCCCGTGGACAGAATACAGTGGGTCCAGACATCTATGTAAGTCTTAGCGCATCCCTCCTTGTTTAACCCCTTCCCGACCCAGGACGGTTCAGGACCGTCATCGGGATTTTCCCATTGCGGACCGATGACGGTCCTGAACCGTCCTAACGGTTTCCGTTACTTACCTGATCGCCGTCGTTCCCCCGGCGGCGATCAGTGTTGCTCCGGTTGTGGGGAGACTGCATGCAGCCCAGACAGTCTCCCCACACTGATTTAGGACCCCTGTGGCCATGTGATCGCTTAACACAGCGATCACATGGTCACAATAGGTGTCCATGTGTCTGCCTGCAGGGGAACTGTCTGTGCTGACAGGCAGTCTCCCTGCAAGTGTAAAATCAGAAAAAAAAAATAAAGTTAATGTTAATTAAAAAAAAAAAAATAATTATATATGTGTATATATGATATATAGACATATATTATATTTATATAATATATGTCTATATATCATATATATATAATGTCATACTAAGTGTATTTTTATATTAATATGTACTTATATTAATATAAAATACACTTATAATTAAATTACACACGTATATATATAATATATATAATAACTATATATATTGTATATATATATTATTATAAAATATAAATAATAAGTAATTTAAATTAAATAAAAAAAATTTAAAATAATAATAAAAATTGAAAAAAATTATATATCTATATGAAATTTTATTCTAACTGTATTTTTTAATAATATATATATATATATATATATTTATATCAAAATACACTTAGAATGAATTTGTATATATATCTATGTATATATAAATAAATAAAAATACAAAATATACATATGTCCATATACAAAATTACATAAATAATTATATAAATATACACGTAGACTTCAAATATATAAATATGCATATATATTTAAATTCTACGTGCGTATTTATGTAATATTTTTACATAATTCAGTAATTTTATTGATTGCAATTTGAGGGACCTGCCTGCCAACCCAGGCCGAAATTCCAGAGAATTTAATTTGCTAGCACTGTATTTTACCCTGTAACGTTCTACGACACCCTAAAACCTGTACATGGGGGGTACTGTTTTACTCGGGAGACTTCGCTGAACACAAATATTAGTGATTCAAAACAGTAAAACATATCACAGCGATGATATTGTCAGTGAAAGTTACTTTTTTTGCATTTTTCACACACAAACAGCACTTTTACTGATGATATAATTGTTGTGATACGTTTTCCAGTTTTTAAACACTAATATTTGTGTTCAGCGATGTCTCCCGAGTAAAACAGTACCCCCCATGTACAGGTTTTATAGCATTTTTGAAAGTTACAAGGTCAAATATATGGGTCAAATATTTTTACATTGAAAATGGCCAGGTTGGTTACGTTGCCTTTGAGAGCGTATGGTAGCCCAGGAATGAGAATTACCCCCATGATGGCATACCATTTGCAAAAGAAGACAACCCAAGGTATTGCAAATGGGGTATGTCCAGTCTTTTTTAGTAACCACTTGGTCACAAACACTGGCCAAAATTAGCGTTCAATTTAGTTTTTTTACTTTTTTCACACACAAACAAATATGAATGCTTACTTTGGCCAGTGTTTTCGACTAAGTGGCTACTAAAAAAGACTGGACATACCCCATATTGAATACCCTGGGTTGTCTACTTTAAAAAAAATATGTACATGTGGGGTGTTATTCAGAGATTTATGACAGATAATAGTGTTACAATGTCACTATTGATAAATTTTAAAAATGTATGTTTTGAAACCGCAATATCCTACTTGTACCTATAGCCCTATAACATGCAAAAAAAAGCAAAAAAGCACGTAAACACTGGGTATTTTTAAACTCAGGACAAAATTTTGAATCTATTTAGCAGTTTTTTTCATTCGCTTTTGTAGATGAGTAAAAGATTTTTCAAGTAAAAGTCAAAAAACATGTATTGTTTTCAATTTTTCATCATATTTTTTTTATTTTTTTTAAATTAAAATACATGAGATTATATAAATAATGGTATGTAAAGAAAGCCCCCTTTGTCCTGATAAAAACAATATATAATTTGTATGGGAACAGTAAATGAGAAAGCGGAAAATTACAGCCAAACACAAACACCACAAAAGTGTAAAAATATGCCTGGTCGCAAATGTACAACATTGCAAAAACAGTCCAGTCCTTAAGGGGTTAATATTAATTCCTCCATGGAGCAGAGTTCCTCCATGCGTTGGAACCAGAGAGTGAAGGGGGTAGGTGTAAACTTCCTCCAAAAAAGTGGAATCAAACTTAATTTAGCCACATTGAGAATTTTGATAGTTAAGGACTTATTGTAAGCGGAAGGGCAGAGTATAGTGTAGTGTAACAGTAGTGAGGCTGGTTTGAAGGGGACAGAACATCTGTAAATCTCTGTATGACTGTGTGTACGGTTCTCCAATATGGGTGTGTCCCACCAGATACAGAAGAGTGCCCACCTCTTCTTGTATGTTTATTTGTTTTAATAGATAACCAGTTTGCAAAATGTAAACCGTAGTAGCAGTACTGGAACAAAAATTGAAAACCTATATTTGTCTTGAAGGACCATTCAAGTCACCCAAGCCACTTCATTTCAATAAGTGTAAACCTGGCTATCTATATTACAGAGAATAGTCCAGAGTCAATCAGCACTCCGAGATTTCGTACTTCAGTTGGGTTATCATGAGGTATTATTGCTGCCCAAGGTCCTCTCACCAAGAGTAACTCGGTTTTGTCGAAGGTTAACTTTTAGGCAAGTGGCATTCATCCACTCAATGAGTTATGCTAAGCAACTGTTGATGAGGCCTCAAGGATTTTTAGTATCTGGAGCAAAGGAGAAGCAGAGTGTGTGTGTCAGTGTGTTTGAGAGCGTGTGCTTGTCCGTGAGGGTGTGTGTCAGTGTTTGTCTGTCTGTCAAATGTGTGATAGTTAACAGGAAGAGGTGCAGCCTTGGCAGGAATGGGCGGGTAAATTGAAATTAGGGTGTCCTCGAGTTCCTTCATGCCTAGGGCAGCACCAATCCAAAATACACCACTGACTATAGCACTTTCAAGTGGATATGGTGCTTGTTGTGTTTCATTAACTTGGGTTCCTAGAACTTTGGTTCCATTGTCTTGCACCTTATCAACAGGAAACGATAGCCCAGCATACCTCAACTGGTCAGTCATGAAAATGCAGACTTTAGTGCAAAACCCAGGAGGCAACAAAATGGCACAATATAATTATGAAAAAGTAAATATTACAATAGAATGAACTACCTGTCATAATTTAGTTACGTGCAATTTACTGTATTGCATTTTATTTTTCCTAACATGTTCTGTCGCTGCATAACACAGTCTGCAAGTGTTGTTTTCGAATGTGAAGCAAGCTTAAAATTTTGTAGAATTTGGGGTCAGTTTATTTCTATTTTAAAACAAAATGTAAACACATCACGAACCCTTCGGGTCATTTTTTGTATTTCTCAGTTTCCTGTTTAATATGTGCCAGAACCACATGCATTGCATGCTATCACTTCAAACTTATTTTTTTGTTTTCTAAAGGGTATTGCACCTGACTGCAAAACAGCCCCTCCCTGTCCCCCATTTCTTGCTATCTTGCTCTAGAAATGACTGTGTTTGGTGGGTAGCTCTGTGTAGCTTCCTGTACTTAGTCTGTGCAGTTATATAACTATTTTAAAAGATCTACGTTTATCACTAATTTAGCTATCCTGTCTTCGGGGGCACAGTAACTTCACCATCTACAAACAATATGATTCTCTAATATTATATCTTTTCTATGGGTATATACATTATTTGTGTAGCAATAGTTCTGCAAAACATTACTAATCCCTTAAAGGGATACTCCGACCCAATGATATGAAGTGGTCATGGTGGTAGGTGCCTGGAGGTGAAGTGTTTCTGAGTTATTGTTAACGGATTGCTGGGGGCTAGTTGCACCTCCAACATGTAACTTAGGCAGTCTCTTCAAAACTCTTCAATCTGTATAAGTAAAAAAATTTTTTTAAATCAAAAAATACCCCTGGGGGGGCAACCAAATGTGATCCTTGTCTGCAGGTAGCACGGTCCTCTAGGGTAAACAACAGGCACAGTCCTTTGTTTTTTATATAATCCAGGCAATTTTATTGGCAAACTCCACCACAGCTACAGCAGCAAATGAAAAAAACAGTAACACAAATCCCTATAAACAAAAACCTAGCTCGGCCTGAGCACTTACCAACATCAAGTTCCCTATCTCTCAAGGGTTTAAACTATAACAGAACAATCATTGGTTTCACCAACCTAATGCCTTTGTCAGATCTCTGCACTCCACACTCAGTTAGCATGTGGCTTCCATTCCTTCTAGAAAGAAACACAATTCTCTCTCCTTTCCGCACTCCAGTGCCCTCAGCTAGCCTGCTGCTTTCCTTCTGCACTCCCAGTGCTCCAAGCCAGCCTTAACTGCTTTCCTTCTGCACACCCAGTGCTCAGTCTCCTTGACTCTCTCACAGGAGAGAACAGCGTTTCTCCTACCTGCTTCCAGGGAGGAAGCCAGCAATCCCCCTGTACCTGCCTAGCAGGTAGGGGTGTATTCCCACTGCTGCAGCTGATTATCTGCAGCTGAGCAGTGGGTTGGAGACAGATCAAAACTCTGGCCTGGAACTTATTTCTCCCAGTTGTATGCAAACTGCGGAGTGGAGCATTGGCCCACCCTGCTCTCCAAATGCTCCACCCCAGGGGCCCATAACTAAACTTTGGTTTTTGTTGCCTACAACACATACTACACATACTCCCCCTTGGTTTAAATGTTATAGGCCTATCTGCCTCCACTTTATCACACAAACCAAGTCAATATTTTGATTAAACAAAACAAAACCAAACAAAGAGTTTACAAGTAGACACATACAGGGAGTGCAGAATTATTAGGCAAATGAGTATTTTGACCACATCATCCTCTTTATGCATGTTGTCTTACTCCAAGCTGTATAGGCTCGAAAGCCTACTACCAATTAAGCATATTAGGTGATGTGCATCTCTGTAATGAGAAGGGGTGTGGTCTAATGACATCAACACCCTATATCAGGTGTGCATAATTATTAGGCAACTTCCTTTCCTTTGGCAAAATGGGTCAAAAGAAGGACTTGACAGGCTCAGAAAAGTCAAAAATAGTGAGATATCTTGCAGAGGGATGCAGCACTCTTAAAATTGCAAAGCTTCTGAAGCGTGATCATCGAACAATCAAGCGTTTCATTCAAAATAGTCAACAGGGTCGCAAGAAGCGTGTGGAAAAACCAAGGCGCAAAATAACTGCCCATGAACTGAGAAAAGTCAAGCGTGCAGCTGCCACGATGCCACTTGCCACCAGTTTGGCCATATTTCAGAGCTGCAACATCACTGGAGTGCCCAAAAGCACAAGGTGTGCAATACTCAGAGACATGGCCAAGGTAAGAAAGGCTGAAAGACGACCACCACTGAACAAGACACACAAGCTGAAATGTCAAGACTGGGCCAAGAAATATCTCAAGACTGATTTTCTAAGGTTTTATGGACTGATGAAATGAGAGTGAGTCTTGATGGGCCAGATGGATGGGCCCGTGGCTGGATTGGTAAAGGGCAGAGAGCTCCAGTCCGACTCAGACGCCAGCAAGGTGGAGGTGGAGTACTGGTTTGGGCTGGTATCATCAAAGATGAGCTTGTGGGGCCTTTTCGGGTTGAGGATGGAGTCAAGCTCAACTCCAAGTCCTACTGCCAGTTCCTGGAAGACACCTTCTTCAAGCAGTGGTACAGGAAGAAGTCTGCATCCTTCAAGAAAAACATGATTTTCATGCAGGACAATGCTCCATCACACGCGTCCAAGTACTCCACAGCGTGGCTGGCAAGAAAGGGTATAAAAGAAGAAAATCTAATGACATGGCCTCCTTGTTCACCTGATCTGAACCCCATTGAGAACCTGTGGTCCATCATCAAATGTGAGATTTACAAGGAGGGAAAACAGTACACCTCTCTGAACAGTGTCTGGGAGGCTGTGGTTGCTGCTGCACGCAATGTTGATGGTGAACAGATCAAAACACTGACAGAATCCATGGATGGCAGGCTTTTGAGTGTCCTTGCAAAGAAAGGTGGCTATATTGGTCACTGATTTGTTTTTGTTTTGTTTTTGAATGTCAGAAATGTATATTTGTGAATGTTGAGATGTTATATTGGTTTCACTGGTAATAATAAATAATTGAAATGGGTATATATTTGTTTTTGTTAAGTTGCCTAATAATTATGCACAGTAATAGTCACCTGCACACACAGATATCCCCCTAACATAGCTAAAACTAAAAACAAACTAAAAACTACTTCCAAAAATATTCAGCTTTGATATTAATGAGTTTTTTGGGTTCATTGAGAACATGGTTGTTGTTCAATAATAAAATTAATCCTCAAAAATACAACTTGCCTAATAATTCTGCACTCCCTGTACATACACCATAGCTACACACAGATGCACACATACAGACACACACACACGAACACACACACACACTTAATTCGGTGAATATTCACTGAAAGAAAAACACTCAAGGACAGGGTTGTAGGAAGTGTGTCTGTGTGTGTGAGGAGGGGCACAAATCCTCCCCAAAATGATGGTTGTGAAATCATACATTTTATTGTTCAAAGGGTTACTCCAACTATCATGACCACTACAGTGATTTGAAGTGGTCATGGTGGTAAGAGTCTGGATGTGCATTTTTTGTGTGCCAGGGGCTAGTTATACCTTAACACATATGATTTAGGCAGCACAGAGCTTTATTCTAGGCAGCCTAATGTAAATTCTGTGTTGTCAGAGCGTAGCGTGCTGGTAATGAGACGCTCCCTTTGCAGGCACTGCTATTCTCACCCATGCATCCCTTCTACTGTACGATCCATCCCACCTTCCTCCATTAAAAACATTTAAAAAAAATATCTACCCCCCCCACCCCCCGTGCCTCCCCACTTTCTCCCTTGCCCTATAAGAAGCCTGTGATTGGACTGTGCGAGGGCTGCCATGCTGTTGGATGGAGGAGGTAGATCAACATAGCACAGGCTAGTAAAACACGTGTCTCTACTGTTTAAAATGTTAGCTGGTGGGACACACACACGAAGCTAAAATTCCAAATAGGGCACAATGGAGTTTAAAATGGGTTGCAGTAACCTTTTAAGATGAGATAAACAAAACATTTTAAAGGAGTTGGTTATCTTCTGCACTTATTTTTTTTTGTTGCAAAAATTTAATTTTAACAAGAAGATGCAAATAAACCAGTGGAAATACCATTAATAAATAATTGCTAGTGTTATGTGAAATGGCTGAGGCTGTATATGTATCTCCCAGAGCTAGGCTACATTCAGGATTTGAGTTGGAGATGGCACCTTCAAGAGCTGTATAGGCAGGTCTCATTGCCCCTCCTGTGCGGCAGTACTGGGAGGAAGTGATGTCAAACCACTTTCTACTTAAGTGAAAAGGAAGCCATGCAAGGAGGCAAGGAAAGTCCTACAGTACCTGCAGCCCCATTGGACCACAGAAAAAAACACGCTCCTTCAGCACAAAAGAAGGCAAAGAGGAGGGTGGCTAAATCACACCAAAATATGCGTGTGTCCACCAGACTTTATAGTGAATGGCAGTGTGTATCTGTATATGTTTGTTTCAGTATGTTTGTGTGCCATTGTGTAGATGTGTATGGTAGTTTGCATCTGTGTGTTTATTTGTGTGGCTGTGTGTACATTTGTGTATCTGTGCATGTTGGATGTTAAGCCAATAATTTTGCTTAAGGACCCCAAGAATACTGATAGCAGCTCCTGCTCATTGCCATATATATAAACAAACTCACAGATATACACATACAAACACACACACACTCACAGAAACCCCAGTGTCCTTCCGTGTCATAACCTCCTCCTGCAAGGACCTACAGAGAGTGAATGTAAAATCATGTGGTTGATATACAGTGTCACTGTATACTGTTTATCTACACGAGGGAGCATATGGCGACAGTGCATACTGTGAGGACAATAAACTAGAGCTTGACTTAAAAACCTAGACGAACAGAAACATTCTGCCAAAATTATACTTACTAGTATGTCTAACTAGCACAGTAACATAGTTGCTATGCCCGAAAAAAACAAAAAAACTTTTTGAACAAATGGGAAAACTCACATAGAAAACCACTAAAACCACAAATGCAAGGTCATATTTTGTAGACAGCAAAGGAACTTACGTGTAAAAAGGTACTTAACGTAGGCATAAGAATTGTCAATATCTCAAAATTCTGAGCAGAGAGGACTCAGGAATAATGTTCCTGCCTAAAAGTTTTTGTTTAGTTTTAAAGTATGCAACAAAGGAGACCTGGCAAAATTAGTTAGCCCATCAACACCAGCAAACGAGACATAAAAACAGCTGCAAATTGTATTATTTTCAAGATTTAGTATGATTTTTTTATTTGGCCATTATTGGGGGGCTAAAGATAATTATATTTACATAAAAGAAGACTTTAGATGGTTAGTATAATTTGTTTTTTTTTAATGGGTTTTAGTTTTAATGGTCTTGTGGATTGTGAATTGTGGCAATGACAGTTTTGGTGGGTTGGACAATGGCATGTTCACCCCCCCACCCCATTGTATAGTATAATTAGAACCCCACCTGCCACCCAAACTAAGTCCCCTCTTGAGTATTATATTTAAATCTCCCACCCTCCATTTCATTTGGTAGCCCCAACCTGCAGACCACATTATTTTTAAAATTCAATAGCTCCCAACTGCTGGCCACAGGTTGGGGCACGAGGGTTGACAATGAACTGTCCACCTCTCATCATTTAAATCTTCCTACCCGATGCCTATGTGTGGGGACATAGGGATACTATGTCCACCCGTTATTTTACAGACCCCTTCCCATGAGATGAGGTCTTTGTAGTGACTGTCCAGTCACTAGTTGTAAACATTTAGTAATTTAGAGTAAACAAATTCATGTGTTTAGTGTATAACCCTGATAGTGATCATTTAACAACTTTACATCACAATCCTATGTATTTTAATCAAAATGAAACAATAAAGTGGGCATTTCAACACCTGCCGTATTTGCAATGTGGAACCCAACAAATTCCTTAAACCATCTGTAGGACATGTATCTTGTGAGAAGATATGTTCCCAAATCTTTTGTGCCATCATACGCACAACAACGAAAACCCGGGGAGAACTTGTAGACCATGAGTGCATCACACAAGGGTCAGCCTATTTAAAATGGCCTTATCTTCCACTGGTAAGAACAGAGGGTCGCTTGAAACACCTTAACCACTTCGAAACCGTTCCTGAAACCGTTCTTTTTAAAATATTTAATTTGGAGAAAAATACCTTTTTATTTCTGTACGTAATGGACTATAAGGCAAACCACTGTGATTTTCACCTCGTGGCTGGAAAAAAAGTATTTTTGTGTAACTGTTTCATTATGTGTCGGTACACATGCACGGCCTGTTAACCTCAGACACCTTGGATGGGTTGTCCATGGCTGGGTAAGTCACATATAGAGTTTGAAAGCTCCTGCTGCAATTTAAATCTCATTTGAATAGGCAGTGCCTAGATTAAACTGTATCATCGTGAAATTTTCCAAATTAAAGGTTAACCCAAGGCGTAATTTTCTCTGGGTGTACATTGTAATTTAATACTTCATGACATGCCATGCACCCCTATGACAAACACACTAATGATACCTGAAAACAGCAGTACTTTAACCGATAAGAGAAATATATAGAATTATTTAGAAATATTTAATTAAATACAATTATATATATATATAAAAAAGGGTCTTTAATTTGCAAAATGGTCAGAAAGCTGTATTACTTCACTAAGATGGTTTACATTAGTTTCAGTTCCTAACCACATTGTAGACCATTATTACAGTGTTACTGTCTATAGGGCGACTTGATGAGAATCACACAGAGGTAAACGGAGAAATAGCATTTATGTTTGTGGTAAACAGCTTAATCTGCTATGCCAAACCTAAAATGTGTGTTATTTGGTTTAGTGTTATTTTTACGTTTATGTAAAATGTATATATTTTTTTTCTTTCTCAAGCAAACAAATACAACTCAATAAAGTACAAACAAAGCATTTTGGAAGTAGATTTTCTCTTATGAAAATTTGGCTAGAGCCATGATCTAAATTCCCACCAGGTGTGGTGCAATGGTTACTATAGAGGACAATTTACTGTTGAATCAGCTAACCACCACTTTTTGTAGGTTTACTCTGCATTTAACAGCTTCACTGTCTTTGAGTCTAATAAAATCCCTCAATTAGTTGGACCTGCTTCTGGGTTTACTATGTTGAAAAAATAGCGCCTCAGCTCCACAAAAGGACACTCCAGACTTCTGAAGCACTTCAGCATGGTAAAGTGCTTTTTATTTGAAGAGTGTGTCCTCTTTTTTTTCATTTTACAAAAAAATGCTGGTTATTGTCTTCCCTATCCCTTTATAAATAGGTTATTATGCTATTATAATTTCTGGAATATTTCGTGACATGTTTTGTTTTTTGAATTGTATAATGTTTGTCACAGCAATGTATATGTAATGATCATATGGGCTAGTCCCAAGTAAAATAAAGTTTTGTATGTTAGTTCCATTTGGAACTTGGTCTTCTGTGTAGATTTTTAGGGATCCCAGTGACAGATTCCTTGGACCTGTTGGCTGGTTGCAGGATCCATCTAGCCCTGGGATAAATCAAGTGAGCTAGGCCACAAGTGCCTTTGTAAAGGCTATAATCACTGTAAGCAGAGTTGCAGAGGAATAGGCAGCGGGGACAATACCTGCCTGGAAGAAGGGCTGCAGCAGAATAGGCAGAGCAGTGTGGTCTCTAGGATTCATTTTTAGGGGGGCACATGGTGGCCCAGGGACAAAAGTAGGGGGGCACATTTAATCCCGCCCTCATTGCAGTTTGCCCCCGCCCCTGCCGCATGTTAAGCCCCGCCCCCGACACAATGTGTTTTTTAGTTTTTTTTTTATAATCCCTGGTGAAGAATTCATTCCACCAAGGATTATTAAAAAACAAACACATTTCCCTTGATACAGTCCATACACACACACAGACTGCTGAGTCCTTACACACACAGAGACTGCTGAGTCCATACACACAGACACACACACTGCTGATCATACACACACACACAGACACACAGACTGCTGATCATACACACACACACACACACACACAACCACACAGACTGCTGAGTCCATACACACACACAGACTGCTGAGTCCATACAAACACAAAAACATAGACTGCTGAGTGCATACACATACACACACACACACACACAGACAGACTGCTGAGTCCATACACACACACACACACACACACACACACACACACAGACAGACTGCTGAGTCCATACACACAGACTGCTGAGTCCATACACACACACACACACACACACAGACTGCTGAGTCCATACACACACACAAACACAGACTGCTGAGTCCATACACACAAACAGACTGCTGAATCCATACACACGTACAGACTGCTGAATCCATACACACGTACAGACTGCTGAGTCCATACAAAGATTGCTGAGTCCGTACACACAGATTGCTGAGTTCATACACACACAGATTGCTGAGTCCATACACACATACAGACTGCTGAGTCCATACACACAGACAGACTGCTGAATTCATACACACACAGACACAAACACAGACTGCTGAGTCCATACACACACTGCTGAGTCCATACACACACACACACACACACACACACACACAGAGACTGCTGAGTCCATTCAAACACAGACACATAGACTGCTGAGTCCATACACACACAGACACACACACAGACTACTGAGTCCATACACACAGACAGACTGCTGAGTCCATACACACAGACAGACTGCTGAATTCATACACACACACACACTCACAGACTGCTGAGTCCATATACACATACAGACTGCTGAATCCATACACACAGATTGCTGAGTCCACACACACACACACAGACTGCTGAGTCCATACACACATACAGACTGCTGAGTCCATACACACATACAGACTGCTGAGTCCATACACACACAGACTGCTGAGTCCATACACACACAGTGCTGAGTCCATACACACATGCAGACTGCTGAGTCCATACACACAGACAGACTGGTGAGTTCACACACACACACACACAGACTGCTGAATCCATGCACACACACTGATGAGTCCACACACACACACACACACACACACACACACAGACTGCTGAGTCCATACACACACACAGACACACAAGCTTCCTCACTAGCAGACAGACATACACAGACACACACACACACACACCTGAACATATCAAGCCTACCTGTCACTGGAGGCTGTTGCTGGGGGTCAGACAGCCATCTTCCATCCTTTCCAGCAGCAGCATGGTCTGCTTCTTAATGGCGGGGCTGGGGCTTATGTGCGGGAGGCCGGGCTTTATTTGGGGACGGGGCCTGTGCCGGGGAGCCTGTCAGTGCTCTCTCTCCGGCCCCAGCAGCGTTCCAGCTCCTATTTCCTGCATTCCCTCGGGAATTGTTACAGCCCGAGGGAATATAATTTAGACACATGGCCAGCAAGTTGCTGGCATTTGGGGGGGGGGGGCACTCTGTCCCCCCCTAGCGACGCCACTGAGGCAGAGGGGACGTTACCTGCCTGGAAGAAGGGCTGCAGCAGAATAGGCAGAAGGAACGTTATCTGCCTGGAAGAAGGGCTGCAGCAGAATAGGCAGAGGGGAAAATACCTGACTGGAAGGAGAGATGCAGCCTGGTCAGGTGGAAAAGCTCCAGAAGGACACCAGTCAAGCTGCAACGGCTGGGGCAGAGGCGCTTCAGGTTTCCCAGTTCCAGCTAGGAAGTGAGCTTGGCGGAGGTACCCAGCCGGGGTGCAGGGAGCTCCGACACAACACCCTAGTGGCTCTCAATCAAAGAACTGGTCTTGCTTCCTGGTTTGTTTGGTTCAGTGGAGGCAAGCAATGAGACTATTGCACAGAGCAAATACTTCTAATTGAGCTGCACTGGGAAGTCTCTAATTGGACAGCCACAGAAAGTCTGGGCGGGGTTTATAAGGGAAGGCTAAAAAAGGCTGCAGACAAGAGATCTGCAGGTTTTGCAAGCTGTTTTTAGATATATCCACAATAAAAAAGATAGTTGATTAAACTCATGCATGTTTTCATGGAGGGTATATCTACTATACCGTGATATTGTTTTGTATGTGTACCTTTAAGAGCATGCAACATTCTATATCATAATATGAATTTGTTTGTTGTTTGGCTCTAGCATTCAAGTCCTCTACAGCTTGGTTAAGCCATTGTGCTTTCTTGCATGCTTCTGCTGTAGAAATATTTTCTGCTTCTATAGAAGATTGTACCACTAATTCTTCCTTATTACTGGACCAGCTGATAGGACTATTCCCATATAGATTTAAATGACCACTTATAGATTTATGATATGATTTGTCTCCAGTCCAATCTGCATCTGGATAGATAGTCTACTAGTCTGGACTCTACGACAGCTGATGCTTTGAGATATCTCACTACTCGTTTGAGTGCAATCAAGTCTTCACGGGTGGATACCATCGACTCCAGTCTCTATCATCATTGGTGGACATTTACCTTACGAGGTGTACTACGCCAATGTGTTTGGTGGATATGCTCTACAGCACTTTTTGCTGCTTCCTTTATCATTACAAACTGCTCTTACTAGCTATTTTTACTGTTTTTTATTACATTGTTTTATGCTAGTAACTTATGATTAGTAATTTAGTGATGCATAGTGGCTACTATATTTGTTTGTTTTGTATTTGTCATATTTGCTAAACCACATTGTATTATACCCATTTTTCCTATTTTGTGGAAGAAATATATATATTTTAATTGATGTCTTACTTTCATGTGAGGAAGTTTGTACACAATACGTGCAGCTACAGCATGGTCTTCCTTGAGATCTACAAGCTCTATTAAATCTAGAATTTTGGGCCTTTGACTGAGAAGAGGACTACCATAGTCATCTCTTTCTACTTGCATTCTGAGATAAAAGGCTAATTGTCCCATTCTTTTGGCTTCTATTTCTTTGTTCAATTGTGTAACGATCTCTGTACAGTCTTGTTGTCTTTCACTGCACAAGATCATGTCATCTCCTTAGTAGGTAAGTCAATTTCCATTTCTTTGTCTGGGAAATAGACATGGGTCTGTGTTTCTCCGAATTAAGTTTGCAATCACTTTTTGGTTACTGTACCTTTTATATTTTCTTGTCTTTGAAAACAAAAACCCCAATTCTACTAACTAAGTAGTGCTAAGACTTACTCATAATGTGTGTCTCTTAGAAGTGCGTGAAGCTTTCTCCCAAACTGGTTCTCAACACTTGCAATGTATGCCTCAGCAGTTTCTGCTTTGTCTTTCGTAAGATAAGTCATACAATATATGGAATATCTACATTACATTTACATTACATTTATCTAATAATTGTCAATAAATGTAAAGGGACATACAGAACCGGATTAAGGTTTCTCATGGTCCTAGGAAGGATTCCAGATTGAGGCCCCCTTCTAGAGTCCTGGGATCTGTTTCTGTAAATGTTAGATAATAGCTCAGAGCTCCGGGGGACTGCAAGGGAGCATTTAAAGTGGTCTGCACCTAAAATAGAAGCAACACTCTCTCAACGAAGTGAATGCTCCCTCACAGACAGTTGTTGCATAGCATGCCTAATGAGTAATAAGGCTCTTATATATGAACATCAATATAAGTATATTAGTACATGCTTGATATAAGTATATTAGTATTAAATTATTATTTTTTAGTCATGAAACATGGTTACAACATTGTTTTGTCAAGATGAACTGCCCTTTTTTGACTCATGTGAGCAACTGGCAATGTAAGAATAAAACAGAGGAAAACTTCACCCAAATCACAATTCTTTTCAATGGGGAGGGAAATACTGATAACATATGATTCATGGACAATCCCCGTCAGACGGACAATGGGAAAATAGCTTAAGCATGTTAGACTTTTGCCTGTGGGACAATTATCAGCCTTAATAATGTGCCATATTATAAACTAAGGGGCAAATGCCTGTTGGCATGCGTGGTTAAAGGGACACGCCAGGCACCCAGACCACTTCTGCCCACTGGAGTGGTCTGGGTGCCAACTCCCACTACTCTTAACCCTGCAAGTGTAATTATTGCAGTTTTTTTAAAAACTGCAATAATTACCTTGCAGGGTAAACTCCACCTCTAGTGGCTGTCTACTAGACAGCCACTAAAGGGCACTTCCGTGTCCATAGCACAGGAAACCTGTGCTAGAGTGTCGCTGGACGTCCTCACGCTGTGTGAGGACCTCCAGTATCGCTCATTTCCCCATAGGAATGCTTTCAATGCTTTCCTATGGGGAGCTCTAATGCACATGCGTGGCATTGCCACGCATGCGCACTAGGTCTCCCCGGCCGGTGGGCAGGATCAGTCTCGCCCACCGGCCTATGCAATCACTGGGAGGAGCGGCGGCGGAGGAAGAAGCAGCGACGTGGGACATGTCGCTGCCTCTGGTAAGTTACTGAAGGGGTTTTCACCCCTTCAGCAACCGGGGATTGGGGGGTGGGAGGGAGAGGGGACCTGCAGTGCCAGGAAAACGGATTGTTTTCCTGGCACTGGAGTTTCCCTTTATGGTAGAGAGGCATAAAGCAGTATATTACTCATGGGATGTCAGCTTGCGGAGCCATATAGAAAGAAAAGAAAAATTGCAAACAAATCAAATAACTTTGACAGTTTCAGTGACTGTCAAGTGGGCTTATCAATACAAAAAGAAAAGTCCTGCGCTCACTCCCATCACTCCAGGGCAGAAGCAACGACCACAGTACACATCAGCTCCAATACATTTAGTAAAAACCAAAGAAAAAAAGTTACCTGCGCTCTCTCCTTAATCCCTATGTATATTTAAACAAATGGAGGTCATTTAGTTACTGCCACCCAGGAGTGATGGGAGTGAGCGCAGGACTTTTCTTTTTGTATTTGTATTCACTTTTTGTATCACACAGCTAGGTTACAATGCTGCCACCCATCCCATGTGTTCCCTATTAAGGGTTAATAAGTATATAGGGATGTATATAAAATATACCCCATTTCTGTCTCATTAGAGATATCTTTGCCAGAAGCTCTTTGCCAGATATCTTTGCCAGAAGTGAAGGGTCAGAGTAGGACCCATCTAGGGGGGTCTGCCTTGACGTTGGCAGGCGGGCATTCCCTCCAGTGGCCATTGGAGTAGCTAAATAACCTCTATTTGTTTAAATATACATAGGGATTAAGGAGAGAGCCCAAGTGGGCATATCGCCAGCCTTCAAGGAAGCCTTTCTCACCACGAAAGGCGTGATCCTGTCCACGGACCATAATGGTTGATTCCTCACCTGTATGGGTCCATTTGGCAGCCCCATCTCTTGAAGTATAGGAGGTGCTTCGGAAGGGTGAGTAATATGGTAGGTCTTACCACCTTTCTCCACCAAGAGCCTGCAAGGGCCCCATTTGTATGGGATCTTGTGCTCTCAGAGTAGTTTAGTGGTCTGTCGGAGAGACTGCTGCCACCTAATGGTGTGTCTAGACAAGACCTTGTAAAACCCAAGTTGACTCCCTTCAAAGGACACATAGGGGGCCTCCCTAGCTGCATCCAAAAGCGCCCCCCATCAGAGTACCTGTGTGGCATCTGGAGGTGCCTTTGGTGACCTCTGGAGGTGGAAGCAGAATTGCAGGATAACAGTCGTAACCTGTTTGTGTGGAAGGACTGTAGATATGAGCCTTCTTATATAATGTGGTAGTTCCTCATTAGGGATGGTGTCAGGAACCCCCCTGACCCATAAATTGCTGGCTTTAGACCTATCCTCCATGTTTGCCATGCGGTTAGTCAGGTCTGCGCAGCTGTTCTGTAGGATATTAGTAGCTGCATCTGTGGCCCTTTGAGCAACTTTCTCACTTCTCAAATCTGCCTCCACTGCTACTGTTCTGCTAGTGAGAGTTGCCACCTCCTTCAGCACCACCGCCATATCCGCCTGGAACATAGTCCAGATCTCTTGTAGTAATGCCTTTATGTCAGCCTTAGTGAAGGGTGCTGTATCCCCAGTTGTAGATGCCCCTTGTTTTGCCACTGGTACCTGGGGGAAGCTGGGATTGGTGAAGGGTATGCTGTCCTCATCCGAGGATTCCGAGGCGTAGGCCACCATGGGTACCATCTTGGCAGGCTCGGGCCTATCAGCCTGTGTCAGGAAAGTCCCGATACCCTGAGCCCGGATCGGCCTGGTGCTTTTTCACTTTCTTTCTCATGTGTGTCAGAGGGAGCTGGGTCACAGACAGAGGCACAGGTAAGCTATTTCAGCCTTTAAAAAGAGCTTGTATGTACCGTGCAGAGAAAGCGGCTTTCACTCAGTTTGGGAATAAGGGACACGGTACCTTTCCCTATAATACGTCATTAGGATGTTCCCGATTAGCGCTTACCAGTTCCCCAATCCAAAATGCGCCAAAGAAGGACAAAATAAACGCTGGGCTAAACAGAAGCCCTTCAAATTCGGCAAAACAAACCTCAGGTAACACCCGAATGAGACCCCCAACACCCTCATGGACGGGAACGCTGCGTCCCCTCCGATACCCTTTAAGCGCCTTGCGAATCACAAAAGTCTTCGTGAGATCTTCCCGCCTGTGTAACTTGAACCAAAATGCCAGCGCCACTATATTCCTATCCACCACCGCCAGGGATGCGTACCCCACTAACAACCTGAATGTAAACCAAAGCAAGGCATCGAGTTGCGACTCTCCCACAAGTGCCTGATCCATCCCAGCCCACGAGCTTTCCCACGCTTTCCAGATCTTACTGTATGCAGCCCACATGCCCAATGCCAAAGAAGCTCTCACGTATCCCCCAAGCAAGACGCTCCGAGCTGCCCCATCTCGTCCGGGCACGCCTGCCCCACCCCCTGTGCTCTGGGTGCCACCGTCCAAAACCAGGACCACTACAAACGAGATAAAGTGTCAGCCACCACGTACACATATCCTGGCACATGCCTCGCACAGAAATTGAGTGACATACAGAGCGAAACAAAGCGCAACAGATGCACTACTGTCTCCAAGCTTGTCACCCCAAAGAGCTAGCGCCACTACCAAAGAGAACAGCTCCACAAATGCCAGGTTACGAATGAGGGGGCTCTTCCCCCACCCCGCACACCAGAGACCACCAAAATGTGCTAAAAAGCCCACGCTACCCGACGCATCAGTGAAGAGCTCAAGCTCCGCAACCAAAACCCCCGCGTTCCGAAAGAACACTGTACTGGTGAAATCTTGCAAAAATGCACCCCACACCTCCAGATCAGCCCTCATGGGTAAAGACACCCTGATGAAATGATGCGGCGACCGCACACCTGCTGTAACTGCAGACAGGCTCCAGCTGAAAATCCGCCCCATCGGAATCACCATGCAGGCAAAGTTGAGCTTACAGATGAGCAATTGCAGCTGCAGTGCCCGAAGAACCTCCGCTACCATGCCCCGCCAGCTTATCCAGAGGCAGCCGACACTCACCCTGCACCAAATTAATTTCGAGGCCCAGAAAACTGAGACACTCCATTGAGCCCTCTATCATACCCACTCCAAACTGCCCTGTCACCCATTCGATGGTTCACAGCAGATAAAGACAGGCCGAGGAGTTCGCTGGCTCCACACAGAAAAAATCATCCAGGTAGTGCACCACCTACTTACACCCCGCCTCCATCCGAACCACCCACTCCAAAAAGGAACTGAATTTCTCGAAGTAAGAGCAAGAAATCGAACAGCCCATCTGGAGACACAAGTCGACAGAATACCCACCTTCAAAGAAACAACCCAGCAAGTGATGACAGTCCGGGTGAATGGGTATCAAACGAAAAGCAGCTTTCACATCCACCTTAGCCATCAGGGCTGATGCCCGGTCTTCTTAACCTACTCGACCGCATGGTCGAATAATGCGTTAGAGACAGAGAATAGATCCTTATTGAGGTCGTCATTCACCGACGCCCCCTTCGGGTTGGAGAGGTGGTGAATGAGTCGAAACTTCCCAGGTTCCTTCTTGGGAACCACCCCAAGAGTAGACACCCGCAAATTAGCCAGAAGATGCGCTACGAAAGGGCCAGCCATCCTGCCCCACTGCACCTCTTTTGCCAGATTCTCCCCCACCACCTCCAGAAACTCTGCCACCAACCACAGATTGCGCAACCTTTGTGACCCACCCCTTTTTCGGAAGGGAATGAAGAAACCAGATTTGAAGCCTTCCCCCGCAGCAACTCGTTATTTGCCATATTACCGTAGCGGCTTAGCCACAGCACCATCGCGTCTAACTTCACTGGGGTTAGGCCTCGCGGCAGTGGGTGTACCCCCGCCGAGGCAGACCCCCCGGCACTACCCACCGTGCCTCACTTGAAACACCTATTGAGCACGTGGGTGCCCCCGCAACCCGAGCACTCATGCTTAAAGTGACATGCATTCCCCTACTTGCACTGACCCTTATTTAAGAGCCAGCATTTTGGAAGGTGGCCAACGAGGCGGACTTCCCCCTTGCCGTTTGTTGAAAGGGCTGCGCCTTCTGCGACATCATTAGCTTTATCCAGAGAGGCAGGTCAATCTGGTCCCAACTCATACCCGGATTAGCCGCAAGCTGCTGTGGAAACTGCTCATCATACCTCCACCACGTGAGCCCGCCGTACATGTGGTACGTTTCCCATATCCCGTCCAAGAAGCAGAACAACGACAAACTCAGCCCCGGTGACTTCTCGCCGAGGACACTGGCCAGGACGCAGAATGCCCTCAACCAATTTCCGAAAGATTTCAGTATCTTATGAAACCTCTTCCATTTCTCCTCCTCCACCTTTTCCTTGTATTTCTTGTCCTCCTCCTTGAGGTCAATAAAGTTCTCCAATGGAAGAAGCGCAAAATTTTCGCAAAACTCACCCTTCCACAATTTCTCCTTCACACCCTGTTTCAGGTGTACCCCCGTGAATGACACATAAGAGTCCTGCCGCGTCCGGAATGCCCCCATCAATTCCGCCCTCTCGGTCATGACCTCCGCCAACCCCTCTGTCGGCCATGAACCCGCCCCTGCACTTGCCGCAACATCCGCCCTGTGTGCCAACACCTGGCCTGTGCTAGACGCTTGACTACCCCCTGACTCCAACAAGTTAAGCAGGGACAGCAATGTGTTTAGCAATGTGTGAGAGTGTAGTGCAACGTCGGACTCACTGGCCAAGCACCCTGACACGGACAGCCTTGGGGCTGCTCCACTGAATCCAATGGGTCCAGGATGCGCAACATCCGCTGACTGCACACCAACTGGGGAGCCCACCTGATGCCGAGAATGACCAGAAGAAATAGACACAGAGACCTGAAATGAGAATGAGAAGTCCTGGGCAGGGTGCACTGTTCCAGAGCTACCCTCTCATCCCACCCCTGCGAGTGCATGCCCGACACCAAGGCTTCCGTCCAAGAATCGTCATACCTCTTCGCCCCTGGGGCTACGGCTCCTGCCATCCCCCCTAGACAACCTGCCCCGTTGCACCTGACTGGGGCTCAAAGAACGATCCACCTCCAAGCTACTGGAGGCAGATGCACGGGCATAACCAGGTGTGGCCCGGCCTCTCCTCCCAGCAACTGAAGAACTGCTACTCCCTGACCCCTGAGGGGACCTAACCCTGTGTGCCTCTCCTGTCACTGTGTCCTAGGAGATGGAACAAAAAGTATGACCCGCAGGGTCTATTTGCACCCTCCCAGGCCAACCTCTACCCCCACTGAGGGTCTCCTCAGACTCTTCCTGCCCCCTACCCCAGGCCGGTGGATGCCTGCACCAAGCCAGACCGACTGCCAGCTGTCACTTGTCCCCCACACACCCCCAGAACCCCCTATGTCTGCCTGCTGCCCACTCCCATACCTCAAGTAACCCCAGAGCCTATCGTGACAGGATGGGAACCCTCTACCAACCCAGCAACCCCCCACCCACCTGAGGGGACCACAACAGATCCTAGGGAGCCCTGCCCACCTGACTGAAAGACCCAGGCAGCACCCCCTGCCCCGGCACTTGCCTGTCCTAGAGATGGCTGGCTCCTTGTGTCCCTGGAGCCGGCTTTGCCACTATTCCTGGAATGCCTGCCAGAGGCTGCCCTCCTGGCCGGCAGCCCCGTCCCATGGGGCAGTCCAGAGGGCCCACCGGCTCCCACGGTGGCCCCCGCACATAGCGTGACCCCATTTGGCACAGGGCCATGCTGCCAGAGTCCTAGGCAGCCGCCCATCGCAAGGAGCCCCTCAGAGGCTCCGGTGGTGCGCCGGGAGGCGGGGCCTAACCTACGTAACCACCGCGACTGTGTCCCGACTTGTGGCCCACTCCTGCCACCTCGTGACTGCCCGGTCCTCCTCAACATGAGCCCAAGCTGAATTGTGGAGGCCTCCTGGCCCTTGCAGGCCGACCAAAGCAATCTTGCTCCGCCGCCAACATTGATCCCAGCTGGGCCCGAAACCACTCAGCCCCACGGTTCCTCACCACCATCCTGATCCCCTCCAGCATCTTCTCCACCTCGTCCATCCTGCAGAAAAGAGAAAAAAAGAAACCTACCAGGTTTGATGAGTTGACACACAAGGTGCACACAAACTCAGCCAGGTAGGCAAGTTAAAAGGGATTTTTCTAAGATGGCTGCCTATTTATATAGCCCAGTCCCTTCCCCTCTAACCACCAATCCCTACATAGCTTCCTCCTATGGCTGCCTCCTAGCCCTGTCAAGGCCCCTTTCCACTAAGCTGTGCTTTTGTTACATGGGGCTACATTAGCATTTCCCGCTTTGCAACATCGACTACGTATTTACGGTGGTACATCACAACCAGAGACGGGACTTAGCCCCGCATGTGCACGGGATCCGTCAGGACGTCGGTCACAATTTATTCTCTCTATATAAATGCACATTGTATATTGAAATGTTATGTCTTTTATCCCAGAGGGACTGAAACATCGATTTTTTTAACACGACTACAATAAAGAATTGAATTTTATCTAAAGACTGTGAGTGCAGCCACTTTTGTATAATTTTATATTTATATTTATATATATATATATATTACAATAAAACATATAATTTTACACTTTGCAATTATTTAGATTACTTTGATGTTATCCAGGCTATTCATACTTTGCTTATAATAGCTAGTTCCCTGACTGAAACTGATAGCCCCAAGAACCACGTATAAGGTTACCCAAAGTGGAGTATGGTATAGAAGAACAAGACGGCAGGTATTGTTAAAAAACAGAAGGCCGGGACAGGCAGAAAAGTTCTCATTTGATATATCAGTTCCAGGGTCAGTCAGTAACCAAAGTCACATCTTGACAAATCTCAAAGGCATGGTTACCCTTTCCTTCAAGACATGACCGAATGTTTAAATGATGATTTTGATAATGATAATTCCGCAATCATTTTGAGCAATCTTGAGCAATCGTGGTTGGTTTGTGCTGTGAATCCTGAAAACAAGCAAGTCCATGCCAAAGCTCTGAACACTTTTTCAGTATCTTGGTCACAAAGATTGCCCACATTCAGCACACTCTCAGCGCATATCCGACATCACTGACCTTTATTTTTATTCAAACCTTTTCTTTTATTTTGTTGTTTGTTAGTTTTTTTTTTTTTTTACAGCAAAGTAATAATATTATCGATACAGTGATCAGTGGTGAAGACTAAAAAAAAGAAAATTAAAAAAAATATATAATTTTGCCACAAAATACTAAGTATCGTGTTTAGTGGAAATGAAGATTCTCAGTATTGCTGTTAGCCACGCTTGTGGCTTGAGGCCTTAGGAGCAGGGATGGAGATAAGACACATTTATATGAAGGTATTTAATGCTAGGAGGGGCGAAGGGTGGAAAAAGAGGGGGTAAGTCGAGTAAACATTTGTTTTTTACAATTGAAAAGATTACCAATCAGATTCTATCAATTAAAATATGAATAACTATATGCACATGCAATATTGGTGGATAACATTGACAGACAATAACAATCAGAAACTTCCTGTATAGAAAATTGCAGTGCTAGACTGCAGGTATAAGTGGTACAGGAGAAGAGAAAACCAGGCATTCACCAAATGATATGATAAATTATATTTTAGCTGAGACAAGTGAGTTATAAGGAACAATATAAAACAAATAAATAGTAAGCAAATGCTAAAAGGAATGGTATCCTTAAAGAGATACAATTATATATACCAGACACAATGAATATAGTCCCAAATGAATATTCTTGTTTGTCAAAGGGATCCATGGCAGTGCTTCTTCAAAGCAGAAAACAAAGGCTCCAATAGTGCAATGTGTATGTTCAAATGGAACACAAACACATAGGTGTGCAAATGCCAACTCACATAGAGTGGAGCTAAAACCAGCTCCAGTGTATTCAGTCAAAGGACCATACAAAATAAAATAAAAAACACAATAGTCCTCCCAGTATAAGGAAGTGCAAAGGTGATAATTAAAACCATACTTACATTTCTTAGAGCAGACAACGCTCTATGCATGAAGCGTGGGTGGTATAATCCCCACCTAGGATTCCGGATGTCCGCAGATGTAGAATGTGATTAGACAGGATGACAGGTAGAAAAATACACAAAATAATAAAAAAGCTAAAGTATATGGCAACACCAAAAGAATAAGGTAGCCGAATAATACTTTATTGCATAAAAACATGTAAATATAATCCTCGTGCTTTTAAATGCTATTTTTTGGGGGGGGGATTATGAATTAATTGGATCTCCTGACATGATCCGACCAGGTCACAATGAGATCAGAAACACCTGTACATAAATATATTACATTATATTGCATTTTCAGAGAGGTTTTTGAATGCATGACAGGCGCATAGTCGCCATATGGGCAGGTGGAATTCCCCTGTGCTAAAATAGTTTTAAATATTATGCTGTCACAGAACAGTGACTATGGTAGTTGGCATGTTCCTTTAAATATGATTTGTGTACAGATACACATTCTTACACTCACCATGTGTATGTATGCAAGGGACTGTATGATTTGTATACAAACATAGAATGAGTAAAAAATAAATGTGAAAAAACAGTCTACATGCTATAACTGACAAAACATTCTGGATGGAGTAATTGCACAACAATTGACTAAACCTGTCTAAATTAGAAGGTATTCGGATTGCAGTTGGAACTGATCATTGTGTCCCGTCGGAGGGTCATGTCTTCATATACTGTGTTGTGGGTGGATCTTTGTACAAAACATTTTCTTGTGTTCTGCAAAAAAAGAAAGTGATGATTATCTGAATAACAAAATTCTGAGCATGTTTGCAGTTATGAAATGTGCAGAATCAAGAAGTGTGTTCGAAAATAGACACTTTTTATGTTTTGCTTATGAACATTAAAGTAAGTGGACTTCTGGTGCAACTCATACTGCGTGGTCGGTCAATAAACCCACCATCAGCAACTCTAAGGTGTCTTGACCTTAGAAAGCCAGAAAGAGAAGATTGTAAACATAGACAGTAAGACAATAATATTGAGAATATTAAGACAAGAAAGTAAGACTCCAGGTGCTCTAGTGGTTATGGTGTCAGGATTGCCCTGATCCCCCCCTTGCCATAGTTTGTCTTAAAGGACCACTATAGTGCCAGGAAAACATACTTGTTTTCCTGGCACTATAGTGCCGTGAGGGTGCCCCCACTCTCAGGGACCCCCTCCCGCCGGGCTGCATGGAGAGGAAGGGGTTAAACTTACCTCTTCTTCCAGTGCCGGGCAGGGAGCTCTCCTCCTCCTCTCCTCCCTCTTCTTCCGTCACCGGCTGAATGCGCATGTGCGGCAAGAGCTGCGCGCGCATTCAGCCAGTCCATAGGAAAGCATTTTCACAGTGAGAAGCACGGAAGCCCTCTAGCGGCTGTCAATGAGACAGCCACTAGAGGCTGGATTAACCCTATTATAAACATAGCAGTTTCAACTGAAAAAAAGGGTTAAACCTAGCTGGACCTGGTACCCAGACCACTTCATTAAGCTGAAGTGGTCTGGGTGCCTATAGTGGTCCTTTAACAGTTTGAATTTTTCTTTTCTCTGGGGTCTACTGGGTACCCACCCCTCTTCCACTACCATCTTCCGAGAGCTGGATCGTTCGTTAGCTCTTCTGAGATAAGCCCAGTAGTAATGCAGGCTGACAATCTTAGCCAGTGAGCTAAGCCCTGCAATGCAGTTCCCATGAACCGTTCATTGCTCATGGAAGGGAAGTGGGTGTTAGGCGTATACATGCACCATAACCACTATAGCGAGATCTAGTTAGTTATGGGGCTGGGAGTGTCCCATTGACAAAATCTGTTCATCAGTCAAAAGAACTGAGTGCTTATGGGCAGGCAAGATAAGTTAAAAGATTTTCAGTGTACCACAAATAGATGCAAACAAATTGAGAGATGATTGAATCTGGAGAGTAGAAGCGCCAATAACTTGTTAAGTCAAAACCCATATATCAGAAAGTTCATGTAAATGCACGTAAAGATACTTGAACCATAAAAGTGCGATGTGCAATGACAGCAGCTGAAGAGGCTGAATGAAAGCATCCAAATTAAATTGATTTCAAATATCTAGACTTTAGATCAGTGCATGATAGGCCACACAGACAGTTATAAGGGCACCAAACTTCTCCCGAGTTAAATCCCCATTACCATTATTGGGAAAGCTGTTTACGAATGAAAGTGTTTAGCTATTAAATTGTTTCCCTCTTTCCGGGATGAAATTCGCTGGTGAAATTTTAAATTTACTGGTGATTTACGAAATTTACTAACAAATTTTGAAATTCACTAACGAATTTTGAAATTCACTGGCGAATTTATTCGAATCTAATGCACCATCGCATCTAATGAGCATACACATTTTGAAAACTTTATTTTGCCAATAAAGTGCATATTAGATTCAAGTATATACGGTATTTACATATGTAAACAAGAGGCCTACTCTCAAAATGGTCCCAAGTCAATTTAGTTAACATTTTTTCGTTTTATTGATGTATTTAATTTTTTAATTGATAATTATCATATCGAAGCAATATTCGTGAATACATTATATATAATAAGATATATGACCATTCTCAATGAAACTAAATAAGCTGTCCCAGAAGTACACCCAGTCCAAGAAGCCCTGCACCCAGACAATAGTGTTTCGTAGGAGGGGTAGATAAATATTTACAAACTTGGGAAATAAAAGGACAGAAAAAAAAAACACCCAAAGGAAAGAACAGAATAA
>OW240917.1:231325909-231349605 GCA_933207985.1 Pelobates cultripes | reverse complement strand
CCATGAGATGAGCTAATCCAGAATGAGATCATGAAATGTAGGAGTTTTAGTATGTGGTTAAGCATCCGTGGAATGTTTGAAGGAATACCTGAAATGGGATTGAGACAAGGATTCAGCTGTTATGTTGTGACCGGCTGGTATGTGTATGCAGACAAGGTAAAATTGCTGTGTTGCTGCCAGCCAAGTAATTTCACATACTGCAGTGTTTGAGTAGCAAAGTACAGAGAACCTAGGAGAGACTGGAGATACAAATGGGATCAGGCACCTTTGCCAAAGAATGGCTCAGTTTTCTTGATACGCTGGGCACTGTCGGTGGGGGGCAGGGCTCTATTGACAATATGTCAAGATGTACGCCTATTAATGTCACAGGTAGTTGTCTGTGATACTTGCACCGGGGCGTAGGTACCCGGCTGAGGAGCTCAGAGTTGGCAATCATGAGTCTGTACATCTTGGCTTCAGTGCTATAGCTGGGTGCGTCAAGTCTTTACGCATGAGTTCGGCAGCAATTAGGAACAGTACAGGATTACAAGGTACTGTGTTGATGGTATTCTTGTAATTGACCAGCTTACAATGGAATAGCTGGGTGGAGGTTCTGGCGGGGTTACTTGGAAATTAAATAACCTCTTCTAGTGGTGAAAGACATAATATGATGAATAAACAATGAGTAAATGTAATGGACATGTCGATGAGAAAGTGCAGCCCTGTATCAACTGGCAGCTCGCTAAGTGCCGGGTGGCGAAGAAATTAGCTATACAAGGGGAAAGTGAGGCCTTGCTAAATACCAAGTGGCTCAGAGAGGCTCTAGCTGTGATTTTGGCCGAGGGATTGAGGCCACAGTATGAAGTGGTGTGAATGTTGACCTCTCGGTGACAAGTAAGAGATTCAAATGAGTGGCTGTGACAGGTGAGACCTTATCTAATAACCTGCAGAGGTAGAAGTGAGGCTCTAGCTATGAGTTGGGCCGATGGGTAAATACCTCTGTGTGAGGATGGGTGTTGGCCTCGCGGCACTGAATTATTAATACATACTAGAAAATGGCCTTCACTAAACCCTTTGCAGCCAGTTGATCTATCCCTAAGAAGTGTAGGGGGAATAGAAATGTCATGGATTGATAGAAAGTATGTTGGAACATACGTACGTTGCCCAACTAGTGAGGTTGAGCTTGTGTATGTGCTAATTGAAATAACGTACCTGTGTTGTGGTTAAGGATTAATATCAACAGGTTGATAAGTAAGAATGGTGGGAACCAAAAAAAAATAAGGGAACTTATGTATAATGAGTACATACTTAGGCCAAACACATGTTGAGAAGTAGCAATTAAAGAAGCTATGATAGTAATGAGACAGAAGAGAAATAATAACAATGAAATAATAAGCGTCTAGCTTGTGAAATGGTTAACATAAAAAATATAAGAAAAACACATGTTAAAAGTTATACAATACATACTTACTGAGCCAGTTGAACGGAGGGTATAAAACAGAATTTACAATAGGAATGAGGTTTAGACACTAGAATGTAATAGTGCTGAATTGATTTTAGGCTATGATGGCCGTACGCTAAACGTAGGAGGAAACAGAATTTATAAGACATAAATTTATAAAATGTCTAGCTTGTGAAAAGTGAACATAATGTTTTTATTCTATTTTGAAATATAAAACATACGTTTATAAGGCATACTTGTTTAGGAGGATGATTATCATTTATGCATACATAATTGGTATAGCACAATCAGGGGAGGGCTGGCAGCCTTAGGCTTGGGGGGCAAAACCAGTCAAGTGGCCCATTGCACCACCAAATCAGTGCAATGGTGCCCACCTTTTCCTGGTTTTACAACGGATATTGATGTTATGCTAATCAGTAGCTCTTTGCCATACCCGCTCCTTCACGGCTCTGACTTTCAATGTTGTCAGAGCGCAGTCTGAGAATCTCTGAGCCTGTGCTCTGACTCACTAACTGAGCACCGGAACCACGAGGGAGAGGCTATAATCTGACTGCACCTACTGCTGGTGCACACCAGTGGACCACCAGCAAATCGTTTAAATTGAATATGCTAGTGTCCCCAACTTGTGAGCTGTGTTGGCCGCCGGGCGCCTCTGTTGTCATGGCACCCTGCGTGACCGCACAGCCTGCACACCCCAACGGCTGGCCCTGCTGACACATACTGATGTTACTACTTAGAAATCCCTCAATATTAATACAGACATCAGAGTAAACACCAATAAACTGTGGAAACAGAGCTGATCCCCCAAATGTATAAAGATTTGCTTAGTGGATTTGTTGTAAGATGAAATCATGCCTCCTCCTCTCTCTCTCCCATGCGCTGCTCTGTAGGCTGGGTGGAAGTGAAGAGTAATCACATTCTCCCAGCACAGCAAACTGCAATGCACTGAACATTCTGATACCTTTGTATCATGGCCAGCATTATGTTTTTCAGCAATTTGAGCTTTTTGGTGGTAACTAGAAATTCCCGGGGACATGACCCCAGCATACATCAGCCTTCACTATAGCAACCATATTGGAATTTCACTACAGTAGCTCTTCTGTGTGATCTGAAGCTTTGGACGCCTATAACCCTGATGTCAGTACACCGGTTATCCCTCCTTGCACCCCTTTTGGTAAATCCTTGCCACTGCATACTGGGAACACCACACAAGACTTTGAAGAGTCTGCTTTGAAGAAGCTTAGAACCAGTTATCTAGCTACCACTATTTGGACCTTGTGATAGTCACTCATATCTTTTCACTTACCTAATTTTCTTGCTCTCAACACATAAAATTCAAGAACTGACTGTTTACTTGCTGCCTAATATATCCCCCCCCCCCTTGACAGGTGCCATTGTAAAGATATAATCAATGTTATTCACTCTACCTGTCAGTGGTTTTAATGTTGTGACTGGTCGGTGTATGTTTTATGGTCAAAACTATTTTTTGAGAAAGAAAAATGATAAACAATTATATTGGATTTTATTTCACATTGCTATTTACAACTAGGCATATTTCATATTCGATGTGAATAACTAGGCTTATATTTACTTACCAGTTTTGGAAGAAACTTTAAGATCTGTCCTTTGCCCACAAATGTCCTCAAAGTTATCTGCATGACCATCACAGAGGTAAGTACCGGTGTCATTATGAATTAAATGATTAATAGTTACACTGAAATTTCTAACATTTCCAGTCACACAAAAATGGTGGTTTCCACGATAAATATGAAATCCACTTTCTTTATCCACGTATAATAATTTTTTGGAATTCTTCTTCAGGTGGATTCCTGTTATTGACTGCTTTGTAGTCACTCTGCAGAAAATGGTGGCTGATTCTCCCGGTTTGGCCACAATTTGCTTAGGATATTGCATGATTCCGCCTATTGTTTCATCTATAGAATTGAGAACAAAGGACAGATTATAATTTGCTACAATATTACATTGATAGGAAATTTGTGGATAGACTGTGAACACATGACATAACTAAATATAAATAATGATGTGTCTAAATAAATCAAGCATGTTAATAAACAAAATCCATAAAGGATGGAATTTGTTGCAGAAACTTCACAATATACAAGGTGTGGAAGTATGCAAATGAAAGAACATGTTTTCTACACAATGGAAACAACGTAATTTCTGGGGGAGAAAAACAAGACCCCTTGTAGCGGATGTCATTGGGCTGTCCTCAGAATTATGTATATTCGTATGTTTTCGGTTTAATTTTGCCATGTGTATGTCAAGTGTATGCAGCATTCGCCTGATTGTTCAGTAAAATCACTCCAGTTATTATGCGAGTGAAACTACCGAACAATCAGACCACCCCAGGAATAAGTGTGCCTCCAATTACTGTTCGCAACAATGTTGCAGACGGGTAATTGGCAATTCGTGCAGTGTGTACTTTGTCCTCTGGGTGGCCGCCATTCGGGAGACGAACACGTGGCGGCGGCCATCTTAAACTCCCAAACATCGGTGTTTTGTCGTCGAGTGTCTGGAACCCAAATTGGACAGTCGGTTAGGCAAACACCGCTGAGACCTCCTCTACCTGTTGGAGTTGCTGATACTTGATCCTAAGAGGGAGACATTAGCCCCCCAAGACACCAGGGGAGGCACCACTAGAGCGCGTATTACTTCAATTTCAAGAGTGCAAGTTTGAGCAGGAAATATACAATTTTCACTAACTGTATTACTAACTGTGTTCTTTTTATTTATTATTCTTTAGGTATATCAGCTGAATCCCACGTGTATTGTATATTTGTTTGACATGTTTATATATGTGACTGTGCATTTATATTTGTGTATATGAGTTCATGTGCATGTATGTATATGTGTTTATGTGTATGTATGTGTGTTCATGTGTTTATGTGTTTGTATATATTTGTGTGTGTGTGACTCTCTGCAAGAATGGTGTCTATTTTCTATCAAACCTGTGTCTTATCGGCACTCATGCCGCTTTAACCCCTGTGTCACAACTCAACTTTGAATTCTATGTGTCGTCTTGCTCAGAAATGCTTCAGGCTTGAGAAAGGGAAAGGGAGCTTGTCATTAAAAAATTCTGTTAGTCCAAAAAAAAAGATATTACAGGATATGAATTTTATCTGTTTTTTACATCTACATCACTGGACTAATACGGCTACAATCTCTACTTGAACACTATAGTGTGTGTATATATGTATGTGCGTGTGTGTGTATGTATATATATATATATATATATATATATATATATATATAAAGGAAGGTGCACTCACAGGACTTTGTAAATAAAGTTTTATTGTGCATTTATACACCAGAAAATATGCTATGGGACTTTTCTCAAGACCTTCTTGAGAAAAGTCCAATTTGATACAGTTCCTCAAAAAAGGCTACTGTGTAAATTTAAGGAAACCTTCTTGAGAAAAGTCCCACACAGGGCTGAAACGTCGACACATTGTGTATAATTGCTCAACAAAACTTCAAGATTAGTTTGCAAAGTCCTGTGAGTGCACCTTCCTTGATGCTTATATTTTGGCATAAGCGATTTGCACCAAGGCAAAGACAAGACCGGGAGAGTCTTGTTCTTGCCTTGGTGCATTTATATATATATATATTATTAATTATTTTCAAATGGCATAAGGACACAATACCAAAATTCAGTTTAATTGTTGATAATTGTTTTTTTTATCTAAAAGCTATTGGAATGCATAATTTTTCCTTTATTTTATTATAGCCCGTGCTTAATTCTTGTGTTTAATACAATAATTGTGAGTACAGCAATGTCTTATTTACTGCATGTTAAATTACCATGAATTAATTAAACTCATTGATTAACTCATCAATGCATGCATCAGTAGAACTGATTAAAACAGATAACTGGCAACATATGATAGGATGAAAAGATCTGATATCTGAAAACAAAACACTAGCATATTTTTATGATGTAATTGGAAAGCTCGTGTGTAGGTAAAGGTTAAGATTTAAATGTATTCAAATGTAACTTATATTGCTGTAACTAGCACCCCTATTTGAGATTTTATTATCTGCATATCAAACCTCGGATATGTTTTGAAAGTTCCTATGTATCATAAGAAACAAGACATTCATGGTTACTCACTATAGTAAGAATTCAAGGTGAATTTAAAATTCAAGGTCAAAGTAGTCAGGTATGACTTTCAGTTCGGCTGTTCTGTTCACCTTTTCTGACCTTAAATTTAAAAATCTCTTTGAGTTCTTTCTATAGTAAATAACCCTCAATGGCTACCATAATAGATCACTGCATGTTCATCATATAGAAAACAATAATTAAGTACTATAAACATATGGAAATATATGATGTACCTTGAGGGCATTGCAATAGATCACTCCACTTTCATCATATAGAAAAACTAAAATTAAGTACTAAAAACACTAAAAGAAATATACAATGTACCTTTCAGGCATGATGGTGCAGCCTGTGAGAAAATACAGATCAGATACGCAGAGCGCAACAGCAGCATCCTGTCTCAGATACTTGTGGTTTGGAGTTTAGAGAGCTTAGCTCCTAGTTAACCAGAAAGAAGAAGGAAGAGGTAAACATGCCATTGTAAAGGGGGCGGAGGCTGACAGCCATCCAGATGAGACGCCATTTCAAGCTGCTCCACGATAGCCTGACAAAATCAGAGGAATATCACCCTAATCGGGGCCCAACCAACCACAAAATGCACTTACCTGGCTCCATGAAGGCGAGACACACTGATCGATGCCTTTCTTTCAGGCTGCCAAGCAAACCAGGCAGCGGCGCAAACCATCCGTGGCCTACCACGCAGCGCTGCTCCTAAGCCTTGAGGCACTTCATGTCGGACCGGGAGAAGGTCGCAACTACCCAGACTAGACATGTGCACCAGTGAAATTTTAGTTTCGTACAAATGATTTCGTACTGCATAAAAATGTTATTCGTGAATTCCGAATTTCGTCAGCAAACTATTCGTTAAAAAAATTATTTGTTTTTGTCCATTAGGATAAAAACAGCACTGCGCATGTGCAAAAAAAGCAAGTAGGGGCATGTTGCCTAAACAGCGAGCTGTCATTTCAAACTAAATATAAATCAGTATGGGGGTCACTATGACCCCCATATTGATAAAAGGGAGGTTAAATCCTCCTGTATGCCCCTGGTGGGGAACACAAATAACTAAAATGGGGGGGACATAGTGCCCCCCGTACTCCCACCTGTGACCCATGGGTGGGGGCTATTAATATAAACAGGAGGAACTAATTTCCGCCCTTGTCCCACCCATGAGCAACGGGTGGGGACCCAAATTAATTAAAGAGGGGACTAAATGTCCCCCCTGGTCCTCACCCATGAGTGGTAGGTGGGGACCCTAATTAAATAAATAACGGGAGGGACCTAATGTCCTCCCCAGGTCCCCACCCATGAGCGGCAGGTGAGGACACTAATTAAATAAATAATGGGGGGACCCAATGTCCCCACCCATGAGCAGTGGGTGGGGACCCTAAATAAATAAATCATGGAGGGGACCTAATGTCCCACCCAGGTCCCCACCCATTAATGGCGGTTGGGGACCCTTATTAATTAAAGGGGGGACCTGATGTCCCCTCGGTCTCCACCCATGAGCGGCAGGTGGTGACCACAAATAATAAAGTGACTAGGGGTCCCCAAGCTCCTAGTTACCCCCCCATAAAAATACCCTACCTATCCCCTTCACCCTAATAAGGGTGAAGGGGGGCAATAAACTAACCCTGTAAAATAAAATTTCATACTTACCATTAGATGTCTTCTTTCTTCTTTTCTTTCTTTAGCCCCCAAAAAAGGCCAAATCTAAATCCATAATACCCGTCGCAACTGTTAGAATAACAAAAAACCTGAGCGCAAAAAATAAAACACGCAGAAAAAAAAAATCCAGACGGTAAAAAAATAATCCTTTAAGCCAACCAATAATCAGAGTGCTCTGACAGGTAAATGAAGAGACTGACGGGTAAGTCTCTAAGTTTACCTGTCACAACACTCTGATTGGTTGGCTTGAAATCCAACCAATCAGAGTGCTCTGAGTCATTTTACACAGCGTGGGAAAGTTCTCTAGAATTTCCCATTCTTCTAATTTTCCATTCTTTTTTTGAAAGCAGCCAATCACAGTATTATGAGTCAAATTACATAGCATGGGAAAATTTCAAAGAACTTTCCCACGCTGTGTAAAATGACACAGAGCACTTTGATTGGTTGGATTTCAAGCCAACCAATCAGAATGCTGTAACAGGTAAATGTAGAGATTTACCTGTCAGTCTCTTCACTTACCTGTCAGAGCACTCTGATTGGCTGGCTTAAACCAACCAATCAGAGCGCTCTGAGCCTAATTGCAGGGCGTGGGAAGGCTTTATAAGCCTTTCCCTGCTCTGCTGAGCTCATTCTACGCCGTCCCCTCCATGGGTGAAGAAGGATTATTTTTTTAACATCGGGATTGAAAATTTGGGGCATATTTTTTTTACAGTTGCGACGGGTATTATGGATTTTTATTTGGCGTTATTTAGGGTCCCCACCCGCCGCTCATGGGTGGGGACCAGGGGGGACCTTAGCTCCCCTCGTTTATATCAATAGCCCCACCCACGGGTCACGGGGTGGGTGCAGGGGGGCACTATGCCCCCCCATTTTAGTTATTTGTGTTCCCCACCATGGGGAAACGGGGACCTGTTACCCCAGTCACTAGTAGTTGCCCAGTAACTAGTAGTCACTAGTAGTTTTAAATAGTGGCTGCTTGCTGTTTAGGCGACATGCCCCTACTCACGGCATGCCGCGAGTAGGAACATGTGGGAGAATTTAACCTCCCTTTTATTAATATGGGGGTCATAGTGACCTCCATAGTTTTTAATAGGGAGGAGAGTAGGAATTAATATTACAAGCGCTGCCGGCTCCCTCCTTGTTTATTTTTTTTTTCACGCATGCGCAGTTATTTCTCCATCCTGTGGGGGTTAATCGTTTAGTCTTTTAAACGAACGAAACGAAAAGGTAATGCATTCAGCATTTGCCCTTTCATTTCTTTATATTTCGTATGTAGGGCTTTTGTTTACGTTTTAATAAATGAATACGAAAAAAAACTAATTTTCGGACTAAATTGTATTTGTACGAAAACGAATGCACATGTCTAACCCAGACTGCTCCCCGTCTAACACGGCTGCCAGCATACCAACCATGGGTCACCAAAGCCTGCTACCGACAGTGGCAATCACTGTAGGGAGATAGGGGAAATGTTGCTACGGCCAGCACAACCTGAGCCAGCACACGTGGAACACCCGCCAAACATGGCCCCGACCCCGGGCACCCCGGAACACACAGACCCCCCAGGCTGAATGTACCATCTCCCCAATATCACCAGAGAACTTAGCCCCCACCACCAAGGGTGGACCTTAAAGCGCTCCTGGTGAATATCCAGAAGCTACTAGCAGCTGATGTAGCCCTGGTTAAAAGAGACATACAACAGGTCTCTGACCAAGTTAAAACCACAGAGGAAGACATTGCAGCCATCCTCAATATGGTGACCACATTACAGGACTCAGTCCAACAACTACATGCAGAACAACAAGTACTGACGGCCCAAATAATGTCCCTAGAAGACAAGCAATGCTGGACACACATCAAAATCCACAGAGTACACAACGCAGTCACTGCTTAAAAACTGCTGAATTACATTCGGCGCCTCCTGACTTCCATACTATCACAAACGGTCACACAAAAAACACCCTGGTTGGGATATATATCGTGTGACAAGCTCTAACCGCAACTCACCCAATACTTCCTGGGATATCATACTACGCTGTGTAACAATACACAACAAAATACAAATAATGTCAGCCTTGAAAGGTAAAACACCACTAGAGTTTGAGGACTCCCAGCTCTTATTTTTCCAAGACCTCACCAGAGCAACATTACTCTGGCGTAAATCCTTTGGAACAGTCACAACTACCCTGAGAAATATAAACATACCATACAGATGGGGGAACACAGGCTCCCTACTTGTCCACTGCAATGGGACAGCCCACAACCTCACGTCCCTGAACGGAGCATTTACCTTCCTGCGTGCACTGGGGCTACAACTACCGCAAACTCCTTCCACGGAGGGAAACCGAACTGAAAACAGAGATCCTGAAGCTGACGCCCCTACCAGACCAAAGACAAGAAACCCACAACTCCCAAACACCTGAAACCAATCAGGGACTGAGATAACCAAAAGCGTGATCTGCCACGTAGAGACCAAGATCACAATAACCACAAAGTTATTTTTTATGTACTTTTATTTTCGGTGTTACATAGTTACATAGTTACATAGTTATATATATATTATGCAGGTTGGTCAGAGGTACGGAAGTCTCTTGATAGATTTTGGCCTATCCTTTTAAATGATGTACATCTCAAGGAGGTCCTAGGCCCACGGGTCAATATTACAGCCAGACGTGGACGTAATATCCAAGATTTGCTGCTACCGAGTCACTTTACCATTAAATCACAGATACGTCCCACTTGGTTGGGAACCCCTCCTTGTGGCACATATGGTTGTGGCAGATGTGTAGCCTGCAAATACATCTCTAAGACAGTTAGTGACAGTACAAGGCGCTTTCAAGATTAAGAGTTTTTTTAATTGTAATAATAAGGGCCTTGTATACCTGCTGTCATGCTCATGTGGACAAAAATACGTGGGTAAAACCTTTAGAGCCTTTAGAGATAGAATTATGGAACATGTAAGGCACCCCAGGAATCGTCTCGAGACACCCATTTCTAGACATTTAAAAGAATACCATCATGGTGACTCTAATAATCTTCATTTTTGTGGACTGGAATTGGTGAAGAGAAATCCGAGACGTGGAGATTTTGATAAGATTCTAAGACAAAGGGAGTCTAGGTGGATATATGAATTAAAGACACTTCAACCTCTGGGTTTGAACGAAGGCTTTTCTTTTGCCCCATTCATTTAACCATTGACAATGAAGTTCTCTTGTACATGTATCTTTACACCTGAATTCCCCCCACCTCCCCCATTTAATTTAATTTAATTTAATTTATTTAATTTTATTTATTTAATTAATTTAGCCTGCCAGCTGTAGTTTTTTGTATGATGACCACTCGTGTGTATATATATTTTTTTCGGCTTATTTATTATTTTCTATTGTATTTATATTGTAAATTGAAATAAAAGATCTTTGTTCTGTTTCTTTCCCCCCCCCCCACTCCCCTCTCCCCTCTTTCTCCCCCCTCCACCCGTCTATCTTCTATGGACCGTCTGATATAAGGTTTTATGGATTTTGCCTTTTTGTATATATATAATAATTGTTACTCACTTTTTCCAAATTAGGATAAAATCATAATAAATTAATTGAAATCATAATAGATTGATATCTACTTATTAATTTTCTGATTGGCTTGATTTTATATTTAGTGGGACTCTAAATCTTTACTTAGGCAGTTGGGATTCTGGCATGTCTTTTTCCTACTCAGGCATATTTACATACTATTAAAGATTTAATTAATGTAATAGGACGGGAATTGTATATGGGTTTCTATCTGGATAGGTGCAATACTCTATATACACATGCGCACCCCTTTCGTCCTTTTTTACTAAGTTCTTGCACATGCGCGGGTATTTCGACATGGACCTTCAGACGTACTGTAGTTCACTCCCCATTGTAACTGGGGATTGACAGACACAGCCTATTGGTTGATTGGCTGTAATGACGGCTCATGATTTACGGGTAGGAGGAGCGACAAGGTTTTTAACGGGTGAGTGAGAGTGGGGGATTTTCTATTGTGTGTCCTTGAGAAAGGCAGTTTAACCGCCGAAACGCGCGTCGGCTATTCCGATGCTGATATGTTTTTAGTATCATGCTATTATACTTTCTGCAACTTCGCTGTGCCCATATGAGATATTGACCGGCCGGTCACTTGACCAATTGGGGCACTTGTATTTCTATCAAGAGGTATTTACAGTGGAGGGGTCCTTTTTTTCTTTTTTTAGTTTTGGACCCCCCCAGCTGATTACCTCTTTCCCTCTCTCTTTATCTTTATTTTCCCCTATAACCCATCTTGCTATCCTTTCGATTTCCTATTTTTTATAGATAGGATAGTTGTATATGGGGAACTTAGATTATTTAGATAACAGTTTGATCTATAGGGGGGATTTTTTATGTGCCTCCATTCTTTGGTGTATGCATTAGGACACAGCACACTGTTTTTTCGGCATTTATTTATACTCCTGCAGATCGTTGATTTTGTAACCATACAATGTAACGTTGTTTCTACTTATTATTATTATGTAACAAATAGGTTTGCCACAATTGTGGTAACCTTTTCATATCTTTACAGATTAATCTAGCAGCGATTGTTAGCCGATATTAGTATCTGTTTTTTTCTTTTCTTTTGTTATGGGATTTACACCTTTTTTGTAGGGAATATGAGTTATTTGTATTTACATTAAAGATTATTTCAGTCTTATATACTTCGTTTTTAGAAGCCTATATATGTTTCTTTGGGGGTAGCTCTAGTAGGAGGATTCCCCTCGTCCTTATGCGAGAGAAATTCTTCCTATTATCTTTCTTTCTAGTTACACGGTTACATAGTTACATAGCTGAAAAGAGACTTGCGTCCATCAAGTTCAGCCTTCCTCACATTTGGTTTTTGCTGTTGATCCAAAAGAAGGCAAAAAAAAAACAGTTTGAAGCACAATTTTGCAACAAGCTAGGAAAAAAGTTCCTTCTTGACCCCAGAATGGCAGTCAGATGTATCCTTGGATCAAGCAGTTATTACCCTACATTGAAAGATTATATCCTTAAATATTCTGTTTTTGCAAGTATGCATCTAGTAGCTGTTTGAACATCTGTATGGACTCTGATAAAACCACTTCTTCAGGCAGAGAATTCCACATCCTGATTGTTCTTACAGTAAAAAAACCTTTCCTTTGCCTTAGACGAAATCTTCTTTCTTCCAGTCTAAACGCATAGGCCTCGTGTCCTATGTAAAGTAAAGTTTGTGAATAGATTTCCACACAATGGTTTGTATTGGCCCCGAATATATTTGTATAATGTTATCATATCCCCTCTCAGGCGACGTTTTTCTAAACTAAATAGGTTTAAATTTGTTGATCTTAAAGTTATATTATTTGCTTTTCTACATCATGATTTATTACACACATATGGGGAAACCCATACCCCCAAAAGACAAATGGGCTAAAGCACATACAGCCTTGCACGGCTTATCAAAAGACGGCCTTCCTCAAAAACAAAAGCTAAAACCCTCAGGCTAACTGGACACAGGGGGCGTCTTACTTAACCCCCCCCCCCCACATGGGCATCCACAGGATTTTTCAGCTTGTTCTGCTATTTTTCGTGTGAGATTGAAAATACAGTGCACTACGGGCCAGTAGGTGGCACTGTGTATTAAGAAAGACAGGGATAGGAAGCTACATCTTATCCCTGCTTCTCTCTCCTGAATGAATCCTCAGAGGATGTGGGGCAGCCTATAGATTAGAGAAGTGAGGCATGGGGGGCAGCCTACAGATCAGGTAAGTGAGGGATGGGGGGCAGCCTACAGATCAGGTAAGTGAGGGATTGGGGGTCAGCCTACAGATCAGGTTAGTGAGGGAAGGGGGAGAGATAGCCTATAGATCAGGAAGTGAGGGAGGGAGAGCCTATAGATCAGGGAAGTGAGGGAGGGGTAGAGAGAGCCTATAGATCAGGGAAGTGAGGGAGGGGGAGAGAGAGAGCCTATAGATCAGAGAAGTGAGGGAGGGGTCAGCTAGGAGCAGAAAGGAGAAGGAACAGAAATGAGCAGGAAGGGACATCAAGGAGCACAAAAGGTAAAGTAGGAGAAGGAGCACAAAGGAACAGAAATGAGCAGGAAAGGGCTGCAAGGAGCAGGAAGGGTCAGCAAGGAGCAGGAAGGGTCAGCAAGGAGAAGTAAGGGTCAGCAGGGAGAGTCAGATAGGAGCAGGAAGGAACAGAAGAAGCACAAAGGTAAAGTAGGAGAAGGAACAAAAATGATCAGGAAGGGACATCAAGGAGCAGAAAGGATCAGCAATGAGCTAGAAGGGGCAGAAGGAGCACAACCGTGAAGTAGGAGAAGGGTTAGCAAGGAGCATGAAGGGTCAGCAAGGAGCAGGAAGGGTCTGCAAGGGGCAGCAAGGAGAAGGAAGGGTTTGCAAAGAGCAGAAAGGGACAGAAGGAGCACAAAGGTAAAGAAGCAGAAATAATCACAAGGAGCACAAAGGTAAAGTAGGAGAAGGAGCAGAAAGGTTCTGCAAGGAGCAGATAGGGATCAGAAAGAGAAAGGAGCAGAAGGGTGCACAATAAGCAGAAAGTAGCCGATAGGTAAAGGAGCAGAAGGAGCCAAGGAGGAGAGAAGACAGTGTCAGAAGAAAAAGAAGACTGTGTCAAATGAGTGAGAAGAAAAGGAGATTGGAGCAGGAAGGGCAAGTGAAGTGAACCCTCCACTTTATTCTGAACACCACATCATAAGGCTTTGGTACCTGGGCCTAGCAGGGAAACTTTGGACCTTCTCATCTCCCCAGGTAAATATAAAAATCAGTGTTAATGTGTTCACTTTTATTTACTGAGTATTAGGAAACACAGAGTGCCGCTGGGTAGGGGTGTCACTGATTGGCTAGAGCGGTCAGCTGGTACTCTAAGCCAATCAGTAGCTCCCCATTCATAAAAAAAAGTCATACATGCGTTTGAGTATGTTGGATTGAGACAGGGTGGGGAAAACCTGGGTATGGAGAGAGTTGGTGGTGATGTTCCTGTTTATTTCCCTAGGAAAAGTTTCCTGGATTGTCGGACACTAATTCGTGTTCTGTGCCAAGAGGAGAGCTGCAGCTAGATTTCAGGGGCAGCAGCTGGGCTTTCCGAAGGACCAGTTGGCAATTTGTTGATTTGGTTACAGGGGATTTTGTTAGGGGGATGTATGCAATGCAGTGTTTTGCATGGTAGCGGGAGGAGGAAGGCCGGACATCCTAGTTCTCCACGCAAGGGGGAAACGATTTGGGACTGATGCCGCAGCGTCAACTGGTGAAATGGATGAAGCAGGACCTGAATAGATTGAGGGATATGCTTCCCGGGGTACTGGTGGTGTGGTCTAAGATGGTGCCCAGGCGGCAGTGGCGGCATGCGCGCGACCCGTTGGCAATCGATTGCTCCCAGGGGAAGGTTAATAGCCTGATGGCTAGTTTCATCAGGAAAGTGTGTGGGTGGGGGGGGGTTGGTAGTAAGACATCGGGAATTGGAGGTGGGGTTGCCCAGTTACTATCACTTGGGTTGGCAGGAAGGACAGCAGAAAGCACTGTTTCTTCAGGGTGGGGGAGCTGAGATTTGAGGTTTGAGTGCATGGTAGGATAGGGAGCTCTAGGAAAGGAAATAGGCTCCCCATTAGGCAGGTTATGTAAATAGTTATTGGTATGTTTGGTAGGTTCGAGTCCTGTCGGTGGCTCAGAATTTGGTGGGGTAGGGGTATCCGGGTATACCCCTACCATGGTTAATTTATAATAAATTGTTGACACTTTAAGTGATGTTTATGTTGGTATAATGTTATATATAATTATTTTTGCCTAGATTAGGTGTTAAAAAAAAACCGAATAAAATCTTTCAACATTGAAGTTGCTGTTTAGTGGATAGGTGAGTGCGCTGGATCCTGTGTAATATATATATATATATATATATATATATATATATATATATAGTTATTTGTAGTGGGGTCATTGCCTTTTATACCTAAAGGAAGGATACGGAAGCGAAGGCAGGGCATAGGGCAATGACCCAAAGTTTCTATGTTAAGCTATTATTTATATATTTAATAAACCTGTGGACAACTTTACCCATATACCCTAGTGTACTTGTCTTATTGGGAAAGGTATGTGGGGTGGTTTGTTCAAGGTTCCGGATGCCCATATGGTGACGATACACCGGTCATGAACAAAGAGCTATTATTTCTAAGACATGGGACACTTAGTGGGCAATGTGGGTGGGCATTGTGGTGGAGGCAGTGGTGGATCCAGAGTCTGATCTCGGGAGGGGCACTTGTAGATTATTTAAAGAAATAATCCAGACACAAAAACAACTACAGCTCAGTTTAGTGGTTATGGTGTCAATAGTGCCGGGACCCCCTCCTAGAGTAAGTAGTCAAACCGTTTAAGAACAGTTTGACAACTTACCTGAGGTCTGCTGGGAAATGGGGCGGTAGTAGGGCATAGGAGCAGTGGTGTGTGTGAGTGGTGCAATGTGTAAGTGTGTGTGTGTGGGAGGGGGATAGTGTGTGAGCAGTGTGTGTGTGTGTGTGAAGGTTGTAGTGTGTGAGTAGGAGGGGCAGAGTATGTCAGGGATGCAGTGTATGTGTGGGACAGCATGTGTGTGTAACAGTTGCAGAGTGTGTGTGAGTGTGGGCAATGCGTGTGTATGGGGCGGCAGTGTATGGGGGCAGTGTGTGTGTATGGGGGGTAGTGTGTGTGTATGAGGGCAGTATGTGTGCATGGGGGGCAGTATGTGTGCATGGGGGGCATTATGTGTGTATGGGGGCAACATGGGGGCAGTATGTGTGTGTGTATAGAGTGAGTATGTGTGTGTATGGGGGGGGCAGCATGGGGGCAGTGTATGTGTGTGTATGGGGGCAGTATGTGTATTTGGAACCATATGTGTATGGGGGCAGTATGTGTATAGGGGGGGCAGCATGGGGAACAACCTTGTATGTGTATGGGCATGTGTATGGGGGGGCAGTATGGGGGCTATGTGCGTGTGTGTTAAGGGTAGGGGGGCTTTTTTTTATAATATATATCTTTATTTATTTAATTTAAAAAAACAAATATTCTATGTCCCCCCTCCCTTCTTACCTTTATTGAGGAGGAGGGGGGACATATTTTCATCCCTGGTGGTCCCAGTGGTGATTCCCTGGTGGTCCCAGTGGTGATTCCCTGGTGGTCTCAGTGGTTACAGTGAACTCTAGCCCGCGCTCCCGGGCTAGAGTTCACTCTCGCGAGATTTGGAGCGTTGCCGCGCTCCAAATCTCGTGAGAGGAGGACCCGGAGGAGCTACAGACTGAGCTCTCGGGTCCTCCATCTCCCTTCCCTGCCGGCTGTCAGCACAGTGCCTGCGGACCGGGGAGGGAGATCTCTGATCTCCCCTCCGGTCCGCAGGCACATTGCAGGGCTAGCGCCTGCATGTGCTGACAGGGGAGGGAGAGGGAGACCGGCGGATTTCTCGGGATCCGCCAGTGGTTGCACGCCCCGCCCCGCCCACGATCCAATAGGACAGACATCACAAGTCCCGCCACACAGTTTAAGTTGTGCAACTCATGTTTGGGCTTAATTAAAAGATTGGGCTTGTCCCATTCCAAATATAATAAAAATGAGGCTTAATTATTAACCTGTGGGTAAGTATGAATGTTTCAATTGGATAAGATACTGGAACACAAGGATCTTCATGAAACGAATCCCATTACCATTTCAAATGATTGAACTATCCTTTACAAGGTACATGCCAAAATGGATGAAGAGACATTCAGACTTTTTCCAAGTGTAGAACCTCACACCTTGCAGATCCTTGATTACTTCACATCCATATAGTAAAATCCTTTTCACATTGCTATTCCATTCACACTACCCCTTCTGTCATCTGACCTCTGTGGGGGTCCCAGCTTCAAAAGATGTAACACCTGTTGACCTCAGCAATAGCATCTCTGTAATTTGTGCTATTTACTACACAAATTACATTAAAAGATGATATTCCATAGTGTAATAATAAATTATACACCCTTGCCGTGACAGAGGTCATTAGAGAGAATGGAGTTAATTCGGTGAATACCTCAGCACTCCAGAAGGTAGTTTGCCTACGTATACCTTTAAGGGGATCGTCATGTAAATATAACCAGAATAAAACTCTTAGACACCTCAGCATACTCTAGAGAGTAGTATGCCTACATATACAATTGATGTAGTAACATGTATCTACAGGGAGTGCAGAATTATTAGGCAAATTAGTATTTTGACCACATCATCCTCTTTATGCATGTTGTCTTACTCCAAGCTGTATAGGCTCGAAAGCCTACTACCAATTAAGCATATTAGGTGATGTGCATCTCTGTAATGAGAAGGTGTGTGGTCTAATGACATCAACACCCTATATCAGGTGTGCATAATTATTAGGCAACTTCCTTTCCATTGGCAAAATGGGTCAAAAGAAGGACTTGACAGGCTCAGAAAAGTCAAAAATAGTGAGATATCTTGCAGAGGGATGCAGCACTTTTAAAATTGCAAAGCTTCTGAAGCGTGATCATCGAACAATCAAGCGTTTCATTCAAAATAGTCAACAGGGTCGCAAGAAGCGTGTGGAAAAACCAAGGCGCAAAATAACTGCCCATGAACTGAGAAAAGTCAAGCGTGCAGCTGCCGATGCCACTTGCCACCAGTTTGGCCATATTTCAGAGCTGCAACATCACTGGAGTGCCCAAAAGCACAAGGTGTGCAATACTCAGAGACATGGCCAAGGTAAGAAAGGCTGAAAGACGACCACCACTGAACAAGACACACAAGCTGAAGCGTCAAGACTGGGCCAAGAAATATCTCAAGACTGATTTTTCTAAGGTTTTATGGACTGATGAAATGAGAGTGAGTCTTGATGGGCCAGATGGATGGGCCCGTGGCTGGTTTGGTAAAGGGCAGAGAGCTCCAGTCCGACTCAGACGCCAGCAAGGTGGAGGTGGAGTACTGGTTTGGGCTGGTATCATCAAAGATGATCTTGTGGGGCCTTTTCGGGTTGAGGATGGAGTCAAGCTCAACTCCCAGTCCTACTGCCAGTTCCTGGAAGCAGTGGTACAGGAAGAAGTCTGCATCCTTCAAGAAAAACATGATTTTCATGCAGGACAATGCTCCATCACACGCGTCCAAGTACTCCACAGCGTGGCTGGCAAGAAAGGGTATAAAAGAAGAAAATCTAATGACATAGCCTCCTTGTTCACCTGATCTGAACCCATTGAGAACCTGTGGTCCATCATCAAATGTGAGATTTACAAGGAGGGAAAACAGTACACCTCTCTGAACAGTGTCTGGGAGGCTGTGGTTGCTGCTGCACGCAATGTTGATAGTGAACAGATCAAAACACTGACAGAATCCATGGATGGCAGGCTTTTGAGTGTCCTTGCCAAGAAAGGTGGCTATATTGGTCACTGATTTGTTTTTGTTTTGTTTTTGAATGTCAGAAATGTATATTTGTGAATGTTGAGATGTTATATTGGTTTCACTGGTAATAAATAATTGAAATGGGTATATATTTGTTTTTTGTTAAGTTGCCTAATAATTATGCACAGTAGTAGTCACCTGCACACACAGATATCCCCCTAACATAGCTATAACTAAAAACAAACTAAAAACTACTTCCAAAAATATTCAGCTTTGATATTAATGAGTTTTTTGGGTTCATTGAGAACATGGTTGTTGTTCAATAATAAAATTAATCCTCAAAAATACAACTTGCCTAATAATTCTGCACTCCCTGTATAGTCAAAATTACACTCCTAAATAGCGGATCGGAACCCTGTATGTTAGCTGACTGGCTCTAAATATAAAGATCTCACCTGGCCTTGTGACAAAACAAACCGGGCAACACCCTATGTTTACCTTGGCACATATTAAGAATATAATTAATATATATATATATATATATATATATATATATCTAACACCAATCGGGAGAGAGCAGACAGCAGAGAATGAAGGACAGGGTACAAAAAGTACCAGTAATAAAAAGGGCTACTTGAAGTGCTACCCATTGTGGGCAGGACAGAGGTTTTTGAAGTATTTATTTACATTTTAGCACACTTACACATTTGTGTACTTTAGGAGTAGATTTTTCTTTACTGTTTGTGTATATTGGGTGTATTTAAGGCTTCTTTGTTGCTTAATAAAGATTAACAAATACTTATGTAGCTTTATTCTTGTAACCATCCAGACTTGTTGTCAGCATGGGTTCTGACATGGACAAAGGATCTAATACTTATATTCAGTAGAACCCAAATTATATCAGGCGCCTGGAGAGTCAATTAACACACGACACAGATGGTTGTGAGTCCAGAATTACTTCTGTTCATTTATTCAAAGTAGGGTGTATTTATACACAATATTATTGAAGCTTAGCTTGAAAGTTTAAAAATAAATAATGTAGTTAAAGATAAAATTAGTTAATGTGGCTACATATTTCACAAGATATAAAATTAAAACAATATGGGGTTACATACAGGTCCGGCGCGTCCACAAGGCAGCACAGGCAGCGCCTTACGGCGCACTGGCTCTGGGGACGCAAGATTTCAGTGATCGGCAGGAGGGAAGCGCTCCCTCCTGCCAGGCCACCTTCTGGACCCCCAGCGTGGCGTGCGGCAGTGGTATAATCAGAGGTGGCGAGGGAGCTCTAACCTCTCTGCTCCCTCGTTTGCTGATGCTGCGGGAGCCGGCATATGACGTCATATTCCGGCTCCGGCATCAGTAGACAGCCCGTGAGTTAGCAGAGCAGGGAGGTTAGAGCTCCCTCACCGCGTCTGAATATACCACTGCCTATGAACTCTGCCGCCCGCCGCAGTGAAACCCCACTGGACCCCAGGTAGGGAGGCTGGGTGGACATTTAATATTAATAAATTGTGTGTGTCTATAAGTGTATGTGTGAGTGTGTGTATGTGATTGTCTATAAATGTATGCGTGAGTGTGTATGTGATTGTCTATAAGTGTATGCGTCTGTAAGTGTATGTGTGAGTGTGTGTGTGTGTGTGTTTGTCTGTGGGTGTGTGCGTCTGTAAGTGTATGTGTGAGTGTGTGTGTATGTGTGTGCATGTGTTTGTGAGTGTGTGTTTGTGTGTATGTTTGTTTGTCTTTGAGTGTGTGTGTCTGTAAATGTATGTGTGAGTGTGTGTCTTTGTCAGTGTGTGTCTTTGTCAGTGTGTGTGTTTGTGATTGTCTGTCAGATCAGTGAGAGTATGTTTGTCATTGAGTGTGTGTCTGTCAATCAATGTGTCTGTTAATCAGTGTGTCTGTCAGTGTGTGTCTGTCAGTGTGTGTCAGATCAGTGTGTGTAAGACAGTGACGTCTATGTGTTTGTCATTGAGTGTGTGTGACTGTTAGTGTGTATACACCACTGAATGTAACGTGGTGGAGCAGAGCGCGGTACAGGAGCTCCTGTTTCCTGTACCTGGCCTGACTGACAGGAGGTGCTCACTGAGAGAGCACTTCCTGTCAGTCCAGCCGGGTACAGAAACTGAAGTTCCTGTAGAGGATCTGCTCCACTCTGCAATGCTACAAGAGAGGTAGGAGGCACACCAGGAAAGGGAGTGTGACCACTAAGGGTGTGGGGGGTGCACCAAGGGACAGAAAGGGGAGGGGAAGAGGAACACTAAGGGACAGGGAAGGGAGGGGACCACTAATGGACAGGGAGGTGAATATGTTATTTTTAGGGGCGGGCGGAAAAATGCATCTTCGCCTATGTACCTTGCACCAGCCCTGGTTACATATTTCATAAGATAGGAAGGTCGCAGATAAAATTAGCTAGCAAACAGTCACACAATATACAGTATCTCAAAGAAAAGTGCTCCAGTTGCGCCTTGAATACACAGAGAACGCAACTTATGCTGACACGCATACAGCATTTTACAGAAAAAAAAAGTTCATTACATATAAAGAGCATCAGATGTAGGCCTCAATTTAATTACGGTGAACATTGGAATTAAGATATATTACCTCACAGTTCTATTTCCTGTTCTTGCATTTGGTCTCAGATCACTGTGGGCAAAAAGAGCGTTAATGGTGTGCAAGCTGTGCGGCTGCTCAGGGCGTCATGGCAGCAGAGGCGCCAAGTGGCCAACATAGCTCACACATGTAGGGGGCCTGTCGATGAAATAGAGCTTCAAAAGCCGTCTGAAAGTAAGGGAGGCATAGCTAAATATGATGTGTGTAAAGTAACGGAGGTGGATTTAAATGCGGCCTGAACCCGCTGCCTGGTTACTGCTGCAGACTGAGAGGACGTAGGAAGGAGCTCCTGCTTCCCCAAAAATTAGATTTCAAAGACTGCAGTGCCCTGGCTCCCTCCGCCAGCCCAGATTGAAAAGAGGTAACTGCCTGTGTATGACTGTTTGCCTGTAACTGTATGTGACTGTCTGTTACTGTGTGAGCAGGGCCAGACTGGCCCACCGGGATACCGGGACATTTCCCGGTGAGCTGCAGTAATCTGGGGCCGGGCACACAGCCCAAATCATTAGGTTGTTTTTTTAAGCATTTTCCCCTCGGACTGTGCCAGCCTGTGTCAGTCCGAGGGGAGTAATGAGGGAGGAGCTGGGGGCTGGTGCGGCCGCAATTAGTCTGCCCGCGGCCGGAGGGAGACCTATGAGTCTCCCTGAACGATTTACCTTAATTTTGTCCGCTTGCCCCGTCTCTGCATGCAAGCCACGCCCCTGTAATGCAAGCCCCGCCTCCCACACATAAGCTCCACCCCCACGCACAGTGCTGACCTCGCTGCAAAGAAGGGCCACAAAATGGCAACTTGTCTGCTAGTGAGAGAGTGTGTGTCTGCTAGTGAGAGAGTGTGTGTGTCTGCTAGTGAGAGAGAGTGTGAGTGTGTCTGCTAGTGAGAGAGTATGGGTGTGTCTGGTAGTGAGAGAGAGTGTGTGTCTGCTAGTGAGAGAGTGTGTGTCTGCTAGTGAGAGAGTGTGTGTGTCTGCTAGTGAGAGAGAGTGTGTGTCTGCTAGTGAGAGAGTGTGGGTGTGTCTGGTAGTGAAAGAGGGTGTGAGTGTGTCTGCTAGTGAGAGAGTGTGTGTGTCTACTAGTGAAAGTGTGAGTGAGTGTGTGTCTGCTAGTGAGAGTGTGAGTCAGTGAGTGTGTGTTTCTGTGTCTGTTTGCTAGTGAGTGATCTATGACTGTGAACCTGGTGATGTGTGCCAGTAGGTGTCTTAGTATGGACAATGTGTGCTATTGTTTAGATATACTTTGTGTTCAGAGAAAAGACCCAGTCCTGGGACAAGAGGAACTCCACAATAATGGGCTTCAGGGCAGCCCAGTGCCATTGTGCTTAGACTATTCATTAATAAAATAAAGACTGACACATGACAGAGTTGGGTCAGGTCTGATGAGGTTTCCTGAGATCAGGCAGACAGTTTAGGTGGTCTGTGTTTATTTCAACAGCACTAACTAGACCCTTTCCTCTCCTCCCCTCTGCAAGATCACCAGATTTAGTTTGATAGTCACATATTCAGAGATTTTTGTTTATTTTTACTGTACCAACAAGTTAATGAATAGGCCAAGATCAATAAGGCTCTGAAATTGTGAAAGGGAAGCAGCCAGGTAGTTATTCCAATTCTCTTACCAAAGAAAGGGTTCCAGGAGAATCCCTTCTGTGCAAAGCAGGGAGTTTCTTTATCACAACTCTAGTGGTTAAAGGTTCTTTTTTTTTTTTAAAGAGAAATACACAGTGATTGCTTGTGTATGAGTTACTGCCTAAATGTTTAGCAGAAAGAGACCCCTGTATACCAGCTGGGAGTGAGTGAACGTTTGTGTGTGTGTGTGTGCCTGCTAGTGAGTGAGCTTGTGTGTATGGCTGCTAGTGAGTGAGCTTGTGTGTGTGTTTGTCTGCTAGTGAGTGAGCTTTTGTGTGTGTGTGTCTGCTAGTGAGTGAACTTGTATGTGTGTGTGTCAGTGGGCTTGTCTGTTGGAAGCATGTGTGTGTGTCAGTGGGCTTGTCTGTTGGAAGCATGTGTGTGTCAGTGAGCTTATCTGTATGGAGCATGTGTGTGTGTCAGTGAGCGTTTCTGTAGTGAGCATGTGTGTGTCAGTGAGCGTGTGTGTGTGTGTGTGTGACCGTGATCTTGTCTGTAGTAAGCCTGTGCATATCAGAGTTTGTCTGTACTAAATTTGTGTGTGTACCATTAAGCTTGTCTGTGTGTGTCAGTGAGATTGTCTGTCAGTGAGCCTATTTGTGTGCATCAGTGAGCTTGTGTTTTTATGTTAATGAGCGTATATATCAATGAGATTGTCTGTCTGTCTGAGAGACTGTGAAACAAAGAGCTTGTGACAGTGAGATTGTCTGTGTCTGCATGTGGGTATGCTTACTGTACAGTATAGTTAAATGTTTTACTCTAAAAGGACCAATATTTTGAAATAAAAAAAATATATTTTATGTGTGTATATATATATATATATATATATATATATATATATATATATATATATATATATATATAAATAATCAAAAA
>OW240917.1:231311453-231325809 GCA_933207985.1 Pelobates cultripes | reverse complement strand
CGTCAGGATGTCGGTCACAATTTATTCTCTCTATATAAATGCACATTGTATATTGAAATGTTATGTCTTTTATACCAGAGGGACTGAAACATCGATTTTTTTAACACCACTACAATAAAGAATTGAATTTTATATTTATATTTATATATATAAATATATATATATATATATATATTACAATAAAACATATAATTTTACACTTTGCAATTATTTAGATTACTTTGATGTTATCCAGGCTATTCATACTTTGCTTATAATAGCTAGTTCCCTGACTGAAACTGATAGCCCCAAGAACCACGTATAAGGTTACCCAAAGTGGAGTACGGTATAGAAGAAAAAGACGGCAGGTATTGTTAAAAAACAGAAGGCTGGGACAGGCAGAAAAGTTCTCATTTGATATATCAGTTCCAGGGTCAGTCAGTAACCAAAGTCACATCTTGACAAATCTCAAAGGCATGGTTACCCTTTCCTTCAAGACATGACCGAATGTTTAAATGATGATATTGATAATGATAATTCCGCAATCATTTTGAGCACTCTTGAGCAATCGTGGTTGGTTTGTGCTGTAAAACCTGAAAACAAGCAAGTCCATGCCAAAGCTCTGAACACTCTTTCAGTATCTTGGTCACAAAGATTGCCCACATTCAGCACACTCTCAGCGCATATCCGACATCACTGACCTTTGTTTATTTTTATTCAAACCTTTTCTTTTATTTTGTTGTTTGTTAGGTTTTTTTTTTTTACAGCAAAGTAATAATATTATCGATACAGTGATCAGTGGTGAAGACTAAAAAAAAGAAAATTAAAAAAAATATATAATTTTGCCACAAAATACTAAGTATCGTGTTTAGTGGAAATGAAGATTCTCAGTATTGCTGTTAGCCACGCTTGTGGCTTGAGGCCTTAGGAGCAGGGATGGAGATAAGACACATTTATATGAAGGTATTTAATGCTAGGAGGGGCGAAGGGTGGAAAAAGAGGGGGTAAGTTGAGTAAACATTTGTTTTTTACAATTGAAAAGATTACCAATCAGATTCTATCAATTAAAATATGAATAACTATATGCACATGCAATATTGGTGGATAACATTGACAGACAATAACAATCAGAAACTTCCTGTATAGAAAATTGCAGTGCTAGACTGCAGGTATAAGTGGTACAGGAGAAGAGAAAACCAGGCATTCACCAAATGATATGATAAATTATAATTTAGCTGAGACAAGTGAGTTATAAGGAACAATATAAAACAAATAAATAGTAAGCAAATGCTAAAAGGAATGGTATCCTTAAAGAGATACAATTATATATACCAGACACAATGAAAATAGTCCCAAATGGATATTCTTGTTTGTCAAAGGGATCCATGGCAGTGCTTCTTCAAAGCAGAAAACAAAGGCTCCAGTAGTGCAATGTGTATGTTCAAATGGAACACAAACACATAGGTGTGCAAATGCCAACTCACATAGAGTGGAGCTAAAACCAGCTCCAGTGTATTCAGTCAAAGGACCATACAAAATAAAAGAAAAAACACAATAGTCCTCCCAGTATAAGGAAGTTCAAAGGTGATAATTAAAACCATACTTACATTTCTTAGAGCAGACAACGCTCTATGCATGAAGCGTGGGTGGTATAATCCCCACCTAGGATTCCGGATGTCCGCAGATGTAGAATGTGATTAGACAGGATGACAGGTAGAAAAATACACAAAATAATAAAAAAGCTAAAGTATATGGTAACACCAAAAGAATAAGGTAGCCGAATAATACTTTATTGCATAAAAACATGTAAATATAATCCTCGTGCTTTTAAATGCTATTTTTTTGGGGGGGGATTATGAATTAATTGGATCTCCTGACATGATCCGACCAGGTCACAATGAGATCAGAAACACCTGTACATAAATATATTACATTATATTGCATTTTCAGAGAGGTTTTTGAATGCATGACAGGCGCATAGTCGCCATATGGGCAGGTGGAATTCCCCTGTGCTAAAATAGTTTTAAATATTATGCTGTCACAGAACAGTGACTATGGTAGTTGGCATGTTCCTTTAAATATGATTTGTGTACAGATACACATTCTTACACTCACCATGTGTATGTATGCAAGGGACTGTATGATTTGTATACAAACATAGAATGAGTAAAAAATAAATGTGAAAAAACAGTCTACATGCTATAACTGACAAAACATTCTGGATGGAGTAATTGCACAACAATTGACTAAACCTGTCTAAATTAGAAGGTATTCGGATTGCAGTTGGAACTGATCATTGTGTCCCGTCGGAGGGTCATGTCTTCATATACTGTGTTGTGGGTGGATCTTTGTACAAAACATTTTCTTGTGTTCTGCAAAAAAAGAAAGTGATGATTATCTGAATAACAAAATTCTGAGCATGTTTGCAGTTATGAAATGTGCAGAATCAAGAAGTGTGTTCGAAAATAGACACTTTTTATGGTGCAACTCATACTGCGTGGTCGGTCAATAAACCCACCATCAGCAACTCTAAGGTGTCTTGACGTTAGAAAGCCAGAAAGGGAAGATTGTAAACATAGACAGTAAGACAAGAATATTGAGAATATTAAGACAAGAAAGTAAGACTCCGGGTGCTGTAGTGGTTATGGTGTCAGAATTGCCCTGATCCCCCAGCCATAGTTTGTCTTAAAGGACAATAGTGCCGTGAGGGTGCCCCCACCCTCAGGGACCCCCTCCCGCCGGGCTGCATGGAGAGGAAGGGGTTAAACTTACCTCTTCTTCCAGTGCCGGGCAGGGAGCTCTCCTCCTCCTCTCCTCCCTCTTCTTCCGTCACCGGCTGAATGCGCATGTGCGGCAAGAGCTGCGCGCGCATTCAGCCAGTCCATAGGAAAGCATTTTCACAGTGAGAAGCACGGAAGCCCTCTAGCGGCTGTCAATGAGGCAGCCACTAGAGGCTGGATTAACCCTATTATAAACATAGCAGTTTCAACTGAAAAAAAAGGGTTAAACCTAGCTGGACCTGGTACCCAGACCACTTCATTAAGCTGAAGTGGTCTGGGTGCCTATAGTGGTCCTTTAACAGTTTGAATTTTTCTTTTCTCTGTGGTCTACTGGGTACCCACCCCTCTTCCACTACCATCTTCCGAGAGCTGGATCGTTCGTTAGCTCTTCTGAGATAAGCCCAGTAGTAATGCAGGCTGACAATCTTAGCCAGTGAGCTAAGCCCTGCAATGCAGTTCCCATGAACCGTTCATTGCTCATGGAAGGGAAGTGGGTGTTAGGCTTATCCATGCACCATAACCACTATAGTGAGATCTAGTTAGTACTGGTGCTTGGAGTGTCCCATTGACAAAATCTGTTCATCAGTCAAAAGAACTGAGTGCTTATGGGCAGGCAAGATAAGTTAAAAGATTTTCAGTGTACCACAAATAGATGCAAACAAATTGAGAGATGATTGAATCTGGAGAGTAGAAGCGCCAATAACTTGTTAAGTCAAAACCCATATATCAGAAAGTTCATGTAAATTCACGTAAAGATACTTGAACCATAAAAGTGCGATGTGCAATGACAGCAGCTGAAGAGGCTGAATGAAAGCATCCAAATTAAATTGATTTCAAATATCTAGACTTTAGATCAGTGCATGATAGGCCACACAGACAGTTATAAGGGCACCAAACTTCTCCCGAGTTAAATCCCCATTACCATTATTGGGAAAGCTGTTTACGAATGAAAGTGTTTAGCTATTAAATTGTTTCCCTCTTTCCGGGATGAAATTCGCTGGTGAAATTTTAAATTTACCGGTGATTTACGAAATTTACTAACAAATTTTGAAATTCACTAACGAATTTTGAAATTCACTGGCGAATTTATTCGAATCTAATGCACCATCGCATCTAATGAGCATACACATTTTGAAAACTTTATTTTGCCAATAAAGTGCATATTAGATTCAAGTATATTCGGTATTTACATATGTAAACAAGAGGCCTACTGTCAAAATGGTCCCAAGTCAATTTAGTTAACATTTTTTCGTTTTATTGATGTATTTAATTTTTTAATTGATAATTATCATATCGAAGCAATATTCGTGAATACATTATATATAATAAGATATATGACCATTCTCAATGAAACTAAATAAGCTGTCCCAGAAGTACACCCAGTCCAAGAAGCCCTGCACCCAGACAATAGTGTTTCGTAGGAGGGGTAGATAAATATTTACAAACTTGGGAAATAAAAGGACAGAAAAAAAAAAACACCCAAAGGAAAGAACAGAATAAGAAAGACAACGATTTATAATAAAATACTTACAGCACATTTTATTATGAAATATATTGTAATCGGCAGCAGGATGATCGCGAGAAGTACAACAACACAAATGAGGGCTAAACAAACTTCTAAGCCTAAAAGAAAGACATGATTTTATTAAGAACCATGTACATACCCAGGACATACTTGAAAACGAGAGAAATCTCAATGTATCTTTCCTGGTAAAATATTTTATAAATAAATAAATAATTGCCATATTGATTTTATGTCTTTAGTTTGTACTCACAACTGTATTTTACATTCTACGTATTAAAAAAAAACAAAAAAAACCCAAAACATATATTTATCTATTTAGCCAATTTTATTAATGAATGGCGTAGTCCATAAGAACCAATATATATTTTGGAAATCAGATTAAATCCACCAGGATAAGGTCCCTTCCTAGCAACCTAACGCCTGTTCTAAACCCACTTACTTTGGAAATGCTTCCTCCTGGGTCTTTATGAACACACACATTATTTGAATTTATGCTTATTAGAAACATATATATAAAAAAAAGATTCTAGAAGTAGAAAGATATGTATATATCTATTACTTTCACAACGGAATTTCTCAGATTCCTTGATTTCTTCAGATTCCCGAGGTGGGCCAGGTTTCATGTCTTCTGAAATAAAAAAAGAATATAATTAAAAAGTAACAAGTAACAATTAGAATTTTGCTTACTTATCTATATATTTAACAAATAAGTACCTGAAAGTCAGACCATAAAGATCATACCAAGAAGAGGAGAAATGAAACAATGTTTATATTTCCCCTCTTCATTTGCATTGTATGCCTTGGCTGTGCCCGGGACCGCCGGCGACCGGGTAAGTTAACAAAAACCGGAGGGCGTACAATTACGCCCGGCGGTGTTTAGAGCCGCCTAAAATAGGGCGTAATTGTACGTCCTCCGGTCTAAAGGGGTTAAACTGGATGATTATGTAATTTGCTAAACCTCTCGTGCAGAGAGAGTCAGACTGTATTTCGGATCTGGACTGCCCTTGTGGGTGGGATCATGTTTAAAGGGTAATACCTTGCTCCGTGTGCCCATAGTGGTCTGGGTGCCTATAGTGGTCCTTTAAGGTCAAAATAATCAAACTGGAAAAATTCTAAGTCAGCTATGCTTTCAGTTTGGGTACTCTGGGATTAAATTTGAAATTTACTTTGAATTCTCACTTTATTGAATAACCCTGATACTGTATATATTTGTGTTCCATAGACTCTCCAGGCTTGGTGTTGGCAAATATCTTACCCTGACATATAGATATACAGTTAGGTCCGGAAATATTTGGACACTAAAACAAGTTTTGTTATTACGGCTGTTTACCAAAATAAATTCAAGTTACAGTTAAATAGTGAATATGGATCTAAGGTGCAGTCTATCACCTTTAATTTGAGGGTATTCACATCCAAATTGGAGGAAGAGTTTAGTAATTACAGCTCTTTAATATGTAACCATTTTTTTTTCAAGGACCAAAAGGAATTGGACAATTAACTCAAAAGCTGCCCATGGACAGGTGTGGTCTAGTCTTTCATTATTTCTTTATAAATTAAGCAGGTAAAAGTTCTGGAGTTGATTAGAGGTGTGGTATTCACATTTGAAAGCTGTTGTGAACCCACAACATGCAGTCAAAGGAGCACTCAATGCAATCCTTACTCTACAAAAACAAAACAAAAAAAAACTCCATCAAGAGATAGGAGCATTACGAGGACCAAATCAACAGTTTTGGTACTCTGGTGAGATCTGCAACACAATAATGCCTAGACATACATGGAAAACAGTACTTTACAGCATCCAGCCAAGTGAAGAACACTCTCCAGGATGAAGGCATACCATTATCCAGGTCTACCATAAAGTGAAGACTTCACAAGATTAAAGGTTCAAGAAGGTTCACAACAAAGTTCATAAGCCTCAAGAATAGAAAGGCCAGAGTTAACTAACCAGATGTAACCATTTGTCATCTCGGTTGTTTTTCATTTCAAATCCATTGTGGTGGTGTACAGAGCTGACATTAGGAAAATTGTGTTCAAATATTTCTGGACCCAATTGTATATAGACACAGGCAAATAGGTATTTATTTATTTTTTAGGAGCTGCAAAAAGCAAATGTACAAGAAATGTACAAAAAATCCTGGGTAACAAAAAAGTTAAACACATGCGTGGATTGCCACAGGAAAAGCTCATATCTTACATAAAATTCCATGGACATTATGGAGACCTTATCTAAATTTTTAGAAGATAAATAGACGTTTGGAGGATTACCACATAGTAGTGATGTACATAAATTAAAATTGGAACCTACTGTATATAGTCTAGCTTTGAAAAGATATGGATTAGTAGTAACTAGCACCTTTAAATACATGCATGCAAATTACATATGTATGACAAACACAAGAGAGGAGCTAGACTTATTAACGTGTAACCACCAATAGGGTTTGAATTGGTATATTTAAGATACAGAATAAACATGAAAGATGTTCACATATGTTTGTCAGATTTCCTATGAAGCCTAGAGTTAAGGAAGTGGTATATAAAGATTCTCGAGGTAAGCTGTCTTGTGGGTAGACGATTCTCACACGTTAAGAAAGGCAATACACTAATTTTAAGCATATGCTACAAAACTCTAAATATTTGAATGATGAGGCATATGATGTTGTATGATGTAGGCACTTTGAATTCTCATTTTAGTAAGTGGCCACACCCACCACCCAACTTCTAAACTGATTTGAAAAAAAAATGTTCATTTTACATATGATAAAATGTACACGTATATAGAGTGAGTGTTTGTTTGTATATAGGTTTGCGTAGCGAGTGCACATCTGTAGCAGTGTGTGTGTGTAAATGTCTCAGTGCATGTATTTCTGTGTATGTGTGTGCAGTAGTGTGTTTGTAACAGTGGGGGTAGCAGGACGTGAATCCGTTTGTGTAGAGGTATGTGTGTAGCCAAAGCTGTGTGTGTATACAGTGTGGGTAGCTGAGCCGTTTGTGCGTATTGTGTGAATAGCTGAGCTGTGTGTGTACAGTGTGGGTATTTGTGCTGTGTGTGTACAGTGTGGGTAGCTGAGCTGTGTTTAGGGACGTAGGACCAACTGATTGGCCCCTGCTTCACATTGCTTTTTACAATGATCTCAGCTAAGGAGGTAGACCTTTTTCTTTTTTTTTTTACCTTAGCCACGGGGCTGGAACCTTCACATTGAGCAGGTCACTATTTTATGAGGAATACGTGTTTGTATTCCTACCACTTTAGTGGTTCTTTAAAACAGCTCTGTGACATTTGCCTGTGGAGGCATGGGGTGCAGTGGAGAGTAGATGTACTTGCCTATCCTCTGAAAGAGTCCTCCGCAACGTCATCATCTTCTATCCTTAGCTTCTTTTTCCAGAAGCCACATCATTGCATGCACGAGAATACAATGTTAATGTCTATTGAGGATCACGCAAGGCCACGAGAGCCTCCACAGACAAAGTCTCATGATCTTTAAGAAGGAGCTTGATTTCCACAGCCACATTCCCATGAACTAACAGAATATCACAGTGGAATCTTAGATTTTCTGAGCATCGGGCTCCACCATACGACAAAGTAGTTCATGCTTTGTCGTATGATATCTTTTAAATGTGTTGAACTTTCAATTAAATTCCAACACAGTCCTACATGAGTATTCTGATAGTGAAATGCTGATGTTGTATGAAAACTGCAATTAGTCCTCATTTACAAGCAATTCCAACGAGAAATTGAATACTGAAATGTGGTAGGATACGTAATATTACACATGCACATTTATCCAGTAGAGCTTTCAATTATGTAAATAGAAACTGAGACTATGGGTCTCATGTATAAGATGTTTTGTGCTTACACAGTTCTCCTTCCAGAAAATAGAGCTTGGATTAGATATTAATTTATTGTGCATTTCTTTTATAATCAATTAGAAAACAGAGTGGTTATTTAATTCTAGACTGGAATGACCCTTCCAGGCCTTGTTCTATCAATTCTTCAGTTAGTCACATTCATAGTTGTCTTTAAATATATGTTCTGGACCCAAAGTGTCTTTTTGATATCCTGACTATATTGTATATTACTTCGTGCTTCTTCTCTAATAATAATAATAATGCAAACAAAAACGAGCAACATTTGCAGAAAATTGCTAATATATTTGGAAACTCAAAGTTGTATTATTGGAATGGACACTGTCCCCAAACTGAGACAATTGTAAATACATCCTTTGTTAAAGGACCACTCTAGGCACCCAGACCACTTCAGCTTAATGGAGTGGTCTGGGTGCCAGGTCCAGCTAGGGTTAACCCTTTTTAAAATAAACATAGCAGTTTCAGAGAAACTGCTATGTTTATGTTAGGGTTAATCCAACCTCCAAATCCTCTAGTGGCTGTCTCATTGACAATCACAGTGAGAAGATGCCAGCGTCCATAGGAAAGCATTATTAAAGACTGGCGTGCGCATTCAGCCGAAAGGGAGGAGAGGAGGCGGAGAGCTCCCCGCCCGGCGCTGGAAAAAAGGTACGTTTTAACCCTTTCCTCTCCCCAGAGCCGGGCGGGAGGGGGACCCTGAGGGTGGGGGCGAGTATGTTTTCCTGGCACTACAGTGGTCCTTTAATGTTAACTTAAATGAAGTCTGAAAAGCTTGTGAGGTAAGCTGGATAAACTTAATATGATTGAATGGTTTGAAAAATATTTTTATATTTTCTTACATATTGAGATATATATATATATATATTTGTAGTTGGGACAATAAGCCGAGTTATAGTAGTGATGGTGGTACAATTCGGTTGTGGTGTGCCAAAAACGACATTCAGGTAGGCCTGTAAAAGAGGTCCCACTAAGTGAATGCTTAAAAAAGGGAGCGGTGGGTGGGCTGAACCAGGAAGTCTTGGCCCAGAGGAAGGGGAGGCCTGTGAATTTATACGACGGACAAACCCCTCCCACAACTACAGGCTCCACCTTTCAATTTGTAGTCGGGGAAAATATGCCGAGTTATAGTAGTGGTGGTACAAGTCGGTTGGAGTGTCCTGAAACCGACGTTCGGGTAGGCCTGTAAAAGATGGCAAAAAGTTTAACAGTCTAATCCTTAGTCCGTGTTGACATTACACAACTAGAACTTTAAATGCCTGCCTCAGTTCCCTCTCCATTGGAGGGATATCTGGTGTGTGCAGACAATTCCAATGCCCCAGTTTATGATATGCACTGGGATGTTTACTAAAGACTGCAGAAGCAGTGCTTATTCTAAATGAATGACCTGAATATGATGAAGGGTCAGAGTTTTATGAATCAGAGTTTTATGAATTGTGTCCTGATGTACAGGATGAATTTGATGTAGTGAATTGTTAACGTGCAACCTTAAAAGAGAGCACATGCCTGTGTAGTCCTTTGAATGTAGGACAAATGAGTCTAGTATGTTGACCGGGCACTATTTATTGTTGATAGTATGTAGGTAAATGACTGCTGGTGGGTATAAGTTTAAGAGTTTATAAGCTAATTTAAGGTTGAGGTTGCAAAAGGATGTGAATGTCACCATGGTATCGATGGAGTACGGATTGACGATTCAATATTCCGAAGTGAACTTTTTAAAATGGCCAGAGTTATGGTATATAAATGGTTGGTAAAAGCAAACAGCTGCTTGTGCCGGCAATCTACCATGACCATGAGACGAGCTAATCCAGAATGAGATCATGAAATGTAGGAGTTTTAGTATGTGGTTAAGCATCCGTGGAATGTTTGAAGGCATACCTGAAATGGGATTGAGACAAGGATTCAGCTGTTATGTTGTGACCGGCTGGTATGTGTATGCAGACAAGGTAAAATTGCTGTGTTGCTGCCAGCCAAGTAATTTCACATACTGCAGTGTTTGAGTAGCAAAGTACAGAGAACCTAGGAGAGACTGGAGATACAAATGGGATCAGGCACCTTTGCCAAAGAATGGCTCAGTTTTCTTGATACGCTGGGCACTGTCCGTGGGGGGCAGGGCTCTATTGACAATAAGTCAAGATGTACGCCTATTAATGTCACAGGTAGTTGTCTGTGATACTTGCACCGGGGCGTAGGTACCCGGCTGAGGAGCTCAGAGTTGGCAATCATGAGTCTGTACAGCTTGGCTTCAGTGCTATAGCTGGGTGCGGCAAGTCTTTACGCATGAGTTCGGCAGCAATTAGGAACAGTACAGGATTACAAGGTACTGTGTTGATGGTATTCTTGTAATTGACCAGGGTACAATGGAATAGCTGGGTGGAGGTTCTGGCGGGGTTACTTGGAAATGAAATAACCTCTTCTAGTGGTGAAAGACATAATATGATGAATAAACAATGAGTAAATGTAATGGACATGTCGATGAGAAAGTGCAGCCCTGTATCAACTGGCAGCTCGCTAAGTGCCGGGTGGCAAAGAAATTAGCTATACAAGGGGAAAGTGAGGCCTTGCTAAATACCAAGTGGCTCAGAGAGGCTCTAGCTGTGATTTTGGCCGAGGGACTGAGGCCACAGTATGAAGTGGTGTGAATGTTGACCTCTCGGTGACAAGTAAGAGATTCAAATGAGTGGCTGTGACAGGTGAGACCTTATCTAATAACCTGTAGAGGTTGAAGTGAGGCTCTAGCTATGAGTTGGGCCGATGGGTAAATACCTCTGCGTGAGGATGGGTGTTGGCCTCGCGGCACTGAATTATTAATATATACTAGAAAATGGCCTTCACTAAACCCTTTGCAGCCAGTTGATCTATCCCTAAGAAGTGTAGGGGGAATAGAAATGTCATGGATTGATAGAAAGTATGTTGGAACATACGTATATTGCCCAACTAGTGAGGTTGAGCTTGTGTATGTGCTAATTGAAATAACGTACCTGTGTTGTGGTTAAGGATTAATATCAACAGGTTGATAAGTAAGAATGGTGGGAACCAAAAAAAATAAGGGAACTTATGTATAATGAGTACATACTTAGGCCAAACACATGTTGAGAAGTAGCAATTAAAGAAGCTATGATAGTAATGAGACAGAAGAGAAATAATAACAATAAAATAATAAGCGTCTAGCTTGTGAAATGGTTAACATAAAAAATATAAGAAAAACACATGTTAAAAGTTATACAATACATACTTACTGAGCCAGTTGAACGGAGGGTATAAAACAGAATTTACAATAGGAATGAGGTTTAGACACTAGAATGTAATAGTGCTGAATTGATTTTAGGCTATGATGGCCGTACGCTAAACGTAGGAGGAAACAGAATTTATAAGACATAAATTTATAAAATGTCTAGCTTGTGAAAAGTGAACATAATGTTTTTATTCTATTTTGAAATATAAAACATACGTTTATAAGGCATACTTGTTTAGGAGGATGATTATCATTTATGCATACATAATTGGTATAGCACAATCAGGGGAGGGCTGGCAGCCTTAGGCTTGGGGGGCAAAACCAGTCAAGTGGCCCATTGCACCACCAAATCAGTGCAATGGTGCCCACCTTTTCCTGGTTTTACAACGGATATTGATGTTATGCTAATCAGTAGCTCTTTGCCATACCCGCTCCTTCACGGCTCTGACTTTCAATGTTGTCAGAGCGCAGTCTGAGAATCTCTGAGCCTGTGCTCTGACTCACTAACTGAGCACCGGAACCACGAGGGAGAGGCTATAATCTGACTGCACCTACTGCTGGTGCACACCAGTGGACCACCAGCAAATCGTTTAAATTGAATATGCTAGTGTCCCCAACTTGTGAGCTGTGTTGGCCGCCGGGCGCCTCTGTTGTCATGGCACCCTGCGTGACCGCACAGCCTGCACACCCCAACGGCTGGCCCTGCTGACACACACTGATGTTACTACTTAGAAATCCCTCAATATTAATACAGACATCAGAGTAAACACCAATAAACTGTAGAAACAGAGCTGATCCCCAAATTTATAAAGATTTGCTTAGTGGATTTGTTGTAAGATTAAATCATGCCTCCTCCTTTCTCTCTCCCATGCGCTGCTCTGTAGGCTGGGAGGAAGTGAAGAGTAATCACATTCTCACAGAACAGCGCCACCTGTGGCTGCATGGGGAACAGCTGGTTAATGTAATGCTTGCAGGACAGCCAGCTGCCGCAGAACCTCTTTGTTCCCGTCTCTGCAAAGGGCTCCAGACACTGCTTGCTGTGAGTGTGAGCCACTGTAAATTAGGGGCAGAGGGCATTTGCACTGCGGTAAAGACAGGTCTGGGCAGGAGGAGAGTGCAGTGCAATCAGTGCACTGCCCTCCTGTGGGTCACCAGTAGACTGGTGCACCTGCCCAGGATCAGAGCCGGTGCAAGGATTTTTGCCGCCCTAGGCAAAAGAAAAATTTGCCGCCCCCCCATGTGACATCACAATGCCCCACCTATATGATCTGCCATATGAACTAATGCCAATGCTGCACACAGTGTGTGTTTACATTAAAAAGCCTGCAGAGACCGGCTATAGACACCAGAACCACTGAAGTGGTTCTGTGGTCTATAATGTCCCTTTAATGTGAGGTAAATTATAGATTAGTGTCACTAATAATATACTAGATTGCCTACTTATAACCAGATGAGGATGATGATGGGCTGCAGTTTGGCTCCATTGGTCTGGTGTAGAACAGGATCTCTGAAGGCTGTTTGTAACTGTGGTCACAAAATTCAAAGTTCTAGTAGAATGGGAAGCAGCTCAATTTTTTCGGGGCCCCTTAAACAGCTCAAGGTCTGGGCCCCAGGGCCTGACGGTGAGTATGCCCATAAGGCTCACCTAAAAGTCCACCTACATGTTCCACCCATGAGTTCGGTCACAGGGAGTGGAGTGTGTGGGGGATGTGTTATGTGTTATTGTAGAGGATCTAATGTGTGTGATTATGGTATGTAGTGTATAGGGATACCAGTTTGTGTAGGTGATGCAGTGTATTTGTAGTGGAAGCAGTGTGTGTTTGTGTATAAGCAATGTATTCTGTGAATCTGTGTTTGTATGCGTAAGGGATGCAAGGTGTGTGTCTGTAAGTGTGTGCATGGAGTGTGTGTATGAAATGCATTGTGTTTCTGTGTATATGTAAGAGAAGCAGTGTGTGTTTGCATGTGTGTGTAAGGGTTTGCATTGTGTGTTTCTGTGTATGTGTGCAAATGATGCATTGTCTTTATGTGTAATGGATGCATTGTGTGTTTCTCTGTGTGTAAGGGAAGCATGTTGTGTTTCTGTGTGTGTAGGGATGCATTGTGTGTTTCTGTGTATGTATAAGGATGCATTGTGTGTGTGCGCCCTTAGTGTGAAAGAGCTTCCTGTCCTGCCCCCTGTCCTATAGAGCTCTCCCCTGGCCCCTAGTGGTCTCTCCTCACCCCCCCCCTTCCCTAGCAGTCACTTCTCACACCCACTCACCCTCCCTGTACTCTTCTAATCCCCCCCCAAACCCGTGTTCTTTTCACCCCTCCCTCCCTGTGTTCTTCTCCCTACTCCATGTTTTCTTTTCCCCACCCCCTCGCTCTCCTCACCCCCATGTGTTCTACTCACCCCCACCCTCCCCTAGTTCTCTACCTCCCCCTCACCCCTGTGTTCCCCTTCTCTACCCTCCCTCCCCTGTGTTCTCCCCATCTCCCCTTCCACCCTGCTCCTGTAAGTTCTTTCTGTACTCTTCCCCTCCCTCCTGTGTTCTTCTTACTCCCCTGTTCTTCTTGTAATTCTCCCTCAAGCTCTTCTTAAATCCCCCTCCTGTTCTTCTTAATCCCCCCAACCCCTGTTCTTCTTAATCTTCCCACCCCCCTGTTCTCTTAACTCATCCCCCTTGCTCCTCAGAATCCCCACCCCCTCCCTGTTCTTAATCACCCCTCCCTGATCTTCTTAATCCCCCCACCCCTACCCCCTTCTTCTTAATGTAATTCTATTCTGTGAATCCCAAGCAGTGTCTCTGCTTAGGGTTGTGGAACCCGCATATCTAAACTGTTAAACGGGCATGGAACATTTATTGATAGAAAAATTGTCTGATATACACTGCTCAAAAAAATAAAGGGAACACTTAAACAACACAATGTAATTCCAAGTCAATCAATGTGAATTTAAACTGTCCACTTAGGAAGCAACACTGAGTGACAATC
>OW240917.1:231263306-231294178 GCA_933207985.1 Pelobates cultripes | reverse complement strand
GCTCTCCTGACAGGTGCAGTGTCGCCATATGGGCAGGTGAATCTGTACCTATCAAAAACCATCCCCCACCATAGGCGTTCGCGGGGGGGGGAGGGCAAGGGGGGCCCTTGCCCCCCCTTGGATTTTTCAGCTTGTTCTGCTAATTTTCGTGTGAGATTGAAAATGCACTGCAATACCGGCGCCGGCCAGTAGGTGGCGCCGTGTATGGAGAGAGACAGGGATATGAAGCTACAGCTTATCCCTGCTTCTCTCTGCTGACTGAAACCACAGGGGAGCTGCACATGCAGCCAGAGACAGTCTACAGATCAGGTAAGTGAGGGATGGGGGGGTGCAGCCTATAGATTAGGGAAGTGAGGCATGGGGGGGATATAGCCTATAGATTAGGTAAGTGAGGCATGGTGGGGGATATAGCCTATAGATCAGGGGAGTGAGGCATGAGGGGAGATATAGCTTTTAGATTAGGGAAGTGAGGCATGGGGGTATAGCCTATAGATCAGGGGAGTGAGGCATGAGGGGGAGATATAGCCTAAAGATCAGGAAAGTGAGGCATGGGGGGAATATAGCTTTTAGATTAGGGAAGTGAGGCATGGGGGGGGTATAGCCTATAGATCAGGAAAGTGAGGCAGGGGGGAGAGAGATATAGCCTATAGATCAGGGAAGTGAGGCATAGGTGGGGAGAAATATAGCCTATAGGTCAGGAAAGTGAGGCATTGGGGGGGAAAGATATATCCTATAGATCAGGGAAGTGAGGCATGGAAGGGGAGACATATAGCCTATAGATCTGGGAAGTGAGGCATGGGGGGGGGAGAGCCTATAGATCAGGGAAGTGAGTGATGAGGGAGACAGCCTACAGGAAGGGTCAGCAAAGAGCAGGAAGGTAAAGTAAGAGAAGGAGCAGAAAGGAGAAGGGACAGAAATGAGCAGGAAGGGACATAAAGGAGCAGAAAGGGTCAGCAATGGGCAGGAGCTGGAATGGGCAGAAGGAGCACAAACAAAGTAGGAGAAGGAGCAGAAATTAGCAGAAAGGGTCAGCAATGAGCTGGAAGGGGCAGAAGGAGCACAAACGTAAAGTAGGAGAAGGAGCAGAAATTAGCAGGAAGGGTCTGCAAGGAGCAGTAAGGGTCTGCAAGAAGCAGGAAGGGTCAGCAAGGATCTAGAAGGTAAAACAGCACAAAGGTAAAGTAGAAGGAGCAGAACGGGTCAGCAAGGAGCTGCAAAGGGCAGCAAGGAGCACAAAGGTAAAGTAGAAGGAACAGAAATGAGCAGGAAGGGATATCAAGGAGCAGAAAGGGTCAGCAATGAGCTGGAAGGGGCAGGAGGAGCACAAACATAAAGTAGGAGAAGGATCAGAAATTAGCAGGAAGGGTCTGCAAAGAGCAGAAAGGGATAGAAGAAGCACAAAGGTAAAGGAGCAGAAAGAATCAGAAGGAGCACAAAGGTAAAGTAGGAGAAGGAGCAGAAAAGGGTAGCAAGGAGCAGAAAGGGACAGCAAGGAGCACAAAGGTAAAGTAGGAGAAGGAGCAGAAAGAGTCTGCAGGGAGCAGAAAGGGATCAGAAAGAGAAAGGAGCAGAAGGGTGCAAAATAAGCAGAAAGTAGCAGAAAGGTAAAGGAGCAGAAGGAGCCAAGGAGGAGAGAAGACAGTGTCAGAAGAAAAAGAAGACTGTGTCAAATGAAGGAGAAAAGAAGGAGATTGGAGCAGGAAGGACAAGTGAAGTGAACCCTCCAATTTATTATGGACACCACATCATAACGCTTTGGTACCTGGGCCTGGCAGGGAAACTTTGGACCTTCTCATCTCCCGAGGTAAAAAAAAAATATCAGTGTTAATGTGTTCACTTTTATTTCCTGAGTGTCAGGTAGCACAGAGTGTAGCTGGGTAGGGGTGTCACTGATTGGCTAGAGTGGTCAGCTGGCACTATATGCCAATCAGTAACTCCCCATTCATAAAAAAGTAAAAAAAAATTATGAACCGGGAGCTAGCAGTTGGCTTAGAACGTCAACGGACAACTCTAGCCAATCAGCGGCACCCATGGTTTCAGAAGCCGAATACCACTGAGCGACATGGAGATCTGGAGCTGGAGGAAGCCTTTGGGGTTAAACCATTTGAAAGCGGTCTAACCGCTTAAAGTAAAGAGAGCACCAAGGGGCTTCCTGGCATCATAGTTTTTTCATTTAGATGAAGTTATTATGGTGACCAGAATGTTCCTTTAATTTTCTTAAAGTAACACTATAGTGTCAGGAATACAAACATGTATTCCTGACACCACAGTTGTGAAAACGCTATTCACCCTGGATTTATGTGATAATGACTATGCCCCTTCCCTTTCATGACATTGTCAAAAAGGGACCAAGCATGGATGTCATTACAATTATGCCCCCTCAGAAAAATTCCTGCGGACGCCCATGTCCCCCACCCCCTTTAATAAAAACACAACACTGCTATGTATGGGAAAAGCTGTCCACAGCTTTTATTGAACATCGTATATAATAACAAAAGTCATTGCTCCCCACCTATTGCTGTCTAGACCCCATAATAAATAGGGAAATGACTACAACCATAAATAACATATAATACTATATAACACATAACCAATAAAGTGCCAACATTTTACTTAACAGCCCAGTGGTCAGGGTATACCCGGATACCCCCACACCTCAGAGGTTCTGAGCCACCTATGGATTAACTCCAATTCTATTTCACGACTCCTTTTTACTTACCCCTTGCTCCTTTTCTAACTCCAAGGTCTCTATCCCCCATTTTCCTTCCCCTTACCAGCCCCACCACAAGCTCAGACCTTGACCCCTTAAGCCGTCTGAGCTCCGCCACTCTGCAAAAACAGCGCCTTGTTAAGCCCTTCCTGAAACCCCAGATTCAACAAATCCCAACCCACCTCGGAGAGGTGCACTCTGTCTTGACGGAAATACCCAGCTCCCTGTGTCTGACCACCACCCTCCTAGCTTCCAAATAAAACTAGCCATTAAACTATTCACCTTACATCGACCACGATCAATCGCCTCAGCATCCCTCGCATGCCACCACCGAAGTCGCTGTACAATCTCTGACCAGATGACCATGACCCCTGGGACCAAATCCCTGTGGTGGACAGCCTGGTCCCCCGACTGGGTACCTCCGCCAATCACGATTCCTAGTTATCACCGAGACACCATAAGCACTTCCAGCCACTAGCCGCCGCAGCTTGGCTGGGGTCTCGCCACCTCTTCTCATCCTGGACCCAAGTCCTGGATCCAGTTCCCAGTGGTTAGAGCAGAGTAGAGCAGGTCTTTTATGCATAGATTCCTACATGGGGTTTCTATGTGCCTGGAAAAACATTTAATCTAATTATCTCTCAGGTACAGAAAAATCTACAATATTTTAGAACCCCCAAAACATACATAATACAAAGATGTACCTCCTGAAGTCTTATATCCTGGATCTGAGCACACAACATATCCAAAAAGTGCTTAGGTCCCACGAATACAGCCGAAATGCCACCAGGGTAAAATTTTGACTGACGTCACACGAAGCGCCTGCCAAAAATAGTTCCATAGAATCAGTGGTAGTGGTCGGTCTCTTTCGGTAGTACAAAAACGAACAAACTACTGAACGTAATCCATCGTTGTAATGTGGAGCTTGTTCACCTAATCCATGCGAACGATTCCACCGAACAGTGCTCTTCCAGGGTGTAAAGAAATTAACGCTGGCGGGGATGGAAGTTCAGTGCCAGTTCAGACTGGTAGTCTCTACTCCCACTAACCCCAGCTGGGGTTGGGGAGGGGGACCGGTTGTCTCCTTTCCCTGTTGCTGAACCGAGCCAAATAGGCATTGGTAACCCTGCTCCATGGTGGCCAGATGGATCAGGTCAGCTCCAGGAAGATTCATCAGGGCTTCCCTGGTACTGTGGATGTCCCAGAGCCGAAACTCTGCTGAACTCCCCTAGTCAATGTCCTCCTCAAAGGACCCCCACAGCAAGCCTGGGCCATTGTAGTCCTCACCCTCTGGCATACCATCCTCAGCCATCCACTGGTCACGCGGGTTGCGTACCACTCTTGCGCCCAGTAAGCCTCGTCCAGCCACAGCTCCTGCCAGACCAGCTGCTCCAGCTCCGTCACCCACTCCTCCAGGGGCTGCTCTCCCAGGAGAGGCATCCGCAGAGACACTTGTCCCTGCAACCACTGCTCCTGGCTTTGTAGGTTCTCTCTCTGCCGAACCTGAACATCCTCCAGGGCATCGTACCAGAGCTCCTTCCGAGTGGCATCCCTCCAGTCCAGTATGCCCTCTTCCGAGACAGGACCATCCTCTCGAGTCAAGTTGCGCTGTAGCCTCCAGTGGATCTCCAATGAAACTCCTCCTCATATGGGGAAGCTGCCCGGGGGCTAGCTCGCTCCATCCTCCTGAGTTCCTCTGCAGACAGGGACACTGCACCGATGCTAGCGCTACCCCTCTTGTTAGTAATCCATGCTGTATTCCGGTGTCCCCAGGGTGCTTCTGATGTGGTGGACTGCCTGGTACCCCGACTGGGTACCACCGCCAAACACACTTCCTAGTTATCACCGACACACCATAAGCACTTTGCTGGGACACCATAACACTTCCAGCCCCTAGCCACCGCAGTTTGGCTGGGGTCTCGCCGCCTCTTCCCACCCTGGACCCAAGTCCTGCATCCAGCTCCCAGTGGTTAGAGCTCTCCTCCAGCAGGTATAGCAAGAAATATAGTAGTATAGCATTCCCCCCACACATTACCAGAGACTTAATGCTGGGAGTAAACTGACTTTATTCTGGGCCACACACAGCCTTTTATGCATAGACCTCTACATGGGGTTTCTCATACAAAATTACAGGATCTTTTCTCCCAAGATCCTCTGTGCCTGAGAGATAATTGCCTGGCGAAAACACATAATCTAATTATCTCTCAGGTACAGAAAAATCTACAATATTTTATAACCCCCAAAACATACATAATACAACCATGTACCCCCTCAAGTCTTATATCCCCAGATAGCCTGGATCTGAGTACACAACATATGCAAAAACCGCTCAGATCTCACAGCCAAAACGCCACCAGGGTAAAGTGAACAAACTACCGAACGTACTCCATAGTTGTAATGTGGAGCTTGTTCACCTAACCCATGTGAACGATTCTACCGAACAGTGCTCTTCCAGGATGTAAAGAAACAAATACAGGCAGTGTTCACGAGGTCGAGTATACGATTAAAGTTCCATGCACTCGACGATCAAACACCACTGCCTGCGTTCATGCGTCTACCTCCCTGCACCAAATGAAACAGTTGAACACACACACATCTCCATCCAGACTTCCAGTACCCAAACCCTCAAAATGAACTGCAGCTGCCCAGAAGATGTATGAGTGACCAATGATCCATACCACGTAACCTAGAGATAAGAATGCAAAGAAAGCATCAGCCCTAAAAACCTGCCACCCCCCTGCCCTATCACACCAACTTACTTAATGTAGGAGTGGAACCACACCGATTCCCACGTACCAATCCTCTTAACCAATTCCTCATCAAACTCCAACCGAGTTGCCTCCGTATCAGCCTCAATACGAAATGAGTGCGTCCCAAACTGTTCCGGGCACAATCCCAAGATTTTTAGACCCAGCCGAAGAACCCTAAAAAACTAGAACCAAGAAAGCGATGACCCATCCATGTGGATCAAAAAGGATCCCTCCCGCACCGGACGCTTTGCCAAGTATCTTTCCCCGCGTGAACCGGGCAGAAGGTTGAAGGGGTCAAATGAATGATCACCCTGTCTGCCACCATTGAGACGTCGCTCCACTACATGCCTCCCCCACCTTCGCAATTAGCACTGACCAGCTCACTCACCCGAAACGCCCCAAAAAATGCTAGGCGATATGCTACCCCAAATAGCAGTGCTTCGTAGTAGCTAAAGCAAACCTCAGGCAAAACCCGAACTAGGTCTGCCAAAAGTCGTATGGACGCGCATCCGGCACCCTCCGACCCCTGCGAAAGCCCTTCAACACCTGTCTAATAAGGAAGTGTTTTGTCAGGTCCCCCCACCCATGGACCCCCCACCCATGAAACAAGAATGGCAATGCTACCATGTGCCTGTCCACAACCACTGGCAACGGCCCTTCCTTAGCAAATTGAACGTAAACCATAACAGTGCGTCCAAACAGGAACCCTCTAAAGCGGACCCCTTATTCTCGACCAACGACTTTTCCCATGACCCTCAAAACTTACAATATGCAGACCACGTTCCCGGGGCCAAAGACAACCTCATGAATCCCCCAAGCAAGTGGTCCTCTGGGCACCATTACCTGTTCTCCTGCACCCTCAGTGCCTCCAGGCAAACCCGGGACCACTGCAAAAAAGAGCACATCAGCCACATTGTTCAAATACCCCGGAACGTGCCACCGCCAAAAACAATGTTGAGAGACATACACAGCAAAATTAACTGCTGCAGAAGGCACACCACCGGCACTAAGAATGCAGACAGATTGTTAGCTGCGTACACCACGGCCATATTGTCCATGTGAAACACAGCCATCTTTTCCCTAAGCGAGACCCCCAGGGTGACAGAGCTAGCACTAGTGGGAAGAGTTCAAGAAAGGACAAGTTGCACATTAGCGGCTTAGCAATCCACAACACCGGCCATGATGCCGCGCACCACCTACCCCCAAAGTACGTGCCAAACCCCAAGCTCCCCGTGGCATCTGTAAACAACTCAAGGTCAGCCTCTGATTTTGCTGCATCCCGAAAAAACACAGGGCCATTAAAGTCCCACAGAAATGCGTCCCAAACTGACAAATCCTCCTTCATGGCCGCAGTCACCCGTGCAAAATGATGAGGTGACCACACCCCTGCCGTAGCCAGCCATTTACTGAAACCCTTCCAGTGGGGATCACCCGACAAGCAAAGGTGAGCTTGCCAAGCAAAGATTGCAATGCCCAAAGCGTGACCTTCTTGGCCTGACATACCTCCCCCACTGCAACCCAAAGTCCCTCGAGCGTAACCCCAGGCAACCGATATTCGCCCCTTGCAAAGTCAATTTCCAGCTCCAAGAAGCAAATACAGTCCGTGGGGCCTTCCGTCTTATCCACCGCCAAAGGGACCCCAAACAACCTGGCAACCCAGTGAATGGTACGCAAAAGATGCAGGCACGACGATGAGTCCCCAGGGCCCACGTACCAAAAGCACAGCTCCCTATCTATGTCGTTGTTAACCGACGACCCCTGCGGGGCAAAATACCCCTTCTTGGGCACAATACCTAGTGGGGAGATCCGCAGCCCGTCCAGCAGGGGGTCCCTAAAAGGACCCGCCATCCTACCCAACTGACCTCTTTCATCAACTTGTCCCTTACCACCCAAAGAAATTCCAACGCTGACTTCAAATTACGCAGCCCCCCATTTCCTTCCCTGTCCCAGAAAGGGATAAAAAACCCATGTAAGAAACCTGACCTTAAAGGACCACTCTAGGGACCCAGACCACTTCAGCTTAATGAAGTGGTCTGGGTGCCAGGTCCAGCTAGGGTTAAACTGCTATGTTTATAAATAGGTTAATCCAGCCTCTAAAGCCTCTAGTGGCTGTCTCATTGACAGCCGCAAGAGGCGTTTGCGTGCTTCTCACTGTGAAAATCACAGTGAGAAGATGCAAGCGTCCGTAGGAAAGCATTATGAATGCTTTCCTATGAGACTGGCTGAATGCGCGCGCAGCTCCTGCCGCGCATGCGCATTCAGTCGAAGAGGAGGATCGGAGAGGAGAGCTCCCTGCCCGGCTCTGGAGAAAGGTAAGATTTTAACCCCTTCCTCTCCCCAGAGCCCGGCGTGAGGGGGTCCCTGAGGGTGGGGGCACCCTCAGGGCACTATAGTGCCAGGAAAACGAGTATGTTTTCCTGGCACTATAGTGGTCCTTTAACAATTCCACATCCCCTTTGTTACCATAACAGTTTAGCCATGGTAACATCTCTTCTAGCCTCACCTGTGTTGATCCCAGCGGCAACGGGCTCAGGACTTGCGACCACATTCCCCCCTTTTCTCTTCTTAAAGCATCTATGCAGACCATGGGCCCCCCCACAGCCTGAACACTAGTGGCGGAACCGACAGACCGTACCCCACTTGCACTGACCCTCATTAAAGAGCCAGCAGACGTCCTTCTGAAATGTGGCAGACAGGCCACTTGCGCCTGCCCCTTGCTGAAAGGAAGGCACCTTTTGAGTGATCATCAGCTGCAGATGCCCTGACAGTTTAGACTATGCCCTGCGGCTCTCCACCACCATTTTGGGCTGTGGCTGCCGTTGAAGAAGGGCCCCTATATCTCTGAAGTCCGGGTGTGGCCTCTGGGAACGCCGTCCCATGATTGATGGAGATTCAGGCTGTGGAGCTTTGGTGACAACTCCCCTCCCCTCCAATGTGGCAAGATATGTTTGATGCCTACACATGTGACATTTTTAAAGGGAAACTAAGAACAGGTTGTACAGTGAACTGGAACAGAATGAGACAGAAGACCCTTTTTAATATTATTAAAGGACCACTATAGTGCCAGGAAAACATACTCGTTTTCCTGGCACTATAGTGCCCTGAGGGTGCCCCCACCCTCAGTGTCCCACTCCCGCCCGGCTCTGGAAAGGGGAAAGGGGTTAAAACTTACCTTTTTCCAGCGCTGGGCGGAGAGCTCTCCTCCTCCGATCCTCCTCTTCTCCTCCTCCTGGGCTGAATGCGCACGCGCGGCAAGAGCTGCGCGCGCATTCAGCCGGTCGCATAGGAAAGCATTCTAATGCTTTCCTATGGACGCTGCGTGCTCTCACTGTGAAAATCACAGTGAGAAGCACGCAAGCGCCTCTAGTGGCTGTCAATGAGACAGCCACTAGAGGAAATAGGGGAAGGCTTAACCCATTCATAAACATAGCAGTTTCTATGAAACTGCTATGTTTATAAAAAAATGGGTTAACCCTAGAAGGACCTGGCACCCAGACCACTTCATTAAGCTGAAGTGGTCTGGGTGCCTAGAGTGGTCCTTTAATATGTTCAAGGATACGTACTTTCAGAACCCTCTTAGTACGACCCACATACTGTTTGCCACACGGACACTGCAGTAAATAAACCACAAAGTCCATGGTTTATATTAGACTAAACATCAAAGAATTGGCCTATGGTAGAGCTCCCAAATTGGTCTGACGTTTTGATATGAAAAGATGAGCAAGCCTTACATGATTTATAACCTATAGAAAATCTTTGTTTTTTTATCTGTATCATTGACATTAGTCCTCATTGAGTAACTAGGTGCCAATACATTTTTTAGATTTTGATTCTTTCTATATATAAGTTGGGGAAATTGATTTAGTGAGGCTCCTAAAATGGGATCCTGTAATAGGATTGACCAATGTACTTATAGGCTTTTTTTTATTATGCCAATGATCCACATTGTATTGTGTTGTAAAGGCATACCTAAAAGTCTCATTAGATGATTTACTCAACCAATAAATTATTCCTATCCATTTGTGTAGTTAACCAGATTTCTAAAGTGTTTTTTTTTTTTTTATAACCCTTTTCCAATAATGTATTCTTTATATGTGTTGATTGGGATTTGAAACCTATAAGATGTGAACAGTTGTGTCTAACACGTGTGAATTATCCCTTGGCTATTCCCCCTCAGACACGGATGATGAAGACAGCTGTTTTGGTGTACATATCCATTTCCATCCCAAATAATAATAACATCATCATCTATATAACGCCGCTAGAGCACCAGGTTTTCCCTCCATTCATGGCAAGACCACACAAATAAATCTTCCCACCTCCTCATGTAGGTATTGGCATAACTGGGCGCAAACCTGTTGCCCATGGCGATCCCTGTGACTTGCAAATTAAAATGTCCAATGAAGAAAAAATAATTGTTTTCTAATATAAATTTAACCAAACTCAAAATAAAATCACTCAAATTATGGGGGAGATTAGAATCCTGACTCATATAGTGGTTAATGGCTTCTAAGCCCAAGTTATGACTAATAACAGGGTATAGAGATGAAACATCAAATGTAGCCCACCTATAATTTGGATCCCACTCAATGCTTTCAATCTCTTGTAAAAAAGATTTAGTATCCTTAATATACGATAACGCCTCTTGTGCGTATTTTTGTAAAAAGAAGTCAGCAAATGCTGATAAATTGGCAGCAATTGAATCCACACCACTAAAAATTGGGCTTTTTTGGGGGGGGGGGGGGGGGGGTTAAATAAACATTTGTGAATCTAAAAAATACAAAATTGGAATAATGGGATGTTGTAGAAGATATGCGTTTTCGATGGGTCTGGGTAGCCTTGTGTTCGTTCCACACTCGGTAAGTCACAGACTCTATAACCTTCCCCCATACATGTCCCTTCTCTAGTTCCCAGTCATCTGTTTGTCTCTCATACATCATGGCTCCTCACCCACAGGACCCCAGAAGTCACTAGTCCTCTATCTTGTGTTCCACCTCCCTACTGTAGAATGGACTGAAAACCAACAAATCCCGTGGACAGAATACAGTGGGTCCAGACATCTATGTAAGTCTTAGAGCATCCCTCCTTGTTTAACCCCTTCCCGACCCAGGACGGTTCAGGACTGTCATCGGGATTTTCCCATTGCGGACCGATGACGGTCCTGAACCGTCCTAACGGTTTCCGTTACTTACCTGATCGCCGTCGTTCCCCCGGCGGCGATCAGCGTTGCTCCGGTTGTGGGGAGACTGCCTGCAGCCCAGACAGTCTCCCCACACTGATTTAGGACCCCTGTGGCCATGTGATCGCTTAACACAGCGATCACATGGTCACAATAGGTGTCCTAGTGTCTGCCTGCATGGGGACTGTCTGTGCTGACAGGCAGTCTCCCTGCTAGTGTAAAATAAAAAAATAAATAAAGTTAATGTTAATAAAAAAATAAAAATAATTATATATGTGTATATATGATATATAGACATATATTATATCTATATAATATATGTCTATATATCATATATATATATATATAATGTCATACTAAGTGTATTTTTATATTAATATGTACTTATATTAATATAAAATACACTTATAATTAAATTACACACGTATATATATAATATATATAATAACTATATATATTGTATATATATATTATTATAAAATATAAATAATAAGTAATTTAAATTAAATAAAAAAAATTTAAAATAATAATAAAAAATTTTTAAAAAATTATATATCTATATGAAATTTTATTCTAACTGTATTTTAAAATTAATATATATATATTTATATCAAAATACACTTAGAATGAATTTGTATATATATCTATGTATATAAAAATAAATAAAAATAATAAGAAATATACATACGTCCATATACAAAATTACATAAATAATTATATAAATATACACGTAGACTTCAAATATATAAGTATGCATATATATTTAAATTCTACGTGCGTATTTATGTAATATTTTTACATAATTCAGTAATTTTATTGATTGCAATTTGAGGGACCTGCCTGCCAACCCAGGCCGAAATTCCAGAGAATTTAATTTGCTAGCACTGTATTTTACCCTGTAACGTTCTACGACACCCTAAAACCTGTACATGGGGGGTACTGTTTTACTCGGGAGACTTCGCTGAACACAAATATTAGTGATTCAAAACAGTAAAACATATCACAGCGATGATATTGTCAGTGAAAGTTACTTTTTGCATTTTTCACACACAAACAGCACTTTTACTGATGATATAATTGTTGTGATACGTTTTCCAGTTTTTAAACACTAATATTTGTGTTCAGCGATGTCTCCCGAGTAAAACAGTACCCCCCATTTTATAGCTTTGAAAGTTACAGGGTCAAATATTTTACATTGAAAATGAAAAGCAGGTTGGTTACGTTGCCTTTGAGAGCGTATGGTAGCCCAGGAATGAGAATTACCCCTATGATGGCATACCATTTGCAAAAGAAGACAACCCAAGGTATTGCAAATGGGGTATGTCCAGTCTTTTTTAGTAACCACTTGGTCACAAACACTGGCCAAAATTAGCGTTCAATTTAGTTTTTTTACTTTTTTCACACTCAAACAAATATGAATGCTTACTTTGGCCAGTGTTTTCGACTAAGTGGCTACTAAAAAAGACTGGACATACCCCATATTGAATACCCTGGGTTGTCTACTTTAAAAATATGTACATGTGGGGTGTTATTCAGAGATTTATGACAGATAATAGTGTTACAATGTCACTATTGATAAATTTTAAAATGTATGTTTTGAAACCGCAATATCCTACTTGTACCTATAGCCCTATAACATGCAAAAAAAAGCAAAAAAGCACGTAAACACTAGGTATTTTTAAACTCAGGACAACATTTTGAATCTATTTAGCAGTTTTTTTCATTCGCTTTTGTAGATGAGTAAAAGATTTTTCAAGTAAAAGTCAAAAAACATGTATTGTTTTCAATTTTTCATCATATTTTTTTTTTTGAATTAAAATACATGAGATTATATAAATAATGGTATGTAAAGAAAGCCCCTTTTGTCCTGAAAAAAACAATATATAATTTGTATGGGAACAGTAAATGAGAAAGCGGAAAATTACAGCCAAACACAAACACCACAAAAGTGTAAAAATATGCCTGGTCGCAAATGTACAACATTGCAAAAACAGTCCAGTCCTTAAGGGGTTAATATTAATTCCTCCATGGAGCAGAGTTCCTCCATGCGTTGGAACCAGAGAGTGAAGGGGGTAGGTGTAAACTTCCTCCAAAAAAGTGGAATCAAACTTAATTTAGCCACATTGAGAATTTTGATAGTTAAGGACTTATTGTAAGCGGAAGGGCAGAGTATAGTGTAGTGTAACAGTAGTGAGGCTGGTTTGAAGGGGACAGAACATCTGTAAATCTCTGTATGACTGTGTGTACGGTTCTCCAATATGGGTGTGTCCCACCAGATACAGAAGAGTGCCCACCTCTTCTTGTATGTTTATTTGTTTTAATAGATAACCAGTTTGCAAAATGTAAACCGTAGTAGCAGTACTGGAACAAAAATTGAAAACCTATATTTGTCTTGAAGGACCATTCAAGTCACCCAAGCCACTTCATTTCAATAAGTGTAAACCTGTCTATCTATATTACAGAGAATAGTCCAGAGTCAATCAGCACTCCGAGATTTCGTACTTCAGTTGGGTTATCATGAGGTATTATTGCTGCCCAAGGTCCTCTCACCAAGAGTAACTCGGTTTTGTCGAAGGTTAACTTTTAGGCAAGTGGCATTCATCCACTCAATGAGTTATGCTAAGCAACTGTTGATGAGGCCTGAAGGATTTTTAGTATCTGGAGCAAAGGAGAAGCAGAGTGTGTGTGTCAGTGTGTTTGAGAGCGTGTGCTTGTCCGTGAGGGTGTGTGTCAGTGTTTGTCTGTCTGTCAAATGTGTGATAGTTAACAGGAAGAGGTGCAGCCTTGGCAGGAATGGGCGGGTAAATTGAAATTAGGGTGTCCTCGAGTTCCTTCATGCCTAGGGCAGCACCAATCCAAAATACACCACTGACTATAGCACTTTCAAGTGGATATGGTGCTTGTTGTGTTTCATTAACTTGGGTTCCTAGAACTTTGGTTCCATTGTCTTGCACCTTATCAACAGGAAACGATAGCCCAGCATACCTCAACTGGTCAGTCATGAAAATGCAGACTTTAGTGCAAAACCCAGGAGGCAACAAAATGGCACAATATAATTATGAAAAAGGCCCTGGGGAGATAGCGCAGCTAAGCGGACAAGGGCACGTGTAGGAGTGTGGGGATAGATGCATGGGATTGGTTGGGAAAGAGTGTGTGGGTGGAATTATGTTCTGTGTAAGTTAGTGTGGGGGAGGTCTTACCTCAGTGCCACTTGGGATTCGGGCCAGCAAACAGCTTCCTGTCCTCCTGCTCCTGTTTGCCTGGGCCTTTAGTCTTCACAGCTTGAGGTGATGGATGTCGAGGCGATCCTGTCGTCCCTCAGGGCTGCTGCAGCGTGGATGGTGGCCGGCACCTGTGGAGGCAATTTACCAGCATTACTGAAGGTATGGCTGCCGGTGTGGGCACCCCCCGTGGCCTACCCTCCCCCTGGAGCACCCCCTGCGGTCTCCCCTGCTGCCTCCCATGCGGCCCCTGCCCCTGGGGGCCGCACCAGCACTGGCAGGCATTCCCACCCGCCATCCAGGCTGTCCCTGGATCCTACTCCCTGGGCCCAGTGAGGAGCAGGAGCCTGGGCCCGGGGCACCGCGGGGGCCGCGTGTCTGGGGCTGCAGGCACGCGGCCTACTACTGGGGGGCCGGGATCTGAGGCCTACTGAGGCCGCGCGGGTGGCACGGCCTTTAGACACGAGGCCTGCCACTGCCGCGCGGCCTGCTACCCCCATGGCCGCCCAGCCAGCTACTTACTGGGCCGCCTACTACCTCCAGGCCGGGGATGCGGCCTACAACTGCCGTGCGGCCTCCTGGTGCGGCTGCCGCGCGGCCTACTCCTCTCCCCCCCTCCACACCAACCGCCCCGGCCGCCAGTGCTGGATTGCGGGCCGGGGGCGGTGGGAGGCGGATCCCGCGATCCGGGCGGCGGGTGGCCGCCCGGCAACTATGCAGATCCCCCGCAGCCGGCGGGGAGGTGAGTGGGCCCTCGCGGGCCGCTGGGGGGGGGTCCCCTTGCCCGTCGGGAGCCTCCTCTGCCAGTGAGGAAGGCTCCCAGGGCTCTGTCTCTCCTTCCCTCCCTCTTAGTGCTGACTTTATTTTCCTTTTTCTTCCAGGGGACCCAGCTTACCCTTGCCTGGGCCCCCTGGTCCCCCCTTCCTCCTGCCCATTTTTTTCTCCCCCCCCTGCTCTAATCCTCCCCTCCCTCTCTATCCCTCCCTACCTGCATCCTCTCTGTGCCCCCCCCCTCTACCTTGCCCCTCTAGCTTGACTGAACCCCCTCCCTCCCCCAGGTCACTTACCTCGGCCATCTCCTCTGGGGCGTGGGCTCTCATCTTCTCTGCTGCTTCTTCTCAGCATGCTGCTGCAGTTCATGGATCCGTCCATCAGGTGGCGCCTGGATCACAGCTGATGTCTCCTGTGGATGCTGGAACTGCTGTTTCTTTGCCTCAGCCTTCTGTGAGCGCAGTGCTGGGCTTGGATCGCCAGGCTGCGTCCGGTGAGTACATTTCCCTACTTTTAGCGCTTCGCGTGCGTACGTTCTTTCTTCCTTTCTTCCTAGAAAAAAAACAAAAAAAAAATTGATGCAGACAGGGGAAAAAATTACAGGACAGAAATACAAGGTAAATTACCTATTGGACTAATAAAAAAAATAAAAAAATAAAGAATCCTACGTCAAGTGCAGGGGTAGAATTCAATTTAAAAAAAAAAAAAAAAAAAAAAAAAAAAAAAAAAAAAAAAAAAAAAAAAAAAAAAAAAAAAAAAAAAAAAAAAATACACTGTCTGTATATATATATATGGGGAATCCACAATAAAATAAAATTTGGGTACCCCCTTTCCTTTTTCTGTATGTATTATACATTTAGGTATGCTTTCCCGCAGCGTCTGGCGCAGCTGATAGCGCCGGCGATGCCTCCCAGGTTCACGTGACTCTGGGCTGCTGAGCTCATGTGGCCCGCTTGGCTTGCGCGTACCGCTAGGGAGCGGATGGAGAATGGGGTTTTGTATCGAAAGCTGTTCCCTCCTGCCACGGGGGTCCCTTGACTAAGGGGGACATTAGGGGTTCAGGGATGGTCGTGGGGAGCACATATCCAGGGCACATATCGGACAGGGATCCCCGAGTCGGCGCTGCATGTTTCAGCGGTCAGGACACTCTCGGGACACGTATCGTCCCTGTGATAAGCTGGGTTGGTGGAGGTACGTTTTGCACTTTCATCAACGGTTGGCAGTGCGACCCTTCTTGGCCTGGGGCCGGATGGGTTTTGCCGCTGGTTTTCTTTGGGGCTCACCTAGCCCCTCAGCATAGCATGTTTTTCCTTAATCTCTGCAATCGGTCGGGATGGGGACCCTCAGTTTATGTGGGAGCTCCATCGGGTGATGTGGGTCCAGTTTACCAAGCACGCTTATAAGTTTACTTCCCAGTCATTTAGGGTACCCCTGGAGTTCGCTGTGGTGCCCAAGGAGGAGGAGCAGGGTTAGTATCTCCAGATTACTTATTTGCTCAGTTGTCGTTTCCTTCCAGGGGCTAGGTTTGGGATGATGGCTCGGCGCAGCGGGCTGCATGGGTGGGGTTGCAAGGCCTTGCTGACAAGGTGGCTGTGGAATCAGTTTTACGGCTGCTGCCGGTATGCCCGTCGGGTTTATTGTTTCCAGGTTGTGTTCCCGACGGTCAGGATTGGGTGGTTCTGTGCCTTCATGTAGGTTGCTCCCGATGTCCTTTATGCGTAGGGCCGTCGGTGCAGTATGTCCGCACTCTGCTGCTACAGTGTTTTTCCTGGGGTAGTTTTGAGTTTCGGAGTTCCGTGGCGCAGGCTATATCCGTAGGTTTTGGGCGGTTTTGGGCCAATTTGGGCTCTCAATGGTGTGCTGACTCTTGCCCATTACACTGGCAAGGATCGGTTTTCTGGCGGGCTTTGGGGTTCTTGGAGCTTCCCCTTTCTGGTGGCATGGTAGGCATGGGGTGCCCGGCTCTAGAACAGGTAGGTGGGGTTTTCCTTTGGGACCATCGTGGGGCAGTGCGGGCTGTCTTGTCATGTAACAGTACACTTTACCCCAGGGTTACTCTGGTGGCAGCGCCTGGCTTGGCGCTGTTTGAATCTAGGGCGGCTGGTCTTAGGTTTTTTGTGTCCGGGTATTCCCGATGTGGTGGCCGATGCTCTATCTTGGTCATTATTGGGCATACTTCGGTCAGAGGTGTCACGGGGTCAATGTTAGGGCAGTGGAGGTGGTCGCCTGGTCCAACGGTCTGATGAAGCTGGTCCGTGGGTCGCCCTATGAGGCGGCGTGGGGCCCACTCCAGTATGGTGGGAGTGATCGGGACGGATGGGGACGTTTCCTTGTAGGTTCCGGGAGTGGACTGCTCATCTACATGTTTGGTACCGTCTGTTGGGGGCGCTAGGGGTGATTTCTGTGATTGGCAGGGCTCGGCTTCCTGTTCAGGTTACAGTTGTCGGCAAGTGGTGGGGTGTTTTGGTGGACGGACTTATTTCAGGTTTCGCCGCTCGACTGCTGTTGTCGTTGGGACGGGTAAGTCAGTTGCGGTGTGGCTGATGCTTCGATGGAATCTGTGCGATTCTTGGATGTTTAGGGGTCGACGTGCCCTGGCTTTTCCGCTTTCTCCTAAGGTAGATGGAATGCACGGGGTGATGGTTGGGCTCCTAACACGGTGTAACCGGCCTCCCAGGATGGCCTGACAAATTCCGTTCTGATCGGAGGCACTGCAGGTTTCCATCAATTGTCGGAAAGTTGGTGGGGTGTTCGAGGGGCATTTATTCTGGTTTGGGATGGCTACGGTCGCTGCCAGGCTTGGCGTGCCTGCGCCAGTGGTTCAGGGGCTCGAATTTTGGGAGTCAGGGTGGTGGTTCCTTCAGGTTCACCCTGCTGGTCTCCGAATGGATTTCTCACCGTGGTTACGGCCCCCCTCCCCCCCACCCCCCCCCCGGAAAGGGAGGTTCAGTGGTCTGGCACCAGTTACATGGTGGGGGTGTGGTCCTCCTCGTACGGGGTCGGCTGTCCCACCTCTTGGACGTACCAGGGGGTTTTTGTCATCTCTGGGTGGATTGATATGGGTTCGGTGTTGTATGGGGTGCTCTTCAATCTGAGGGTGCTCTGGAATCTGGACATGTTACACATTCTGTTTCTGTTTCTTACCAGAGGTTCTCAGGGGGCCGGGCTGAGGCTATCACCTGTTCCTGTTGGTAGTGCGCTCAGCAATGTGAGTGCCCTGGTGCGCTGCAGTCGGGAATCGGTCGAGGTGGGTTTCTTGTTTTGGCTTGGGGGATTCCAGTTCACCTTGGGGTGTGGCCGGATGTGGCCTAGTTATCTCGAGGGGATGGGTGCGCTTGCTGGAGGTGGGATGAGGCCTATGTTGATGGTGCACTGAGGACGACTCCGGCTGGAGATGAAACGCGATTGCTGCTATATCAAAGAATTGTATCTGGTATTTTTTCTTGTTTCCTCTGCGGTGTTTTATTTAGGCTTTGTGCCTAGTATATTTTACTATTTATACACTGCATATTGTCCCTGTTTTAATTGTTTATTTGTGCAATAAATTTTGGAGTCTGCACTTTGTATCCTGTGCTGCTCTCTTCAAGGATATCGTTTAGCCTTTTTAGGCACCCTCCTGCACATTATATAGAGCCTGGGACGGCTTTAAATCCTGTGAGTTTTACGCTACATAAGGAGTCTAACATTATGTATATGTATGTGTATATATGTATGTATATATTTTGCGCTATGTTGTGTTATTGGATTGATCACGAATGGTCATTTAATTTCCTGGTGCAGTACTTATTCTATGTTGATCTGGCACTGCTAGCAGTGGTGGAACAGGCCATGGCTGGTTGTGGTGGGGTCCCCCGCTGATTTTAGGTGTAAAACAGCGTGGTTGTGGCGGGGGGATGTCCTTGCCAATTGAGTTTGAGGGGTTACGTTTAAGTATATGGAATGAGATGAACAAGTTTTAAGGTCTCAACCTCCCCTGCTTCAAAAGGTTAACATTAGGTTACCTGAGGTGTCGTGCCCATCGAGCGTGGATAAGGTCGGCTGATGGCGGGCATTGGAAAGATATGATTTTATGACGAGGGGGGAGGTGAGACGAAGTGGTGATTAGGAACCACTGTATGTTTATTGGCAAGGACGGTTGGGTCACTGTATAACACTATGTGTGGAGTTATATATGTATATATGTTAATTTATGCTTATTTATGTCTAGCGTTTTGGTTACAGAAAAAGAAGAGATTTAATAAATAAAGTTATGGATGTGTTATGCAGTAATTTAGTTTGTGATAATAAATGCTGTGGCCTGTTCATCCATACTAAATGGTCTGTCATTATTGGGGGGTTGAATGGGGTTAGTTTTGTTATAGGCTGCATCGCAATTCCCCACTACGTACATACAAGTAAATATTACAATAGAATGAACTACCTGTCATAATTTAGTTACGTGCAATTTACTGTATTGCATTTTATTTTTCCTAACATGTTCTGTCGCTGCATAACACAGTCTGCAAGTGTTGTTTTCGAATGTGAAGCAAGCTTAAAGTTACAAAAATATGTTTTTATATTTTGTAGAATTTGGGGTCAGTTTATTTCTATTTTAAAACAAAATGTAAACACATCACGAACCCTTCGGGTCATTTTTTGTATTTATCAGTTTCCTGTTTAATATGTGCCAGAACCACATGCATTGCATGCTATCACTTCAAACTTATTTTTTTGTTTTCTAAAGGGTATTGCACCTGACTGCAAAACAGCCCCTCCCTGTCCCCCATTTCTTGCTATCTTGCTCTAGAAATGACTGTGTTTGGTGGGTAGCTCTGTGTAGCTTCCTGTACTTAGTCTGTGCAGTTATATAACTATTTTAAAAGATCTACGTTTATCACTAATTTAGCTATCCTGTCTTCGGGGGCACAGTAACTTCACCATCTACAAACAATATGATTCTCTAATATTATATCTTTTCTATGGGTATATACATTATTTGTGTAGCAATAGTTCTGCAAAACATTACTAATCCCTTAAAGGGATACTCCGACCCAATGATATGAAGTGGTCATGGTGGTAGGTGCCTGGAGGTGAAGTGTTTCTGAGTTATTGTTAACGGATTGCTGGGGGCTAGTTGCACCTCCAACATGTAACTTAGGCAGTCTCTTCAAAACTCTTCAATCTGTATAAGTAAAAAATTTTTTTAAATCAAAAAATACCCCTGGGGGGGCAACCAAATGTGATCCTTGTCTGCAGGTAGCACGGTCCTCTAGGGTAAACAACAGGCACAGTCCTTTGGTTTTTATATAATCCAGGCAATTTTATTGGCAAACTCCACCACAGCTACAGCAGCAAATGAAAAAACCAGTAACACAAATCCCTATAAACAAAAACCTAGCTCGGCCTGAGCACTTACCAACATCAAGTTCCCTATCTCTCAAGGGTTTAAACTATAACAGAACAATCATTGGTTTCACCAACCTAATGCCTTTGTCAGATCTCTGCACTCCACACTCAGTTAGCATGTGGCTTCCATTCCTTCTAGAAAGAAACACAATTCTCTCTCCTTTCCGCACTCCAGTGCCCTCAGCTAGCCTGCTGCTTTCCTTCTGCACTCCCAGTGCTCCAAGCCAACCTTAACTGCTTTCCTTCTGCACACCCAGTGCTCAGTCTCCTTGACTCTCTCACAGGAGAGAACAGCGTTTCTCCTACCTGCTTCCAGGGAGGAAGCCAGCAATCCCCCTGTACCTGCCTAGCAGTGGGTGTATTCCCACTGCTGCAGCTGATTATCTGCAGCTGAGCAGTGGGTTGGAGACAGATCAAAACTCTGGCCTGGAACTTATTTCTCCCAGTTGTATGCAAACTGCGGAGTGGAGCATTGGCCCACCCTGCTCTCCAAATGCTCCACCCCAGGGGCCCATAACTAAACTTTGGTTTTTGTTGCCTACAACACATACTACACATACTCCCCCTTGGTTTAAATGTTATAGGCCTATCTGCCTCCACTTTATCACACAAACCAAGTCAATATTTTGATTAAACAAAACAAAACCAAACGAAGAGTTTACAAGTAGACACATACAGGGAGTGCAGAATTATTAGGCAAATGAGTATTTTGACCACATCATCCTCTTTATGCATGTTGTCTTACTCCAAGCTGTATAGGCTCGAAAGCCTACTACCAATTAAGCATATTAGGTGATGTGCATCTCTGTAATGAGAAGGGGTGTGGTCTAATGACATCAACACCCTATATCAGGTGCGCATAATTATTAGGCAACTTCCTTTCCTTTGGCAAAATGGGTCAAAAGAAGGACTTGACAGACTCAGAAAAGTCAAAAATAGTGAGATATCTTGCAGAGGGATGCAGCACTCTTAAAATTGCAAAGCTTCTGAAGCGTGATCATCGAACAATCAAGCGTTTCATTCAAAATAGTCAACAGGGTCGCAAGAAGTGTGTGGAAAAACCAAGGCGCAAAATAACTGCCCATGAACTGAAAAAAAGTCAAGCGTGCAGCTGCCACGATGCCACTTGCCACCAGTTTGGCCATATTTCAGAGCTGCAACATCACTGGAGTGCCCAAAAGCACAAGGTGTGCAATACTCAGAGACATGGCCAAGGTAAGAAAGACTGAAAGACGACCACCACTGAACAAGACACACAAGCTGAAACGTCAAGACTGGGCCAAGAAATATCTCAAGACTGATTTTTCTAAGGTTTTATGGACTGATGAAATGAGAGTGAGTCTTGATGGACCAGATGGATGGGCCCGTGGCTGGATTGGTAAAGGGCAGAGAGCTCCAGTCCGACTCAGATGCCAGCAAGGTGGAGGTGTAGTACTGGTTTGGGCTGGTATAATCAAAGATGAGCTTGTGGGGCCTTTTCGGGTTGAGGATGGAGTCAAGCTCAACTCCCAGTCCTACTGCCAGTTCCTGGAAGACACCTTCTTCAAGCAGTGGTACAGGAAGAAGTCTGCATCCTTCAAAAAAAAAAAAAGTTTTTCATGCAGGACAATGCTCCATCACACGCGTCCAAGTACTCCACAGCGTGGCTGGCAAGAAAGGGTATAAAAGAAGAAAATCTAATGACATGGCCTCCTTGTTCACCTGATCTGAACCCCATTGAGAACCTGTGGTCCATCATCAAATGTGAGATTTACAAGGAGGAAAACAGTACACCTCTCTGAACAGTGTCTGGGAGGCTGTGGTTGCTGCTGCACGCAATGTTGATGGTGAACAGATCAAAACACTGACAGAATCCATGGATGGCAGGCTTTTGAGTGTCCTTGCAAAGAAAGGTGGCTATATTTGTTTTTGTTTTGTTTTTGAATGTCAGAAATGTATATTTGTGAATGTTGAGATGTTATATTGGTTTCACTGGTAATAATAAATAATTGAAATGGGTATATATTTGTTTTTTGTTAAGTTGCCTAATAATTATGCACAGTAATAGTCACCTGCACACACAGATATCCCCCTAACATAGCTAAAACTAAAAACAAACTAAAAACTACTTCCAAAAATATTCAGCTTTGATATTAATGAGTTTTTTGGGTTCATTGAGAACATGGTTGTTGTTCAATAATAAAATTAATCCTCAAAAATAAAACTTGCCTAATAATTCTGCACTCCCTGTACATACACCATAGCTACACACAGATGCACACATACAGACACACACACACGAACACACACACACACTTAATTCAGTGAATATTCACTGAAAGAAAAACACTCAAGGACAGGGTTGTAGGAAGTGTCTGTGTGTGTGAGGAGGGGCACAAATCCTCCCCAAAATGATGGTTGTGAAATCATACATTTTATTGTTCAAAGGGTTACTCCAACTATCATGACCACTACAGTGATTTGAAGTGGTCATGGTGGTAAGAGTCTGGATGTGCATTTTTTGTGTGCCAGGGGCTAGTTATACCTTAACACATATGATTTAGGCAGCACAGAGCTTTATTCTAGGCAGCCTAAAGTAAATTCTGTGTTGTCAGAGCGTAGCGTGCTGGTAATGAGACGCTCCCTTTGCAGGCACTGCTATTCTCACCCCTGCATCCCTTCTACTGTACGATCCATCCCACCTTCCTCCATTAAAAACATTTAAAAAAAATATCTACCACCCCCCCCATGCCTCCCCACTTTCTCCCTTGCCCTATAAGAAGCCTGTGATTGGACTGTGCGAGGGCTTCCATGCTGTTGGATGGAGGAGGTAGATCAACATAGGAAAGGCTAGTAAAACACGTGTCTCTACTGTTTGAAATGTTAGCTGGTGGGACACACACACAAAGCTAAAATTCCAAATAGGGCACAATGGAGTTTAAAATGGGTTGCAGTAACCTTTTAAGATGAGATAAACAAAACATTTTAAAGGAGTTGGTTATCTTCTCCACTTATTTTTTTTGTGCAAAAATGTAATTTTAACAAGAAGATGCAAATAAACCAGTGGAAATACCATTAATAAATAATTGCTAGTGTTATGTGGAATGGCTGAGGCTGTATACGTATCTCCCAGAGCTAGGCTACATTCAGGATTTGAGTTGGAGATGGCACCTTCAAGAGCTGTATAAGCAGGTCTCATTGCCCCTCCTGTGTGGCAGTACTGGGAGGAAGTGATGTCAAACCACTTTCTACTTAAGTGAAAAGCAAGCCATGCAAGGAGGCAAGGAAAGTCCTACAGTACCTGCAGCCCCATTGGACCACAGAAAAAACACGCTCCTTCAGCACAAAAGAAGGCAAAGAGGAGGGTGGCTAAATCACACCAAAATATGCGTGTGTCCACCAGACTTTATAGTGAATGGCAGTGTGTATCTGTATATGTTTGTTTCAGTATGTTTGTGTGCCATTGTGTAGATGTGTATGGTAGTTTGCATCTGTGTGTTTATTTGTGTGGCTGTGTGTACATTTGTGTATCTGTGCATGTTGGATGTTAAGCCAATAATTTTGCTTAAGGACCCCAAGAATACTGATAGCAGCTCCTGCTCATTGCCATATATATAAACAAACTCACAGATATACACATACAAACACACACACACTCACAGAAACCCCAGTGTCCTTCCGTGTCATAACCTCCTCCTGCAAGGACCTACAGAGAGTGAATGTAAAATCATGTGGTTGATATACAGTGTCACTGTATACTGTTTATCTACACGAGGGAGCATATGGCGACAGTGCATACTGTGAGGACAATAAACTAGAGCTTGACTTAAAAACCTAGACGAACAGAAACATTCTGCCAAAATTATACTTACTAGTATGTCTAACTAGCACAGTAACAAAGTCGCTATGCCCGAAAAAAAACAAAAAAACTTTTTGAACAAATGGGAAAACTCACATAGAAAACCACTAAAACCACAATGCAAGGCATATTCTGTAGACAGCAAAGGAACTTACATGTAAAAAGGTACTTAACGTAGGCATAAGAATTGTCAATATCTCAAAATTATGAGCAAAGAGGACTCAGGAATAATGTTCCTGCCTAAAAGTTTTTGTTTAGTTTTAAAGTATGCAACAAAGGAGACCTGGCAAAATTAGTTAGCCCATCAACACCAGCAAACGAGACATAAAAACAGCTTCAAATTGTATTATTTTCAAGATTTAGTATGATTTTTTTATTTGGCCTTTATTGGGGGGCTAAAGATAATGATATTTACATAAAAGAAGACTTTAGATGGTAAGTATAATTTGTTTTTTAATGGGTTTTAGTTTTAATGGTCTTGTGGATTGTGAATTGTGGCAATGACAGTTTTGGTGGGTTGGACAATGGCATGTTCACCCCCCCCACCCCATTGTATAGTATAATTAGAACCCCACCTGCCACCCAAACTAAGTCCCCTCTTGAGTATTATATTTAAATCTCCCACCCTCCATTTCATTTGGTAGCCCCAACCTGCAGACCACATTATTTTTAAAATTCAATAGCTCCCAACTGCTGGCCACAGGTTGGGGCACGAGGGTTGACAATGAACTGTCCACCTCTCATCATTTAAATCTTCCTACCCGATGCCTATGTGTTGGGACATAGGGATACTATGTCCACCCGTTATTTTACAGACCCCTTCCCATGAGATGAGGTCTTTGTAGTGACTGTCCAGTCACTAGTTGTAAACATTTAGTAATTTAGAGTAAACAAATTCATGTGTTTAGTGTATAACCCTGATAGTGATCATTTAACAACTTTACATCACAATCCTATGTATTTTAATCAAAATGAAACAATAAAGTGGGCATTTCAACACCTGCCGTATTTGCAATGTGGAACCCAACAAATTCCTTAAACCATCTGTAGGACATGTATCTTGTGAGAAGATATGTTCCCAAATCTTTTGTGCCATCATACGCACAACAACGAAAACCCGGGGAGAACTTGTAGACCATGAGTGCATCACACAAGGGTCAGCCTATTTAAAATGGCCTTATCTTCCACTGGTAAGAACAGAGGGTCGCTTGAAACACCTTAACCACTTCGAAACCGTTCCTGAAACCGTTCTTTTTAAAACATTTAATTTGGAGAAAAATACCTTTTTATTTCTGTTCGTAATGGACTATAAGTCAAACCACTGTGATTTTCACCTCGTGGCTGGAAAAAAAGTATTTTTGTGTAACTGTTTCATTATGTGTCGGTACACATGCACGGCCTGTTAACCTCAGACACCTTGGATGGGTTGTCCATGGCTGGGTAAGTCACATATAGAGTTTGAAAGCTCCTGCTGCAATTTAAATCTCATTTGAATAGGCAGTGCCTAGATTAAACTGTATCATCGTGAAATTTTCCAAATTAAAGGTTAACCCAAGGCGTAATTTTCTCTGGGTGTACATTGTAATTTAATACTTCATGACATGCCATGCACCCCTAAAACAAACACACTAGTGATACCTGAAAACAGCAGTACTTTAACCCATAAGAGAAATATATAGAATTATTTAGAAATATTTAATTAAATACAATTATATATATATAAAAAAAGGGTCTTTAATTTGCAAAATGGTCAGAAAGCTGTATTACTTCACTAAGATGGTTTACATTAGTTTCAGTTCCTAACCACATTGTAGACCATATTACAGTGTTACTGTCTATAGGGTGACTTGATGAGAATCACACAGAGGTAAACGGAGAAATAGCATTTATGTTTGTGGTAAACAGCTTAATCTGCTATGCCAAACCTAAAATGTGTGTTATTTGGTTTAGTGTTATTTTTACGTTTATGTAAAATGTATATATTTTTTTTCTTTCTCAAGCAAACAAATACAACTCAATAAAGTACAAACAAAGCATTTTGGAAGTAGATTTTCTCTTATGAAAATTTGGCTAGAGCCATGATCTAAATTCCCACCAGGTGTGGTGCAATGGTTACTATAGAGGACAATTTACTGTTGAATCAGCTAACCTCTTTTTTTTCATTTTACAAAAAAATGCTGGTTATTGTCTTCCCTATCCCTTTATAAATAGGTTATTATGCTATTATAATTTCTGGAATATTTCGTGACATGTTTTGTTTTTTGAATTGTATAATGTTTGTCACAGCAATGTATATGTAATGATCATATGGGCTAGTCCCAAGTAAAATAAAGTTTTGTATGTTAGTTCCATTTGGAACTTGGTCTTCTGTGTAGATTTTTAGGGATCCCAGTGACAGATTCCTTGGACCTGTTGGCTGGTTGCAGGATCCATCTAGCCCTGGGATAAATCAAGTGAGCTAGGCCACAAGTGCCTTTGTAAAGGCTATAATCACTGTAAGCAGAGTTGCAGAGGAATAGGCAGCGGGGACAATACCTGCCTGGAAGAAGGGCTGCAGCAGAATAGGCAGAGCAGTGTGGTCTCTAGGATTCATTTTTAAGGGGGGCACATGGTGGCCCAGGGACAAAAGTAGGGGGGCACATTTAATCCCGCCCTCATCGCAGTTTGCCCCCGCCCCTGCCGCATGTTAAGCCCCGCCCCCACACAATGTGTGTTTTTGTTTTTTTTATAATCCCTGGTGGAGAACAAGGATTATTAGAAAACAAACACATTTCCCTTGATACAGTCCACACACACACACACACACACACACAGACTGCTGAGTCCTTACACACACAGAGACTGCTGAGTCCATACACACAGACATTCAGACTGCTGATCATACACACACACACAGACACACAGACTGCTGATCATACACACACACACACAACCACACAGACTGCTGAGTCCATACACACACACAGACTGCTGAGTCCATACAAACACAAAAACATAGACTGCTGAGTGCATACACATACACACACACACACACACAGACAGACTGCTGAGTCCATACACACACACACACACACACACACACACACACACAGACTGCTGAGTCCATACACACAGACTGCTGAGTCCATACACACACACACACACACACACACACACACAGACTGCTGAGTCCATACACACACACAAACACAGACTGCTGAGTCCATACACACAAACAGACTGCTGAATCCATACACACGTACAGACTGCTGAATCCATACACACGTACAGACTGCTGAGTCCATACAAAGATTGCTGAGTCCGTACACACAGATTGCTGAGTTCATACACACACAGATTGCTGAGTCCATACACACATACAGACTGCTGAGTCCATACACACAGACAGACTGCTGAATTCATACACACACAGACACAAACACAGACTGCTGAGTCCATACACACACTGCTGAGTCCATACACACACACACACACACACACACACACACAGAGACTGCTGAGTCCATTCAAACACAGACACATAGACTGCTGAGTCCATACACACACAGACACACACACAGACTACTGAGTCCATACACACAGACAGACTGCTGAGTCCATACACACAGACAGACTGCTGAATTCATACACACACACACACTCACAGACTGCTGAGTCCATATACACATACAGACTGCTGAATCCATACACACAGATTGCTGAGTCCACACACACACACACAGACTGCTGAGTCCATACACACATACAGACTGCTGAGTCCATACACACATACAGACTGCTGAGTCCATACACACACAGACTGCTGAGTCCATACACACACAGACTGCTGAGTCCATACACACATGCAGACTGCTGAGTCCATACACACAGACAGACTGGTGAGTTCACACACACACACACACACACACACACACACAGATTGCTGAATCCATGCACACACACTGATGAGTCCACACACACACACACACACACACAGACTGCTGAGTCCATACACACACACAGACACACAAGCTTCCTCACTAGCAGACAGACATACACAGACACACACACACACACACCTGAACATATCAAGCCTACCTGTCACTGGAGGCTGTTGCTGGGGGTCAGACAGCCATCTTCCATCCTTTCCAGCAGCAGCATGGTCTGCTTCTTAATGGCAGGGCTGGGGCTTATGTGCGGGAGGCCGGGCTTTATTTGGGGGCGGGGCCTGTGCCGGGGAGCCTGTCAGTGCTCTCTCTCCGGCCCCAGCAGCGTTCCAGCTCCTATTTCCTGCATTCCCTCGGGAATTGTTACAGCCCGAGGGAATATAATTTAGACACATGGCCAGCAAGTTGCTGGCATTTGGGGGGGGGGCACTCTGTCCCCCCCTAGCGACGCCACTGAGGCAGAGGGGACGTTACCTGCCTGGAAGAAGGGCTGCAGCAGAATAGGCAGAAGGAACGTTACCTGCCTGGAAGAAGGGCTGCAGCAGAATAGGCAGAGGGGAAAATACCTGACTGGAAGGAGAGATGCAGCCTGGTCAGGTGGAAAGGCTCCAGAAGGACACCAGTCAAGCTGCAACGGCTGGGGCAGAGGCGCTTCAGGTTTCCCAGTTCCAGCTAGGAAGTGAGCTTGGCGGAGGTACCCAGCCGGGGTGCAGGGAGCTCCGACACAACACCCTAGTGGCTCTCAATCAAAGAACTGGTCTTGCTTCCTGGTTTGTTTGGTTCAGTGGAGGCAAGCAATGAGACTATTGCACAGAGCAAATACTTCTAATTGAGCTGCACTGGGAAGTCTCTAATTGGACAGCCACAGAAAGTCTGGGTGGGGTTTATAAGGGAAGGCTAAAAAAGGCTGCAGACAAGAGATCTGCAGGTTTTGCAAGCTGTTTTTAGATATATCCACAATAAAAAAGATAGTTGATTAAACTCATGCATGTTTTCATGGAGGGTATATCTACTATACCGTGATATTGTTTTGTATGTGTACCTTTAAGAGCATGCAACATTCTATATCATAATATGAATTTGTTTGTTGTTTGGCTCTAGCATTCAAGTCCTCTACAGCTTGGTTAAGCCATTGTGCTTTCTTGCATGCTTCTGCTGCAGAAATATTTTCTGCTTCTATAGAAGATTGTACCACTAATTCTTCCTTATTACTGGACCAGCTGATAGGACTATTCCCATATAGATTTAAATGACCACTTATAGATTTATGATATGATTTGTCTCCAGTCCAATCTGCATCTGGATAGATAGTCTACTAGTCTGGACTCTACGACAGCTGATGCTTTGAGATATCTCACTACTCGTTTGAGTGCAATCAAGTCTTCATCGACTCCAGTCTCTATCATCATTGGTGGACATTTACCTTACGAGGTGTACTACGCCAATGTGTTTGGTGGATATGCTCTACCGCACTTTTTGCTGCTTCCTTTATCCTTACAAACTGCTCTTACTAGCTATTTTTACTGGTTTTTCATACATTGTTTTATGCTAGTAACTGTTATGATTAGTTATTTAGTGATGCATAGTGGCTACTATACTTGTTTGTTTTGTATTTGTCATATTTGCTAAACCACATTGTATTATACCCATTTTTCCTATTTTGTGGAAGAAATATATATATATTAATTGATGTCTTACTTTCATGTGAGGAAGTTTGTACACAATACGTGTAGCTACAGCATGGTCTTCCTTGAGATCTATAAGCTCTATTAAATCTAGAATTTTGGGCCATTGACTGAGAAGAGGACTACCATAGTCATCTCTTTCTACTTGCATTCCGAGATAAAAGGCTAATTGTCCCATTCTTTTGGCTTCTATTTCTTTGTTCGATTGTGTAACGATCTCTGTACAGTCTTGTTGTCTTTCACTGCACAAGATCATGTCATCTCCTTAGTAGGTAAGTCAATTTTCCATTTCTTTGTCTGAGAAATAGACATGGGTCTGTGTTTCTCCAAATTAAGTTTGAAATCACTTTTTGGTTACTGTACCTTTTATATTTTCTTGTCTTTGAAAACAAAAACCCCAATTCTACTAACTAAGTAGTGCTAAGACTTACTCATAATGTGTGTCTCTTAGAAGTGCGTGAAGCTTTCTCCCAAACTGGTTCTCAACACTTGCAATGTATGCCTCAGCAGTTTCTGCTTTGTCTTTCGTAAGATAAGTCATACAATATATGGAATATCTACATTACATTTACATTACATTTATCTAATAATTGTCAATAAATGTAAAGGGACATACAGAACCGGATTAAGGTTTCTCATGGTCCTAGGAAGGATTCCAGATTGAGGCCCCCTTCTAGAGTCCTGGGATCTGTTTCTGTAAATGTTAGATAATAGCTCAGAGCTCCGGGGGACTGCAAGGGAGCATTTAAAGTGGTCTGCACCTAAAATAGAAGCAACACTCTCTCAACAAAGTGAAGGCTCCCTCACAGACAGTTGTTGCATAGCATGCCTAATGGGTAATAAGGCTCTTATATATGAACATCAATATAGGTATATTAGTACATGCTTGATATAAGTATATTAGTATTAAATTATTATTTTTTAGTCATGAAACATGGTTACAACATTGTTTTGTCAAGATGAACTGCCCTTTTTTGACTCATGTGAGCAACTGGCAATGTAAGAATAAAACAGAGGAAAACCACCCAAATCACAATTCTTTTCAATGGGGATTTTTTAAAAACTTTTCAATTTTTTAAAAACTGCAATAATTACCTTGCAGGGTAAACTCCACCTCTAGTGGCTGTCTACTAGACAGCCACTAAAGGGCACTTCCGTGTCCATAGCACAGGAAACCTGTGCTAGAGTGTCGCTGGACGTCCTCACGCTGTGTGAGGACCTCCAGCATCGCTCATTTCCCCATAGGAATGCTTTCAATGCTTTCCTATGGGGAGCTCTAATGCACATGCGCGGCATTGCCACGCATGCGCATTAGGTCTCCCCGGCCGGTGGGCAGGATCAGTCTCGTCCACCGGCCTATGCAATCACTGGGAGGAGCGGCGGAGGAGGAAGAAGCAGCGACGTGGGACA
>OW240917.1:231219876-231263206 GCA_933207985.1 Pelobates cultripes | reverse complement strand
TCTGTGGGATTATTTTGACTGATGGATTGTGGGTAAATTACCTTGGCAACTGAAAAGGAACCATGCTTAAGCTCTGGCCAATGTCAAAGATTGCCAAAGATCAGGCTGCACATAAAGAGTAGACCCTAATTAAAATGTATATATTTGTGACATGTGAAAATTAAAGTTAAGAGAATAATTCCACATCTCTTTATCATCCAACTAGGTACCTCCATCTTGGCTCTCTTCAGACATGATTCTAAGCTCTGTTCTTTGCACTTGGCAGTCAGCATATCAAAAAAAGCATTTAGATAAAAGGTTCTCATTTGTACTGAACTGGATTGTGATGTAATTTTCTAACTCTTTTTAATAAACTTTTAAAAGAAAAAGAGCTTCACTCGAAGAAAGGTTAACATAAGGTATAGGTGATTTCCAATGTTTTATTCAATGGTTCTTCTAAAATGTTCACAATCCACACATTTAAAAGTGTTAGTGTCTAGTAATAAACCTCAGTTACAAAGATAAGTGATGGTGTTTATCTGCTACCAGATAACAACCTAGTTAAAAACTAACACAGAAGTGCAGGTTGGAACCTAAATGTTGGACAATATTTAAAAATGAGCCATGCATTAATTGGGTGTTAATTCCTACACACGATGCAAGCAAACTACCATGAAAAGGTTACAAACATAATGGTTCTTCTCACAGTGCTAATCAGCAGAGGGTATCCATGAGGAGCAGGTTGGGCAGCATCTCACTTGTATTTGTTGCAATAAAAAATGAATACTATTGGTTTGGTATACACTAGACTTGCGCATTCAATTTCAGCTGAAATACAATTTCTCAATTTATTTGAATATATAATTTCTTTATTTGATTTTAAAACAAGGACATGTATTTCACTTGTGCAATGTTTCATAGAATTAACATATAATACTGGACATTATAAAACTCATTATATCACCATTACATCATAAATTAGATCAAATATATCAAATAAGTCCCTAAACGGAAATCCTGTATTAATAAATGCCAATACTTAGGCTAATACATATAAACCTAGGTATGTATACAATACAGGCCTCGCACCAAAACTACAAGGACTACATAAATAACAATTACATAGACTACATTAGCAAACATAAATATGTGAGTGCAACGTGATGAACGGGTCAGTTACAAATTCCTTTCGTACAATTTAAGATGAGGTAAGAGTTTTAGGGCAGCTGTGTCTGTGCTTATTTTACATTGGAGCTTAGATAAATGGCATAACATAACTGCTTCTGCATATCGTTCTAGACTAGGCAGATTTAGTCCCCCTTTCTATGACTGGAGCAAATAATCTTTTTCAATACTCTGGGTTTCTTATCATCCCATATAAATGTGTTAAACCCTTTTCTGAAATGCTTTAATCCAGCGTAAAGGCAGCTTCAGTGGAATCATTCTCATTAAATACAAAAATTTAGGAATTGTATAAGATCTAATCACATTTATCCTTCCCATCAAAGAAATAAACAGTCCTTTCTATTCCCCCAATTGCCTATTCATTTCATTTAAAAAAGAGTAATTCACTTCAACTATTGATTGTATATTTGTGGGATTTTAATCCCCAAATATGTAATCTCAGCTATACCCCACTCAAATTCAAATCTTACCCTCATACTGTTTTTTTCTAAGTCAGATATTGAAAAATCCAATACTTGGGACTTATTCATGTTTATTTTATAGTTAGAAACACGATCATATTCCTGAATTTCATATAGCAATGAAGTCAGAGATTTCTCAGGATCATAAAGAAATAAAAAGATATTGTCAGCATACATGCTGAGTTTGTTTTCTAAATCCCATATCTTAATACCTTTAATATGTATATTATTCCTTATCCTTGCTGCGAAAGGCTCTAATGTTAAAATATAAAGCATCGGTGCAAGGGGGCAACCCTGATGGGTGCCATTATATATATTAAACCATTCTGATCTCAACCCTTGTCTGATAACCCTCGCAGTTGGATTGGTGTATAAGGCCTTGACAGAGCCAGTAAATACCCCTCCAAATCCAAAGTTTCAAAATACCTCTTATAGAAAGATACAGCTGACTCTGTCAAAGGCCTTTTCGGCGTCCAAGGAAATAAATATAAATGGTATTTTATTAGAACATACATATTCTTTTAGACTAATAATTTTCCTGGTATTATCATTTGATTGTCTCTGTTTAACAGATCCGGCCTGATCCTTTTGTATTAATGTTGGACAGATCTTTTTTAAACGTTCCACCACTATGGCCGATTATACTTTTGTATCGTGTGTAATTTAATTATACGTGTATTTTTATATTAATATATGTATATATAAATATAAAAATATGCTTAGTATGACATTATATATATGATATATATACATATATATATCATATATATAACATTATATATATATATATATATATAAACAAAAATAAAAATAAAAATAAAAATGCACTCACAGGTCTTCTGGTTAATAGGAAAACTGGTGCTTTAATAAATCATCTGTGATCTTGAAAAAGACCCGGCAGGGTCGAAACGTCGATTGATTTTTTTGTACATCACAGATGATTTATTAAAGCACCAGTTTTCCTATTAACCAGAAGACCTGTGAGTGCATTTTGATTTTTATTTTTGTTTATATATTTGACGCCAACAATTTGCACCCAGGCATGTGAGTTACAAATTTATATTTTTTTGGAGGTGAGTGCCAAGCGTTCACCTATATATATATATATATATATATATATATAATACATGTATATATATCTTATATATATACATATATTATTTTATTTTTTTATACTGATTGATTTTTTTTACGTTATTTTTGATTTTACACTTGCAGGGAGACTGCCTGTCAGCACAGACAGTCCCCCTGCAGGCAGATACACAGGCATCTATTGCGGTCATGTGATCGAGCAATCACGTGGCCGCGGGGTCCTGATCTGCGCGGGCAGACTGCCTGTGCAAACAGGCAGTCCCCCTGGACCGGGAGGAGCACTGATAGCCGCCGGGGGACCAACGGGGATCGGTCCTCAAGGGGATGTTTCCGATGACGATCCTGAACCTTCATCGGTCGTCAAGGGGTTAAATATTCTGTTCTTCAGTTTACGTTTTTTAAGTTGATTGGGCATCATTTTACCTGCTCTGTTACCTTATTGTATTATTATTTGCTTTTATAATTAATTGTTCTTCAATTTCTTTCTTAACCCCTTAAGGACACATGACATGTGTGACATGTCATGATTCCCTTTTATTCCACAAGTTTGGTCCTTAAGGGGTTAACTGTATTAATTTATATTATATCTTGCACCTCTGTTATACTATTACTCTTTTTTTTAGATTGCTTAGAGTTATATAAAGATCTGATAGTTTTTTTTTGTATATTTTTTCTTAAAAAAACATATTTCTTAATTAAATATCCTCTTAATACGCATTTATACGTAGCCCATATGCTCTCCCCTATTCACACAATCATAATCCTTATTTAACTTTAGTATTTAGTCTTTCATATACTTCCAATTCAGTCTATATATAATATAAAAAATGTAAATACGTTCAAAAATAATAAAAAATAAATGATTAAAAATATATATATGTGTGTAATTTCGTTCTAACTGTATCTTGATATTAATAAATATATATATATATATATATATATAGATATCAAAATACACGTAGAACGAAATAATATATCTATATACATAAGTATATATGTATATAACACTATATATATACCTACCGTATATACTCGAGTATAAGCCGAGTTTTTCAGCACATTTTTTGTGCTGAAAAACCCCAACTCGGCTTATACTCGAGTCACTGTCTGTATTATGGCAATTTACATTGCCATAATACAGACTGGGGGCTGGCAGAGCTGTTACTTTCCTCTCCTGCAGCTCCTGTCATCTCTCTCCTCCTCCGCGCCGGTCCGGTCAGCACCTCGGTCAGCTCCCAGTGTAAGTCTCGCGAGAGCCGCGGGGTCATAGTGCGGCTCTCGCGAGACTTACAGTGTGAGCTGAGAGAAGAGCTGCATGGACCGGCGCGGAGGAGGAGAGAGCTGACAGGAGCTGCAGGAGAGGTAAGTAACAGCTCTGCCAGCCTCCCTCCTCCCCCCACTGAACTGCCAATGCCACTGGACCACCAGGGAAGGAGAGCCCCCCTCCCTGCCATGTATCAAGCAGGGAGGGGGGACAACAAAATAAATAAATATAATAATAATAATAACAAAATAATAAAAAAAAATAATATAACAAAAAATAATTAAAATAATATTAATTTATTTTTTATAAAAATGCCCACCCCCCACCAAGGCTCTGCAACACAAACACACACACACACTGCACTCATACACACACTGCATTCATACACACACACACTGCATTCATACACACACCCTGCATTCATACACACACCCTGCACTCATACACACACCCTGCATTCATACACACACCCTGCATTCATACACACACCCTGCACTCATACACACACACTGCATTCATACACACACCCTGCACTCATACACACACACTGCATTCATACACACACACTGCACTCATACACACACACTGCATTCATACACACACACTGCATTCATACACACACCCTGCACTCATACACACACCCTGCATTCATACACACTGCATTCATACACACACACTGCACTCATACACACACCCTGCATTCATACACACACTGCATTCATACACACTGCATTCATACACACACACTGCATTCATACACACACACTGCATTCATACACACCCTGCATTCATACACACACACTGCACTCATACACACACTGCATTCATACACACACTGCATTCATACACACACACTGCACTCATACACACACCCTGCATTCATACACACACTGCATTCATACACACACCCTGCATTCATACACACACTGCATTCATACACACACACTGCATTCATACACACACACTGCATTCATCATATACACACACTGTAAATATTCAATTAATATAATTTTTTTAGGATCTAATTTTATTTAGAAATTTACCAGTAGCTTCTGCATTTCCCACCCTAGTCTTATACTCGAGTCAATACGTTTTCCCAGTTTTTGGGGGTAAAATTAGGGGCCTCGGCTTATATTCGGGTCGGCTTATACTCGAGTATATACGGTATATATAAATAAAAATATTTTTACAAAATTATATATATATATATATTAATTCTACATATATATTTATGTAATATTTTTACATAATTAGGTAATTTTATTAATAACAATTTGCAGGACCTGCCTGACAACTCAGGCCGAAAGTATAGGGAATTTAATTTGCTAGCACTATATTTAACCCTATAACTTTTCAAGACACCATAAAACCTGTACATGGGAGGTACTGTTTTACTCGGGAGACTTCACTGAACACAAATATTAGTGTTTCAAAACAGTAAAATGTATTACAACGATGATATCGTCAGTGAAAGTGAATTTTTAGCATTTTTCATACACTAATGATATTATTGCTGTGATACTTTTTAAGGTGTTTTCAAAAGTTACAGAGTCAGATATAAGGCTTGCATTTCATTTTGTTCACATTGAAATTCGCCAGAGACTGTATGGTAGCCCAGGAATGAAAATTACCCTGATGATGGCATGTCATTTGCAATAATAGACAACCCAAGGTATTGCAAATGCGGTATATCCAGTCTTTTTTAGTAGCCACTTAGTCACAAACACTGGCCAAAATTAGCGTTCAAATGAGTTTTTTGCATTTTCCACACACAAACAAATATTAAAATGATATATAATAAGTGTGGGTGTATTTAATATGAAAGAGGTGAATTACGGTTGGACAGACATATAGCGCAAATGCCAGGTTTTGTTTACGTTTTGTTTTGATCACAACGTGTACATTTGACTCAACATGTATAGCTTGGAGAAAAGATGAGACGGGGGGATATGATAGAAACATTTAAATACATATAGGGAATCAACACAGTAAAGGAGGAGACTATATTTAAAATAAGACAAATTACCACAACAGGAGGAAAAAGTCTTAAATTTGAGGGGCAAAGGTTTAAAAATAATATCAGGAAGTATTACTTTACTGAGAGGGTAGTGGATGCATGGAATAGCCTTCCAGTGGAAGTGGTAGAGGTTAACACAGTAAAGAAGTTTAAGCATGCATGGGATAGGCATAAGGCCTAACTATAAGATAAGGCCAGGGACTCATGAAAGTATTTAGAAAATTGGACAGACAAGATGGGCCAAATGGTTCTTATCTGCCATCACATTCTATGTTTCTATGTATATATTTAGCAGTACACTCATAGGTGCATATAATAATATAAGAGTCCAGCTTTATGGACATGCTATGATTTGAACTAAACTTACTAGCTATTGTTTCAACCTATGAGGGGAGAGAACTCTCTGGGAGAGGTGTAGTTCAGATGTTTGACCTGTTATATAGGGCACAATTCCATTATCTGACTAATACTTTCAGTTTCATTTACAAGTTGATTTACCATAATCAAATTTTGTTTCCTCACCATGTTATGCATCAGATTCATGATATTTAATATGTGTGTTGACCTGTATCTTATTCTTTATTTTCATTTGTACTCGTAACTCTCGGGATCTGCTCCATAAAAAGTAAGTGCAATTCCTTTATTTTTAAAAACAAAAATATTTATTTATTTTTTTATCTTTCAAATTACCAACCTACTATACTATATGTCATGTTTTGTCCTCTTTCGTGTTACATATTGTCCCACTCTGAGCTGCTTCCCCCTTTTTTTTTTTACACAATCACTGCCTACGACCAGAAAGGAGAGATTCTGATTTGGGTTGTCCAAACTGCCTACCTGAACTTTCAACAAGAGCTAGAAACCTTCTACTTTGTATTACAATTCTGAACAAACATGCTTGGCAGATGACTCGATTGTCAGAATTTCAGATAAATTGCAGTTCATAACAAAATAAATCTCCAAATGAGAATACTGACACATTATTGTAAAAAAAAAAGCTTTTATAGAGACAATAATTTTAAATGGGGTCTTTTATTCGTTTGTCTTTTTTCTTTTTTTCTTTACACCAAACGTATCTTCCACATTTATATTAGTAAATTAAGATACAACCTATACAGGAACATTATAAAAATGTCAAACAAGTGTCTAACAAGGCTTCTCTGTGTACTTTCATTGACATGTCTGTTTTTTCCTACAATCCACTTAAGAGAAGTGAGGAAGGAACTGACAAATAAATCACTTCATTTTCTGAAATGTCCCAGCCTGAGATATGTCTGTAATAAATGTTCCACATAATATTGTTTGGATGTAACAAGCTGATGAGAGCAGTAAGGAGTAGTTTACTGTTGATTTAATAATATCCATTCTGGCTGTCACTAAGTAGCAGGTCATTGCTAAGGAGACTGTATGCAGTACTGCCAAATAATATATATTTTTTAATATAAAATGGAATCAGGAAATGTCCAAATTGCATATTTTAATTTATATAATTAATTGTTCCAAACAATATGCATTAACTGAAATTTGCAAAAGTTTTGTCCTACGTTCTAGCAACAGTTTTCTTTGGCTGCAGATCTGGCTTAGGAGACAGGCATTGGTGTTTAGAATTGGTTAAGTATTCAGTGGGAATGAGCGTACAGGGTTATATATTGTAACGGCACCCCCAGGCATAAAAGGGGTTAAAAGTCATTTAGTAGATATTCCCTTCCAGAGACACAGGCACAGCTACTGCAGAACACCAAACTCCCAAACTGAATACAAGGGAATGCTCCAAACTCCCGAACTGAAACCTCACGAATAGCTGCTAGCAACTGAACAGGAAAAGCACCCAAGCGGCTTACACTCCTGGCAATCAGTCTCTAACAGCATAAAGTAAATCCCCCCAAGAACGAGACAAAGCTCCGTGTTGAGGGTCAAGCAGTGAACAGACAGAGCTGTGGGTTTATTGTTCTTATATACACATTAGTACCACCCACAGGGTTTTGGAAAATAACCAATAAACACATACAATACACTCAGACACTCCCACACAAAATCCTCCCATCTGCCTGTGATACAATTACCTTACACAATGGGTAATGTAATTATCACCAGCAGAGAAATACAGTTTTTCCACATTATTCATAACTTTAAAAGTATGCATCACATTCACATTCAGAATCGGCATACTCCAAATACGAACATGTGTCAAAATCATCCACATTGGTCTGTTTGTTTAAAAGATAGGTTGAAGTCCTTTGTGACCAAAGGAAGCATGGCTTTTCTGCCCAAAACCAGTTCCACAGAGTCTTCTATCCTGGAGATAATTGGGAAGTAATCCAATTATCTCCAAGGACAGAGGCAAAACTCCATTGAACACATGGCAGCAAAAAGACAGTAAAATACAATAAAATACACAAGGTTACATTTATTACATAAAATACAGACATGCAACATATCCCCAGATAGCTTAGGTCCGAGCACACATTATTACTGAATGGCACTCAGACCAAACACATACAGTTCAACTGCCATGGAGCCAAAGTCTTTCCCATAGTCTTTCATTATACGAATTGACTCCATGGTATAGCTATCTGGGGTATCACCGCTCAAACAGGGCAAGCACCGAATGACCTGGCTTTCGTGTCTTTGCAGGGGAAAATCAAGCGTTTCAACATGGGGCCATAGTCTAAAGGCAGCAGGCGGGCAACCAGGCTCCTCCAATGCACAGTGGCGAGATTGGTCTCGTCACATAAATAAAGGGGCAATTTTAGGTTAGGGGCCATCTTAATGTAATCCTCACTTACCTGTTGTTGTCCCACCCTCCCTCCCTGATTTGGTGTTTTTTCTCCTGTTTGGACACAGTGGTGGGAGATGGATAGAAAAGTTGGGAAGTAGGTGGGATAGTTTTAGTTCAGTAAGAATAATTAGGCGTTTGAACGGGTATTGGTAGGTTCATGCTTGTTGAGGGATTGCTTTTGTAAGTTTATGAATATGCCACCAGGATGACTGTGCTTATGTCATGTTATTGCTAGGCATCATCCAACCAAATTATTCTCATAGAGAAGAACTGAGGACAAGTCTCCAGTACGAAGCGTCTATAAAGATAGAAGGCTTTAATGAGATTAACAGAGTTATTTACAAAAGTAAGAATTAGAAGTAAATTTCAATTTTAAGGCCAGAGTAGGTGATTTGAAAGCATAGATGACTTTTCCAATTTGATCTATTTTGAAGTTAAATTTGAAATTCATATAAAAATCATACCTTTTTTTAGTTTTTGTCATATTAACGTATAATGTTTTACGCATTCATTAAAATGGAGATGTTGATATATAGAACTATTGTGAACTATTGTGGACTAAAATTCCCATTATGCTAAACTACTGGATAAGATTGTTTTGTGTTAGTTTTCATATATGCAGTTTGGACATTAGTAAGCGGTTGCTTCACATGGCTCTAAAAAATATTTTACTTCCCACAAACCTCAGCCAGAATGTTATTGAGCTTCATAAATCACATATTCATAAATCTAGCCATGCTGCCACTGTTAGCTCGGAGCTACTGCTTGTAGTGTGTCAATCACAGAGAAAAATGGTGCAGCCTGTTCAATGTGTTTGGGGTTAGCTTGCTGAGCATGCTGATAATTGACACAAAGGTTGCACAAAACCGATATTGGCAGTCAGAAGAAACTTATACTACCTGGGTGATTGAAAGTCAATTGAGGCAACTTTACATACAGGAAAAAAATAGTTTTTTAACATATTTAAAAAAGAAAGACTACAGGGACAAGATATTTGCACAATAACCACTTCATCAGAGTGATCCTATAATTAGCATATCTGTTAGAAAGCAGCTAGATCTGGAACTCCACATTAAAGTACTTCCAGCCTTGTGTTTAATAGCTTTTCTGGGAAACTCCCCCCTTACCTGAGCAGAATGCTCTCCCCGGCTCTTCCCACCTCCTATAACCTCCGATTCAGTACCAGCATTTCATTTAGTCTACCTCAATACAAAAGAAAGCGTCTCAATCCTCCTTTTCCTACAGAGCACCGCTATTATGGAACAACCTCCTGCACACTTTCAAATCTTCCACAGGCCTAAAATACTTTAAGCGATCCCTCACTACATACCTCAAAATAGAATGCACCTGTCATGGTTGATTATATATTTCCTACCTGTTCTATGTAAAATTTTGTATATATTGTGTATTAATATTTTTTTTGTATTTTATTGTACCCTATTGTATCAATGCAATGTTTTGTGGAACCTGGACATACTTGAAAACGAGAGAAACCTCAATGTATCCTTCCTGGTAAAATATTTTATACATAAATAATTATGAGAAACTTATAAAGGTTTGTTGTTTGTCAGGCTAACAGTAGCTGTATTGGAAGTTTTCTCATAGCAATCAGAATGATCCATTTGGAAGCCAGTGTCCTATCAGTGAAGTCAACACAGGTGAGGTGTGCCCTGCTTTGGCAATGCAAGACCAGTCGAGAAAGGAGAGACATAAGTGAGGGGTGTGAGTATAACACTCACAAATTCTGGATCATGGCAGCCTTGCAGCACTGAAGAGTATTTAATTAGCATTTAATTCAGCAATTATATTTGTATGTATATATATAAAGGTTTTAAACATGGATTCCTTTTAATTTGTGTTTGCAAAAATGTGATTCTTTGTTAAACTAATTTGCATATGCCCACCCAGAATCCTTTGCGGTTGTAACATCACTGCTGATTTGGGATTTCTGTGGGAAAAGCAAGTCTTATGGCTTGACTGGTGTGCAGATTTTTGTTTAGCATTGTATTAACTATCCACATACTTCAGGTGGAAGGGGTTTTCAATCACAATTTTTCCCCACCATAACCTATTTAGATTTTGCTTCCCAAGCACTACCAAGCCTCAATTAGCAAACCAGTAACCAACCTCATGCTGAAGAGTTGCATTAACAACGAAACAGCTGTCCATGAGTGGTTCACTGGTTTTGCATCTTATCCTAAATTGTGTTCCAAGCAGTTGTATACTGCAAACACAAATTAAAAGGAATCCATGTTTAAAATGGAATGAGGCAAAAATGTGATTCTTTGTTAAACTAATTTGCATATACCCACCCAGAATCCTTTGCGGTTGTAACATCACTGCTGATTTGGGATTTCTGTGGGAAAAGCAAGTCTTATGGCTTGACTGGTGTGCAGATTTTTGTTTAGCATTGTATTAACTATCCACATACTTCAGGTGGAAGGGGTTTTCAATCACAATTTTTCCCCACCATAACCTATTTGGATTTTGCTTCCCAAGCACTACCAAGCCTCACTAAGCAAACCAGTAACCAACCTCATGCTGAAGAGTTGCATTAACAACGAAACAGCTGTCCATGAGTGGTTCACTGGTTTTGCATCTTATCCTAAATTGTGTTCCAAGCAGTTGTATACTGCAAACACAAATTAAAAGGAATCCATGTTTAAAATGGAATGAGGCAAAAATGTGATTCTTTGTTAAACTAATTTGCATATGCCCACCCAGAATCCTTTGCGGTTGTAACATCACTGCTGATTTGGGATTTCTGTGGGAAAAGCAAGTCTTATGGCTTGACTGGTGTGCAGATTTTTGTTTAGCATTGTATTAACTATCCACATACTTCAGGTGGAAGGGGTTTTCAATCACAATTTTTCCCCACCATAACCTATTTGGATTTTGCTTCCCAAGCACTACCAAGCCTCAATAAGCAAACCAGTAACCAACCTCATGCTGAAGAGTTGCATTAACAACGAAACAGCTGTCCATGAGTGGTTCACTGGTTTTGCATCTTATCCTAAATTGTGTTCCAAGCAGTTGTATACTGCAAACACAAATTAAAAAGAATCCATGTTTAAAATGGAATGAGGCAAAAATGTGATTCTTTGTTAAACTAATTTGCATATGCCCACCCAGAATCCTTTGCGGTTGTAACATCACTGCTGATTTGGAATTTCTGTGGGAAAAGCAAGTCTTATGGCTTGACTGGTGTGCAGATTTTTGTTTAGCATTGTATTAACTATCCACATACTTCAGGTGGAAGGGGTTTTCAATCACAATTTTTCCCCACCATAATCTATTTGGATTTTGCTTCACAAGCACTACCAAGCCTCACTAAGCAAACCAGTAACCAACCTCATGCTGAAGAGTTGCATTAACAACGAAACAGCTGTCCATGAGTGGTTCACTGGTTTTGCATCTTATCCTAAATTGTGTTCCAAGCCGTTGTATACTGCAAACACAAATTAAAAGGAATCCATGTTTAAAATGGAATGAGGCAAAAATGTGATTCTTTGTTAAACTAATTTGTATATGCCCACCCAGAATCCTTTGCGGTTGTAACATCACTGCTGATTTGGGATTTCTGTGGGAAAAGCAAGTCTTATGGCTTGACTGGTGTGCAGATTTTTGTTTAGCATTGTATTAACTATCCACATACTCCAGGTGGAAGGGTTTTCAATCACAATTTTTCCCACCATAACCTACCTATTTGGATTTTGTTTCAAGCACTACTAAGCCCTCAAGCAAAACTTAAAACCAACCACGCTGAGCAGAGTTGCACACAACGTAAAACAGCTGTCCATGAGTGGTTCACTGGTTTTGTGATCTATCCCAAATTGTGTTCCCAAGCAGTTGTATACTGCAAACACAAATTTAAAAGGAATCCAAGGTTTAAAATGGAATGAGGCAAAATGATTCTTTATTAAACTAATTTGTGATATGCCCACCCAGAATCCTTTTATGGGTTGCAAATATCACTGCCGATTTGGGTATTTCTGTGGGAAAAGCAAGTCTTATGGTTTGACAGTAGATTTTCGTTTAGCATTGTATTAACTATCCACAAACTTCAGGTGGAAGGGGTTTTCAATCACAATTTTTCCCCACCATAACCTATTTGAATTTTGCTTCCCAAGCACTACCAAGCCTCACTAAGCAAACCAGTAACCAACCTCATGCTGAAGGACAAAATAACAACGTAAACAGCTGTCCAGCGAGTGGTTCACTGGTTTTGTGCATCTTATCCTAAATTGTGTTCCAAGCAGTTGTATACTGCAAACACAAATTAAAAGGAATCCATGTTTAAAATGGAATGAGGCAAAAATGTGATTCTTTGTTAAACTAATTTGCATATGCCCACCCAGAATCCTTTGCGGTTGTACCATCACTGCTGATTTGGGATTTCTGTGGGAAAAGCAAGTCTTATGGCTTGACTGGTGTGCAGATTTTTGTTTAGCATTGTATTAACTATCCACATACTTCAGGTGGAAGGGGTTTTCAATCACAATTTTCCCCACCATAACCTATTTGAATTTTGCTTCCCAAGCACTACCAAGCCTCACTAAGCAAACCAGTAACCAACCTCATGCTGAAGAGTTGCATTAACAACGAAACAGCTGTCCATGAGTGGTTCACTGGTTTTGCATCTTATCCTAAATTGTGTTCCAAGCGGTTGTATACTGCAAACACAAATTAAAAGGAATCCATGTTTAAAATGGAATGAGGCAAAAATGTGATTCTTTGTTAAACTAATTTGCATATGCCCACCCAGAATCCTTTGCGGTTGTAACATCACTGCTGATTTAGGATTTCTGTGGGAAAAGCAAGTCTTATGGCTTGACTGGTGTGCAGATTTTTGTTTAGCATTGTATTAACTATATATATATATATATATATATATATATATAGATAGATATACAGAATTTTTTCAGATATGGGCAAGTTGTATTTTTGAGGATTAATTTTATTATTGAACAACAACCATGTTCTCAATGAACCCAAAAAACTCATTAATATCAAAGCTGAATATTTTTGGAAGTAGTTTTTAGTTTGTTTTTAGTTATAGCTATGTTAGGGGGATATCTGTGTGTGCAGGTGACTATTACTGTGCATAATTATTAGGCAACTTAACAAAAAACAAATATATACCCATTTCAATTATTTATTATTACCAGTGAAACCAATATAACATCTCAGCATTCACAAATATACATTTCTGACATTCAAAAACAAAACAAAAACAAATCAGTGACCAATATAGCCACCTTTCTTTGCAAGGACACTCAAAAGCCTGCCATCCATGGATTCTGTCAGTGTTTTGATCTGTTCACCATCAACATTGCGTGCAGCAGCAACCACAGCCTCCCAGACACTGTTCAGAGAGGTGTACTGTTTTCCCTCCTTGTAAATCTCACATTTGATGATGGACCACAGGTTTCTCAATGGGGTTCAGATCAGGTGAACAAGGAGGCCATGTCATTAGATTTTCTTCTTTTATACCCTTTCTTGCCAGCCACGCTGTGGAGTACTTGGACGCGTGTGATGGAGCATTGTCCTGAATGAAAATCATGTTTTTCTTGAAGGATGCAGACTTCTTCCTGTACCACTGCTTGAAGAAGGTGTCTTCCAGGAACTGGCAGTAGGACTGGGAGTTGAGCTTGACTCCATCCTCAACCCGAAAAGGCCCCACAAGCTCATCTTTGATGATACCAGCCCAAACCAGTACTCCACCTCCACCTTGCTGGTGTCTGGAGCTCTCTGCCCTTTACCAATCCAGCCACGGGCCCATCCATCTGGCCCATCAAGACTCACTCTCATTTCATCAGTCCATAAAACCTTAGAAAAATCAATCTTGAGATATTTCTTGGCCCAGTCTTGACGTTTCAGCTTGTGTGTCTTGTTCAGTGGTGGTCGTCGTTCAGCCTTTCTTACCTTGGCCATGTCTCTGAGTATTGCACACCTTGTGCTTTTGGGCACTCCAGTGATGTTGCAGCTCTGAAATATGGACAAACTGGTGGCAAGTGGCATTGTGGCAGCTGCACGCTTGACTTTTCTCAGTTCATGGGCAGTTATTTTGCGCCTTGGTTTTTCCACACGCTTCTTGCGACCCTGTTGACTATTTTGAATGAAACGCTTGATTGTTCGATGATCACGCTTCAGAAGCTTTGCAATTTTAAGAGTGCTGCATCCCTCTGCAAGATATCTCACTATTTTTGACTTTTCTGAGCCTGTCAAGTCCTTCTTTTGACCCATTTTGCCAAAGGAAAGGAAGTTGCCTAATAATTATGCACACCTGATATAGGGTGTTGATGTCATTAGACCACACCCCTTCTCATTACAGAGATGCACATCACCTAATATGCTTAATTGGTAGTAGGCTTTCGAGCCTATACAGCTTGGAGTAAGACAACATGCATAAAGAGGATGATGTGGTCAAAATACTCATTTGCCTAATAATTCTGCACTCCCTGTATATGATCTAAGTATATATATATATATTTTTTACACTAATAAATTTTATTTGATTTTATTTTCAGCCAGCAGGGGGACCACCTGTCATTACAGGCAGCCCCCCTGCTGGCAATGCAGGAGGCAGCCTACCCGGCCATGTGATTGTGGGGTCCTCGCTAGGACCCCACTCTCACATGGCCGGGGGTCACCGGAGGAGAAGGATCTGCTGCGGGGGGCTCCCTGGGAGTCCCCCCCACCGCGATCGCTGGCGTGGGACCGCCGGCGACCGGGTAAGTTAACAAAAACCGGAGGGCATACAATTACGCCCGGCGGTGTTTAGAGCCGCCTAAAATAGGGCGTAATTGTACGTCCTCCGGTCTAAAGGGGTTAAACTGGATGATTATGTAATTTGCTAAACCTCTCGTGCAGAGAGAGTCAGACTGTATTTCGGATCTGGACTGCCCTTGTGGGTGGGATCATGTTTAAAGGGTAATACCTTGCTCTGTGTGCCCATAGTGGTCTGGGTGCCTATAGTGGTCCTTTAAGGTCAAAATAATCAAACTGGAAAAATTCTAAGTCAGCTATGCTTTCAGTTTGGGTACTCTGGGATTAAATTTGAAATTTACTTTGAATTCTCACTTTATTGAATAACCCTGATACTGTATATATTTGTGTTCCATAGACTCTCCAGGCTTGGTGTTGGCAAATATCTTACCCTGACATATAGATATACAGTTAGGTCCGGAAATATTTGGACACTAAAACAAGTTTTGTTATTACGGCTGTTTACCAAAATAAATTCAAGTTACAGTTAAATAGTGAACATGGATCTAAGGTGCAGTCTATCACCTTTAATTTGAGGGTATTCACATCCAAATTGGAGGAAGAGTTTAGTAATTACTGCTCTTTAATATGCAACCATTTTTTTTTCAAGGACCAAAAGGAATTGGACAATTAACTCAAAAGCTGCCCATGGACAGGTGTGGTCTAGTCTTTCATTATTTCTTCATAAATTAAGCAGGTAAAAGTTCTGGAGTTGATTAGAGGTGTGGTATTCACATTTGAAAGCTGTTGTGAACCCACAACATGCAGTCAAAGGAGCACTCAATGCAATCCTTACTCTACAAAAACAAAACTAAAAAAAACTCCATCAAGAGATAGGAGCATTACGAGGACCAAATCAACAGTTTTGGTACTCTGGTGAGATCTGCAACACAATAATGCCTAGACATACATGGAAAACAGTACTTTACAGCATCCAGCCAAGTGAAGAACACTCTCCATGATGAAGGCATACCATTATCCAGTTCTACCATAAAGTGAAGACTTCACAAGATTAAAGGTTCAAGAAGGTTCACAACAAAGTTCATAAGCCTCAAGAATAGAAAGGCCAGAGTTAACTAACCAGATTTAACCATTTGTCATCTCGGTTGTTTTTCATTTCAAATCCATTGTGGTGGTGTACAGAGCTGACATTAGGAAAATTGTGTTCAAATATTTCTGGACCCAATTGTATATAGACACAGGCAAATAGGTATTTATTTATTTTTTAGGAGCTGCAAAAAGCAAATGTACAAGAAATGTACAAAAAATCCTGGGTAACAAAAAAGTAAAACACATGCGTGGATTGCCACAGGAAAAGCTCATATCTTACATAAAATTCCATGGACATTATGGAGACCTTATCTGAGTTTTTAGAAGATAAATAGACGGTTGGAGGATTACCACATAGTAGTGATGTACATAAATTAAAATTGGAACCTACTGTATATAGTCTAGCTTTGAAAAGATATGGATTAGTAGTAACTAGCACCTTTAAATACATGCATGCAAATTACATATGTATGACAAACACAAGAGAGGAGCTAGACTTATTAACGTGTAACCACCAATAGGGTTTGAATTGGTATATTTAAGATACAGAGTAAACATGAAAGATGTTCACATATGTTTGTCAGATTTCCTATGAAGCCTAGAGTTAAGGAAGTGGTATATAAAGATTCTCGAGGTAAGCTGTCTTGTGGGTAGACGATTCTCACACGTTAAGAAAGGCAATACACTAATTTTAAGCATATGCTACAAAACTCTAAATATTTGAATGATGAGGCATATGATGTTGTATGATGTAGGCACTTTGAATTCTCATTTTAGTAAGTGCCCACACCCACCACCCAACTTCTAAACTGATTTGAAAAAAAAATGTTCATTTTACATATGATAAAATGTACACGTATATAGAGTGAGTGTTTGTTTGTATATAGGTTTGCGTAGCGAGTGCACATCTGTAGCAGTGTGTGTGTGTAAATGTCTCAGTTCATGTATTTCTGTGTATGTGTGTGCAGTAGTGTGTTTGTAACAGTGGGGGTAGCAGCACGTGAATCCGTTTGTGTAGAGGTATGTGTGTAGCCGAAGCTGTGTGTGTATACAGTGTGGGTAGCTGAGCCGTTTGTGCATATTGTGTGAATAGCTGAGCTGTGTGTGTACAGTGTGGGTATTTGTGCTGTGTGTGTACAGTGTGGGTAGCTGAGCTGTGTTTAGGGACGTAGGACCAACTGATTGGCACCTGCTTCACATTGCTTTTTACAATGATCTCAGCTAAGGAGGTAGACCTTTTTCTTTTTTTTTTTACCTTAGCCACGGGGCTGGAACCTTCACATTGAGCAGGTCACTATTTTATGAGGAATACGTGTTTATATTCCTACCACTTTAGTGGTTCTTTAAAACAGCTCTGTGACCTTTGCCTGTGGAGGCATGGGGTGCAGTGGAGAGTAGATGTACTTGCCTATCCTCTGAAAGAGTCCTCCGCAACGTCATCATCTTCTATCCTTAGCTTCTTTTTCCAGAAGCCACATCATTGCATGCACGAGAATACAATGTTAATGTCTATTGAGGATCACGCAAGGCCACGAGAGCCTCCACAGACAAAGTCTCATGATCTTTAAGAAGGAGCTTGATTTCCACAGCCACATTCCCACGAACTAACAGAATATCACAGTGGAATCTTAGATTTTCTGAGCATCAGGCTTCACCATACGACAAAGTAGTTCATGCTTTGTCGTATGATATCTTTTAAATGTGTTGAACTTTCAATTAAATTCCAACACAGTCAACATGAGTATTCTGATAGTGAAATGCTGATGTTGTATGAAAACTGCAATTAGTCCTCATTTACAAGCAATTCCAACGAGAAATTGAATACTGAAATGTGGTAGGATACGTAATATTACACATGCACATTTATCCAGTAGAGCTTTCAATTATGTAAATAGAAACTGAGACTACGGGGTCTCATGTATAAGATGTTTTGTGCTTGCACAGTTCTCCTCCCAGAAAATAGAGCTTGGATTAGATATTAATTTATTGTGCATTTCTTTTATAATCAATAAGAAAACAGAGTGGTTATTTAATTCTAGACTGGAATGACCCTTCCAGGCCTTGTTCTATCAATTCTTCAGTTAGTCACATTCATAGTTGTCTTTAAATATATGTTCTGGACCCAAAGTGTCTTTTTGATATCCTGACTATATTGTATATTACTTCGTGCTTCTTCTCTAATTATAATAATAATGCAAACAAAAACGAGCAACATTTGCAGAAAATTGCTGATATATTTGGAAACTCAAAGTTGTATTATCGGACACTGTCCCCAAACTGAGACAATTTTAAATAAATCCTTTGTTAAAGGACCACTCTAGGCACCCAGACCACTTCAGCTTAATGAAGTGGTCTGGGTGCCAGGTCCAGCTAGGGTTAACCCTTTTTAAAATAAACATAGCAGTTTCAGATAAACTGCTATGTTTATGTTAGGGTTAATCCAACCTCCAAATCCTCTAGTGGCTGTCTCATTGACAATCACAGTGAGAAGATGCCAGCGTCCATAGGAAAGCATTATTAAAGACTGGCGTGCGCATTCAGCCGAAAGGGAGGAGAGGAGGCGGAGAGCTCCCCGCCCGGTGCTGGAAAAAAAGGTAAGTTTTAACCCTTTCCTCTCCCCAGAGCCGGGCCGGAGGGGGACCCTGAGGGTGGGGGCGAGTATGTTTTCCTGGCACTATAGTGGTCCTTTAATGTTAACTTAAATGAAGTCTGAAAAGCTTGTGAGGTAAGCTGGATAAACTTAATATGATTGAATGGTTTGAAAAATATTTTTATATTTTCTTACATATTGAGATATATATATATATATATATATTTGTAGTTGGGACAATAAGCCGAGTTATAGTAGTGATGGTGGTACAATTCGGTTGTGGTGTGCCAAAAACGACATTCAGGTAGGCCTGTAAAAGAGGTCCCACTAAGTGAATGCTTAAAAAAGGGAGCGGTGGGTGGGCTGAACCAGGAAGTCTTGGCCCAGAGGAAGGGGAGGCCTGTGAATTTATACGACGGACAAACCCCTCCGACAACTACAGGCTCCACCTTTCAATTTGTAGTCGGGGAAAATATGCCGAGTTATAGTAGTGGTGGTACAAGTCGGTTTGGAGTGTCCTGAAACCGACGTTCGGGTAGGCCTGTAAAAGATGGCAAAAAGTTTAACAGTTTAATCCTTAGTCCGTGTTGACATTAGACAACTAGAACTTTAAATGCCTGCCTCAGTTCCCTCTCCGTAGGAGGGATATCTGGTGTGTGCAGACAATTCCAATGCCCCAGTTTATGATGTGCACTGGGATGTTTACTAAAGACTGCAGAAGCAGTGCTTATTCTAAATGAATGACCTGAATATGATGAAGGGTCAGAGTTTTATGAATCAGAGTTTTATGAATTGTGTCCTGATGTACAGGATGAATTTGATGTAGTGAATTGTTAACGTGCAACCTTAAAAGAGAGCACATGCCTGTGTAGTCCTTTGAATGTAGGACAAATGAGTCGAGTATGTTGACCGGGCACTATTTATTGTTGATAGTATGTAGGTAAATGACTGCTGGTGGGTATAAGTTTAAGAGTTTATAAGCTAATTTAAGGTTGAGGTTGCAAAAGGATGTGAATGTCACCATGGTATCGATGGAGTACGGATTGACGATTCAATATTCCGAAGTGAACTTTTTAAAATGGCCAGAGTTATGGTATATAAATGGTTGGTAAAAGCAAACAGCTGCTTGTGCCGTCAATCTACCATGACCATGAGATGAGCTAATCCAGAATGAGATCATGAAATGTAGGAGTTTTAGTATGTGGTTAAGCATCCGTGGAATGTTTGAAGGAATACCTGAAATGGGATTGAGACAAGGATTCAGCTGTTATGTTGTGACCGGCTGGTATGTGTATGCAGACAAGGTAAAATTGCTGTGTTGCTGCCAGCCAAGTAATTTCACATACTGCAGTGTTTGAGTAGCAAAGTACAGAGAACCTAGGAGAGACTGGAGATACAAATGGGATCAGGCACCTTTGCCAAAGAATGGCTCAGTTTTCTTGATACGCTGGGCACTGTCGGTGGGGGGCAGGGCTCTATTGACAATATGTCAAGATGTACGCCTATTAATGTCACAGGTAGTTGTCTGTGATACTTGCACCGGGGCGTAGGTACCCGGCTGAGGAGCTCAGAGTTGGCAATCATGAGTCTGTACATCTTGGCTTCAGTGCTATAGCTGGGTGCGTCAAGTCTTTACGCATGAGTTCGGCAGCAATTAGGAACAGTACAGGATTACAAGGTACTGTGTTGATGGTATTCTTGTAATTGACCAGCTTACAATGGAATAGCTGGGTGGAGGTTCTGGCGGGGTTACTTGGAAATTAAATAACCTCTTCTAGTGGTGAAAGACATAATATGATGAATAAACAATGAGTAAATGTAATGGACATGTCGATGAGAAAGTGCAGCCCTGTATCAACTGGCAGCTCGCTAAGTGCCGGGTGGCGAAGAAATTAGCTATACAAGGGGAAAGTGAGGCCTTGCTAAATACCAAGTGGCTCAGAGAGGCTCTAGCTGTGATTTTGGCCGAGGGATTGAGGCCACAGTATGAAGTGGTGTGAATGTTGACCTCTCGGTGACAAGTAAGAGATTCAAATGAGTGGCTGTGACAGGTGAGACCTTATCTAATAACCTGCAGAGGTAGAAGTGAGGCTCTAGCTATGAGTTGGGCCGATGGGTAAATACCTCTGTGTGAGGATGGGTGTTGGCCTCGCGGCACTGAATTATTAATACATACTAGAAAATGGCCTTCACTAAACCCTTTGCAGCCAGTTGATCTATCCCTAAGAAGTGTAGGGGGAATAGAAATGTCATGGATTGATAGAAAGTATGTTGGAACATACGTACGTTGCCCAACTAGTGAGGTTGAGCTTGTGTATGTGCTAATTGAAATAACGTACCTGTGTTGTGGTTAAGGATTAATATCAACAGGTTGATAAGTAAGAATGGTGGGAACCAAAAAAAAATAAGGGAACTTATGTATAATGAGTACATACTTAGGCCAAACACATGTTGAGAAGTAGCAATTAAAGAAGCTATGATAGTAATGAGACAGAAGAGAAATAATAACAATGAAATAATAAGCGTCTAGCTTGTGAAATGGTTAACATAAAAAATATAAGAAAAACACATGTTAAAAGTTATACAATACATACTTACTGAGCCAGTTGAACGGAGGGTATAAAACAGAATTTACAATAGGAATGAGGTTTAGACACTAGAATGTAATAGTGCTGAATTGATTTTAGGCTATGATGGCCGTACGCTAAACGTAGGAGGAAACAGAATTTATAAGACATAAATTTATAAAATGTCTAGCTTGTGAAAAGTGAACATAATGTTTTTATTCTATTTTGAAATATAAAACATACGTTTATAAGGCATACTTGTTTAGGAGGATGATTATCATTTATGCATACATAATTGGTATAGCACAATCAGGGGAGGGCTGGCAGCCTTAGGCTTGGGGGGCAAAACCAGTCAAGTGGCCCATTGCACCACCAAATCAGTGCAATGGTGCCCACCTTTTCCTGGTTTTACAACGGATATTGATGTTATGCTAATCAGTAGCTCTTTGCCATACCCGCTCCTTCACGGCTCTGACTTTCAATGTTGTCAGAGCGCAGGCTGAGAATCTCTGAGCCTGTGCTCTGACTCACTAACTGAGCGCCGGAACCACGAGGGAGAGGCTATAATCTGACTGCACCTACTGCTGGTGCACACCAGTGGACCACCAGCAAATCGTTTAAATTGAATATGCTAGTGTCCCCAACTTGTGAGCTGTGTTGGCCGCCGGGCGCCTCTGTTGTCATGGCACCCTGCGTGACCGCACAGCCTGCACACCCCAACGGCTGGCCCTGCTGACACATACTGATGTTACTACTTAGAAATCCCTCAATATTAATACAGACATCAGAGTAAACACCAATAAACTGTGGAAACAGAGCTGATCCCCCAAATGTATAAAGATTTGCTTAGTGGATTTGTTGTAAGATGAAATCATGCCTCCTCCTCTCTCTCTCCCATGCGCTGCTCTGTAGGCTGGGTGGAAGTGAAGAGTAATCACATTCTCCCAGCACAGCAAACTGCAATGCACTGAACATTCTGATACCTTTGTATCATGGCCAGCATTATGTTTTTCAGCAATTTGAGCTTTTTGGTGGTAACTAGAAATTCCCGGGGACATGACCCCAGCATACATCAGCCTTCACTATAGCAACCATATTGGAATTTCACTACAGTAGCTCTTCTGTGTGATCTGAAGCTTTGGACGCCTATAACCCTGATGTCAGTACACCGGTTATCCCTCCTTGCACCCCTTTTGGTAAATCCTTGCCACTGCATACTGGGAACACCACACAAGACTTTGAAGAGTCTGCTTTGAAGAAGCTTAGAACCAGTTATCTAGCTACCACTATTTGGACCTTGTGATAGTCACTCATATCTTTTCACTTACCTAATTTTCTTGCTCTCAACACATAAAATTCAAGAACTGACTGTTTACTTGCTGCCTAATATATCCCCCCCCCCCTTGACAGGTGCCATTGTAAAGATATAATCAATGTTATTCACTCTACCTGTCAGTGGTTTTAATGTTGTGACTGGTCGGTGTATGTTTTATGGTCAAAACTATTTTTTGAGAAAGAAAAATGATAAACAATTATATTGGATTTTATTTCACATTGCTATTTACAACTAGGCATATTTCATATTCGATGTGAATAACTAGGCTTATATTTACTTACCAGTTTTGGAAGAAACTTTAAGATCTGTCCTTTGCCCACAAATGTCCTCAAAGTTATCTGCATGACCATCACAGAGGTAAGTACCGGTGTCATTATGAATTAAATTATTAATAGTTACACTGAAATTTCTAACATTTCCAGTCACACAAAAATGGTGGTTTCCACGATAAATATGAAATCCACTTTCTTTATCCACGTATAATAATTTTTTGGAATTCTTCTTCAGGTGGATTCCTGTTATTGACTGCTTTGTAGTCACTCTGCAGAAAATGGTGGCTGATTCTCCCGGTTTGGCCACAATTTGCTTAGGATATTGCATGATTCCGCCTATTGTTTCATCTATAGAATTGAGAACAAAGGACAGATTATAATTTGCTACAATATTACATTGATAGGAAATTTGTGGATAGACTGTGAACACATGACATAACTAAATATAAATAATGATGTGTCTAAATAAATCAAGCATGTTAATAAACAAAATCCATAAAGGATGGAATTTGTTGCAGAAACTTCACAATATACAAGGTGTGGAAGTATGCAAATGAAAGAACATGTTTTCTACACAATGGAAACAACGTAATTTCTGGGGGAGAAAAACAAGACCCCTTGTAGCGGATGTCATTGGGCTGTCCTCAGAATTATGTATATTCGTATGTTTTCGGTTTAATTTTGCCATGTGTATGTCAAGTGTATGCAGCATTCGCCTGATTGTTCAGTAAAATCACTCCAGTTATTATGCGAGTGAAACTACCGAACAATCAGACCACCCCAGGAATAAGTGTGCCTCCAATTACTGTTCGCAACAATGTTGCAGACGGGTAATTGGCAATTCGTGCAGTGTGTACTTTGTCCTCTGGGTGGCCGCCATTCGGGAGACGAACACGTGGCGGCGGCCATCTTAAACTCCCAAACATCGGTGTTTTGTCGTCGAGTGTCTGGAACCCAAATTGGACAGTCGGTTAGGCAAACACCGCTGAGACCTCCTCTACCTGTTGGAGTTGCTGATACTTGATCCTAAGAGGGAGACATTAGCCCCCCAAGACACCAGGGGAGGCACCACTAGAGCGCGTATTACTTCAATTTCAAGAGTGCAAGTTTGAGCAGGAAATATACAATTTTCACTAACTGTATTACTAACTGTGTTCTTTTTATTTATTATTCTTTAGGTATATCAGCTGAATCCCACGTGTATTGTATATTTGTTTGACATGTTTATATATGTGACTGTGCATTTATATTTGTGTATATGAGTTCATGTGCATGTATGTATATGTGTTTATGTGTATGTATGTGTGTTCATGTGTTTATGTGTTTGTATATATTTGTGTGTGTGTGACTCTCTGCAAGAATGGTGTCTATTTTCTATCAAACCTGTGTCTTATCGGCACTCATGCCGCTTTAACCCCTGTGTCACAACTCAACTTTGAATTCTATGTGTCGTCTTGCTCAGAAATGCTTCAGGCTTGAGAAAGGGAAAGGGAGCTTGTCATTAAAAAATTCTGTTAGTCCAAAAAAAAAGATATTACAGGATATGAATTTTATCTGTTTTTTACATCTACATCACTGGACTAATACGGCTACAATCTCTACTTGAACACTATAGTGTGTGTATATATGTATGTGCGTGTGTGTGTATGTATATATATATATATATATATATATATATATATATATAAAGGAAGGTGCACTCACAGGACTTTGTAAATAAAGTTTTATTGTGCATTTATACACCAGAAAATATGCTATGGGACTTTTCTCAAGACCTTCTTGAGAAAAGTCCAATTTGATACAGTTCCTCAAAAAAGGCTACTGTGTAAATTTAAGGAAACCTTCTTGAGAAAAGTCCCATACAGGGCTGAAACGTCGACACATTGTGTATAATTGCTCAACAAAACTTCAAGATTAGTTTGCAAAGTCCTGTGAGTGCACCTTCCTTGATGCTTATATTTTGGCATAAGCGATTTGCACCAAGGCAAAGACAAGACCGGGAGAGTCTTGTTCTTGCCTTGGTGCATTTATATATATATATATTATTAATTATTTTCAAATGGCATAAGGACACAATACCAAAATTCAGTTTAATTGTTGATAATTGTTTTTTTTATCTAAAAGCTATTGGAATGCATAATTTTTCCTTTATTTTATTATAGCCCGTGCTTAATTCTTGTGTTTAATACAATAATTGTGAGTACAGCAATGTCTTATTTACTGCATGTTAAATTACCATGAATTAATTAAACTCATTGATTAACTCATCAATGCATGCATCAGTAGAACTGATTAAAACAGATAACTGGCAACATATGATAGGATGAAAAGATCTGATATCTGAAAACAAAACACTAGCATATTTTTATGATGTAATTGGAAAGCTCGTGTGTAGGTAAAGGTTAAGATTTAAATGTATTCAAATGTAACTTATATTGCTGTAACTAGCACCCCTATTTGAGATTTTATTATCTGCATATCAAACCTCGGATACGTTTTGAAAGTTCCTATGTATCATAAGAAACAAGACATTCATGGTTACTCACTATAGTAAGAATTCAAGGTGAATTTAAAATTCAAGGTCAAAGTAGTCAGGTATGACTTTCAGTTCGGCTGTTCTGTTCACCTTTTCTGACCTTAAATTTAAAAATCTCATTGAGTTCTTTCTATAGTAAATAACCCTCAATGGCTACCATAATAGATCACTGCATGTTCATCATATAGAAAACAATAATTAAGTACTATAAACATATGGAAATATATGATGTACCTTGAGGGCATTGCAATAGATCACTCCACTTTCATCATATAGAAAAACTAAAATTAAGTACTAAAAACACTAAAAGAAATATACAATGTACCTTTCAGGCATGATGGTGCAGCCTGTGAGAAAATACAGATCAGATACGCAGAGCGCAACAGCAGCATCCTGTCTCAGATACTTGTGGTTTGGAGTTTAGAGAGCTTAGCTCCTAGTTAACCAGAAAGAAGAAGGAAGAGGTAAACATGCCATTGTAAAGGGGGCGGAGGCTGACAGCCATCCAGATGAGACGCCATTTCAAGCTGCTCCACGATAGCCTGACAAAATCAGAGGAATATCACCCTAATCGGGGCCCAACCAACCACAAAATGCACTTACCTGGCTCCATGAAGGCTAGACACACTGATTGATGCCTTTCTTTCAGGCTGCCAAGCAAACCAGGCAGCGTCGCAAACCATCCGTGGCCTACCACGCAGAGCTGCTCCTAAGCCTTGAGGCACTTCGTGTCGGACCGGGAGAAGGTCGCAACTACCCAGACTAGACATGTGCACCAGTGAAATTTTAGTTTCGTACAAATGATTTCGTACTGCATAAAAATGTTATTCGTGAATTCCGAATTTCGTCAGCAAACTATTCGTTAAAAAAATTACTTGTTTTTGTCCATTAGGATAAAAACAGCACTGCGCATGTGCAAAAAAAAAAAAAAGCTGGCAGCGCTACCAGCTTGCATGCCGCAAGTAGGGGCATGTTGCCTAAACAGCGAGCTGTCATTTCAAACTAAATATAAATCAGTATGGGGGTCACTATGACCCCCATATTGATAAAAGGGAGGTTAAATCCTCCTGTGTGCCCCTGGTGGGGAACACAAATAACTAAAATGGGGGGGACATAGTGCCCCCCGTACTCCCACCTGTGACCCATGGGTGGGGGCTATTAATATAAACAGGAGGAACTAATTTCCGCCCTTGTCCCACCCATGAGCAACGGGTGGGGACCCAAATTAATTAAAGAGGGGACTAAATGTCCCCCCTGGTCCTCACCCATGAGTGGTAGGTGGGGACCCTAATTAAATAAATAACGGGAGGGACCTAATGTCCTCCCCAGGTCCCCACCCATGAGCGGCAGGTGAGGACACTAATTAAATAAATAATGGGGGGACCCAATGTCCCCACCCATGAGCAGTGGGTGGGGACCCTAAATAAATAAATCATGGAGGGGACCTAATGTCCCACCCAGGTCCCCACCCATTAATGGCGGTTGGGGACCCTTATTAATTAAAGGGGGGACCTGATGTCCCCTCGGTCTCCACCCATGAGCGGCAGGTGGTGACCACAAATAATAAAGTGACTAGGGGTCCCCAAGCTCCTAGTTACCCCCCCATAAAAATACCCTACCTATCCCCTTCACCCTAATAAGGGTGAAGGGGGGCAATAAACTAACCCTGTAAAATAAAATTTCATACTTACCATTAGATGTCTTCTTTCTTCTTTTCTTTCTTTAGCCCCCAAAAAAGGCCAAATCTAAATCCATAATACCCGTCGCAACTGTTAGAATAACAAAAAACCTGAGCGCAAAAAATAAAACACGCAGAAAAAAAAAATCCAGACGGTAAAAAAATAATCCTTTAAGCCAACCAATAATCAGAGTGCTCTGACAGGTAAATGAAGAGACTGACGGGTAAGTCTCTAAGTTTACCTGTCACAACACTCTGATTGGTTGGCTTGAAATCCAACCAATCAGAGTGCTCTGAGTCATTTTACACAGCGTGGGAAAGTTCTTTAGAATTTCCCATTCTTCTAATTTTCCATTCTTTTTTTGAAAGCAACCAATCACAGTATTATGAGTCAAATTACATAGCATGGGAAAATTTCAAAGAACTTTCCCACGCTGTGTAAAATGACACAGAGCACTTTGATTGGTTGGATTTCAAGCCAACCAATCAGAATGCTGTAACAGGTAAATGTAGAGATTTACCTGTCAGTCTCTTCACTTACCTGTCAGAGCACTCTGATTGGCTGGCTTAAACCAACCAATCAGAGCGCTCTGAGCCTAATTGCAGGGCGTGGGAAGGCTTTATAAGCCTTTCCCTGCTCTGCTGAGCTCATTCTACGCCGTCCCCTCCATGGGTGAAGAAGGATTATTTTTTTAACATCGGGATTGAAAATTTGGGGCATATTTTTTTTACAGTTGCGACGGGTATTATGGATTTTTATTTGGCGTTATTTAGGGTCCCCACCCGCCGCTCATGGGTGGGGACCAGGGGGGACCTTAGCTCCCCTCGTTTATATCAATAGCCCCACCCACGGGTCACGGGGTGGGTGCAGGGGGGCACTATGCCCCCCCATTTTAGTTATTTGTGTTCCCCACCATGGGGAAACGGGGACCTGTTACCCCAGTCACTAGTAGTTGCCCAGTAACTAGTAGTCACTAGTAGTTTTAAATAGTGGCTGCTTGCTGTTTAGGCGACATGCCCCTACTCACGGCATGCCGCGAGTAGGAACATGTGGGAGAATTTAACCTCCCTTTTATTAATATGGGGGTCATAGTGACCTCCATAGTTTTTAATAGGGAGGAGAGTAGGAATTAATATTACAAGCGCTGCCGGCTCCCTCCTTGTTTATTTTTTTTTTCAAGCATGCGCAGTTATTTCTCCATCCTGTGGGGGTTAATCGTTTAGTCTTTTAAACGAACGAAATGAAAAGGTAATGCATTCAGCATTTGCCCTTTCATTTCTTTATATTTCGAATGTAGGGCTTTTGTTTACGTTTTAGTAAATGAATACGAAAAAAACCTAATTTTTGGACTAAATTGTATTTGTACGAAAACGAATGCACATGTCTAACCCAGACTGCTCCCCATCTAACACGGCTGCCAGCATACCAACCATGGGTCACCAAAGCCTGCTACCGACAGTGGCAATCACTGTAGGGAGATAGGGGAAATGTTGCTACGGCCAGCACAACCTGAGCCAGCACACGTGGAACACCCGCCAAACATGGCCCCGACCCCGGGCACCCCGGAACACACAGACCCCCCAGGCTGAATGTACCATCTCCCCAATATCACCAGAGAACTTAGCCCCCACCACCAAGGGTGGACCTTAAAGCGCTCCTGGTGAATATCCAGAAGCTACTAGCAGCTGATGTAGCCCTGGTTAAAAGAGACATACAACAGGTCTCTGACCAAGTTAAAACCACAGAGGAAGACATTGCAGCCATCCTCAATATGGTGACCACATTACAGGACTCAGTCCAACAACTACATGCAGAACAACAAGTACTGACGGCCCAAATAATGTCCCTAGAAGACAAGCAATGCTGGACACACATCAAAATCCACAGAGTACACAACGCAGTCACTGCTTAAAAACTGCTGAATTACATTCGGCGCCTCCTGACTTCCATACTATCACAAACGGTCACACAAAAAACACCCTGGTTGGGATATATATCGTGTGACAAGCTCTAACCGCAACTCACCCAATACTTCCTGGGATATCATACTACGCTGTGTAACAATACACAACAAAATACAAATAATGTCAGCCTTGAAAGGTAAAACACCACTAGAGTTTGAGGACTCCCAGCTCTTATTTTTCCAAGACCTCACCAGAGCAACATTACTCTGGCGTAAATCCTTTGGAACAGTCACAACTACCCTGAGAAATATAAACATACCATACAGATGGGGGAACACAGGCTCCCTACTTGTCCACTGCAATGGGACAGCCCACAACCTCACGTCCCTGAACGGAGCATTTACCTTCCTGCGTGCACTGGGGCTACAACTACCGCAAACTCCTTCCACGGAGGGAAACCGAACTGAAAACAGAGATCCTGAAGCTGACGCCCCTACCAGACCAAAGACAAGAAACCCACAACTCCCAAACACCTGAAACCAATCAGGGACTGAGATAACCAAAAGCGTGATCTGCCACGTAGAGACCAAGATCACAATAACCACAAAGTTATTTTTTATGTACTTTTATTTTCGGTGTTACATAGTTACATAGTTACATATTTATATATATATTATGCAGGTTGGTCAGAGGTACGGAAGTCTCTTGATAGATTTTGGCCTATCCTTTTAAATGATGTACATCTCAAGGAGGTCCTAGGCCCACGGGTCAATATTACAGCTAGACGTGGACGTAATATCTGAGATTTGCTGCTACCGAGTCACTTTACCATTAAATCACAGATACGTCCCACTTGGTTGGGAACCCCTCCTTGTGGCACATATGGTTGTGGCAGATGTGTAGCCTGCAAATACATCTCTAAGACAGTTAGTGACAGTACAAGGCGCTTTCAAGATTAAGAGTTTTTTTAATTGTAATACTAAGGGCCTTGTATACCTGCTGTCATGCTCATGTGGACAAAAATACGTGGGTAAAACCTTTAGAGCCTTTAGAGATAGAATTATGGAACATGTAAGGCACCCCAGGAATCGTCTCGAGACACCCATTTCTAGACATTTAAAAGAATACCATCATGGTGACTCTAATAATCTTCATTTTTGTGGACTGGAATTGGTGAAGAGAAATCCGAGACGTGGAGATTTTGATAAGATTCTAAGACAAAGGGAGTCTAGGTGGATATATGAATTAAAGACACTTCAACCTCTGGGTTTGAACGAAGGCTTTTCTTTTGCCCCATTCATTTAACCATTGACAATGAAGTTCTCTTGTACATGTATCTTTACACCTGAATTCCCCCCACCTCCCCCATTTAATTTAATTTAATTTAATTTATTTAATTTTATTTATTTAATTAATTTAGCCTGCCAGCTGTAGTTTTTTGTATGATGACCACTCGTGTGTATATATATTTTTTTCGGCTTATTTATTATTTTCTATTGTATTTATATTGTAAATTGAAATAAAAGATCTTTGTTCTGTTTCTTTCCCCCCCCCCCACTCCCCTCTCCCCTCTTTCTCCCCCCTCCACCCGTCTATCTTCTATGGACCGTCTGATATAAGGTTTTATGGATTTTGCCTTTTTGTATATATATAATAATTGTTACTCACTTTTTCCAAATTAGGATAAAATCATAATAAATTAATTGAAATCATAATAGATTGATATCTACTTATTAATTTTCTGATTGGCTTGATTTTATATTTAGTGGGACTCTAAATCTTTACTTAGGCAGTTGGGATTCTGGCATGTCTTTTTCCTACTCAGGCATATTTACATACTATTAAAGATTTAATTAATGTAATAGGACGGGAATTGTATATGGGTTTCTATCTGGATAGGTGCAATACTCTATATACACATGCGCACCCCTTTCGTCCTTTTTTACTAAGTTCTTGCACATGCGCGGGTATTTCGACATGGACCTTCAGACGTACTGTAGTTCACTCCCCATTGTAACTGGGGATTGACAGACACAGCCTATTGGTTGATTGGCTGTAATGACGGCTCATGATTTACGGGTAGGAGGAGCGACAAGGTTTTTAACGGGTGAGTGAGAGTGGGGGATTTTCTATTGTGTGTCCTTGAGAAAGGCAGTTTAACCGCCGAAACGCGCGTCGGCTATTCCGATGCTGATATGTTTTTAGTATCATGCTATTATACTTTCTGCAACTTCGCTGTGCCCATATGAGATATTGACCGGCCGGTCACTTGACCAATTGGGGCACTTGTATTTCTATCAAGAGGTATTTACAGTGGAGGGGTCCTTTTTTTCTTTTTTAGTTTTGGACCCCCCGGCTCATTACCTCTTTCCCTCTCTCTTTATCTTTATTTTCCCCTATAACCTATCTTGCTATCCTTTCGATTTCCTATTTTTTATAGATAGGATAGTTGTATATGGGGAACTTAGATTATTTAGATAACAGTTTGATCTATAGGGGGGATTTTTTATGTGCCTCCATTCTTTGGTGTATGCATTAGGACACAGCACACTGTTTTTTCGGCAGATCGTTGATTTTGTAACCATACAATGTAACATTGTTTCTACTTATTATTATTATGCAACAAATAGGTTTGCCACAATTGTGGTAACCTTTTCATATGTTTACAGATTAATCTAGCAGCGTTTGTTAGCCGATATTAGTATCTAGTTTTTTTCTTTTCTTTTGTTATGGGATTTACACCTTTTTTGTAGGGAATATGAGTTATTTGTATTTACATTAAAGATTATTTCAGTCTTATATACTTCGTTTTTAGAAGCCTATATATGTTTCTTTGGGGGTAGCTCTAGTAGGAGGATTCCCCTCGTCCTTATGCGAGAGAAATTCTTCCTATTATCTTTTTTTCTAGTTACACAGTTACATAGTTACATAGCTGAAAAGAGACTTGCGTCCATCAAGTTCAGCCTTCCTCACATTTGGTTTTTGCTGTTGATCCAAAAGAAGGCAAAAAAAACCCCAGTTTGAAGCACAATTTTGCAACAAGCTAGGAAAACCCCAGAATGGCAGTCAGATTTATCCTTGGATCAAGCAGTTATTACCCTACATTGAAAGATTATATCCTTGAATATTCTGTTCTTTCAAGTATGCATCTAGTAACTGTTTGAACATCTGTATGGACTCTGATAAAACCACTTCTTCAGGCAGAGAATTCCACATCCTGATTGTTCTTACAGTAAAAAAACCTTTCCTTTGCCTTAGACGAAATCTTCTTTCTTCCAGTCTAAACGCATGGCCTCGTGTCCTATGTAAAGTCCGGTTTGTGAATAGATTTCCACACAATGGTTTGTATTGGCCCCGAATATATTTGTATAATGTTATCATATCCCCTCTCAGGCGACGTTTTTCTAAACTAAATAGGTTTAAATTTGTTGATCTTAAAGTTATATTATTTTCTTTTCTACATCATGATTTATTACACACATATGGGGAAACCCATACCCCCCATAAGACAAAGGGGCTAAAGCACATACAGCCTTGCACGGCTTATCAAAAGACGGCCTTCCTCAAAAACAAAAGCCAAAACCCTCAGGCTAACTGGACACAGGGGGCGTCTTACTTAACCCCCTCCCCCCCACATGGGAGTCCGCAGGATTTTTCAGCTTGTTCTGCTATTTTTCGTGTGAGATTGAAAATACAGTGCACTACGGGCCAGTAGGTGGCGCTGTGTATTAAGAGTGACAGGGATAGGAAGCTACATCTTATCCCTGCTTCTCTCTCCTGAATGAATCCTCAGAGGATGTGGGGCAGCCTATAGATTAGAGAAGTGAGGCATGGGGGGCAGCCTACAGATCAGGTAAGTGAGGGATGGGGGGCAGCCTACAGATCAGGTAAGTGAGGGATTGGGGGTCAGCCTACAGATCAGGTTAGTGAGGGGCTCAGTAGTAGATCAGGGGAAGTGAGGGAGGGGAGAGAGGAAGGAAGTGAGGAGGGAGGGGAGAGAGCCCAGATCAGGGAAGTGAGAGGGAGAGAGAGCCTATAGGGCTGAGGAGGGAGGGAGAGAGCCCATAGATCAGAGAGAAGAGGGAGGGGAGAGAGGTTAGATCAGTAGTGAGGGAGGGAGAGAAGGTTATAGATCAGGGCAGGAGGGTGGGGAGAGAGAGCCCAGGAACGGGAAGTGAGGGAGGGAGAGAGAGCCTATAGATCAGGGAAGGGAGAGGAGGGAGGAGGGAGAGAGAGAGCCCATAGATCAGGGAAGTGAGGGAGGGGGAGAGAGAGCCTATAGATCAGGGAAGTGAGGGAGGGGTCAGCTAGGAGCAGAAAGGAGAAGGAACAGAAATGAGCAGGAAGGGACATCAAGGAGCACAAAAGGTAAAGCAGGAGAAGGAGCACAAAGGAACAGAAATAAGCAGGAAAGGGCTGCAAGGAGCAGGAAGGGTCAGCAAGGAGCAGGAAGGGTCAGCAAGGAGCAGGAAGGGTCAGCAGGGAGGGTCAGCAAGGAGCAGGAAGGGACAGAAGGAGCACAAAGGTAAAGTAGGAGAAGGAACAAAAATGAGCAGGAAGGGACATCAAGGAGCAGAAAGGATCAGCAATGAGCTAGAAGGGGCAGAAGGAGCACAACCGTAAAGTAGGAGAAGGGTCAGCAAGGAGCACGAAGGGTCAGCAAGGAGCAGGAAGGGTCTGCAAGGGGCAGCAAGGAGAAGGAAGGGTCTGCAAAGAGCAGAAAGGGACAGAAGGAGCACAAAGGTAAAGAAGCAGAAAGAATCATAGATGCACAAAGGTAAAGTAGGAGAAGGAGCAGAAAGGTTCTGCAAGGAGCAGATAGGGATCAGAAAGAGAAAGGAGCAGAAGGGCGCACAATAAGCAGAAAATAGCTGTAGCGGATGGCACCAGGCGATCCTACAAATATACTGTACATAAATGCATTCGTGTATCTGCTGTGTTTTATATGTGTTAAAAAGAATTGTATTCCTCTGATTGTTCGGTAGTTTCATTCCCTTAGTTTATTCGAATGAAACTACCGAACAACCAGACCTCCCCTGTGTGAAGTGTGTCCTCAATTACCCGTTGCAACATTGTTGCGAACGGGTAATTGAATAGTAAGTAGCCGTCCTTTGTTCTCGGGGGTGGCCGCCATTCGACAAACGAACACGTGGCGGCGGCCATTTTAAAACTCCCGAACAGCGGTGTTTTGCCGTCGAGTGTCTGGAACTAAAATCGGACACTCGAGTAGGCGAACACCGCTGAGACCTCCACAAGCCCGGTCCGTTCGGTTCCAAACTACCGAACGGCCCCTCGTTCGGTAGATAGAAATACCGAACGAGGGGATTCAGGCGAACCCTCCCTAGCCTCTATAGCTAGAGGCTTTCGTATTTTGTTCCCTTATGCCAGGACCGACCGCAGGGCCCATTCGCATGGAACCTTATTCGGCTATCTCAGTTAGTGCGGTCGGTCATTTTATTCCCTCCATACATTTCCCGAACCCCTGGTCTGATCTGGGTGATTTTTGGATATGTTGTTCACCCAGATCAGGGTATCTGGGGATGTAGGATTTAAAGAGGTACCCCTACGTTTAGGGGTACATCCAGAAACGGGGGGAATTACTGTACTGGATAAGGGGATTATGATGCTGGCTGAGGGGAGGAGATGTGTGGGAGGTTACCAGGACAGGATTGGCTACTGTAATAATTACTGTAAATCCCTCCCTTGCATGGGAGCATGCTTTAAAAGGAGACTGTGGATTAAAGCTTTCAGTTCTGCTCCTGAAACTGTGTGTCGTCCAGTTATTGGGATTGCTGTGGGGATATTGCTGTATTTTACCTGCTGGAAACCTTGCCTTTGGATTTATTATTTACTTGTTCCTGAGCCTCACTTGGATTATAAGCGGAGATAACCTGGGGAATATTGCATCTCCGCTACATTGGTTGGCAGCGCTGGGATCCAGACTCACAGAGGAACAAGCATAAATGGAGTACGGATGGAGATTGATTTTGCCACACTAAAACGCTCCACGCTAAAAGATCTCCTGGAGGCAAGGGGTATACAAGCCAGCAATAAGAAGAAAGCAGTAATCATTACTGAACTTATGGCGGAGTACCGAATGGACGGCGATTCGGTTTCCGAACAGGGGAATTCGGGAGAAACACCGGAACAGAGGGAGTTCCAGAGGCAGTTACAATTTCGGCTATCTTTCTATGGGGAACACCCTCCAACAGAGATTGTTTCAAAAACGATGACGGAGGTACAGGAATTTATACTGAGGAATCAAACAGCGGCCCCAGAACGCAGCTCTGCAGTAAATATGCCACAAGAAGGTAAACCTAAAATACCATACCAGGCTTTTAAAACATATGTGGAGGCAGAGGAAGATATAGACGCTTTCCTGCAAGATTTTGAGAGACTGTGTGCACTGCATAGAATCAGCGCAGAGGACTGGGTACCTATTTTGGCAGGAAGGTTAACTGGGAGGGCAGCTGAGGCATACCGTACTGTACCTAATGAAGAAATAAGGAATTGCAATAAAGTGAAAGAAATTATATTGGCCAGGTATGCTATAACACCAGAAGCATACCGGCAGAGATTCAGGGATTTAAAGAAGGTGGAGAAAGACTCACATGCTGAGTGGGCATGCAGACTACAAAGAGCAGTCCTGGGGTGGGTGCAAGCGAGCAAGGCACGGTCTATGGAGGATGTATTGCAAATGGTACTGATGGAGCAATTTTATGAAGGAGTAACCAGCGAGGTACAGGAGTGGGTAAGAGACAGAAACCCTACCTCCCTTACCGAAGCAGCCAGGAAGGCAGATGAGTACCTTGATGCACGCAGGCAGCAAAAACCTGCAGCTCCAAAAGTCCCTTTTAAAACCTTTGGGGGAAACAGCTACACGCCAGCTCTACCGAGACCACTGCCACCACAACCACCACCCGCTGCACAGCCACGTTTCCGCCAGCCCACGTCAGGCCCTTGCCACCACTGCCAGAAATGGGGACATTATAAAAGGGAATGCCCCCAGCTGCGGGACCGTTCCACCTGGATCCGACCCGGTCCACCACCACCACCGAGAGCAGCCGCAGCCCACCACTACCAGGACATCGTGGCCACACCGTATGGCTCAGCGGTTCCCATTACAACGGTAGAACAGTGGGAAGTACTGCACGAGGCGGATCCAGTCCAGGCTAATGCTGACAACCGCCAGCATCACAGGCAGACCGTGTATCTGGAGGGTAAAGCGGTTCAGGGGCTACGTGACTCAGGAGCCACCATCACCCTGGTAAAGAGTCACCTGGTCTCAGACCAGGCGAAACTAAACAAGACTGTGGCCGTCAGGGTAGCCGGGGGAGCAGTATACCGGCTACCTACAGTGAGGGTACACTTGCATTGGGGAGCGGGGGCAGGACACGTGGAGGTGGGGTTGATGCCGCAGTTACCGGCGGAGGTTTTATTGGGGAACGATCTGGGGAGGCTCACATCTGCTTTTGAGCCCCAGACACCCACCACAGGAGAAGCTCACCCTGTGGTTACTCGACAACAGGCCCGCACCCAGGACTACAACACACTCCCGGAGGTTCAGGTAAGAGATCCTTCCCCTTCCCTCGACTGTGTTCCCTGGTCCCCTCCTAACGAATTTGCAGCTGAGGTAGTGACTGACCCCACCTTGCAGGTGTATAGGGACAAGGTGACAGCAGACACACCTGGGGGGGAGGGCGAAAGGTTTATCTGGGACAAACAGCTGTTATATCGGGAGACGGATAAGAAGGTATCCGGGTCAGACCCGATTGTGATGAGCAGTTAGTGGTACCCCAGCGGTACAGGGCGGAGTTACTACGGATAGCACATGACATCCCGCTATCTGGACATTTAGGGGTCAGCAGGACCCGGTACAGGTTAAACCAAAGCTTCTTTTGGCCTGGAATTAGCCAGGAGGTGCGCAGGTATTGCAACACGTGCGATACATGCCAAAGGGTGGGGAAAAGGGGGGACCGGCGCAAGGCCAAGTTACACCCCCTTCCCATAATCGAGGAACCCTTTAGCAGGGTAGCAGTTGACCTAATAGGACCCCTCAACAAAGCGAGCCCGTCAGGTAAACGATTTATCCTGACAGTAGTAGACTATGCCACCAGATATCCAGAGGCGGTTGCCCTGACGAATATACAGGCTGAGACCGTAGTGGAAGCCCTGATGCAGATATTCTCCTGGGTGGGACTTCCCAGGGAGATTGTCTCCGATCAGGGCACCCAATTCACCGCCGAAGTCACGCAGCGCCTCTGGAAGTTTTGTGACATTAAGCCTGTCATTAGTTCCCCTTACCACCCCCAGACGAATGGGCTCTGCGAACGTTTCAACGGTACATTGAAACAAATGCTCCGAACCTTCGCAGAGACCCACAAGGACTGGGAGAAATTCCTGCCCCACCTCCTCTTTGCTTACAGGGAGGTGCCGCAGGAATCCACTGGGTTTTCCCCATTTGAACTATTGTTTGGCCGCAGGGTACGAGGGCCTTTAGATTTAATCAGAGAGCATTGGGAGGGAGAACGGAGCACTGACGGTACCCCCATCATACCATACGTGTTGGCATTCCGAGACCGCCTTGAGGCCTTAACTCAGACGGTACGCGAGAATTTGCAGGCGGCTCAGACACGCCAACGCACATGGTATGATCGGGGCGCCAGGGACCGTAGCTTTCAGGTCGGGCAGAAGGTGTTGATTTTAAAACCTGTCCGACACGATAAGCTGCAGGCCGCCTGGCAGGGCCCTTATAGGGTGGTAGAACAACGGTGTGACACCACTTATATAATCGGCTCGTGCGTTGGTACTGGGGGGCGACGCATGCTCCATGTGAACATGATGAAGCCCTACCAGGAGCGCTCTGAGGAAGTGACTGCTATATGTGCGCCTAACTCCGAGGAGTTTGACAGCTTGCCTCTCCCGGATCTGCTGGGAGAGGGTCAGTTATCAGGGGACTTACGGGAAGTCACCCTGGGGGACCGGTTGAGCCCACAGGAGCGGAGCGAGGTACAACAGCTGTTGAGGGAGAAGCAGGATATCTTCTCTAATGTACCTGGTTACACTCCTCTGGCCACGCACAGAGTAGACACCCCAGGGCAACTTCCCATGCGTCAGACCCCGTACCGCATCCCAGAAGCGGTACGGGCGAACATGCGCAAGGAGATCGATGAGATGCTCCAGCTGGGGGTGATTGAGCCCTCTGACAGCCCCTGGGCATCTCCGGAAGTGCTAGTACCAAAGCGGGACGGCACAACCCGGTTTTGTGTAGACTACCGGAGATTGAATGAGAAGACGGTATCTGACGCCTATCCCATGCCCAGGATAGACGAACTCCTGGATCGGATGGCGAGGGGGCACTATCTCACCACAATTGACTTGTGTAAAGGGTATTGGCAAATACCCTTGACGCAGGACGCCATCCCTAAGTCGGCCTTTGTCACCCCATTCGTCTTGTACCAATTTAAGGTCATGCCGTTTGGGATGAAAAACGCCCCGGCTACTTTTCAGCGGATGGTGGACCGCCTCCTGGATGGGTTCCAAGACTATACCTGCGCCTACCTCGATGATATTGCCATTTTCAGCAATACCTGGCAGGAACACTTGACCCATATAGGAGCGGTCCTAGACAGGATTAGGGCCGCTGGTTTAACGCTGAAACCAGCCAAATGCAGCATAGGAATGGCTGAAGTACAATACCTCGGTCATCGGGTAGGATGCGGCAAGCAGAAGCCGGAACCAGCCAAAGTAGAGGCTGTAGCTCAATGGCCTACCCCTAGGACTAAGACTCAGGTATTAGCATTCCTAGGAACGGCCATGTACTACCGTAAATTTGTCCCGAATTATAGTGCCCTGGCCAAACCTCTCACCGACTTAACCCGTAAAAACCTGCCCCGCCAAGTAACCTGGACCCCGGAGTGTGAGCAGGCATTTCAGTTGTTGAAAGATGCATTGACCAATGCCCCTGTCTTGGCAGCTCCTAATCCAACTAAACGTTTTCTTGTCCACACAGACGCTTCTATGTTTGGATTGGGAGCAGTACTGAGCCAAGTCGGGGCCGATGGCGGAGAACATCCCGTGGCTTACAAGGAAAGGTTAAAGGATCTTAACATGTATAGCTTGGAGGAAAGACGAGACAGGGGGGATATGATAGAAACATTTAAATATATAAAGGGAATCAACACAGTAAAGGAGGAGACTATATTTAAAAGAAGAAAAACTACCACAACAAGAGGACATAGTCTTAAATTAGAGGGACAAAGGTTTAAAAATAATATCAGGAAGTATTACTTTACTGAGAGGGTAGTGGATGCATGGAATAGCCTTCCAGCTGAAGTGGTAGAGGTTAACACAGTAAAGGAGTTTAAGCATGCATGGGATAGGCATAAGGCTATCCTAACTATAAGATAAGGCTAGGGACTAATGAAAGTTTTTAGAAAATTGGGCAGACTAGATGGGCCGAATGGTTCTTATCTGCCGTCACATTCTATGTTTCTATGTTTCTATCAGCCGGAAACTGTTACCTCGAGAAGTAAGCTACGCCGCCATCGAGAAGGAATGCCTGGCTGTGGTGTGGGCCCTGAAGAAATTACAGCCATATTTGTACGGACAAGCTTTTTCCCTGCTCACGGATCACAACCCGTTAGTATGGCTAAACCGGGTGGCTGGGGACAATGCCCGGCTGCTGCGCTGGAGTCTGGCGCTGCAGCCCTTTGACTTTAATATCCAGTATGGAAATGCTGATGGGTTGTCCCGACAAACTGACCTAGAGAAATGATCCGTGAGCCTCCCCGGACATCCCCAAGCCGATCCGTGTTGGATCAGACTGTGTATGCCGGCTTGTGGGCAAGGGGGAGCAGTGTAGCGGATGGCACCAGGCGATCCTACAAATATACTGTACATAAATGCATTCGTGTATCTGCTGTGTTTTATATGTGTTAAAAAGAATTGTATTCCTCTGATTGTTCGGTAGTTTCATTCCCTTAGTTTATTCGAATGAAACTACCGAACAACCAGACCTCCCCTGTGTGAAGTGTGTCCTCAATTACCTGTTGCAACATTGTTGCGAACGGGTAATTGAATAGTAAGTAGCCGTCCTTTGTTCTCGGGGGTGGCCGCCATTTTAAAACTCCCGAACAGCGGTGTTTTGCCGTCGAGTGTCTGGAACTAAAATCGGACACTCGAGTAGGCGAACACCGCTGAGACCTCCACAAACCTGGTCCGTTCGGTTCCAAACTACCGAACGGCCCCTCGTTCGGTAGATAGAAAATACCGAACGAGGGGATTCAGGCGAACCCTCCCTAGCCTCTATAGCTAGAGGCTTTCGTGTATTTTGTTCCCTTATGCCAGGACCGACCGCAGGGCCCATTCGCATGGAACCTTATTTGGCTATCTCAGTTAGTGCGGTCGGTCATTTTATTCCCTCCATACATTTCCCGAACCCCTGGTCTGATCTGGGTGATTTTTGGATATGTTGTTCACCCAGATCAGGGGTATCTGGGGATGTAGGATTTAAAGAGGTACCCCTACGTTTAGGGGTACATCCAGAAACGGGGGGAATTACTGTACTGGATAAGGGGATTATGATGCTGGCTGAGGGGAGGAGATGTGTGGGAGGTTACCAGGACAGGATTGGCTACTGTAATAATTACTGTAAATCCCTCCCTTGCATGGGAGCATGCTTTATAAGGAGACTGTGGATTAAAGCTTTCAGTTCTGCTCCTGAAACTGTGTGTCGTCCAGTTATTGGGATTGCTGTTGGGATATTGCTGTGTTCTACCTGCTGGAAGCCTTGCCTGTGGATTTACTATTTACTTGTTCCTGAGCCTCACTTGGATTATAAGCGGAGATAACCTGGGTAATATTGCATCTCCGCTACAGTAGCAAAAAGGTAAAGGAGCAGAAGGAGCTAAGGAGGAGAGAAGACAGTGTCAGAAGAAAAAGAAGACAGTGTCAAATGAGGGAGAAGAAAATGAGATTGGAGCAGGAAGGGCAAGTGAAGTGAACCCTCCACTTTATTCTGAACACCACATCATAAGGCTTTGGTACCTGGGCCTAGCAGGGAAACTTTGGACCTTCTCATCTCCCCAGGTAAAAATAAAAATCAGTGTTAATGTGTTCACATTTATTTACTGAGTATTAGGAAACACAGAGTGCTGCTGGGTAGGGGTGTCACTGATTGGCTAGAGCGGTCAGCTGGTACTCTAAGCCAATCAGTAGCTCCCCATTCATAAAAAAAAGTTAAACATTAGAGCGTCAGCTGACCACTCTAGTCAATCTGCAGCACCCATGCCTGACGTCAATCTGCACTTCCTGACACTCCGTTTCAGAAGCCGAATAACACTGTGCGACCTGGAGATCTGGAGCTGGAGGAAGCCTTTGGGGTTAAACCATTTGAAAGCGGTTTAACCCCTTAAAGGAAAGAGAGCACCCAGGGGCTTCCTGGCATCATAGCATATTCATTTAGATGAAGTTGTTATGGAGACCAGAATGTTCCTTTAATTTTCTTAAAGGAACACTATAGTGTCAGGAATACAAACATGTATTCCTGACACCATAGTTGTGAAAACGCTATTCAAAAAAAAAAGCCACACATTTGGGCTTGGGGTAGGCTTTGGTCAAGCAGATTGGGAGATGGGAATTGGTCATACATGCGTTTGAGTATGTTGGATTGAGACAGGGTGGGGAAAACCTGGGTATGGAGAGAGTTGGTGGTGATGTTTCTGTTTGTTTCCCTAGGAAAAGTTTCCTGGATTGTTGGGCACTAATTCGTGTTCTGTGCCAAGAGGAGAGCTGCAGCTAGATTTCAGGGGCAGCAGCTGGGCTTTCCGAAGGACCAGTTGGCAATTTGTTGATTTGGTTACAGGGGATTTTGGTAGGGGGATGTATGCAATGCAGTGTTTTGCATGGTAGCGGGAGGAGGAAGGCCGGACATCCTAGTTCTCCACGCAAGGGGGAAACGATTTGGGACTGATGCTGCAGCGTCAACTGGTGAAATGGATGAAGCAGGACCTGAATAGATTGAAGGATATGCTTCCCGGGGTACTGGTGGTGTGGTCTAAGATAGTGCCCAGGCGGCAGTGGCAGCATGCGCGCGACCCGTTGGCAATCGATTGCTCCCAGGGGAAGGTTAATAGCCTGATGGCTAGTTTCATCAGGAAAGTGTGTGTGTGGGGGGGGAGGTTGGTAGTTAGAGATTGGGAATTGGAATTGGGGTTGCCCAGTTACTATCACTTGGGTTGGCAGGAAGGACAGCAGAAAGCACTGTTTCTTCAGGGTGGGGGAGCTGAGACGGCTTAAGGGTTCAAGGTCTGAGCTCATGGTAGGATAGGGAGCTCTAGGAAAGGAAATAGGCTCCCCATTAGGCAGGTTATGTAAATAGTTATTGGTATGTTTGGTAGGTTTCGAGTACTGTCGGTGGCTCAGAATTTGGTGGGGTAGGGGTATCCGGGTATACCCCTACCATGGTTAATTTATAATAAATTGTTGACACTTTAAGTGATGTTTATGTTGGTATAATGTTTTATATATATATATATATATATATATGTTATTTGTAGTGGGGTCATTGCCTTTTATACCTAAAGGAAGGATACGTAAGTGAAGGCGGGGCATAGGGCAATGACCCAAAGTTTCTATGTTAAGCTATTATTTATATATTTAATAAACTTGTGGACAACTTTACCCATATACCCTAGTGTACTTGTCTTATTGGGAAAGGTATGAGGGGGGTTTGTTCAAGGTTCCGGATGCCCATATGGCGATGATACACCGGTCATGAACAAAGAGCTATTATTTCTAAGACATGGGACACTTGGTGGGCACAGTGGATGAGCATTGTGGTGGAGAGGG
>OW240917.1:231092544-231219776 GCA_933207985.1 Pelobates cultripes | reverse complement strand
GTGGCTCCCAGGGGCTTGAGCCCCAAGTGGGGTCCTGCAAAGCCACATGTCTAATTTTTTTCACCAGTTCATTGTTAATACCTTCAATTATATAAATTGTGGGAATACTATTTTAATGCACCATATTTGGACTTCAAAAGGCTGTGTCACTATCCCTCAGAAATTAGTATTTCATAAAGATAAAATATAACCTAGTCGAAAGATATCTTAACACAATATTTTTCCTAAACTTGACAAGTTTGTCAATATTTTTCCTAAACTTGACAGCTGCAGCAAAAATTGAGGATCTTGTGGGATCCTAGCTAGATCTCAATGCAGTGCTGACATTGGCTGCTCGATAGTGCAGTGCAGTGCTGACATCGGCTCCCGGAAGTTGATGAGCCAGGAACTGAACAGGATGCATTGGCTCAAGCTGGTGGTGCCCACGAGGGACAGGTTCAGGTAACTAAATCTCAGTTTTCCCTGCCGCCCTGGGACGCTGAACACCCTGGGGTGATGTCAAAATTATACAAAAATCCCAGACAGTGACCCAGCTGCTATAATTATACAGCACAGTAAAGGGGTATCACTGTCAGTGCAGGGTTATAATACAATGTGGTAAAGGATAAATACAATCTGATTTTGGGTTAATACAGCACGTATGGAGTTTCAAAATATAGGTTCATGTAATACTCTGAATTCAATCAAAGATTAGGTTACTATGTGTACTTTATTTTCTACAGGTATTATATCAGTATTTGCATATATGTATAATTTATAACATGATATTAAAGTGCCTTTACTAACACGGTAATTCTTCTAAAAGCTGTAATTGCTTTTAAAATCATTTTTCTGTTGGCATTCAAGCGGCCAATACTACGTTCATGACATGACTTGTGTTCATGTGCCATTAAGAGGATAAATGAGCAAGGCAAAATATTCTTTGAACAGGGCACACTGTTAGTTGTTAGATAAGATTTTTTGTGTCCTTAAATGTTTCCTGTGTGTATCAAGTTTGGTTTACTAAAGGCATTCAGACAAAGATCGACCAGTGGAAACATATACTGATATTGTAACCTCAATGCATACAGAAGGCATTCAAGTCAATAGGAGAACTAAATTCACCAAACCTTTTGTGGATTCCAAACCAGCCTCCACAACTCACAAAATGGTGTGACCAATGTTATGAGCCTTAATGCAACCAAAGGTTTATAACATCAAATGAGAATACCACTGTCAATATTTTTGGCCATGTGTAGTGGTTATGGTGCGTGGAGTGTTCACTTTATTGATACTTAAAGGATCACTAAAATAAAGGATAACAAAGCGGTTTTCCTGACACTCAGGGTCCCACTCCCGTGGCGCTGAAGGGGTTAAAACCCCTTCAGCCACTTACCTTATTCCAGCGGCGGGCTCTCTCGGCGCTAGTGACCTCTCCTCCCCCGCTGGCGTCAGCTCCCTCTGCCGACGTCAGCGGAGCCAAATGCCCTGCCGCGCATGCATTCAAAGTGTCCATAGGAAAGCATTTCTCAATGCTTTCCCATGGACGCTCTGCGTGATGGAGGCATAATATGCCTCCAGCATGGCAGATGCGCCTCTAGTGGCTGTCCGGAAGACAGCCACTAGAGGCTGGCTTAACCCCAATTGTAAACATAGCAGTTTCTGTGAAACTGCTATGTTTGCATCTGAAGGGTTAAAACCTGAGGGACCTGGCACACAGACCACTTCATTGAGCTGAAGTGGTCTGGGTGACTATAGTGTCCCTTTAACTTATTTTCCAAACCACCATAGCTTATGTCAATTTTTCACTGGTTTTACTTCTTATTTGGATATTTTATGAGCACATGTAAAAAGACAGAAAAAGGGAAAACAAATAATGTAGTATGTTTGTGGCATATGGAGGACACACAACAGAACTCTGTGAATTTGCACTCATATGTGAAGGAGCTATCAACCAGCTCCAGATTTGACAGCTTACAGTGGCATAATCCCCACTGATATGTAGATGTTACAGCCTCTTCAGCAGCATAAACATGAGTGTATAAAAAGACAAAAAAGAAATACAAAAGTGCTCCCTGTAAAAGTTAAAAAATGAGATAAAGTTAAGCAGAAGCTGTACTTACATTTATAAGAGCTATTAGGACACTCAAAATATCCGGCGTAGGTGGTACAATACCCAACATGGAAAAATGGACACTGACCAGTGAAAATTTGTATTTATCATACATCATATAATTTTAAGATCAATCTGTGTTTGCTATATTTGTTTCATTTTATACAATGGATTGAGGTTAGCTTTTGTGGTCAATGTTTGCTGGCCCATATCTGTTGTGACAGACTTTCTGGTCACCTAAGCCAGACACATGTCTTCCCAATTCCCACCTCTCTCTCAAAAGACCGTCATAACTATGGACTAACCCACCAACCCATGTCTCCCAGTCCAGTACTCCTTGTTCGCAGCTCTATAGTCACCTTTCACCAGCCAGGTGGCCGCTAAATCACGGTGTGTGCCTGACCGGGGTTAACTCTAAATTTCTCTGGAATTCTAATGTGTAGTCACCGCGGTCCGCTAAAAGTTCAACCAGAGCGCTCTCGGTCCCAGGACTAGCAATCAGGGCTCTTTTTGGAGGGTTAATATAGGAGGTAGCAAAACTTTTAATGACACCAAGGACTTGGGGAGCTCCATGTACCCACGGAAAGTGCTGTGTTTTTGGGTGACCGAGGAGCTCTACCTAACAATCTGGAACTCGGTGCCAGAACGAAGGCTAGACTAATCTAATTGTGCTAGCCACAACCGATCCAGGCGTTTTTTGGACTGAATGGGCGCTCCAGGGAGACCTTTCTGGCAAAATAGGACATGTGGGGATGCCCCGTTATATGATGTGTGTTTTGGGGAAATTTCTGTATTGCGCTCTCTGTATCCAAGAGCTGACTCAATTATCTCCCACACACAGAGGTGCCTAGGTGGACTTGTGTTATACTAAATGGAGACCCCATTCTGTGGCTCTAGATACATATTTATGTGCCTTGCTCAATAAAACCAGTTCTTCTTCACCCTTCACTCAGTTTAAACTAGTGTTTGGCTGAGACAGCGATATAGTATGGCGAAAGGCTATAATCACACTGACCTATAAACAATGAAGAGAAAGGGGACTTGGCGGTGACAACAAAGCGACTTGTGGGTTTAACGCCACATCTGTCTTGTAAGTTGAATTGTTAGTGCTTGTCCTCTCCTGTATATTATAAAATGATATGTTGTATATATTTAGCAGTACACTAATTATCCCATTTTTGCTACCTTTTGGTTTATCTTATTTGTTCGGTACTGTTTTTTGGTACTTAACTTCTTCTAAGTCAGACTGACATTTGGTCTAAATTCAAGTGTCCTGAAAATTTTTCTGTTTTTAGGAAAAATGGTTTGTCTGACCTGAATCACAAGTTTACTTTCTACCACTTGGTTGTCAATATTTAGAAATACATCTTTTTACTTCTCTGTAGTCACCATTTGCATCCAACATAACTGACATAATAGTCTGATGTATTTCTGTTTATATTCTAAAATTCCTAAGCTTTCCATTTGTTGCACTTTTTGTATTTTAATTTCGATATCCACTGGATTAGATTTTTTTTTTGTGATTTCTTTTTTTGGGGTCAAATCAAACAAACAAATTATGTACGTATTTCCACTTCTACATCAGTGAAAAATTTTCTCAGTGTGAGTACCACAACTCCTGCAGAAGTAAAATAAACTTGTGACACCAGTTCCTATTTAATAAATGAACTAAGCTATATACACGGAAAAACACTAAACAATTAGCTGTAAATTCTACACCATCTCCAGGCAGGCATAAGATTCTGCGGGTCCATTAAATCACTTGCATAGCGGGTGTAGCACCTTCATTAACGTGAAAAATATTCAAAGTCTTAATGCATGAACCACACATAACTCATATAAATTACATCTAAAGCACATTTAAAGAAGTACTTCAACCACAAAGCAGTTTAATAAAACACTATTTGTTGTACGTAACCTGTAACCGCTGATGTCACGTGCCCATTCCTTTTTAAAATAAACAATCACATTTCTTTTCAAATAATTTTAATTAGGTATTTAATATTATAATAAAATAAAAATGACAATAATTAAATGAACAATAATAAAACAAATTGGGAAGGGGAAACTTGGGGAAGTATCCAGCCAAATTTACAATATTTCTGTGCAATATTAATATGTCTATATCTATCGATGATAATAAAATAATTATAATATATCTATGTTACACGAATAAAACAAGTTTGTACTAGTAATAATTTACAGTTTGAATATCTCAAATTATAAATTATAAGATTTTTTAGCCTTGCTTTCCCACTCAGTCCAGAAATAATGAAGCTGGTCCCATAATAAAGATGGCTGTCTAATAACCATCTCATACGATTTGTTTTCTAATGCTAACTTTAGTGCATCAACTATAGAGGGTATATCAAGGGATTTTTCAATATCTGGTTAAGTAAGATGTAGCGGCTATAAGAATATGCCCTATTATTACTATGTCTACTTTTTAAAAGCGCCCGAGTTCCGATGTAAAGATGGTAATATTTGGGTCAACAGTCTTAATAAGTTTATGAATATCACTCCAGAATCTAGCGAGTTTAGGGCAATACCATCAAATGTGTGACATGGTACCTATCTCATCACACTCCCTCCAACATCTGTCTGAGACTTTAGGATTTATTTTGTGAAGGTGTGATGGTACCAGGCATTAACGATGGAGAATTTTTAAATGATTCTCATGATGACTAACACACTGCGTGATACCTCTCAAGGTTAGAATAACTCTTATCCAATCCTCCAGTTTATATTGAGCTCCCAAACTCGTTCCCATGATTTCAAAAATATAATTTAGATGTGGGCCTAGGAGAAATGTGGGAATGGCAAAATTAGATTATGCCTTTACGATTTGGATTGAGGACATTTTTCTAAATTTGAAATCTTTAATGATTTATCTCCTTTTCCCAATTCTAATATTTCAACATTTTCTTTCAATTTGTCTGTTACTAGAGTATATTTTGGCAATATAAAATTGTCCAAATCAAATATTTCTTTAAATTGATCAAATGTTAAAAGGAAATTCCCTGAAAATAAATTATCCAAATTCTACATAGAATGGGAGTGCCAAAAAGTTAGATCTAGAGGGGGTAAGTAAATAATTTAGAATTGATAATGGCATTGCTTGTGATAAACTGGAGGATGGTCTAACACTACTAAAAATAATTTCATACGCCTCGAGGGTAATCTTGGTTGAAGGAAACCTGTGTTTAGCCTTAGGATGTCCATTTAAAAGTAGCCATAACAGTTCTTTAATAGAATATGGTTGAATCTTTTCTGCTTCCATTTCTAGCCACCTCGGCCTGTTATGATCCATGTTAAATTTAAAAGCAGAAGCCACATTAGCAGTATTATAATACTTCCTAAAATCTGGGACACCAAGACCACCGTTCACCTTTAAATGTTGCATAGTTATCAACTTAATCCTACTCGGTTTATTATTCCAGATGTATCTAATCAATGTTGAGTGTATCTTGTTAAAAAAAAAAAGGACAATGGTATGGACAAAGGAATTGTTCTAAAGTAGTATAATTTCTTGGGTAGAATAGTCATCTTAATACATGTCAATCTGCCCGTCAACGATAACTCCATACCACACCTCCCTTTCATCTCTTTTTGTAAGCCAAGCTACACTTTTTAAAATTTGCTCAAATGTTTGCACAAATTTATGCCTAAATATTTAATATATGAATCTTGCCATTCAAAAATATTTTCTTCTTTCAGTTTATCCAAATAAAAACATGGCATATTAAATGGGAGTGCTTGGGTTTTATGAATATTAAGTTTGTAATATGACATTTCTCCAAACTCTTTTAAGATAATATTGAGGGGTGTTATGGAAATTGGGTTCTTTAGTGACAGTATGATATAATCTGCAAATAATCCTATTTTATGGCTTGTATCACCAATATTAATGCCTTCAATTTCCGGTGTTTTCCTAATTATTTCTGCTAGGGGTTCCATGGCCAACACAAATAACAATAACAATTAGGATAATGGACACCCCTGCCTTGTCCCATTTGTCAAAGGAAAGCTGTCAGATAGGAAACCAGATGCAGAGACCTTTGCTGTGGGATGGCCATATAAAGCAAATACAGCCCCCCCAAAAAACATGTAGGGATATTACATTTTTCCATAGCATTTCTCAAATAGCCCCAGTGGATCCTATCGAATGCCTTCTCTGCATCTAAAGAAAGAAGAAGAGAAGGCACACATGACTCTTTAATTTGATGTATTAAGTTGATGAATCGCCTGGTTCCATCTGGGGCCTGTCTTCCATGTACAAATCCAACTTGATCTCTATCAATCATAAATGGGATAATCTTTGCTAATCTGTTGGCCAGAATCATAGCATATAATTTGGTGTCGTTGTTAATCAACGAAATTGGCCTGAAATTCGTACATTTGTCTGGACTCTTACCTGGCTTTGGTATGGTGACTATGTGTGCACACAAAGCCTCCTCTGGCATCTTTCCCTCAGACCAGAATGTACTGAACAACTTAGTGGGGCTTGTATATTAGAATATGTCTTGTAGTATGCCATTGGAAACCCATCAGGATGAGGTGCCTTACCAGAAGGGGTGTTTTTAATCACCTCCAACACCTTTATTATTCTAATTTTTAAAAAATTTTCTTGATATATGTGAGATAAATCAATTTGATCTAGGAATGTTTTTCTTTTTTCCTGTGTTGGTTGAATAATGTCCGTATAAAAATTTAGATTATATAATGATTTAGAGTAAGTGGCAAACATGTTACTGATCCTGACAGGATGGGTAACTTTTTCACCATTGTCATTTAAGACATATTCAATCCTAGATTGTGACACTATGTGTCTACGTTTCAATGCCAGAAGAGATGAGGCCTTGTTGCCTTTTAAATAAAATGTTTTTTTCAAACGTCTCATCGTAAAGGAAGTGTGTTCCAAATTAATTTGATTGATTTTGTATTTTGGTATCTGCTATCATCGCTGACAATTTAGCAGATGGGCCAAATTTATTAGCTTGATTTAAATTGTATAGCTCTTTTTTAAGTGTTTTTAGATTGTTCATTTTAGTTTTCTTCAGATAAGATGCCCTTTGTATGAAATGGCCTCGCAAAACAATTACATTTCTATCCAGCACTGAGGTCAAATGTAGTTACCTTTACTATTACCAGCTAGTAAGAAAAAGGATTGATTACATTAATGCAATGTCTTAGGACTATCTCATTAGCCTGTTACTGGGTTACCCATTGGAGCATTGGAATGTAGAGTGCCATCTAGCAGGGATTTGTAATATACCGGGATTGAGCATTTTATGACTTCAATGACAAATAGATATTCTTATGATAATAATGTAGGCATAATGGATTAATATATAACACATTTTTAAAGTTATGTTTTAGGATATCCACATTGTGCACTTTTTTTGTGTATTTTTGTAGTTCAATATTGAAACCTCAATATTTTGCCATGTGATCAGTCACTTGTCTAAAATTCCAGGCAAAAGAGAAAATTTATAGTTGTGAAGTTGGAAAATCAGATTTTTCGAGTTCAACAGTTCTCAAAGAGTTTAAAAATACAGCAATTATATTTTGAATGGGGCTCCCTGACACCTACAAATCATATATAATCCAAATTCGCCTGGAACAAGGAGACTTAACTGGAGCTTTTTTCCTTGATTTTGCCAAGGCCTTTGACACAGTAGACCATGGCATTCATTTGCAAAAACTTAAAAACTCCGGTATTCTTGATCGACCACTAACCTGGTTTCGATCATATGTATCACACCGATTGGAATATGTGACCATTTCTGATAGCGCCTCCCTCCCTCTTCCAGTCACGTGTGGTGTTCCCCAAGGCTCCATACTTGACCCCCTGCTATTCACGTTATTTATAAATGATCTGCCTAGCGTCTGAAAATCCTCAACTGTACACATGTATGCAGACGATACTGTAATCTACGATAGTAAACCCAATCTACAGCTGCTTGAGGCTGTGCTCCAAAACCAATCCCAAAGGTAGAAAAGTGGATAGCGGATAACAAACTCTTCCTAAACACTGACAAAACTGTTACAATGATCTTTGGAACTGTACCTAAATTACGTCGTAAACTACAAAATCAGCAATTATGTATCAGAACAAATTCAAATAGCACACTGACCGCAGAATGCTCTTTCAAATATTTAGGTATGTTGCTAGACTATCAGTATGTGTATCTGAGTGTATGTGCCAGAGTGTGTATCTGAGTGTCACTTCACACAGGACAAGTTTGTTGATCCGCACTCATAGGGAATCCACAAAAATACATCAGGAAGAAATCATTTTAAAAAATGCACATTTATCAAAGTCAAAAAAGCAAAGTCCTAATGTATGCTATATTGGTTGAAGCATGTGAAAAATTAAAAAAAATAAGTTTGTGAGTGAAGAAAGTATAAAAAGTCCAAAACCTGAGCATAGGACCACCCACAGCTGCTATACAGGGGGGGGTGGGGGGGGGAAGACCACCAAAGAAGCCAATCCTAAAGAACGATTAGAGAATCCCTGGGCGCGTTTCACACCACTCCGGGTGCTTGCTCAACATGTTGTTACATTGTGTTTAATTTACGTAGAAGCAACATGCTTTATTAAGTTACCTTTGTTATTGCCAACTCTACTGACATAAAGGCATTAATGTAATGTCAATAGCCTGGTGTTGGCTTACTAATTGGAGTATAGTGCGCCATCTAGTGGGAATTTGTGATATATTGGGATTCAGTATTTCAGGACTTTTATTATAAATAGATAGGGTTATACCATCAGTTTTCACACTCTTTTAAGGAGGACAGATATAGGTATAGTGCATTTATGTATTACATTTAAAAGTAACAGAAAAGGAAAGTGTATAGTATCCCAGTAGGGGAGACTAAAGGCAGGAGCTCCACTAATGTAAAAAAGAGGGGAAGACAAAAGGGAAACCTACCTTTAATAAATCAATAAATAAAGGATATATCTACAATGTAAAGTAAAAAAATGATCAAATGGATAACTGGAGTGCTCTAAGTCGCATATTCCCCCAGTCCACCTAGCATCCGACTAAGTGGATAAGTAATGTCGGTCAAGTGAAGGAGAAAATAAATAAGAGGTAAACAGAAAAAGACCAGGAAATCTAGTCTAAAATAAAATGGGGAAAAATGGCTGCCAATCACATGACTGAAAATTCGGTCTTACAGGGAGTGCAGAATTATTAGGCAAGTTGTATTTTTGAGGATTAATTTTATTATTGAACAACAACCATGTTCTCAATGAACCCAAAAAACTCATTAATATCAAAGCTGAATATTTTTGGAAGTAGTTTTTAGTTTGTTTTTAGTTTTAGCTATGTTAGGGGGATATCTGTGTGTGCAGGTGACTATTACTATGCATAATTATTAGGCAACTTAACAAAAAACAAATATATACCGATTTCAATTATTTATTATTACCAGTGAAACCAATATAACATCTCAACATTCACAAATATACATTTCTGACATTCAAAAACAAAACAAAAACAAATCAGTGACCAATATAGCCACCTTTCTTTGCAAGGACACTCAAAAGCCTGCCATCCATGGATTCTGTCAGTGTTTTGATCTGTTCACCATCAACATTGCGTGCAGCAGCAACCACAGCCTCCCAGACACTGTTCAGAGAGGTGTACTGTTTTCCCTCCTTGTAAATCTCACATTTGATGATGGACCACAGGTTCTCAATGGGGTTCAGATCAGGTGAACAAGGAGGCCATGTCATTAGATTTTCTTCTTTTATACCCTTTCTTGCCAGCCACGCTGTGGAGTACTTGGACGCGTGTGATGGAGCATTGTCCTGCATGAAAATCATGTTTTTCTTGAAGGATGCAGACTTCTTCCTGTACCACTGCTTGAAGAAGGTGTCTTCCAGGAACTGGCAGTAGGACTGGGAGTTGAGCTTGACTCCATCCTCAACCCGAAAAGGCCCCACAAGCTCATCTTGATGATACCAGCCCAAACCAGTACTCCACCTCCACCTTGCTGGCGTCTGAGTCGGACTGGAGCTCTCTGCCCTTTACCAATCCAGCCACGGGCCCATCCATCTGGCCCATCAAGACTCACTCTCATTTCATCAGTCCATAAAACCTTAGAAAAATCAGTCTTGAGATATTTCTTGGCCCAGTCTTGACGTTTCAGCTTGTGTGTCTTGTTCAGTGGTGGTCGTCTTTCAGCCTTTCTTACCTTGGCCATGTCTCTGAGTATTGCACACCTTGTGCTTTTGGGCACTCCAGTGATGTTGCAGCTCTGAAATATGGCCAAACTGGTGGCAAGTGGCATCGTGGCAGCTGCACGCTTGACTTTTCTCAGTTCATGGGCAGTTATTTTGCGCCTTGGTTTTTCCACACGCTTCTTGCGACCCTGTTGACTATTTTGAATGACACGCTTGATTGTTCGATGATCACGCTTCAGAAGCTTTGCAATTTTAAGAGTGCTGCATCCCTCTGCAAGATATCTCACTATTTTTGACTTTTCTGATCCTGTCAAGTCCTTCTTTTGACCCATTTTGCCAAAGGAAAGGAAGTTGCCTAATAATTATGCACACCTGATATAGGGTGTTGATGTCATTAGACCACACCCCTTCTCATTACAGAGATGCACATCACCTAATATGCTTAATTGGTAGTAGGCTTTCGAGCCTATACAGCTTGGAGTAAGACAACATGCATAAAGAGGATGATGTGGTCAAAATACTCATTTGCCTAATAATTCTGCACTTCCTGTATCTTACTTCCTTTGTCACCCTTGTTTTTCACTACCACATATTTATCTGTTCTGCCTACATTTTACTGTTTCTTGCTATACAGCGATATATTAGGCATGTGCATGGGAAAAATGGGCTATACCGCGAGTAGGGGCATCTCTAGTAAACAGTAAGCAGCCAGTGGCTGCTCACTGTTAAAAAAAATCCACCAATCAGAGAGTTATGAGTCAAATTACACAGCGTGGGAAAATTCCAAAGAACTTTCCCACGCTGTGTAAAATGACACAGAGCACTGTGATTGGTGGATTTCAAAACAACCAATCAGAGTGCTGTGACAGGTAAATGTAGAGACTTACCTGTCAGTCTCTTCATTTACCTGTCAGAGCACTCTGATTGGATGGCTTAAACCCACCAATCAGAGTGCTCTGAGCCTAATTGCAGGGCGGGGCAAGGCTTTATAAGCCTTCCCCCGCCCTGCAGAGCTCAGTCTGCACGGAGCCCACCATGGGTGAAGATGGATTATTTTTTTTTGCCCTCGTTTTTTTTTTTTTTTATTGCATCGGTTATTATGGATTTTTATTTGCCCTTTTTTGGGACTGAAAAAATAAGATTTTAGAAGAAAGAAAACATCAAATGGTAAGCTTATTTTATTTTTTTTACAGGTACTTAGTTAAATGGCCCCCCTCTCTTTATTTGTAGGGTGAGAGGAGTAGGTAGGGGTTAATGTTTTTGGGGAGGGGGTGACTAGGGGTTTGGGGACCCCTAGTCACCTGCGGGAGGGGGGGTTATATTTTTTTATTTAGGGCCCCCACCCAACGCTCAGGGGTGGGGGCCAGGGGGGAGGACATTAGGTCCCCCCCTAATTAGTATTTAGGGCCCCCACCGACCGCTCAGGGGTGGGGGCCAGGGGGGAGGACATTAGGTCCCCCCCAATTAGTATTTAGGGCCCCCACCCACCGCTCAGGGGTGGGGGCCAAGGGGGAGGACATTAGGTCCCCCCCTAATTAGTATTTAGGCCCCCAACCCACCGCTCAGGGGTGGGGGCTAGGGGGAGGACAGTAGGTCCTCCCCCCTCATTCTAATTTAGGGCACCCACCCACCGCTCAGGGGTGGGGGCAAGGGTGGAGGACATTAGGTCCCCCCCAATTAGTATTTAGGGCCCCCACCCACCGCTCAGGGGTGGGGGCCAGGGGGAGGAAATTAGGTACTCCCCCTCATTCTAATTTAGGGCCCCCACCCACCACTCAGGGGTGGGGGCTGGGGGGAGGACATAAGTTCCCCCCAATTAGTATTTAGGGCACCCACCCACCGCTCAGCCCTATACACTGAGCAGTCCACCTACTCGTGTAAATGTGAGTAACCAATTTATATTTTATTTTCTGCTTTCTTGATTTTAAATAGAGAACACTATTGCTGTTCCTTTTTATTTCATATGAACTTCCTTCAGAGAAGACATCACCTCACGTATCCTATAAGTGGGGATTATACCACTGTACACACTTCATTCACTAGTCCATTAGCTCTATAAAACGTGAGTAGGATCATATAAGACTTTTACCAGAATAACACCTGATTGTTGAATATACTGCACCATTAGTTGTCTCTTATTTCCACATACAGAGTGTAAGAACATCTTCAACTTATGGGGCTTGTAGCGGAGAGCAGTGGTAGCAGGACTTCTCCGCTGGTTACTCCAACAGCTACTCAGGAACAAACAGGAAACTTCAAGACAGCAGGCATAAGCATAAAATAATCTATGAATATCCCATCACCCTTTCCAATAACTGGACGACACTCAATATTAGGAGCAGAACTGAATCTTTAATGGCCAGGCTGGCCTTTTATGCAGGTTTTGCCCCAAAGGTTATCACCCAGGTGGACCTTGTGGGGCACCGGTAAAAATACAAAGCAACCAATACAGACAGAGTTAGGTAATAAGTCACTCCCATACATTACACTCAATCCCTCCCCTCTGCTCAGGAGATAATTGAGTTAATTACTGTATCAACTCAATTATCTCCAAACAGAAAAATCACAATTTTCATACTTTTCTAGAAATACCCCAAAAACATATCATACATTAATAATTACAACATCCCCTGATAGCCCCGATCTGGGGGAGCAACATACTGAAAATTCACCAAGATCGGTTCAGGGTTTCGACAGTTTTATGGAGATCTTAGTTTTACCTTCATGATGATTCTGCAGCTAGACATAGCACAGTCTAACCACCAAGTTCTAAGCAAAAGTTAAACTAGCTTATTCTTGCAATAGTTAACACCTGACTATAAACCTTTTAAAAAATGTGCAAGTTCTATCAAATGTCCTAAATGTATTTATATGCTTTGTAAGCTCTCTTGCTTGTTATCTGCTTTAAAGGCATGACAAGCGTGTCTGTAATAATAAGCACAGTAAAAATAAAGAATAAAAAAAAAATAGAAAAAAATTGGTTTGTGTCTTAGTTTGTTAAATTCCTCTCGTTTGTGTGATTATTTTTACCGAATGCCGCTCTGTTCCCTTGAGTTCACACAAACTTGCACAAAGATGGAAGTCTCTGCACTGTTCGTGCCGTTGAGTGTCCGATTTGTGTTCCAGACACTCGACAACGAAACGCCGCTGGTGCAACTCTATGCTAAGATGGCCGCCGCCATGTGTTCGTATGACGAATGGCGGCCACCGAGGGGAACATCCAGTCAGTACGTGTGTTTGGCAATTGTGAGAGTGTGAACCAAGTTAGGGAGGTCAATTGGTGCCACGCTCCTCTCCTGGGTGGCCTGGTTGTTTGGTAGTTAGTTTGTTTCTTGAACCATGTGGTGGAAAATAGTTGAACAGGGGTTCTTACCAAACAACCAGACGAACGATAGCAAATATTATTTTGTCACTTGTTTCTACAAGTAACCAACAGGGACAACATACGAAATAAAATAACAAAAAGGTGGGTGGACAGCCATTAGAAAAAGAATGTACTGTGGCGAAGCCCATTCCGCTACAGAGCTGTTTTTCCCATATTCTACATTTTCGTTGGCTTCTACATACAGTCATCCAAAAGACATTGTTGAACTCTACTACTGGACTTTTAATCACTTAGACTATATTATTATTATTTTTAACTACTTTGCTCTTTATTACTGGTGCCATCCTATTGCTTTGTCTATCTGTAGGACTTCTGAGGGAGCCTTACTACCCTGGTGTGCTGCCCAATTATCCATTGTTTTATCTGTGCCAATACCTTGAGTGCTGACCTACCCTTTTTTATAATCTTGAATTGCTTTATCCATTTGTGGCCACCAAACATAAAATCTGGCTTGCTGCTTCATGCGCACAACACCTGGATGGCAGGATCTTTAGCATTGTAGGTTGCAGATTCTGGGGTATGAGTACTCTATTGCCCCTGTGTAGGCATCCAGCATTTTTCACAAGCTCACATTTTCTTATGAAGTATGGTTGAAATTCACATGGTACAAGAATAAAGTGTATCTTTGTAAGCGAGACGCAGTTGTTGTAGAAATCCCTTTTTGAGGGTTGAGAATTAACAGCAGGTTTGTGATTAGTGTGAAATCCCTACCATAGATGAATGCATGAAATTTCTTGGTGGCCCACACAATGGGTAATGCCTCTTTATCTATCTGCGAGTAATTTTGTTCTGCCGAAGTTAAAGACCTGGAAGCAAAATAAATGGGCCGCTCTGTGCCGTCCGGCATTATATGTGATATACAGCTCCTAGTGCATGCGGCGAGGTGCTAATGTTACCGGTTTCTTTAGGTCATAGTGGACCAGAACCTGAGAAGACAGAAACAGCTCCTTGGAAATCCAAAAAGCTTCTTCACACTTGACTGTCCATATCCATTTGGCCCTTGCATCTAAAAAGCGATGTAGTGGATATAGCCTGTGTGCTAGATTTGGTAAGAAACAGTGATAGTAATTTAAGAGGTCAAGATAAGACCTGAGCTATGATACATTTTGGGGAGTTGTGGCATGAGCTTTTATCTTTTCTTTGGTAGTGTGCAACCCATTTCGACCACATTTTGAAAGATTTACCCGTAATCCCCATGTTTGGGGGAAAAAGGGGAGGGGCATAATGCCACTCCGAACCTGGGAAAACTCTGAGACAGACAGTGAGTCTGTCTAAACAACATCACATTGCCCCTGTTTAAAAAATAGATGTATATAGTTCCATTAACATGAACAGTTGACATTTTCATCTTGGGCTGAGGAACACGTGGACAGTTCCTCAGACTACGACAACATTGTAAGGAAGTAGACACATGTTTAACAGTTTTAAAGAAATGACAAGGGATATAATAAATAGTAAAACTATGTTAGAAAAGTTAAAAAAAAAATAGAGAAGATTTATTAAAGTACATAAATAAAATGACGGAAGAGTCCAAATCAGAACAAAATCCTCTAGTTTGTCATTTTAATTCTCAAGGTAATACGAGGGTCGTACTAACTGTAATGCCTGTCAGGTCTTAAGTCCTTTATTAACAACACGAGACATGTGGAACTACATACACATGTAGAGTAACTTTTTATGTACAACATGGTACTATTCAAAATATCCTGTAGTGGTGATGCATTCACGGTTGAACTTGTCAAAGTCACTTTGGAAAAAAATATTTGGGGCATTTATGAGCCACAGAATGCCCCATCTTGGGAAAATGTCTAGCCAAAAGATATTGATGTTACCTCCGTATAGTAGTTTTATGTTCGCCAATGCAAATAGTCAATGGTTGTGATGTCTGACGCACATACCCTACCCAGTATGGATGCTTAAGCAGAGAGATCAGATGGTCAGACTGACAGTTCATAAAGTCAGTAATATCAAACCGTTTGCCTGTTCTAGTATATTTTCGATGGGGTCAATTTCATTTGTATTTTCTGTTCTAGGATGTGTGTGCCAGAAATGACCAGAAGTTTATACAGTGTCTGCATTTATCAATTCCCTTCAATGGCATTAACTAATTTCTAGTTTCTTACTTTTTGTCTTAGAATGGGCAAACAAGCTCTTAAAATTTATTTTTTATTTTTTAATAGTCAATATAGGGTGTTCCTTAAACACAATACTGATTTTAGGTTTACTTTGCCGGTACCCAGAATATCTTGAAAATGGGGTTACACAATGGATTCTATTGGTATTCCGTGTCTCCTTCTTTCGAGGATCAGTCCTGTTTATCTTGTGAACCCTCTCAAGTTTTTGATTTAGAACATTTGGGTTATACCTATGAGAGGCGAAATCCTTAAGCATCCTTTTGGCTTAAATTTTAAATTACCCTCATTGGAGACTACATAGTGTATCCTTAAATGCAGACTACAGGGTAAACTTGAAAGAAATACATTCTGCTAGCTTGTTCTAATTACAAACCAAAAGCAAACAACCTTTCAGCATTTATTACCTATACATCCTGCAACGTTGGTCACCAGCACAACTTTTAGGGCCAGACACAGCTGCAACGGGCCAGTGCCCGCACTCTCCGGGTTTCCACTGTGCTTCTCCCCTCCCGTCACTGTGTGTAGGGTGGCCAAGCACTGCTGTCTGACTGGAGTGGTCACCGAGAGAGCACTTCCTGTCAGACTGGGTACAGTGGTCTGCTCGGCCACCTTACTTGGAATTGAGGAGGATGGGGAGAGACACATGGAGATGCTAAGGGAGAGACACTTGAAGGGCATGGGGGTTGGGAGAGACATATGGATGTGCTGGATAGGGTGGAAGAAATATTTGGAGTGGGGTGGGAGAGACACGTGGAAGGGCTTTGGGGGAGTGGGAGAGACACATGTAGGGGTTTGTGGGGGTGAGAGACACAGGAAGGGGATGGAGGGGGCTGGAAGAGACACATGTAGGAGAGTTGGGAAAGACACATGGAGGGACTGAGGAGGAAAAATGAGGGGCTGGAGGGGGTGTGAGACACGTAGTGAAGAAGATCAGACACATGGGGGAGGGGGGAGCAGGGCAATTTTCACACCTGGGCCCAGTGGTTTCTAGTTATACCTTTGCCCACAAGGTGACCATAGACAGTCGCCTAGGACCCTGGAACCATTTAGTTGCTTGGTTCCATTCACCACCAAATGTAAAAAATAAAGGGCCCAAACAGGTAACCTTCCAAGGGCACTGTGGGATCTTATTCCTTTTTGGTGCATCCTCTGCTGTTTGAATGGTGAGATTAATTTTCTCAATGATTGTTATTCTCTATATTTTATTTGCACGCTCACTAATGCTTGACTTTAATCTGTAGTGTTATCTTTTTTTCCCCTTTAAAACACAGAAAAACAATTCAAATGAATAGTTTAACATTATCTTTGGCAATTTTTTTTTTTATTTTTTATTATTTACACATAGACATAACACAATATAAACTGTACAGTAATTACACCATTGCTCTATCTTTAACAACTTTATAATAGGTAACTGTGTAAGAATAGAGATTGTAGCAATTTTAGTCCACCAATGTCTAATATGTAACTCATTAAGAAACCCACTTTTGTGGTCATGAAACAATTAATGCATGTATTTGAATTATGAGCACAAGTGACCAACATCATTGACCATGCCTGTGGTCTTATTTATCTGCACCAATTCTACTAATGCAGGCAGGTTTTTGTTTTTGACCTATTTAGCAGTCTATCTGTGACATTCTTTAATGTCTGATGCTGAGAGATTAATGGGGGGGGGGGAGGGAGGCTGCAAAGGAAGACGTACAGACCAGAGGAACGACTAGGGATTTGGCACAGTTTAAAATAAAGGTGAATTAGAGATTGTATTTAAAAGTATTTGAATAAAAAAAAAACCACCAGAGAACAGTTAAGACTATACAAATGTAAATTAAAATAAAAAAAACTAATTTGTTTCTTCTGAATCAATGCAAATTAAAATTGAGTACAACCTAGCCAATTGAAATCATTTTTATTTCTCTTAACGGTAGGTACTATTTCATCTTATTAAAGACAGTTCCTTGGCGTTATGCCTCCGTCCATTTTTAACACTGAATGAGGATCCCTGGACACCCACATGAGCGCCATTGGTGGTATGGCCTAGCCAAATTTTCGAAAAGGTGAAGTGGTACAGTGTCCCTTTAACTACCTGTAATCAGTAGCTATAATTAAGAGAGAAAGAGACCTTGAAACTACAAACACTACACACACTGTTGAGTTCATTTGTTAAGTACTGACATTAATTGATAGCTATAATTGGAAATTTGTTAAGTTTAACTTTGAAATCCCAACAATTCCTACTTTAATAGATTGCACTGATAGATGCAATATCTTAAGCTATGTTCCAAAATCCTTGGTCTCGAGTAATTCCTCGAGGGTTGGCATAACAGTTGTTGTTGCCCATTGTGTTACGACGTATGGTCTGCGTCATATCCTCATATACTGTGTTCAGTGGTGCTCTGATCACATGATTGCGGCATTTTCTTCTTTGCTGTTTATTATAACGAAGAGAAGAGTTTTTTTTTTATTTAAGTTGTAGCAGCAGAATTTACCCAAGAAATATACAGATTCCACAACAAACCAAACAAAACCGTAATAAAATACAGTGTGAAATATTTTCATTAAAGGGACACTATAGTCACCAGGACAACTACAGCTTATTGAATTTGTTCTGGTGAGTAGAATCATTACCTTCAGGCTTTTTGCTGTAAACACTGTCTTTTCAGAGAAAATGCAGTGTTTACATTACAGCCTAGTTATAACTTCACTGGCCACTCCTCAGATGGCTGTTAGAGATCCTTCCTGCGCCATGGCTGCCTAAAATGCATCCAAACATCCAGTGTCTCCTCCCTCTGCATGCAGACACTGAAGTTTCCTCATAGAGATTCATTGATTCAATTCATCTCTAGAAGAAGATGCTGATTGGCCAGGGCTGTGTTTGAATCATGCTGGCGCTGCCCCTGATCTGCCTCTTTGTCAGTCCCAGCCAATCCTATGGGGAAACATTGTGATTGGATCCGTCTACCACTTCTGATGATGTCAGCAGACTGCTTGTTTTTCTGAAGCAAACAGCATGCAGAGTTACAGCTTCAGGCTTGAATACAGTAAGATTTTGCTATATTTATGGAGGCATGAGGGGCTAGATGGTGGTTTTAACACTATAGGGTCTGGAATACATGTTTGTGTTCCTGACCCTATAGTGATTATTTAAGGTTATCTTCTCTGATTGCTAGACAGGATAAACTTTGTGATTTATATTAAAAATAAAAAAAAATGGAAAAAAAAATTTCAGCACTTTTATAGTTACTGCGTATTGTAGTATTTGTTTTATAAGTAGGCTGTAACTCAGGATTGGAATAACCGAGACAGAATTACTGTCCCAGGAAGACCGAAAACTGGCTTTGCTTTAAGTTGTATTGGCGACCCGAGAGTTCTTTTAACGTTTTAGTTCCATAGTGTTATATAAAATACATCTCTTGATATCGATGTCCATTCTGGCAAGATTGCATTATATTCCTTAAGCATGAGATTTCTCAAGTCAGAGCAGCCAAGTAGACAACTACCCATCTAACCCTTTGCCAATATTTCTCAGTGACAGTCCATACTTCAAGCCTTCTAAAATAGCATAGACTTTTCCAGTTTGCATACAAATCTTTTTGGTGTTAAAATCCTAGATATGCAAAAAATAAATAAAAATACTCACTAAATAAAAATACTCACTCTCGGGTGCAAGATAACCCTGGTTCTGCCATTCGGTACACAATAGTAATCCAAAAATGTAGTGGCCCACCACAGCATTACACATAAAGAGCACTTCAATTGTATTGAGATTCCACAGCAAACAACAACGTTTCGCCCTTAGTATAGACTTTTATCAAGCTTGATAAAGGTATGTTCCAAGACTAAAACATCGCTGTTTGCCGTGGATCCTCAATAAAACTGCAGTGTTGGAGCACTACTTATATGGATGTTCTAGATATGAAATGTTAGCTACAATGATGGGCTAAGGTGGGACATTAAAACATTTTGGAGACTAGTTTCCTGTCCTGTTATATACTAATATAAGCTATTTAATATAATAATTTCTCATTAGTACTGTCATAAACAAGTGCAGAAGAGGCAGCAGAAGAATTGTATAGATCATCTAACTCTCGTGGGAATAAGGGAAGAGGTCCAATCTGTTAGAGATGCACAGGAAAGATGGAGATATGTGCCTGGCAGAGGTCCTTTTCCCTCATGTCCATGTTCCTGTAATTTAGTGCACATCATAGAGGTAGCATGTAATAGGGATCTGGATAAGACTTTGCACAAATTATGCTCACGGTCTTCAACAACTGGTATACATTGGAAGATGGGGTGTATAAATTCTGTGTCTAAGAGCCCAGACCATAACTACACCACACATGACCCCCATTCTAACATTTACAATTATTTAGATATTTAATCGGGGGAAAAAAAAGCAGTTGCAATACTTACATAAATGATTAATATTATATGCACTAAAACGGATATAACAACTAGGAACATTAGGCCAATCAGTCTAGGGTCAAAACTTGCTGATGAGCTGTGTTCTAAAAGAGAGAAAAATGCTTATTGTTTAACATACAATATGTGTCTCTTCACTTTCATTTTACCCTTACACACTTTCTGTATGATGCTGTCAAAGTTCTGTTTAGTGTAAGGTGTTATATGATGCAATCCTGTTTGACTTAGTTTTTTGATGAAAGCCTATTGCAATTTTTTAAAATTTAAAAAAAATTGTTATACTTGCTGTAATTGTCTTTTCCTGGCTAATATAAACATGGTACCATTAACTCCCCACAGTAGAAAGGAAAGGAAATCAAACTTTGAAATTAAAGGGACCCTATAGGCAGCGGTGTATCCTGGTTTTGTGCTGCCCTAGGCAGGACAAAACTCAGGCACCCCCCGCCAGCCCCTCCCACGCCAGCCCCCCCAACCCTTCTCCCCGCCCCGCCTTCTAAATACACACACACACATTCACTGACAGATACACATACACTAGCTAACAGAAACACACACACACACACACTAACAGACACACTCACACTCACTAACAGACACACATTCACTGACACACACACTCACAGGCAAACACACTCACACTAACAGACACACACTAACAGACACACACACAGTCAGACACACACACAGTCAGACACACACACACTCACTGACACACAGTCAGACACACACATACACACTAACAGACAAACACAGTCAGACACACACACTAACAGACACACACACTCACTAGCAGACACACACTAGCAGACACACTCACACTCACACAGTCAGACACACTCACTGACACACACACACACACACACACACTCACAGGCAGACACACTCACACTAACAGACACACACATACACACACACTCACAGGCAAACACACTCACTGACACACAGTCAGACACACACTAACAGACACACACTCACTCACTAGCAGACACACACTCACACTCACACAGTCAGGCACACACACACACTAACAAAACACACACATTAACAGACACACTCACAGACATATACACACACTCACATTAACACATTTTTATTTACCCAACCTCCTTACCTTTGGGAATGCTGGGGGGGGTTCCCTCTCTCCCTGGTGGTCCAGTGGCTGCTGGGCTGGGCGCGCGGCTGGCGAGAGAACTGGTGATATGACGTCATCTTCCGGCTCCCAGCCTCACTGTGCGCCAAGCGAGGGAGCTGAGCAGACCGCTCAGGGGAAGAGCTCCCTCGCCAGCCAGCCAGCCAGCCGCCTGCCCAGCCCCCAGCGCCCGGCATGTCAGTTAGCCGCGAGGCTAACTAGGCATTTGCCCTGGGCATTTGGGGGCGGCGTTTTTTGCCGCCCCCTGGAAAATGCCGCCCAAGGCAAATGCCTTGTTTGCCTCGCGGCTAATACGCCCCTGCCTATAGGCACCCATACCACTTCAGCTCACTGGAGTGGTCTGGATGCAATGTCCCATGTCCCTTAACCCTACAGGGATAATTATTGCAGTTTCTGAGAAACTGCAATAATTATCTCTCAGGGTTAACTCCACCTCTAGTGGCTGTCTACCAAGGCTGGCAAAAGGCTGCAGAGGAAGGAGTGTGGCACTGTAACCACTTCAACAAACTAAATATTTAAAATTATTATTTTTTTTGCATCTTTGTTTCATTTTGAATGTATCTCCTGCTCTGTTAATAGCCAGATAGAGCTTGCAGGAGCCTCCTGTGTGTGATTAAAGTTCAATTAATAGAGCAGGTAAGAACTGTAAGATTTGATTTGAAAATGAAACAATTTCTTTCATGGAGATTGTGTGAGTAACAGCCAGGGGAGGTGTGGTGAGAGAGTTAACTCCTAAAATGACCTGAGAACTGAGCAGTGATACTGCAGGGGCATGATCTATACACGAAAACTTCTCAAAAGATAAACAAAAATTTGTTTTGGTGCTTAGGATATCCCTAAATTTGAAATTCACTTTGCATTCCCACTTCAGCAAATAACCCTGATAGAATCTTTTCATTTAGATAATGTCTGAACTAATAACTGACCAAATACCGTAGATTCCATTCCACAGCACAGTATCTTAACTCACTATAAAAACAACTGTTACATTGAACAAAACAGGTGAAATTCGGACTTACCTTGGCAATTATCTACTGTGACTACAGTGCCTTTTCCGCAGATTTTTTTGCTTGTTAATCCTTCACAGTAATATACATCAGCATCACTCTGCGTCACATTGTTGAGAGTTACTGTGAAATTTGACGCTGTGCCATAAAACTCAAGATGACCCGCATAGTTTAGATCTGAGATATTTGTGTTGTCCTTATAAATAAACACCAACACTGCGTCTCCCTTTTTGAAATGAACGCCCTCTAGTTCTTCTTGGGATTCGACTAAGCAGGTAATAGAAATCGACTCTCCTGGTTTACATATGATGTGTTTAGGAGTTTGGATTACTCCATCTAAAATAAATAAGTAAATAAATAAAACACAATCTTCAGGCACTCACAGAATTAAAGCCACAGGCAGATTTATTGGCTCAAGAAAGCAAAGCAACGTTTTGACCTATTAATTGGTCTTTATCAAGCTTAATGGTGGACTGTCCCTTCTCTAGAATTTACACCATTTAATACAAATTTTAATTCACCTATAACTCGTGTTAACTTTTTTTCATGTGATGCTTTTTCTATTTAAATTTATATTAAAGAATTAGGAAAGTACGTCACAATCCAGCTCGGATAAGGCAAATCCTTTAATTTCTCCTCTTTTCTGTATGCTTTCTCTATGCTGCCTTTCGGTTACAAACTACACAGCTTATGTTAATAAGTAACCGAGAACTAAGATGGCGGCACCCAGTTGCAAGATAAATAGGACAATGAAATGGACTGGGTGCATTTGTCCTGCAGTTTTAAACATTGTCTTTTTGGAGAAACGGCAAAGCTTACCTGCAAAGGTTAAACTTTCAGCTAAATGTTGCATTGCTCCGAGTCTCGAATTATTCGTGACCTGTTTGTTTCCTTGTAACATATATTGGTACAGTTGTATACCGTTTGTACGAAATCTAATAAACTACAAAAAACAAACAAAAAAAACCTCTCATCTAGTCACTGTGTATGTAGTGTTCAGTATGCAGAATGCTTCCCTATAAGGAGCTTTGGATTGTACCAGCAAAAAGGAAGCACAGTCTTCTCGATGACGTTGTGGGAGGCGAATACGGTGGCAGAGTAAAAAGTGAAACTTTTTTTTTTTTTTTTACCAATTTCTATTGTAGAGAGGGCGGAGGGGAGGTTCTAAGGTTCTATCTAACTAAAGACAGGGGCACTAGAAATGTGTTAGGAATACTGGTCCAGTGTTCCTTTAATGTTATTTTTCATATCTCATAAATACTTAAATATGAGTAAACAAAATTATTACAGATTTCAGGGAGGGGTGGTTGCTGTTTAAATAATATCATGTTAGTTATTTCGAGCAAATATATGCCAGCAATATATTAAAATATAGTACATATATAACTTGCGTGCTTCTATATAAGAAGTAACTACTCTGATTTATGGCCCAGTTCTTGAGAGTTGCTAATCAGATGAAACCTGCCCTATTGATCCTCTATACTCAGACTTCTAGCTGTGATACGGTTTACATAACACGACTGTATAGATTAATAAAGGCATTACCTGGACAGTATCTCCAGAAGACTTACAGATTTTTACAAAAAATAAATAAAATAACTACATATAACGTTGTTAGATTGTTATTATGGTATTAAAATATACATGATCTACTGGACAAACTACTGTCCCACTAGTAGTTCTTTGCCGGTTAGATCCAAATCTTATATGAAAAAATGTTTCTAGAGAACCTCCTTGCTTCATCAAAGCCTGTTTTTCTTCTGAAGATCCAGAATAACAGCCTTAATGAGTAAAGTCTGTCCGAAGTATCGTTGAGGCTGTATGACTTGCCCAGAAAGGTATTATATCTTAATTTTTATTTCATTACAAATGGATACAATGTATTCAGTATTAATAGATGACGTAGAATGACATAATAATTATGGGTACGTGTTTTTTTTTTCTTCTGGTCATGTCACTAATAAAGTTTTTTAAAACTCTGCCTCTTAAAACCGAACTTACAATTTTCTCCCCTTCATGTAAGTGTTTAAGTTCCACTATCAGTATGCCTTCATTTTAATTTTGCAACCATTAACAGTACCCTCTATGTTCGTTGTCTCGGTTTCCCCTTCCATTCCGACCTCTCTATTGTGCTCCGTATCCAGTCAATATCCAAATCCGAACTCTTTCATCTAACAAATAGGGCTGAAATATGGATTACATCATTTTAATTTCTTAAAGTGTTTATTTGCTTACGGTTAAACCTCTTTTTTTCTGAATGCTCTATTTTTGCAAATCTCAAACAAGCAAAACAAATAAACAAAACACTTCATGGTTGTATAATAGCCACCGAGAAGTGGGAAGGAAGAAGGGCCTTGAGCATACTGAGTGCGCTACCAGGGATTCTATGATGATAATTGGTATAACTGCACTCACAATATGTTTGCTTCATGTCCACATTCAAACATTTTATTTTTTACATTCACAATGCATTTTTAGGAAGCTCAATTTCTACAAATGATGTTGGGTCCCTCATAAAAATTATCAAATAGGATATTTGACCATTTTAAAAATGTATATCTGAAGAGTCAGAAAACTTTTGAACCATTGACCATATACATGTCACATATATTAGGGTTATGCTACCATGTAAAAACAATCTATTTTGCATCTCTCTTGCTTTAGTTAATATGCAGCTTTTACTACATCCCTACTTCCCCCCTCCACCCCCCACATCCTGATTAAAGGACTCCTCATATTCTCATAATATCCCAATGACCTGTTTCCAGTTTGTCTTACCAGGCATATTAACACAATTTATACTTGCCAACCACATTCTCTAAATTCATATCTCCAGTCTTAATCCTCTAATTAATCTCCTCCAGACAAGTTTCCCCAATTCAGCTCCCTTATCCAAATACCGATCCAGTACATTTTGCTCTAGCCACATCGGCCCTCAGCTATATCCATCCCCAGTACCTCTTTACCCCAGATAGGAGTTCACTTACCTGGGGGAGGGGGGATTAAAAATAAAATTAAAATGTGTGTGAGTGTATGAATGATGCGAATATGAGTATGTGTGTATATATGATTGTGTGTGAATATATGTGTGCACATGAATGTGAGTGTATTTGAATATGCCTCTGCATGTTTATACAAATTTGAGTGTGTAATTATGAATATAAGTATATGAATGTGAGCGTGTGCGCATGAATGTTCCTGTGTGTATGAATGTGAGTGTGTTAGTATGTGTGTCCCCACTACAGCCCCTATCCTATCAATCATTATAGCCACTATTCCCTATCACAGCCCTATATCCTCACCAGAGCTCCTGTACTCCCTCTACAACTGTGTATGTACCTGCTACAGCCACTCTTGCCCTACTACAGATCATATACACCATCATGGCCCCTGTCCTCCGACTATAGCTCCTATCTCCCCACAGTCCTTATGCTACCAAAACAGCTATTTCCCCCCACCACAGTCCCTGTCCTCCCAATACAGCCACTATTCCCCCCACTACAGCGCCTACCCCACCTCAACAGCTAATACACCCCACAACAGCAACTGTCCCTCCACTAATGCCCCTGTATCCCCACTACTGCCACTATCCACCCACCACAGCCCCTATCCACCAACCACAGCCAATATCCCCCTCACTACAGGCCATATCCTCCCACTACATCCCCTGTTTTCTCACCACGGTCCCTGTCCCTCGACCATGGCCGCTATCCCCCACCATGTCCATGCCCCATCCACAACAACAAACACACAAAAGGGCCCTATCCTACCAAATACACACACTTCATCCACTATTTCCCTTAACACACACTCTTCAACCTCTATCCACAAACAGCCCCTGTTTACATGCCCACACACATACCACACCACAAGCAGCCCCATCCACACACAACCTACAATCAAACAAGCAGCATCTATCCCATGCATGCAAACCTACAAGCAGCTTCCATCACATACACAACCCCACAAGCAGCATCCACCAACACACACACACACACACACACAAACAACCCCGCAATCAGCATCTCGACAAACCCTGCTGTGGTGACATTTTGTCACCAAACTAATATGGTGACCAGGAGTCATGTGACCAAGCTTATGTATGCCTTTCTTACAGGGGGATAAACTTTACCATTTGATATGGTAATTAGGTAACTCAATAACTTTACAAGGCAGGAAAGAGATAACCACTTTTCCCTGTCTCCATTCCTCCTGTTCCTTCTTGATTGTGTTTCTGTGTGAGCAGACATGGGCTAATTTTTATCATGGTGAAATGTGAGTGGGATCTGATGACTTTATAAGGTTCAATTGTTATTTTTAGTAAGTTAGATTGTGATTGTTGTTATTATTGTTTTAGTTAGATTATGTGTCATTATTTGTATGTTGTTGTTGTTTTGTCTCTGAATAAATATTTGTTAAAGTAGACGGATCAGAGTTTATATGTGCATGCGTACATAATTTATATAGTTTGGTGCTACACCACACCTGCATTAATCCCTTAATGACGAGTGACAGACGAGGTCCGTCACTCAGGGGAAACCCTTAACGACGAGTGACGGACCTTGTCCGTCACGCGGTAAAATTAACCCCAGATCGCGGGGTTAATGATGCTCCGGTCTGCCTCTGTATTAGAGGCAGACCGGGAGCACCTGATCTCACTGCCCAGCACATGTGCTCGCTCTGACAGCTCGTCAGAGTGAGCACATGTGCTTAGTATACTTACCTTCCACCTCCCTGCACTTCCTGGTTATGTGTGAAGTGCAGGGAGCCGGAACAGTGATGATCCTGCCCCGTGTAAAAAAAATAAATAAAGTTAATTTAAAATCCCACCCCCTTTACCCATTTTAATAAAAAATTAACCCCTTCCCTGCCAATTGATCACTGACTAAAGTGATCAATTGTCAGGGATTACATTTTACTATGATCTGATTTTTTTTTTAACCCCTGAGGGTTAATTCTTCTTTTTTTTAACCCTCAGGGGTTAAATTTATTTTATTAATTAATTTAAGTATTTAAAAATAATAAATTTAGCTAGCTGGGGTGGGTGGAAGTTAGTGGGGAATTGGGGGGATTTGGTGTTAGGCTAACGTTAAAAATAAAAAAGTTTTAAAATAAGCTTTAAAAAGTTCAAAATTAAGTAAAAAAAAAGTAAAAAAAAAAAAAACACCCCTCTTTAGTCAGTCCAAATAAAAATTAACCCCTTCCCTGCCAGTCGATCACTGCCTACAGTGATCAAAATACAGATCACAGTATTATATTGCGATCTAATTTTTTTTAACCCCTGACGATTAACTTTTATTTATTTTTTAACCCTCAGGGGTTCAATTTATTTCATTTACTAATTTAAATATTTTATAATTATATATTTTGCTAGCGTGGGTGGGAGTTATGGGAAAATGGGGAATTTACTGTTAGTGCTGCTTACTGCTAGTTAGGGGTTAATGGTAAAAAAAAAAAAAGCTTAGAAAAATGTTAAATCTGTAAAAAGTTTTAAGAAAGTTTAGGAAATTTAAAAAAAATTAATAAGCAAAACAAAAATTTAAAAACTAGTTTTTAAAAGTAAAAAAAAGTTTCAAAAAGTAAAAAAATACATTTAAAAATGCTCATTACTACTACACCTGGAACAAACTAGAAAAAAAATGATCCCACGCCAAGGTTCAAAATATGCCTTTTGAATTACCTCAGGGTGTATTCTTTAATAAATAGTATGTGTTTGTGGGGAAGTTTCAATAACCAACCATCTAAACTACTCCAAATTGGAACATGGACACAGCGTAAAACTTCAAAGTTAGAAAAAAACTGAATGGCTGCGTCTCAAATGTGCCCCTTCAACATCCACATATACTTGGCAAAGGTACATACGGGGGTATTGCTGTACTCAGACCACATAGCTGAGCAACATATGAAGTATTATACAGTCGTAGCACACATAAGGTTTGCAAAATATACTGTGCAAACTCACTTTGTGTGTCAAAAAGCAGAAAAAATGCTTATTACCACTACACTTGGTACAAGCTAGCGGAAAAATGATCCCACGCTAAGGTTCAAAATATGCCTTTTGAAATACCTTGTGATGTCTTCTTTAAGAAATGGTATGGCTTTATGGGTTATTTGGATTATATAGCCTGGTAAAATACTCTAAAATGGGACATGGGCACAGCGTAAAAATTAAAAGGTTGAAAAAAAACTGGAATGGCTGTGTCCCAAATGTGCCCCTCCGATGTCCACTGGCAAAGGTACATACGGTACATGTCCTGGCAAAGGTACATACGGGGGCAGGGCCGCCATCAGGGCATGACAACCGCAACGGTTGTCATGGGCCCGGCGGTCCTGGGGGGCACGGACTGCTCAGGTCGTCCGGGCCCCACATTCAGTGGGTACATACCGGGTCGCAGGGGGCCCTGCGACCCCGGTATGTACCCACAGGGCCAGCCTCTTCTCCTGGGGGGCCCAGCAGCCGGTCACCTCAGGGCCCCCCCAAGGCTGGCCCTGCTGACACCCGGCGGGCGGGCGCACGAGGGAGCACTCTCTGTGTGCTTCCTCTTCAGCTCCCTCGCGCACAGTACTGATGCCGAGCCGGAAGATGACGTCATCTTCCGGCTCCGGCATCAGTACGGTGCGCGAGGGAGCTGAAGAGGAAGCACACAGAGAGTGCTCCCTCGCGCGCCTGCCCGCCCGCCGCCGCCGGGTGTCAGGGGGGGAGGGAGGAGGAATGAAATTTGAGGGAGGGGGAAGAAATGAAATTTGAGGGGGGGAATGAATGAAATGGGAGGGAGAAAGGAATGAAATGGAAGGGGGAAAGAATGGAGGGGGGGAAGGAATTTGAAATGGGAAGGGGGGAAAGGAATGGAGGGAAAGGAATGGAATGGGGAGGGGGGGGAAAGGAAATGAAATGGGAGGGGGAGGAAGGAAAATGGGAGGGGGGGGAAGGAATGAAATGGGGAAGGAATGAAATGGGAGGGAGGGGGGGGGAAGAAAATGGAGGGGGGGAAGAATGAAATGGGAGGGGAGGGGGGGAAGAAATGGGAGGGGGGAAGAATGAAATGGGCAGGGGAGGGGGGGAAGGAATGAAATGGGCAGGGGAATGAATAAATGGAGGGGGGGGGAGGAAGGAATGAAATGGGAGGGGGGGAAGAAATGGGAGGGGGGAATGAATGAAATGGAGGGTGGGAAATGAATGAAATGGGAGGGGTGGGGAATGAATGAAATGGGAGGGGGGGAGAAGGAATGAATGGGTGGGAGGAATGAAATGGGCAGGGGGGAATGAAATGAAATGGGAGGGAGGGGGGGGAATTAAATGGAGAGGGGGAAGGAATGAAATGGGAGGGTGGAATGAATGAAATGGGAGGGAGGGGGGGAAGAAATGGAGGGGGGGAGGAATGAAATGGGGGGGGAATGAAATGAAATGGGAGGGGGAGGGGGGATGAAATGGGGAGAGGGGAAAGGGAATGAAATGGAGGGGGAATGAATGAAATGGGAGGGGGGAGGGGAAGAAATGGAGGGGAAAGGAAATGAAAATGGGAGGGGGGAATGAATGAAACTTGGAGGGGAGGGGAGAGAGGAAGAAATTTGAGGGGAGGGGGGAGATGAAGAAACTGAGGGGAGGAAGGAAATTTGAGGCAGGGAGAGGAAGGAAATTTGAGGGACGGGGGGAGAGGAAGAAAATTTGAGGGACGGGGGAGAGGAGGGAAATTTGAGGGACGGGGGGAGAGGAAGGAAATTTGAGGGATGGGGGAGAGGAAAGAAATTGGAGGGGAGAAGGAAGGAAATTGGAGAGGGGGAGAAGGAAATGAGAGGGAGGGGGAGAAGAAGGAAATTGAAGGGGGGAAAAGAAGGAAATTGGAGGGGGGGAAGAAGTAAATTGGAGAGGGAGGGGGAGAAGAAGGAAATTGGAGAGGGAGGGGGAGAAGAAGGAAATTGGAGGGAGAGGGGGGGAGAAGGAAATTGACGGGGGGAGGGGGAGAGATTGACATCCATCACACACAATGCACCCCTTGCACACAGAAAAACACACAATGCATTACACACAGACACACGTACACAAGCAATGCACCCCTTACGCACACACTGCATCCCATACATACACAAACTCATCTTGCAGCCCTTACACATACAAACACAGATTCACACAATGCATTCCTTTCACACATCAGGACATCCCCCACAGACACACTTCACTACCTGTGAACAAAATCATTGGTGGAACATGAAGGTGGACCCTGGGACCCAGACCTTGAGCTGTGTAAAGGGCCCCCAAAAATGGAGCTGCTTCCTGTTCTCCCAGAACATTGATTTTTGTGACCACAGTTACAAACCGCCTCCAGAGAGCCTGTTGTACACCAGACCAGTGGAGCCAGACGGCAGCTAGAGCCCATCATCATCCTCATCTGGTTGTAAGTAGGCAATCTAATATATTATTCGTGGCACTAATCTCTAATTTACCTCACATTAAAGGGACACTATAGTCCCCAGAACCACTGCAGCTTAACGTAGTGGTTCTGGTGTCTAGCCTGTCCCTGCAGGCCTTTTAATGTAAACACGGCGGCACTGCAGCACTGGTGTTAGTTAACATGGCAGATCAGATGGGTGGGGCATTGTGATGTCACATGGGGGGGCGGCAGACTTTACTTTTGCCTAGGGTGGCAAAAATCCTTGCACCGGCCCTGCAGACACTGCATCCCTGTGGGCGTATTCGGGAGGGGCAGCACTTTGGGCGGACTCAGGTGCAGGCACTGGGGGGCCCAGACCTTGAGCTGTGTCAGGGGCCCCAACATTTCTGATGGCAGCCCTGTACGGGGGTATTGCTGTACTCAGCCAACATAGCTGAGCAACATATGAAGTATTATACAGTGGTAGCACACATAAGGTTGGCAAAATATACTGTGCAAACTCACTTTGTGCGTCAAAAAGGCAGAAAAATGCTTATTACCACTTGACCTGGTACAAGCTAGCGGAAAAATGGTCCCACGCTAAGGTTCAAAATATATCTTTTGAAATACCCTGGGGTGTTTACTTTAAGAAATGGTAGGCCTTTGTGGGGTAGTTTGAATTTAAAACCTGCGAAGATGCTTGGAAATTGCACATAGGCCCAGCGTCAAAATTCAAAGTTTGGTAAAAACTGATATGGCTTGGTCTCCTATATGGCACTGTAGCTTCACGAAATAGGGCCAAAGACATTCATTAGGGGGGTCTTTTTACTCAGAAGACTTAGCTGAGCATAATTTGGGGGGTTTGAACTTAGTGGCACATATGAAATATACAAAATGCCCAGCAAAAATGCAGTCTGTATGTAAAAAATGCACAAATTTTTTTTTTACCACATACTTTGGCATATATTGGTGAAAAAATTGGGGCATGTTAAGGCACAATATGCACCTTATGAGATACCCTGGAGTGTCTAATTTTACAAATGGTAGGCCTTTGTGGGGTTTTTTGAACAGTCAAACTACTATAATCCCCCAAATGGAAGCAAAGGCTCATTAAATCCGTCTCTCAAAATTCTACTGTGAATACTGAAAAGGACAGGTATCCTATATGGCACTGTAACTTCACGAAATAGTGCCAAAGACATACAATGGGGTTGTCATATTACTCAGCAGATGTAACTGAACACAAAATAAAACTTTGTACAGGAATAGCACACACCAACTTTACAAAATACACATGAGAATTTCTTTGTTATAAGTTTGTGTGCCAAAAACAAAAAAACAAAAAACACAATTTTACTCCAATATTTAGCAAACGGTATATAATATGTGTCGGTGCAATAAATTTGTAAAATGCAAATTGCAGTTTAACGTAAACTCAAAAAATGCAAAAAATGCTGTTGTCATTAAGTGAAAGACAAGCTTCTGAAGCTCTGTCCTTAAGGGGTTAACGATTCCAGTTGCATAACCCAAACGTTTTCATATTTGTATGTGTAATATGGGTATTTTTCAGCCATTCTGGTGTAGATTTGCTGGTGTGCTTGAGATTATTGTCCTGTTAAATAACCCAATTTCAGTCAAACTTTTATGGTCAACCCAATGACTGCAAGGTTCCCAGATCCTGTGGCTGCAAAACAAGCCCAAATCATTACTCCTCCACCACCATGCTTGACAGCTGGTATGAGGTGTGTGTGCTGATATGCTATGTTTGGTTTTTGCCAAACGTGGTGCAGTACATTATAAATCTCCACTTTGGTCCCGTCTGTCCAAAGGACACTGTTCCAAAAGTCTTGTGGTTTCTCCTGTCAACCCTTCCAAACAAACCATACTTGTACAGTGTTTTTCTAACTGTACTGCCATGAACTTTAACATTTAACATGCTAACTAAGGCCTGAGATGTATCTTGGCTTTTTTTGCAATCTCTCTGAGCGTTGCACGATCTGGCCTTTGGGTGAATTAGCTGGGATGCCCACTCTTGGGAGTATTGGGAACTGGTCTTGAATGTTTTCCACTTTTGAATGATGAACTTTAAATTGTTTGGAAATTGACTTAAAACTCTTCTCACTTTGATGACCAGCAAAAATTGCTACTCGAAGATCATTTCTGATGTTGTTCCTCCTTGGCATTCTGTTAACACACACCTGAATGCTCCAGACCAGCAAACTGCTAAAACTTTGACTTTTATAGAGGTGGTCACACTTGCTGGTGGTCAATTAATCAAGGGCATTTGCTTACCAGCACCTGTCTGCTACTTAGCCACTTAAATCCTATGGAAGCAGTAAGAGTGTACTTAGTTTTTCACACCAGACTTTTCCATAAAAAAAAAAAAAAAAATACAAAAATTACACTGTGTAATCTGTCACGAGTTGTTGTTCTTCTGGGGTTGTATTTACCTAATTTTAAGACCTGATCAGGAACAGGTGATTGTTATTATGTCCTGATATGTATTTATAAAGCCATGGGCAGACCCAATGGAAAGATTAAACATCTACCTTGACAATCCAGTGCAGGCTTAGTTTGTTGGAGGGGGGCCTGGATACTCTAGTCTGACTGCTCAGTGGAGGTGCTATTCTGCAAGCCTGGGCCATTCACAGCTTTTATACTACACAGTGCCAGAGCTCAAGAGAAGATCATACTAAATCTGCAGTCTCTCACCACTGAACTACGAACCTGTTTCCCTCCCCCCACCCCACCTTTTTTGGCCCAAGGTAAGAAGCAGGGAGAGGGGAATAAATTGTAATATATTTAATTATACCCAATTCTATTTATTTAACTTTATTATATTATATAACAAAAATAATAAATAACATTATGTATATATTTTGCAGTACACTGGGCCATTTTCGTGTCCTATTTGGTTAGTCCAAATTATTCTCCTGGATATTTTTTTTTTATGGACGATATTTAGATGAGCCAAACTGTCAAATGAATGAGTGTTGGTGGTCCCAAACTGAATAACATTTTCTAAAGAAATTGTGCTCAAAGGTCATGTCAAACTACCTTAATTGCATTCTATTAAGAAATAAGTAGAAGTATAGATCAGGGTTGCAGTGGATGTGATCTATTTGGATTTTGCCAAGGCGTTTAACCTATTGTGTGGAACCGGATCAATGTTCAAACTCAATGAAATTGGTCTAGATGAAAATTCTTGTTCTTAGATAGAACATTGCCCTAAATGTGAGTACATAGAGTTGTGATTAATGGTACATTTTCAAGCTGGACAAAAGTAGTTAGTGGCATCCCTTAGGGTTCTGTTGTGGGACCACTTCTATTAAATATATTTATAAATAGTCTTGAACTAAGCATTGAAAGTCATAGATCAGTGTTTGCAGATGACACAAAACTCTGTGTGAGCAAGATATTACTTTGCTGCAGAGGGATTTAGATCAATTAGGGGACTGGGCACTCAAATGGCAGATGAAATTTAATGTAGAAAATGCAAAGTTATGCACTTGGGGGTAAAAAATGCACAAGCAACTTACACCGTAAATAGTAGTGAATTAGGGATAAAAACACACAAAAAGGATGTGTGAATTGTAAGACCACATCTTTAATATGCTGTTCAATTTTGGGAACCTGTTTTTAAAGAAAGATATTATGGCACTAGAAAAAGTGCAGAGATGGGCTACAAAATTAAAAATATGAATGAAATATTTTACTTATGAAGAAAGGTTAACAAAATTAGACTTAGTTTAGAAAAACGGCGCATCAGAAAGGATATGATAGCATTATATAAATATATCCAGGGCCAATACAAACCATTGTCTGGAAACCTATTCACACCCAGGACTATACATAGGACACAAGGTAACACGTTCAAACTGGAAGAAAGCAGATTTACTCTAAGGCAAAGGAAGTTTTTTTTTTGTTTACAGTAAGAACAATACGGAGATGGAATTCTCTGCCTGAAGAAGTGTTTATCAGATTCTGAACAGATGTTTAAACAGCAACTGGATGCATACCTGCAAAAACACAATATTCAAGGATATAATTTTTAAACTGTGGGATAAAAGCTTCTTGATCCAAGGAGATATCTGACTGCCATGTGTATAGGGATTTTTTCCTAGTTTGTTGCAAAATTGGAAGTGATTTAAACTGGGTTTTTTCCCCCATTCTTTTGGATCAACAGCAAAAGACAAATGTGAGAAAGGCTGAACTTGATAGACACATGTCTCTTTTCAGCCGATGTAACTATGTAACAAATCTATTGGTGATCCTTGCAAAAGAAATTAGACATTTCACAGGTAGTAAAAACCAAAGAAAAAGAGCCACATTTGGAACTGTCACAAAAAAAAAATAAAAAAAAATATATATCTTAAAAAACTATATATATCACAAATGAATCATAATTTTACAAAACAACAAAGCTTTGTAGTCAAATAATGAGTCATCTGTGTGAGAAACTGTACTTGTAAGTGTATTATAGGAAAATTGTTATGCAATTAAGAAAGTTGTAATTCTCTATACCATGAAATACTGCATTCTAAATAATAATTTGAAGAATTACATTTCAGTAGGGAATACACTGCAACTCTTCTGGGTATGATAGTAAAACACTAAATATTACCAATATGAACATTCCATGACACAAAACATTCGTCTGCAAAAAGTAGTGATGACAACAGTGGGAATAAACGATAGGTAGGTAGAAAAGTAGACAGACGGCACGTGGAAGTTGTAAGTAAATGGAAACATGGCTGAGGTCACTTTAATTCACTTACCTTCACAGCAGCTTGCAGTAATTAGAGAAAGATTGATTATGGTAAGAGCAATTCTTTGCAGCATTGTTGCTCTGAGTTCTGCCATGCATTTGTGGCTTTACTTTGTGAAACACCTGTTTTTTAATCTGCAGATGAGTGGGGGAGGGAAAAACGTGGGCAGATTGGAGGTAGAGTTGTCAGAGGTGATCTATCACTTGTTGTGAAGTGTTAAATTGAACACATAAAGCTGTTGAAATAAGGCGTAGAAAATTATTTTTAATAATTTACAAAAAGTATATTATTTAATTGTACATTACATGTTATTTATGTTGCTTATATGTATGATGGATATAAATCATAGTGGAAACATCAGTTGAAAAAATAAAGTTTCACATTAAAATAAACCACATTTAGAAATTCTGTAAAGGTCATAATATTCTGCTTTTCAGTTACAAGAAATTGGTTTGACATTTCGCTCTTTTATTTGTATTTTTAAAGTTTCATGATTAATTAGCATAGTTCCAATAAATAAACCTAATAGCTTGTACTCAAATTTCTGACGTATCTGCATTGGAACAGAGGGGCAATGGTCGAAAGTTGAATCTAACAGGATAGACAAGCGTTTCACAGCAGTTACTGAATGCTACAGAATACCTACAGTTTCAGCCGCTAAAAATAGTATTAGATAGGCATTTGTGATCTAGTCTCAACAAATGCTGTACATTGTGTACCATTTAGAATTTTTAGTAAGATTGCCTGTAATAACTATTTATATTTAAGACAAACTGCTATAGACCCGGTGTGTCCAACAGGTAGATCCCCAGATGTTGTAGAACTACAACTTCCATGATGCTTTGCATGCCTTTAGCAAGGGCAACCCCCGGAATAAATAAGGAGGGTGGAGCATGACTGCTGCCCGGAGAGGATGGCTTCGTGACAAAAGGATCACCCCTGTTGGGTATGCACCTAGACCGGGGACACTGGGAGAGACTTACCAGACCATCGGAGGGCATGCTGAAGGAACCTGGCAGTGCTGTTTCCCAGCCACCTTCCCTGGGTAGGTTTGGGATGGGATTTGTGATTGGTTACTGTTTGGTTTGTTGTTTCCGTGTTTGTTTGTTTTCTGTTTATTTTGTCACAGCTGCGTTTTTTTCCTTCACCAGCAATTGGAACGGAGTTCATTGCCAGGAAGGGCTTGGGGAGTCGCAGCCTGGTTCGGTTGAGGACGGACTTCAGGCTGAATAGGCTCTGGACAATGGAGTTGATTGGTAGCTGTCTGCTGGGAATCCTGGCAGCTGACAGTGGTTATTTTATTCTGGCTTATAAATAAAGATGGTCGTTGCCCTTACCCACAAATTTGGTTGCCCGTAAGTTATTGGGTGAAGGGTGATGGATGGAGGTGTAGAGGGTCAGCAGTCATGCTTTAGAATGACAAAGCATCATGGACACTATAGTTTTAAAACATCTGGGAATCTACCTTTTAGGCACACCTGCTAAAGCCTAACCAGGTTACTTATTAAATTGGGAATTATTTGGAATTCAAAGTGAATTAAAAAATTTGACATTTAGTGCCAGAGTAGCTGAATTGGAAGTATAGTTGACTTGGGGAATGTTACCAGTTGGATATTTTGGTTTTAAATTAAAAATTCACTTTGAATACAATTTAGCTACCTGCTAATTAAAAATTCACTTTGAATACAATTTAGCTACCTGCTAATTCTCAGTTAAGTCAATAACCTTCGAGGAGCTCAAAGAAGAGAATACCATTGCACATTAAAAAAATTAAGTTCACAGACATATACAAGAAGATATTCACACACATGGTAAAATGTGTCAAAATAAGGCGACACTGACTTCACAGGTTTTTAAAATATATATTTTACATCTCTTTATTTCCCCTTGTCTTTTTTTCTTTGAAACGCACTCTTTTTTTATGTAGAATATGATCTCTGGCAATGGGTGGAACTCAAGCAAGGTTGGTTTTCAGTTGCAAAATCAATTTTACTACAATCCAACAGTCACGGAAATGGAAAAAAATAAATGGCAAAGGGGATGTATAATCATTAAGGAAGAATTGCCACTGTAACAGAACGTCTGGCACCCCAACTGGGTGCCTTCCGTTGACGGATGCTCCTAGTGGTTCCCGAGGGCTCCAAGCACTCCACTATAACCGCCGCAGACCCCACGAACCGCCACAGCTTGGTTGGGGTCTCGCTGTCTTCCTCCTACTCTGGGTCCAAGAACAGGAACCAGCTTCCAGTAGGCAGACCTCTCCTAAATCCAGAGAGCAGGAAAAGGAACAAGCTCTTACAAGAGCTTACTCTGGGGAGTATAGGGATTATAGCTATCCCCAGAGTGTAGGTAGTTCTCCAATCCCCCAAACATGAGCCGAAACTTCATGAAGGGTAGAACAAGTCTGTTTAATGAGCACAAAGTCATTTCTCTTATAAACATTTTCCCCACAAGGTTACCACCCACATGGACCTTGTGGAGCACAGGACACAAAGGACAACAGCCAATCAACACAGTATTGTACAGTTAGACACTCCCAGCTAATGTACACAAACCCTCCCCTCTGCCTGTGATACAGTCCAGAAACACCCCAAAACAAGAACATATCCCAACAAATTATACATCCTGATCGCCTTGATATGGGTGAACAACATATCCAAAAATCACCCAGATCAGAGCAGGGATTCAAAAGTTTTATGGACGTCACATTTGACCGACTGCAAGCTTGGCTTTCATGCCCAAAACAGTTCCCCAGATTTAGGCTGTGCGGCTGGTCTATCTTCTCCTCTATTCTGGTGATAATTAGGTTACCACAGCCACTTAAACCAATTATCTCCAGTAACAGGAAATATCTTTAAGTCAAAAACTGTTACAAAAACCACATAAAAATACATAACTCATATAATACAATGTTTAACCTATATGTCCAACATGTCGGCAGATAGCTTGGATCTGAGCGCTCAATATGTCCGAAAAGTGCTCAGATCTCACGAATACAGTTGGATCACCATGGGGTTAACCAATAGCAAGGGCTGTTGAGAGATTGAGGAGGGACAAAGCAGCCAGTTTTAACTGGTCTGGCAGACACCCTGCTGGAGAACAATAGGACAGGAAAAAGGGGGAGGGGAAGAGGCACATTTTCCCATGGATTTAAAGGGGTAGAAAAAATATGTTTTAAAATCCAATAAGCCCAAAATAAAGCTTAGGGGCCATAGTCACAGGGCAAAAGGCTGGCAAGCATGCCTCTCCAAACCCCAGTGACAAAGGTGCTTTCGTCACAGTCACTTTCTTAAATTTTGATTTTCTTTTATGAGTTGAAAGCAAATAACATTGACATTAGATTTGTACAGGGTAAAAAAAAAATGAGTTTTCAGAACCACGTTAAAATATTTACTTTTTCCAGAAGCAACAGAATTTAGTTTATGCCGCATTTCAGTTCGGCCAAATAGTGATACCAAGAACCGGAGTTAGAAAAGACAGTTGTCAACTGTTGTCATCCCTTCCACCCCATGAAGAACAAAGCTTTCTCACACATCCAGTCTGTGACAGTGTGGAAAAAAGCAGTGTCCTATCAGCTTCTCCAAACTGTGTCTGCCGAAGTAACAGGCACTGCAAGACTCAGTTAGGCAGGGCAAAATCCCTACATTGAAAGATGGAATAGCAACACCAGGAGTAATTTAACTGTAACTTTTATTTATCTTTTTTTTATTTGGTGAGGGACAAAAAAAGCTTATGTCACATCCCTAAATGGATTAAGAAGTGACTCTAGGGAGTGGGGCCTGACCGCCGAGCTGCTTGGCTGCATGAAACATGTGCTACGTGCAAGAACTCCCTAATCAGCTAACAAATCGATATTTGTCTCCAGCAACTAAGTTATTCAATTTGGGAGGTTTCTGAACCCTGCCGGATGAGCTAAACCAGACACTGATATGAGGCCTACAGATGGAGGCGAGTGTGGGAGAAGCGGCTGATCTCCCTGCTGGCTGATCTGCTGGAAAACGCTGAAGCAGTTGGACCCCCTTATCCCCCGTGCCGGTGGGAGATATCCCGGCACATAACAGCTACAAGTGGGACCATACAACTTATCAGTACCTGATACTAGCACTCAGCCATGTCACCTGAGCCAAGATGGTGGCTGCTGATCCTGCTGCAGCTACATAAAGTCTGCAAAAGACACTCGAACAGTGACTGGACGACTTTCTCCACAGATTCTGCAGAGGGGCCAAAACTCTAAAGGAGAAGCAGGGACACGCAGAGCAGAGACACTTACCTACCGACAATCTACACCTCATGGCTGGCAAGAGACAGATACCGCCGTAACGGCATGAGGCATCAGGGCGGGAGGGACACATACCAACTATAACTGCTTCCCTCTAGGCTTATCTTACCACCTGAGAGCAGCTGTCATGGTCCCTACCACTCAAGGAGTATAACCCTTGTGTAACAGCCTGTTTTTGTTAGACTCTAGCTTGTTTTTCATATCATATCAGCCTTGCACAAGTGGTCAGCAATAACCCTCTGATTCACTAGTTTTGCCATTTAGCTAGCATACCAATCGTCCCATACTTACGCACCGTAGCCAGAGCATTGCTTGACTATATAGCTATATTTCTTACTATGCACAAAAATCAGACAGTAACTCACACTGTTTAAATCAGGGCTGTCCAACCTGCGGCCCCCCAGATGTTGCTGAACTACAACTCCCATGATTCTTTCAATTAAAAAGACAGACAGGGAATCATGGGAGTTGTAGTTCGGCAACATCTGGGGTGGCCGTTTAAATGTTAATGCCAAAACTGTTAGCTGGACATAATCTAGTCTAATTTCTGCTGATAATTACTTTCAAAATTGTGCAGTGACCTTGAATGCCACATACGGTTATGTTGTATCTCTTTTTGGTCTTGCTACTGCTCTTGGGGCATTGCAGGAACATTTGTGGTAGGAACGAAGACTGAGGATCGCCCTCTGCTGTTCAGTGTGTGGGAAACCCATGTTTCTCATGCTCCGGCAATCATCCTGTAGCACTCAAGTATAGTTTGCAATAGGGTTAAACAACCTACACTATCACACCATAGACAGGCGCCATGGGCTGTCACCACTGGAACATCAAGAAAGGAAAAGCATGCTGGCCTTTAGAAAGACTCCATAAATCTGGGCAATCAGGCAGGCGATTTAGTTAGGCTGCTGTTTTGACATGGCCCTAAATTGAATCCAACAAAAAATTAAACATTGGGCTGATGGAGATGTTCATGGGTTGATGAGGAGTCCAAAATTTCCTTGTTCAACCAGGATCTGTTGAAGACTGCCACTATCCTTAACATTCTCCCTGCTTTGCCTAAGGATAGTAGGAGTGGAGAAGGTACTGCTCCTGTTGATCCACTGTCATTGTAGTGGTTTCACCCTGCCTTATGTTGGTGTTAAAAAAATGGGCTGCTGCTTGGTGGATGTACTACTAGTGTAATCAGGGATAGATTAAGAGACCATTGAGTCTGGTGCTGACAATTATGATGGGCCTAATTACACAATTGTATTGACAGAAAACACTAAAACAGTCATACCTTTCAAGCATCATGTATCTGGTTGAGATGGTTCTGGAGGGAAACTCACAGGCTGCAGCTATAAGAAAACACATACCCTATGCTAATCTCTCGTTTTCATCTCTAAACCAAATCCATGCTCCATGACGGCATCATCTGGTGAAGTAGGATGATGGTGGGTGGGGTAAAAGGGTGGGCCACTGACACTAATCACATAACCAGCACCGGACTTGCCCGGAAAGGGGGCAGGTCTGCCCGAAGAATTGGAAGGTGCATGAGTGCATGTCAGGCTGCCAATCATGCAGGCTGATCAACTAAGGGCATACTATACAGACAGTGCTGTCCCAGGACCCCGAGCTTGCCAAAAATGAATCTAATGATACGCTCGCTCTATGCTTTCTGACGACAGTCCCCAGCACTCACTTGTCCACTCTTCTCCTTGTATTCAGTCTGTGACAGAGAAAAGATGTTGGGAGTGTAGAAGAAGGGGACATGTAAGAGAGAATGAATCAGCAAGAGCATTTGTGCAGTGTGCAAAGCCAGCTTTACCTTATCTAATTTATAGTCAGCCTGTCCACTCAAGTTTTGTTCCTCTACATCCAAGCTTAACTGCTTAATTCCCTCTGCAAAAAACAAGACCATGTGAGGAGTAGTTAAAAAAATAATAAATGTAAGTATATATATATATATATATATATATATATATATGTTACAGTTAAAGTGCAGAAATCAGTTAATGTGCACATTAACTAGGCTGGTCAGTTAAAGTGCAGAAAACTGTTTCATTTCTCAAATTACCTAGGTAATCTGCACATTACCTACTAGGCACTAGTTAAAGTGCAAAATAAGATCTTTTGCTGGAACAACAGCAATATTTAAAAGACCACCCTCAGGGTCCCCTTCCCACCCGGCTCTGGGAGAGGAAATGGTTAAAACTTACCTTTTTTTCCAGCGCCGGGCGGGGAGCTCTCCTCCTCCTCTCCTTCGGCAGAATGCGCATGCACGGCAGAATGCGCATGCGCGGCAGGAGCTGCGCGCGCATTCAGCCGGTCTCATAGGAAAGCATTTACAATGCACATTTACAATGCACATTTACAATGCTTTCCTATGGACGCTTGCGTCTTCTCACTGTGATTTTCACAGTGAGAATCACGCAAGCGCCTCTAGCGGCTGTCAATGAGACAGCCACTAGAGGATTTGGAGGCTGGATTAACCCTATTATAAACATAGCAGTTTCTCTGAAACTGCTATGTTTATTAAAAAAAAAAGGGTTAATCCTAGAGGGACCTGGCACCCAGACCACTTAATTAAGCTGAAGTGGTCTGGGTGCCTAAAGTGGTCCTTTAAGAAGCAAGTTAGTACAATCAAACAAGAATCAAGTAAATGTTATTTATTTAGCAACAAAGAAGCAAGTTTCTGTTACAAAACTGCAATAGAAAGAATCAAACGATTAAGGAAATGAATTTGCTAAACAAACATATTATAAAACTATGCTTACTTATTAGTGCAATCTAAAGATTGGCGACACTTTGAATTACATATCAATTTGTTTTTGCAACAAGCACACCTATTTGTGGTACATTTTCAATTTGCAGTCACATTTTTGGAAACCCTGCCAGTACCAAGGGATTGTTAGATTGCTGTTTGACATAAAGATATTTCTACAGCAGGGACATCTTTCGTTAAAAATCTCTCTTGGCAAACACTGAATTACAATTTGGCATACAATTGTTTCAAAATACCCGTTTTAGTACCAAGTTTATAAAAGCCATCCTCTGTTTTACTTAGAACCACAGCTTAAAAAAAAAATTAAAAAAAATAAAATCGAGCGGGCATCAGTTTTTCCTCTGTCCACTTCTGGTACTTTAATTCTCACAGTGACACCTTCGTCAACATTTGGGTGCTTTGCATTAGAAACTGCTAACATTTTCTTTGCTTGCTTTTCTAAACCACATAGTGACATACCTCCTCTTCAAAACAGTTATCCCAAACTGGTAAGAAACGAGGAGACCCCCACCACCACTACAAGAGAGCGAGTGCTTTCCTGCAAATTATGCAGCAACCACCCAGAAATGATCCAGAAGATGCTCTCCACTGTTCTCAATATCATCATCATATTTGAAGGACTGTCGGAATCAGTGGTCCATGAGCAGACCTCTCCTTGGTCTCATTCTCCTCAATGAGAAGTATTTCTCGGACTTACGGAGCAGCATTGTTGTTAGTAGCCAGCCCCCTCTGAGAAGCAACAAGCCATGAATCTATGCTTTGAGAATTCGAATGGAGGGCATTGAAAAGGAACTTGCTCACAAAAACAATCGAGACAGGTTCACACAGAATCTTTCTGCATTCAGACGAGAAGTGACCAACTCTGCAGAGACTGCACTGAAAGGGTGAAACAGGTTCTGCTGCGAGGACGTTTTGTAATAAATAATTTCCTCTTTACCGAGGGGAAAGAAACAAACATTTTGCACTTTAACTAGACGGAAGCAGTTAATGTGCACATTACCTAGGTAAAGTGCGGAAAACTCTCAATTCCTCACTTTAACTGAGCAAATCAGTTAATCTGCAGATTAACTAGGTACTGTGCACATTAACTGATTTCTCACTTTAACTGTAACATACATATATATATATATATATATATATATATATATATTCAATATGCTTGCACTCCAGGTCCAATAATAATGTCCGTCGCAAATCCAGCAAACAATGTAGATATCCAAAAATAGAATGCACTCCAGGGTCTTGGTTCATTCTATCATTCTATTTTTGGGGATATAATATATATATATATATATATATATATATATATATATACACACACACACAGACACACACACACACATTCTTTTCAGTTTCTTAATTTAATTTTAATATACACATTATATTTATATATAAAAACACACTCAAATGGCATATACTTGCACACAAAATGACCTGCCTGGATAAGATAATGTAAAGGATTCTAAAATAGAAATAAATACTATAGAGTTATAATTGTGATAAAAATAATGTTGAAAGTAAATAAATGTAATGAGCATACTTCCAGTAAAACTAATTCTAAGGAGGGGGATATCTTCTATTCCCTTATTTTATTCAATAAATGTGTCTGTCTAGTGTTTAGTCCATAAAGTACTAGGGATTTCATATCAACTCTGTTTCTCATTTTGCCAAAGCTTGTGTAGTATTGTAGTGGGTCTCGGTACTCAGTAAACAGAGCATTTAAGTTATGAAGAAAGGTTAAAAAAATTTAAATCTGTTTAGTTTTGAAAAACGGCGCCTGAGAGGGGATATGATAACATTATGCAAAGATATTCGGGGCTAGTATAAACCTTTATCTGGAAATCTATTCATATACAGGGCTATACATAGGACACGAGGTAACACATTTAGGCTGGAAGAAAGGAGATTTCATTTAAGGCAAAGAAAAGTTTTTTTTACAGTTAGAGCAATAAGGATATGGAATTCTCTGCCTGAAGAGGTGGTTTTGTCAGAGTCTATACAGATGTTTAAACTGCAATTGGATCAATACTTGCAAAAACATTACATACAGGGATATAATTTCTAATTAGTGGGGTAATAGCTGCTTGATCCAAGGAGACATCTGACTGCTATTTTGGGGTCAAGAAGGAAATTGTTTCCTAGTTTGTTGCAAAATTGGAAGCGCTTTAGACTGGGTTTTTTGCCTTCTTTTGGATCAACAGCAAAAACATATGTGAGGAAGGCTGAACTTGATGGATGCAAATCTCTTTTCAGCTATGTAACTGTAACTCTGCCTGAGTATCTCTGCTATTTTCCCTCCTTCTAGCCACAGAATACAACAATAGATGTAAAACAACACACAACCAATTGTGTGTTGTTATTTTACATCTTTTCATGCCTTTTAATATATTGAGAGAGAAGACTGGGAGCTAAGAGCATCTTAAGGTCCTCAGCTCTTTTATAAATTACCGTTGGTTTGTCGGGTAACATTTCTGTTAGGATCTGGTTTTAAAATGGGCCAGCATTTCCCTATTGCCTTTTTAATTGAGGTTTCCTTACTATTATATAATTATAATATTATATATCGCATGTTAATCTTTAGGGATGCATTGTAGTTATGCAAGGTGTTGACAACTTGAATAATCAATAAAACAGTTTCTGTCTGTTGGCTTAAAATATGTTTGTTGCATGCTTTTACTTCAAAAATAAAACATGGATTCTCTTCCTATTTCTACTGCGAATTTATAACAATACATGCTGTTAGTGACATAGGAGATGACAAGATGACATCTTGGAGACTAGTTGTGTCCCTGTCTCAGTTGATTAGGACATCATCGATGTAATATCTTCCTATTACCAGAGTCTCCACAAATGGATTGTTTGAATAAATCTTCAATTCACAACCTGCCTCAAAAATATTATTGTAGCGTGGGGCAAACCTGGGACCCATGGCATTCTTGTACATTTGGACATAGTATTACCCTTCAAACCAAAAGAAATTCTTAGTTGAAATAAAATCCATACAATCCAAAATAAATTTGGCCTGTAAAGTGGACATTTCAAGAGCAGATTCCAGCACCTCCTTAATAGTAGTGATCAGTCACCTGAAGCTACATCTACCGTAGCCCATAAATAATTATTTTTCCATTTAATTCTCTCAACATCAATAACTATTTGTGTGGAATCTTTAAAATATGAAGGGTCCAGTTTAACACATTTATGTAGATACAAATCTATATATACTGAAACATTACTGGTTAAGGACTTAATGCCACTAATAATAGGAGTTTGTCTGAATTTTTGTGGATTTTTGGTGGGTGGTAGAACACTGCCATTCTCAGTAATTAAATAATTATTCAAATGTATCCTTAATAATAATAATAATAATAATAATTTATTTTCTATTCCTTCTCCCAAGAGATTCTTTAATACAATTTTACATTCTTCCACTGCGTTATTCTTAATTTTCTATAAATGTTTTCATCGCCTAAGATTCTATAAGCCTATTAAATATATTATTCCTTGTCCACAACCACAATACCCTGCCCCCTTTATCTGTCTGTTTAATAACTAGGTCATATTTTTCTTTCCATTCTTTTATTGCCACTTTTTCCTTTTAGGATAGATTTTTTTTTTTTAAATCATTAAAGACCGGAATATATCCCCCTTTTTCCCATGATGGAAAAAACCTTAATCTGGATTCAACCCTAAATGGATGTAGTTTGGATGTTTCTGTACGCTAATATTTGTTTCATCCTCACTAATGTGTATTCAAATTATTAGAATCATTATTTAACATTCTTTTCCCAAAGAAATGCTTAAATGTCATTTTTCCGAGAATTGTTTTCAGTATTTTTGAATAATTCTAGATTACACTTGTAGCGGAGAGCTAGTATTGCATAGCCTATCTCCACTTTAGATCCCAGTAAGGCTCAGGAACAAGTATAATAAATCCACAGAGTAATAATTCCAGCAGGCAAAAAGTCTCCAACAATATCCCAAATGCAATCCCAATGACTGGACGACACACAGCATCAGGAGCAGAACTAAAGATTTATTCACAGCAGCTCCTTATAAAGGATTCTCCCATGCAAGGGAGGGATTTACAGTAATTACAACAGTAACCAATGATACAGAGGTTCCCTCCCCTACTTTCCTTCCCCTCAGAGTGACACTTAATCCACTTAATCCTGGCACCTTTTCCCCAGTTTCTTGGATGTACCCCAAAACCGTGGGGTACCAGGACCTAAGTGGCATCCCCTGGTAGCTCTGGTCTGGGTGACCAACATACTCAAAATTCACCCAGATCAGACCAGGGATTCGGGAGTTATAGACAATAAACGATTTGACCGACCGCACACGAATAGGTAGCCGAAAAGAGTTCCATGTATTATGGCCCTGCGGTCGGTCTTCATTTGGGAGATGAAACAGACAGAAATCCTTGCCATCCATAGATAATACCGGGTTCGCACGAACCCCCTTGTTCGGTATATTGAACTCACCGAACGAGGAGTCGATTAGCCCCTATGTTCGTGAGTTCGGGAGCTCTAGAGGTCTCAGCGGTGTTCGCACAATCGAGTGTCCGATTTGGGTTCCAGACACTCGACGACCAAACACCGCTGAGAGTTCGTGCCTAAGATGGCCGCCGCCACGTGTTCGTCTACCGAATGGCGGCCACCCAGATACAGCAATAAAACCTCAATTAGCTGCGGTTAAAAAGGGAATAAGGGTTTAACTAGGGACACACTTTGTCTCTAAGGTGGTCTATGCATTCGGTAGTTTCCATTCGTATAACTATGAAGGAAACTACCGAACTAACATACGAACTTAGATACAATTTTCAATGTACATTCAGTTAAAACAGGTGAACAGTCTTTTAACATATAATTCTGGCAGACAGTCACAGGCCATCCGCTACAAAAATTTTTTATTCAAGGGGGCACATTTTAACTCTTTTTCAAAATCTTTAAATCTTTTTCGAATGGTTAGCAGATGAATGAGGCAATTTCTAGACTACTAAGTGTAAGAATGTGGCATGGAAAAAGGCCTAAAGGCAAAGTAAAAATAAAAAATAATAAATAACTTTATTAGATATACTGAGATAAAAAAACAAAGAATAATAATGAAAATGGATCCTACAATGAAAAAAGAAAATGTAAATAGTTAAAAACCACAAAAGAGATACATCTTAGTGATATAAAGTAAATACTAATGTCTTAAAAGTATGTCAATGCTCAACACAGCACACGTCTGTACTGTGTAAAAAGGGAAGCAGAGGGGAGAGAGGATCTAAGTATATAGTGACTTTATAGAAAAATTTTAATCTCAATCTATGATCACTAGATAACAAACTAATAAAAAGAATTATCAGATTGTTGCTGGACTATTCGTATCATAATCACCACGTGTACATTTGCAGAAACTGCTACATAGATGCTAGATACTGTGTTACCAATGCGTGGCACTAAGGTACTCAATAATGTAACAAAATCAAAAATCCTAAATAATTCGATAAATAAACAGAAATGAAAGGCTGAATAATAAATGATGATAAGACTATCTATATCACAGTCTCCACATCAGCGTCTGCAGAGCATGCTACAGACCTAGAGGGGTTGTGAACGAAAAACTAAATTGCCAGTCCGAAACAAATACGTCTAAATAATAAAATGACGAAGTGAAAAAAAACAAAGATAGAGAAGATACGCTGATCCTACGTGCTAAATCCCCCCATGTGCCTTCATGGGCACCTAAAGCTAACCCCACTAGAGGATTCCTAAAAGAACATCAGAAAGGAAAAATAAATAGGTATGATAAATAAATAACGGCTAGATAACGCCAAGATCCCCTGACGCGCGCGTTTCGCCCAAGCTCGTCAGAGGGGAACCGATTGCCGCCCAATGCTGAATTTAAATATGATAAGTTAGTCTCTGATTGGACACAGAAAATTGTTCTGATTGGATGTTGCAGAATAGCATCATCACAGGGGGAGTATGCCAAAGCTGATAAAGGGCGCACTTAACCCCTAGAGTACCAGATGGCAAGAACGATATCTTATTAGAATGTATATGAGAAGAGGAATTGCATAGAATAATACTGGCAGGGAAAATGGCTAGTTTCCAAATGTAAACGTTTCTTCTTATCATCTGAGGAACTGTCTACACTGGACCATGATCTACAGGCCCAACATTCTTTTAGAAGATAAACAGTTTTTGATCCATTGAAATTTGTGCATTTGACACTTTTTAGATACACTCAGAACAAACAAAACCTTTATCTACTTATTACCAAAATATTCTACAACTGACCCGTAATATTATTCTGTCTTAAGAACATATTATAGGTACAAGGGGGTGCATTATTTACAATAGGTATTGTGGTAATATGATGCCTTTTTATTTTTTAATATTACCATGCTAATAAACTGTATACAGATTATTATGACTGCAATGGTTCTAGGCATAAAGTGAAAAACACATTCCCACAAATCCAAGAAAAAACAAAAGCAAGGTGTCAATGGAAAGGAAACATGATATCAGTTGAATCCATTTGATTATTTTAATGCATACACAAATCTCTTGTTTTTCGCAAAAACACGATTGTTTTGCAGAATGTTGCAACACAAGCTTGAATTCTTAGCCATGCCTCTTCATGTCAGAAAGACTTCCATACAAAAAACACATGTGCACACAGTGGTGTATCCTGGTTTTGTGCTGCCCTAAGCAGGACAAAACTCAGGCACCCACCTCCCCCCGCGCCACCTCCACCCAACCCTTCCCCCTCACCTCACCTTCTAAATACACACACACACACAAACAGTCAGAGACCCACACACACAGTCAGACACAAACACACACACACACAGTCAGACACACACACACACACACAGTCAGACACAAACACACACACACAGTCAGACACACACACACACAAACACACAGACACAAACACACACACAGTCAGACACACACACACACAGTCAGGCACAAACACACACAGTCAGGCACAAACACACACAGTCAGGCACAAACACACACACACACACACACACACACACACACTCACATTAACACTTTTTTTTTTTAAATTTAACCCCCCTGCCTCCTTACCTTTGGGAGTGCTGGGGCGGGGGGTTCCTCTTTCTCCCTGGTGGTCCAGTGGCTGCCGGTCGGGCTCATAGGCTGGCTATTGGGCAGGCGGCTGGCGAAGGAGCTCTTCCTCTGAGCTGTCTGCTAAGCTCCCTCGCGCACCGCAGAGTGAGGCTGGGAGCCAGGTTGATGACATCATATTCCGGCTCCCAGCCTCACTCTGCAGCGCACGAGGGAGCTGAGCAGACCGCTCAGAGGAAGAGCTCCCTCGCCAGCCGCCCGCCCGCCCGACCATCAGCCAGCGCCGCCCAGCATGTCTGTTAGCCGCTAGGCTAACAAGGCATTTGCCCTGGGCATTTGAGTGCGGCGTTTTTTGCCGCCCCCTGAAAAATGCCGCCCAAGGCAAATGCCTTGTTTGCCTCGCGGCTAATACGTCCCTGTGTGCACAGCTCAGCCAATGGGTGATATGGACTTATGGGGTCGAGAAGGATTTTCCCCCCTAATTTGTTGCAAAATTGGAAAGTGATTCAAATGGTTTTTTTTCCCCCACCTTCTTTTGGATCAAAGGAAATACAGATATGAGAAAGGCTGAACTTGGTGGACGCATGTCTCTTTTCCCCATTGTGATCAGTTTGGATGGCACTGTTCCAGCCCTCTTTTTTTTTTCTTTATTATTAGCATGTCTCTTTTCAGTCTACGTAAATATGTGTAAATGCTACACAAACTGCATTAGAAGGAGAGGACACCTAGGGATACAAGGATATCACCAACTGTTTACAAATTCTTTGATTGTTTAAGCCAGGTAGTGAATTAAAAGCAGCTCACTTGGTGCTGTTGTGGCTGAGTTGTTTTCACACATTTGATATCAAAGGTTTTTTTTTTAAAGTTTTTTTTTAATTAGAGGCTGTGGCTAAGAATCCTTATAGTGCAGCATTCTGCAAAAAAATATTTTTTAATCCAAAAACTATACAGATTTATGCATGCAAAAAATATATAGCATATTAAACAAGGCCAAAACCTACCAAATGCATTAAAGTTATATTGGTGCCCAGCGTGTCCTCTTAAGGGAAATGTAGATACTGATGAATAGTCAGTGAAATAAAGTTGTTGTTTTTTGTATTGACGTGTGCGGGCCAACAATGCTGCAGCATAGGACGTCACAGGAGATGTAGTTTATAACAGCTACCTTATCAAAGGATAGCAATCAGTGATATGTATTGTGAGACTTCTGGTTGTAATGATCTGTATATGGATTTAATATCCAGTTTATATATCATGTGTAATAATTTATATCTAGCTGTGCTGTCAAGTTTAAGCGAAGGTGGTGATGGTGTCATATATGATTGCTATGCTAAAATTATTAACAAGCGGATATATCTATATATTATACTCCGGTAAAGTAATGGTTTTCCCAAATCATCGCTGAGTTTATATATCATGTTGTCACAGTACCGGCATATTCAACTACCACTTTAGTGATCATTCTCTCTCATAAGTTATTTAGTTATAATATTTTAGTGATGCATCATTATCTACTTGGGTAGCCTGTTAACCCCCTTTTCTATTTACTAACATATTTCTTTTAATTGTCCATCGATTTCTTTCTAAGTTGCAATGCAAGTGACATATTTTTCTAGTACCTAAGTGTATACTCTTGTACTATTTCGGGCACAATCCTCTCGCATTAGCAGTTGTGTGACGTCATAACCACAATCCCAATCTGCCAATCACGGCATAGAACGTGATATTTAAACTTGCGCTTACAGGGATTATTTTCCCCTTTGAAGAGCCGCTTACCGGCGAAACGCGTGTCGAGGTTCAATGTCAGAGATCTCCAGCCTCTTACCCTGACAGGCAACATTAAAACATATCCCATTACAAATGCTGATATTACTCTTAAATACCTTTATGGTATTAGGCTGTTAGAACTCTCGGTTTTTCATTCAGGCAAGTAGTTATTTACATTTTGACAGGTGCCCTTAAAGGCACAGATTTATTATAATTATCTTTTCACTTGATACTAGTCTTTCCGGTATTTGCTAGAAAGTTAAACTTGCACTGATATGTGCCCTTGAAGGCAAAGTATTTACATCAGCCCTTCCTACCATTGATGCCTTTTTGTTTATACCTTTACTTCAGTAATCTCCTTTTTATTACCTTCTACTTAGGTAGCACTAACAGATTTATCTTTCTAGATTTAAGATTCTGTGTATATTGCTGCAGCAGTTATTAAGACTTCATATACATGTTTTCTTATATCTCCAAACAACCGTCTAGGCCAGGGGTAGTCAACCTACGGCACTAGTGCCATGTACAGCACTCGAGGTGTCTTTGCACGGCACTCAGGGCTGCTAGAGCCAAACAGGCTCTGGCCTATCAGGAGTCATAGGTAAACTTCAGATATCTGCTAATGCAAAAAGGTGGTGAAGGGAAATCCTTAATTTATGCATTGCAGCACGTAGAGGAAGTTATCTCAGATCACTTCATTCCAGCACTTGTGAATGGGAATCCACACTGGAGTAGAGCAGCCTGCAACTGCTGTTGCATCTCCTGTCCTTGAGCTGTACCTGGCCATCCTGGTCCCCACTGGAACCCAGGGAAGCCACCCACACTGCTAGATATACACAGAGCTGCAGAATAACCCTCCTCTCATACAAATAATACGAACAGCCCACACACAATCCGCACAAACTTAACACCACTGACAATGCACGCAACCCCACATGCAATACCCCAAACAGCCCCACAATACCACAAACTACTCATAAACATATACAATATAATAGCTCTTATACGCACAAATACAACGATACAAAGCAACTACAGTATACGTAACAAGTAGAATACAGTAACATACACACCTCAATTTAAAAAAAATAGGACCGGCACGCTACAGGACATCACAATCCTATTTCGGCACAGTGCTGCTAAAAGGTTAAAACCAGAACAATGAGGAAGTGCTAGATAACACAAATTAGCAGCAACCCTATAAGGGAATCCCTCAAAAACCCTTAAATAAAACACAGAAAGGTAAAAAATACAAGAAAGGGCTGCGCTTGGATAAAACTCTGAATAATACAAAAAGTCCAGATAAAATAAATAAATAAAAGGAGAAAGTCTTATCTGGCAACGTCTGTTGGAATCGTATTATATGATGGTACTTGGTCCAGAACAGTAGTCTTTAGTTTTATCTTCCTTGTAGGTCGTATTTAAAAGAGCTAGAACCCGCTCTGGTATAAAGGGCGTACAGCGGTTTGATCCCCGCTAGTAGGATATGGAATAACTTTCCTTCGTTTGTTTCCTCCTTCATTAATATGAAAGACACTTGGATAAAAAGAGACAGCCAATAGTGTTCTCTGGATAAAAACTCTGAATAAAATATATGAAATAAAAGTGGGTACTCACAAGATAGGAGCAGATCAACTGCTCCTAGTAGTTAGTGTTGGTGGTATAATCCCAACCTCAGGATTACTTGGAGTCCAGTAGGATAAACGAATAAAAATGAATAAAAAGGATGCCAGGTAAAAATAATAAATAAATGTGTATAAAAAGATAAATGGTATGATTAAAAGTTACCAAATATACTTTAATATTTAAAATTACACAATATAATAACCATAAATGCGTTTCGCCAGTCTGGCGTTATCAATATGGGGAAAGAACCTGATACCTGGCAGTAGATCCTTTAAATAACTCATACAAACATTCAAAATTGGCGCCAAAATTTGGACAGCCAATAACAATCAGAGTGTGAGAAGATATCTTTAAAACAGAATAAAAACAGTAATATTATAATACATATCAATAAGATTATAATAAATATAATGTAAAAAGTAAGTATATATAAGAATTTAGGTGTATATTGCATAAGAACATTATAGTGTAGCACGGTCACATGAACGGCATAGAACCGAAGGGTATTGTGGGGAATGTAGTATGACGCCGGCAGGCACTGCGCAGCCGCCGGCGTCATGATGGGGGGCGGGCAACTGGCGTCAGCACGCTGAGGGGATGCGGCTGATGCCAGTAGGCGTGGTAAAAGACGTCAGCTTGCATAGGCATGCGGCTGACATCGGAGGGGGGGGGCGGAGATAGTGATGACGGCGGCACGTCGTCATCAGGAGGGGGCGTGCTATGTGAATAGATGACGGCTGACACAAAGCTGCAGCCGTCGTCAAGGAAATAATGTATAAACATGCCGGCAACGCACAGGAGCTGCGGCCGGCTGGAATAGGGAAAAAAGCATCATGCCTGGTCCACTAAATAGTGTGAGCAGGCTGCTAAAAGGTTGCCTACCCCTGGTCTAGGCTATATGCCTCTTTTTCCTTAGATTGATATAATTCTAAGGATAAGTTGCTACATTTGTCTCCGTCTTGCTCTTCATGTGCAACAATCATTTAGACATCTATTTGCAACAGTATACTCTCTTTTTTGAGACAATTTAGCGTGGGATCTCTCCCCAGCTTATTAGACCATATTAATTACTTAGTGCATCCTATTTATATAGGTTTTTATATGTAACTATGGATTGTATTAGAGCTATGTTTTAGGATTTATCCTTCGCTTAGGGCAGTGTATTTTGTTTTTGCTTATAATTCTAAATCAGGGTTAACTCCATCACTGCCCCACGATTCTTTTAGGACATAATTAGCTTCCAACAGCTATATCTATATATAGATATTTAGGGAGAATGTTACATAGTTACATAGCTGAAAAGAGACTTGCGTCCATCAAGTTCAGCCTTCCTCACATTTGTTTTTTGCTGTTGATCCAAAAGAAGGCAAAAAAACCCAAAACAGTTTGAAACACTTCAAATTTTGCAACAAGCTAGGAAAAAACAAATCCTTCTTGACCCCAGAATGGCAGTCGGATTTATCCTTGGATCAAGCAGTTATTACCCAACATTGAAAGGTTATATCCTTGAATATTCTGTTTTTGCAAGTATGCATCTAGTAGCTGTTTGAACATCTGTATGGATGTCTATCTATAACACTGTAATGTCAAATTTATATCATGAAGCTAGCATTGCTTCATCCATGGTTGTATTGTCAAGCTTATTTAGCAAATGGTGTGCATAGACAGTAATTTTGTTAAAAATTTAATTAGTTTCTTTTCTTTTTTTTTTAAACAGTATGGGCTATGAGTACTTTCAAAATTATCTCGTATTTCTTTGCACCTGCCATGTACACTTCTTTAAACCACGTCCTGTTTACTTGAGAAACCATATAACCATATAAGTTGCAAATTAAACATTGAAGTTTATTATAAGAAGGAGGTAGAGTGTTCTCTCTCACACACACACACAAAATAAAATAGATTCACATACAGGAAATTATATAACAGCAGATTAGATAAAGGTAACTTTTGTTGACAGATCATCTTTAAGCCAATCATAATGTTTAATTCCACTAATGTAAGAAGGGGTAGAGTAGCAATGTGTGGAAAAGTTTAGCAGCCAAATTCTATCACCCCAAATATTAAATAACTGTGTACATGAAACATTGGTCAGAAAAATTAAATGACAATGATAAAAACTGCATGCACAAAAAATTAGTGGCAAACTACAGGTATAATTGGAAACAATTCTATAGTAACATAGTAGCAATGTAAGAATATATGAGGTGAAGTATCTTCCAAGCTACAGCCAGGACCTTGGCGTTGTGGGAGTTGCTGCAGGATGTTAAAAGCAGAGCATCACAAGCGCTGTTCCTATGAATGAGTATGAGTGTGAGATGAGGCCTTTGTACGGCTTACCTGAGGTGGAAGTCCGGTAGGCAGAGATATATTCTCACCCTTGTAATTAAACACAGGCCAAAGTGGTCAGGTAAGAATTCACCTGGCCTGTGAGTCTGTGCATAGGGGCTGTGCAGAATATTGCTTCAAGTCCCAGCACAGGTAAGGACACAAGCAGGAGAATTGTCGAGGGTAAGCCAAAAGTCAGAGGGTGCCAGAAGTCAGGATACACGATAAGAAAGTAAAGGTCAGGAATCAACTAGAGAACATTGGATCATGAATACAAACACAGGAACCAGAGCCAATGAACTGATACTGCCCTCAGGGAAAGTCTTATATCTGGCTAATCAGAGATACTATACAGGTGGACCATGATTGACAGGAACAGTCACAGTTTAAGTCCAGCCACCTGTGCTGTGACATGGCCAGGCTAAGTTTCAGGCCAAATCAGGAACTGCAGTGGCTCCGAGGCAATGTAAGAATAAATTAGGTGAAGTATCTTCCAAGTTACAGTCAGTACCTTGGCATTGTGGGAGTTGCTGCAGGATGTTAAAAGCAGAGCATCACAAGCACTGTTCCTATGAATGAGTATGAGTGTGAGATGAGGCCTTTGTAACGGCTTACCTGAGGTGGAAGTCCGGTAGGCAGAGATATATTTTCATCCTTGTAATTAAACACAGGCCAAGGTGGTCAGGTAAGAATTCACCTGGCCTGTGAGTCTGTGCATAGGGGCTGTGCAGAATATTGCTTCAAGTCGCAGCACAGGTAAGGACACAAGCAGGAGAATTGTCGAGGGTAAGCCAAAAGTCAGAGGGTGCCAGAAGTCAGGATATACGATAAGAAAGCCAAAGTCAGGAATCAACTAGAGAACACTGGATCATGAATACAAACACAGGAACCAGAGCCAATGAACTGATACTGCCCTCAGGCTAATCAGAGATGCTATACAGGTGGACCATGATTGACAGGAACAGTCACAGTTTAAGTCCAGCCCCCTGTGCTGGAGACATGGCCAGGCTAAGTTTCAGGCCAAATCAAGAACTGCAGTGGCCAGGCAGGAGCACAGGCTGACCTCTTCTGGCAGTTTGGATGTCATGGTGACAGCCTTGGCATTGTGGGAGTTACTGTAGGATGTTAAAAGCAGAACATCACAATAACTGTTCCTTTGAGTACAAGTGTGATATGAGGCCATTGAGGTCCATTTCTTCAGTTTACTTCCTAAATCCCAGAAATTTTTTAAGATGCTCCATCTTCCTCTAACTTTGTCATTGGTATAAATATGGACCATAACAGCTGGATCCTCTTTATCCCATCCCTTCCCAATTATCCATTCAATCCATTATCCGGCAACTTGTCTAGCCTTGTCTACCACCATAACTTGTCTAGCCTTTCTTGTGTTCTGGATCCCACCCATACCAGAGAAATTGTGAGAAGTGACAGCTTCCTACAGTACAGCTACTTCTGAACTGATGTTCCCAACATCTTCAATCAAATTAGCAAATCTGCTAGGGGACACAAAATTAGGTCTACCACATGTAAGTGTCACATTTTGAGTTTATTAAAAATTACAACTAAATAATAAAGTAAATAGGAGATCCAACACAGGAACCATGACAGCATAATAACTGTACATACAGAAAGCAAATCACGTTAAAATTCTAATAAAGGGAAAAAAAACAAGAGACGTAATACAAAGTTTTATCTATCTGGTATGGGACACCGCAATTTATGCAGAGCATAGACCCTTCCCTAAATGGCGAGTGCTGGCGTTGTCACACCAGCCTAGGTACTTTCTTGCAAATTTGGTGGGAATTCCCTAAAATCACGCCTTTTTGGCAAGCTACCACTTTTCATACTACGAGGTGAAGGTAACGTGACGAACCTATAGCTCTCATCTTGACCTCTGTTACCCGTCTGTTTGCTTAGGGTTTGAAGGTATTTTTGTAGGGCTTTTGCTTATAATGCCTTTATTGTTATTTATGTACAGCACTTTATGTCATCACGGTCTTATATTACTATTATTTAATAGCCCTATAGATAGGTATAGAATGTCTATCACTAATACTAATGGTTACAAAAAAAAAAAAATTTACAAAAAAAAATCACTTATAAAGAACAGTGAGCGGGGAATGCAAAAGGAAGAAAATTAAGTAGAAAAAGAACCAAAATATCTCAACATTAGAAATAGTAGAAGGATACTATTTATCAGCAGAGGGGATGTATGTTGAAATGGGTCATCTGGGGGGGGTGGGGGGAATTGAAGTTAGATTGTGTGTTTTTAATGCATCAGAGGCACAAGAAGCATTTGAAGTGTCTTTGACCATGACCTTTTTCAAGCCACAGTTTGCTATAAACAAGGGGGATAAAATGACTTGTAAGTTGCAATATTACAAGTGAAAATACAAGAAAAATTAAAGGGTGGCTTTTAAAGTGGAAAAGAATATAAAAATATATATTTGTTCATACATAAACAATACATAGATTCACAATTAGCAAAGATTGCATTAGAATCTAATAATTATGTTTACTTTTTATTACAGCATCCTTGTTAAAGAAAATAGAAAAAACAAAAACCTAAATATATATTACAAAAGGCAATAGCGTCCAATGACCGTTTTTGACAAGGGTAGACCTAGGTCCAGTTTTTGTTGTTCTTCTTTGTGATCCACTCCCTTTCCACAATGATGGACAGCCACTTTATTTACATTACCTTCTGATTTAAAGAAGTCAGACATTTCAGCATTACTCTCTGAACCCATGATATAAGAGAAAAGGGTTCTGAACAAGGAAGGTGCTAATTCAGAAAATGAAACTGTGACGAAAGCAACATCGCCACTGGTTTTTGGAGGGGCCTGTTTGCCAGCCTCCTGGGACTATGGGCCCTGTGATAACCCATGTTCAAAAGTACTGTTTCTGCCCCTTGGACTTTTAACTGGAACAGATTCAAACATGTGGCGGCGGCCATCTTAAATTATCCAGCAGTGTTTTGTCGTCGAGTGTATGGAACTGTTTTGGGCATGGGACCATGTGCACGGTGGGGCAAAAATAAGACTTCCAGGAAATTCCTGAACCCCTGAACCGGTCTGGGTGATTTTTGGATATGTTGTTCACCCATATCGGGGCTACCAGGGGATGTGACGTTTGTGGGGATATATTGTATTTTGGGGTACTTTTTGAGGTTTGTAAAAATGTATGTTTTTTTCTGCTTAGAGTTAATTGAGTTAGTCCATTGTCTTAGTTAATTGTATCACAGGCAGAGGGGAGGGTTTGTGTGCTGTATGTGGGAGTGTCAGACAATGTTGTATTGTTCTGATTGGTTTGTGTCCTTTGTGTGCCTGTGTTCCATCAGGTCCACAGGGTGTGCCTCTGGCCTGAGGAATTGTATAAATTGTGAGTGCTGGCTTGCATTAAACAGACCTGCTTTACCCCTTCATGAAGTCTTGGCTCATGTTTGGGGGATTGGATAACTACACTCTTGGGGATTGCTATAATCACAATACTCCCCTGAGTATAATCACTAAGCTCTTCTAAGAGCTTTTTCCTGATACGCTCTCTGGAGAAGGAGAGGTCTACCCACTGGGAGCTGTATCCTGGTCTTGGGTCCAGGGTCGGTGGAGGATGGTGAGACCCCGGCACAGCTGCATCACTGGAAGTGGGGTCTGCAGTGCTTATGGTGTCTGGTGGAGTGCTTGGAGTCCCCGGGAAGCACTAGGAGCACCGAGTGATGGAGGTATCCGGTTGGGGTGCCAGGTGGTCCGTCACAGAAACCTTCAAGTACTCAAACTTGGCTCTTGTCTCCTTTACAGATTTCAACTCCATAACAAACACTACATACACAGAAACACATATATGGACAAAGTCATGCATACAGACACATTCATACAAAATATAAGAACATAAGCTCCAAACAATATGTGAATAATACATATGGATACCATTTCATATAACCATACGTAGTATTCACATATTGTTTGGAGCTTGTCTTTTTATACTTTGTATAAGTGTTTGCTTGTCTTTTTTTAGTGGTGATGTGAGGTTCACCATAAAAGTTCCTGGTCTATTCTTCACCCCTCCTATGGTGACTGATTTCTAGTTTAAAAGGAACTTTTCTAGGAAAAGAAAGAAAAGGACAGAAAGAAGGAATAAGGGTAGGGTAGGCGGGAAAAAGTTGGATATTGCATCCTGGCCAGGAGATGAAAGGTAGATGCGGTGGTAAGTGGTAACATTTATAATATTCTAAAAACTACATGGCTTGCCCTAATGATACAATCATGGAGTGCTGAGATGTAATAACAATCACCCTATTCTAAAGATTACTTGGTTGGTAAAATGTTTATACATCCGCTTTTCAGGCTCACAAATGACAAAACAGAATAGCAAGGATTAAATCATGCATAGCTATATAATTACAAAACACAAGCCCTGCGCTCAAACTCCCATTACTCCTGGGTGGCAACAACGACCATAGTAAACATCAGCCCATCACAATGGGAGTTTAAACGCAGGACTTGTTTTTTTGTATTTGTATTGACTTTTGTATCACACAGCTATGTTACAATGCTGCTGCCCATCCCATGTGTTCCCTATTAAGGGTTAATAAGTATATAGGGGTGTATATAAAAAAATACCCCTTTCTGTCTGTGATGGTACATGGAGCTTCCTCAAGTCTTTGGTGTCGATGCCTTACCACCTTCTCTATCACCCCTCCAAATAGTGCACTGTTTGATGGTCCTGAGACCAAGAGCGACCTCTATAAAGTTTTACAGGATCACATCAACTCCGCAATACAATGTGGAGTTCCAAAAGATGTGCGGGTTGCTCCCGGTCCTGCGTGCAATGCCTCTGTAAGTTCTCCACCAGTCTCCAATGTCCACTGGGTCGCTGGCTAGGAGCACCCAGCTGGGAGGCCTGGAGAGGGATTGTGTGATAATAGTACTTTTGGGAGACGATGATGGCCGAGAGCCATGTACAAGTCCTGAGTGACCGGGCCGTTCTTTAAAAATAACTTGAACAAAAACACCTTCACATTTCAACAAAACACAGTAACTTGTATAAAGTTATTTCCATTTAAAGTATTTATTTGTACCAGGTATTTGTACCAGGATTCTTGCAGCGACTGATCTGCTACAATATATATTTTGTTGTGCAATGATGCTTTCTTATTTATTCTAGTTTTGGGTTTCCTATAGATGGACTCATCTATTTCCTTGCACCCACAACATCTTAATTACACCTTTTATATTTACAAGCCACAAAGAAAATTGTGTACATGCCTCAGTAATAACTTATTTGCTGTTTTACAAGTCTATAAGCGCATCAAATAAATGTAAAGTGTGCACTCTGGTGTATTATAAAGTGTTTCCCCAACACCTACATAAGAGTGATAAAAACCACAATAAAAATACACCAAAAAGTTTAAAGTCTTACACAGTATTACTTATGAATCAGGAACTCGGTGTTTGCACTAGAAAGATGGCTGAATTTTAAACACACGGGGTAACTACAAAAATAAATTGATACAACACCGTGCAATCTGTATGTAAAATGGATTGAATAAGAGGTAGAATAAAACTCACAAATGTTAGAGTTAGTCCCAGGCTCTATATAAATTTCCTAAAGGTGCCTTTCCAGGCTATAGGGGTCCAGAATGAGAGGAGCCAGCAGAAATCCAGTAAGTCAAAAAATGTATTTTGTACAAATTATATAAAATAACAAAAAATGACTGATAAAATTAAAGGGGCACAGTCATGCCGAACTTACCTTTCCCCAGTCGATTCCTCTACTCTCCCTCTGTCGGGATCTGTTCTTCATTTATTCCTGTCTGCTCTAATTTGCTTTAAAACTAGGACTATTTCTCTTATGGAGGTTTCCTACGCCTGACCATCTCTGACCAGCGGAGGAGCAAAGTGTGCTCCGTTTTCTGTGGTCAGAGAAATTTTCCCACAATTCTTATCTTTCCTTCCATGATCTCGCGATGCCTCCTGTCAGTATTCCCGAACATCCTGTCATTTTAGACAGAATGCTGGCGAAACTACAGAATGTAGTCCTAACAGAATGAGAACAGTTTGTTCATTCATGCTAGGACGCAATTCAGGACTTTGTTCGGATCTGAATTTCATTGCAGTTGCTTAGTTGATAGCTCCCTAATTCCCATGGTATTACGGAGCTATCCACCAAAAGGCTGGAAGACCTAAATTGGTCTTTCAGACAAATTTACTAATAATAAGTAAAGATTATGTACTATTAGTAAATTCTGCCCCTACTCGCTATATCGCGAGTAGGGGCATGTCTATTAAACAGTGAGCAGCCTGTGGCTGCTCACTGTTCTAAAAAAAAACTAAAAACCTGTGCCCCGCAAGTGGGGGCTATTAAACTGAAGAAGGGACCTAGTGTCCCCCCCGGCCCCCAGCCATGAGCGGCGGGTGGGGGCCTTAAATGAAAATAGGGAGGGACCTATTGTCCTCTTCTCCGGCCCCCACCTGTTACAAAGACTCAATATGACTTTATTATTGTTACCACGTCTCGCTACTGTTGCACCCTAACTCCTTGCATAAAGAACCCTACGCTATCGGTACTGAGATTATACGAATGGATTACACGAATCATTATAAAGGACAATTCGTGGTATGAACGAGAGACCCCCCAGACTTTGGCGTGTGCCGCCACTTAACCTCGTCACCATCAGACGAGCGGAGTGTGTCGTTCATTAACCACCTAAAGCGCTGCGGTCTGCGGTTAACCACAAACTAATTGACGATTGTTACGGCACCCCCAGGCATAAAAGGGGTTAACAGCCGTTTAGTAGATCTTCCCCTTCCAGAGACACAGGCACAGATACCGAACCAGAGAAGCATATGAATGCCGTAAACAGCTGAACCGGAACCACACGAATGCTGTAAACAGCCGAATAGGAAAAACCATACAAATAGGTTTACACTCCTAGCAGTCAAACTGGAACAGCATACAGTAAATCCCCCCAAGAACGAGACAAAGCTCTGTGTTGAGGGTCAAGCAGTGAACAGAGAGAGCTGTGGGTTTATTGTCCTTATATACACATTAGTACCACCCACAGGGTTTTGGAACACAACCAATAAACACATACAATACACTCAGACACTCCCACACAAAATCCTTCCCTCTGCCTGTGATACAATTACCTTACACAATGGGTAATGTAATTATCACAAGCAGAGAAATACACTTTTTCCACATTATTCATAACTTTAAAAGTATGCATCACATTCACATTTCAGAATCAGCATACTCCAAATACAAACATATGTCATAATCATCCAAATTGGTCCAGTGGTTCAAAAGATAGATTGTAGTCCTTTGTGACCAAAACCAGTTCCACAGAGTCTTCTATCCTGGAGATAATTGGGAAGTAATCCAATTATCTCCAAGGACAGAGGCAAAACTCCATTGAACACATGGCAGCAAAAGACAATAAAACACATAAAAACATATAACTGTGCAGCCATTGCACAAAACAGGTACATATCCCCAGATAGCATAGATCTGAGCGCACATTATTACTGAAGGGCGCCCAGAGCACACACATACAGTTCAATTGCCATGGAGCCAAAGTCTTTCCCATAGTCTTTCATTATACGAATGGGCTCCATGGCATAGCTATCTGGGGTATCACCGCTCAAACAGGGCCAGCACCGAATGACCCGGCTTTCGTGTCTCCGCAGGGGAAAATCAAGCGTTTTATCATGGGGCCATAGTCCAGAGGCAACAGGCGAGCAACCAGGCTTCTACAATGCAATGTGGCGAGATTGCTCTCGTCACAACGATCACGGAGGATCCACATTCGTATACAATTTACCGAATGGAAGCTGCCGAGAGACTCACGAATGGAGACCACCTACAGTTGGACGTGTGGCAGCAATTAGAATGTGGTTTCTGCGGTTAACCGCAGGTCATGTACCCCCCTACCGGGCGGTCCCAGTTCGTGTGCCAAACGGTCGGAACAACCAGACTGATAGCGGGGATTCGTATGACTATGTATCCGATTTCCGTTCCATAAGTGTGGAGTCGAGCTCCCGCTGCCTATTGAACAGCCTAAAAACATGGCTGCCATCAGGGACTAACGACCAAAGTGCCGAACCAGACTTTATACGGCAGAAATCACCCATTCCGTTCGTGGGTTCTGGGCGCAATTCGTATACTTAATGTGCCCGGACCCGAGCTATCGAATGAATGGTGGAATGAACCGTTTTCTCCCCAAAACGTTAAAGTTATACATTTTTATACTGTTTTATGGGACATAATAAAACATGGTCTTTTGTGTGCTTGGAGATAATTAGATTGTATAACCGTTGGACTCATTATCTCCAAGCTGGGCGGGCACTAATTCAAATTCAGTGATTGGTTAACCTTGTGTACTGTACCTGTATTCCACCAGGTCCATAGGGGGCTGTCCTTGGACCTGAAGAATTGCATAAATTGCCATGTTTGTGTGCCAGTAAAGTTAGTTCGTTTTGACCCTCAACTCGCAGCCTTGACTCGGGTTGTAGGGATCCGGGAATATTAGCACTCTCATCACTAGTGGGATATTCTACACTTGCAGATTCTACCGAAGGAAACTACGTTCAACTCTCTGACTGCTGGAACCAGGACATCCAAGCGATCAACCCCCCTGCTAGACCGGGGACAATCGTAACACCACCCATGAGTGGCGTGTGGGGGCCCTAAATGAAAAAGGGGGGACCTATTGTCCTCTTCTCCGGCCCCCACCCATGAGTGACGGGTGGGGGCCCTAAATTACAATAAGGGGGGAACACCTATTGTCCTCCCTCCCGGCCTCCACCCATGAACGGCGGGTGGTGGCCCGAAATGAAAATGGGGGGGAACTTTTGTCCTCCACCCTGCCCCAACTATGGGCGATGGGTGGGGGCTAAGTGTAAAAATACCCCCCCGGTGACTAGGGTTCCCCAAGCCCCTAGTCACCCCTCCACCCAAATAAAATTAAATAAATCCCTACCTACCCCCCTCACCCTAAAAATAGTGAGGGGGGAAACAATAAAACTAAATACCTGGAAAAAAAAAATCATACTTACCATTAGAAGTCTTCTTTTATCTAAAATGATTCTTTTTTTAGCCCCAAAAAAGGGCAAATAAAAAAACCATAATACTTGTCAAACTTGAAACATGAGCGCCAAAAAAATTAAAATCAGCCAAAAAACCCCAAAACCTGACGCTAAAAATTAATCAATCTTCACCCGGCTAGGGCACGGCGCAGACTGTGCTCCGACAGGTCGGGCAAGGGCTTATAAAGCCTTCCAATACCCTGCAATTTGACTCAGAGCACTCTGATTTTTTGGCTTGGAGTCCAACCAATCAGAGTGCTAGTCATTTTACACAGTGTGGGAAAGTTCTTTGGAATTTTCCCATGCTGTGTAAAATGACACCTCCTCCCCCCCATTGTCATTGAGGGACCCCACCTGCCGCTCATGGGTGGGGGCCAGGGAGGGAGGACAATAGGTCCCCCCAATGTCATTTAGGGCCCACCCCCCGCTCACGGGTGGGGGAAGGGAGGGAGGACAATAGATCCCCCCCATTGTAATTTAGGGCCTCCACCCGCTGCTCATGGGTGGGGGCCGGGAGGAGTGCAATAGGCCACAGGCTGCTCACTGCTTAGTAGACATGCCCCTACTCGCGGCAATCTCCCTTATGCTAATATGGGGGTCATATTGACCCCATAGAGTGAGGGAGGACATGGGTGGGGCTTAGGAAGTGGCGGGGAGCACTACTCCCTGACACTTCTATTTTTACATATTACAAGGAGGGAGCTGCGCGATATTCTGTGTTTGTTTGTTTGTTCGTCTGACATTTCTATTCATTCCTTCGTCTTTCTGGCGAATGAATAGATGAAATTCACGTTTGCATGCCCAAGTGTAACTGGGCATGTGTGGGAATTTCACAGCACTATCTAGTGTGGGCAGATGACATGTCCCACAGGGATTTCATCTACCAACACAAAGATGGCGGCGCCCTGGACCTAGGTCTGGGCACAAAATAAAGATTAAAAAATAGGTAATATGGGGAGCCTAGGGGCATTTGGGGGTGGCTAGGGAGACAATTAGATGTAGTGGAGTCTGGAGGGGGGTTAAAAAAAAGCTGGATTCGGTCATGACAGTGCCGCTTTAAGCAGTGATAAATAGTATATAATAACACCGCTCAGTCTATTTAAGAAAGTGTGTTTAAATAGACCGAGTGGTGTTATTGTATACTATTTATGTTTCTTGTATTAAGTTAGGATTACCCTTTCAGTAAAACAGTATAATATATATGATAGCAGGGCCAGACTGAGAATTCACAGGGCCCTCTGGACAATAGGGATGAAGGCCACACCTGCCGGACCAAGGATTTTTTACTACTTTTTGCGCAGGGATGGATGGAGGCTGTAGTGGGTGCTACAACCCCTATCCATCCCTGCAAAAAAAAAAAGGGGTTATAGAGGCTATAGTGAGGGATAAGGGCTGGATTGGAAGCAGGGGGGATCTGGCTGTAGTGAGTGCAGGGTAAGTATTGGGGCTGTAGTAGGTTAGGGTGGAATAGTGGCTGTAGAAGGTGCATGGTGATATAAGGGCTGAGGTGGGAGCAGGGGGGCAAAGTATCTGAGGTAGGTGCAGAGGGGGCATATGGGCTGATGTAGGTGCAGGAAGATATACCTGCTGAGTGCAGTCTTTGCCAGGGTGCTCGTTATCTTCATAGTGCTCACAGTCCAGGAGCACTCTGCAGAGTCTGAGAGGAGAGAGGAGGCAGTGAAGTAAAGACCCGCCTCTTCCTCTCACAGAGAGCACCGCACAGGGAGAGTGTGACGGAGAAGTGCCAATGGGATTATAGCCTTTCCCCAAACACCAGTTGAGACTTAGTGAAGTGGTAAAATAACACACTTTATTGAGACAACGGTTGCATATTTATAAGGACATTCTCCACAAGGAGTCATCACAGTGAACAATGGGTCCTCTCCCTGGCGCCTTTGTGTCTGGGACATAACTCAATAAAGTTGGAGATAATTTTGTTAACTGCCAGACAACAGAGTGTCGCACAGTATGAACCTCAAAGAGAAGAGTTTCTCCCCATGTATACATTACAAGTTATACATCCCAGGACAGGGCTAGCTCCCATGAGTACATTGTCCAAAAAGCGCTCAGATTGAAAGTATGTAGCCCGTGTAATCATCAAGTAAAATTTCAGCAAGATATTGCTAACCTTCAACCCAGCGGGGAGTTCCAGGGTGTGGCAAATAAGTGTCGGTTTTCATAAAGAAGTCTGGATGGGTGGGAGTTCCAGGTGGTTGACATGTTTGTCCCACTGCTGCAGTTCTGGCTTTCCTAGTCAACTTCAACGATTTCCTGGGGTGATAAATGGGATCTCAGCTGCCTCAAGGGCAATTGGACATAGGGATTTGGAGGCAAGGGTGTGAAAAAGTTCCTTTGGGGGGAGTTGCATAGAGTACTGCACCAGTTAGCAGACTCTGTCATCTGAGAGGATGAGACCTGGCAAGAACAGGAGGACTGCTGCCATGTCTCACTGATAAGAGGGGAATTTCCTTGCAGTCCGATAGGTTGCAACCTATTACTGGAATGAATGTAGAATTATGGCTTTCTAGCTAAGGAGATCTTTGACTATTTAGTTGGGCCTCTGACTGCCTCTGACCCTCAGTCCGTGATCAATGTGCCCGAGTGGTCAGTCTGCCTTTGTATATTACTAACCTTAAAATGCATGCTATTAAAGGAACACTCTACCATGAGAACCATTACAGCTTAGTGTAGTGGTTCTGATGCAAAGAAACCTTCTCTGCAGTCAGGTAACTGTAAACACTTCCTTTTCTGTGAAAAGGCCCTGTTCACATTTGTCCCTAAGAGCACTAAAGGTGTTTCCTAGTAGAATCCTGCAATCTTTGCATGACTGACGTTCGACATCTTCACACTATGCATGCTAAAAGTTTTCCTTAGAGATGCATTGAGCTAATGCATCTCTATGAGGAGATGCTGATTGGCTCAGCACAGTGAGTGCCATTCATGCTTAGTAGCCATCCCCAATACTCCCTATGGGGGCATTTACACAGGTTAGACAAGAGAACAAGAGTGAGCACCCTGTATTATCATACATAGGAAAATACTGCACTAGTGTAATTCCCCATCTAGTGAATTACTACTCCAATTCAGAATTTTCTGGAAGAGCAACAAATGAAAATATATTCAGTAGAGTTCAACAAGAGTTCCAGGCTGGCTAATGTCAATTATGTGCATATTTTTTATGAAGAAGAGGAGCTTCCATTACTGAGAGCGATCAACAATCAGCTTTTTCTAGGAAAGGGAACTCATGCAGCGATACCTTGTGGATTCTGGGATCCTAGCAGGTTGCTGAATATAATTACTATAGAATAGATCTGAAATGCTACCTAACCTGCAAATATTAAATATATAACGTTTATTATAATCTGTAAATAATACTTTGTTCAACAGTTCCCATCTCTCAAGTTGCCAATATACTTATATTATTTTCATCTATATGAAATGTAGTTACTGCATGAACACTATTTCATTGTTGGGTTTTTTTCATGAACGTACAATCTATAATGCTGTCAGGATCTGTTCCATCCTGTTCTGATGTCTGACCTTGGCTTCTGGTATCCAGTACTCTTTTTACAATTCTTGTTTAGTTTTTCTTGGTTTTTCTGGTTTTCTATTCTATGTCTGGTTTTCTTTATGCTGGGTTTTCTGTGTTCATTCCTTTATTCCGTTCCTGGAATTCCCAGTCTCTCGGAATCCTTTAAATGTTTGTTTTTTGTTGCCACACCAGTTCCTTTTCCATTCATTCGTTTTGTTTCAGTCTGTTTCTGCAGGCAGTGGTCTGATTCCTCTGCCCCTTTCTTTGCAGGTAAGTACTGTGTGTGTTTTATTGTTGTTTATTAGTCATGCACATCTAGGCAGTTAGGACCCACCGTACTTGGAGTATTTTGGTGCAGTGGTGGGCTGCATACATCTTGGCTATTTATGTATGTCTAAATCTCCAATGTTTTACATATATAGTACTTAGTACATATATACTCCTTGTATTGTCTTGTATCTCTGGTCTTGTTTTATTTTGTCTTGTATTCCCAGTTCATGTACAGTCCTGTTCTGTTAATGTTTCCCTCATGTATTGTGTACATGTTCTAGGTTCTGCTTTCTGTCCTTATCCGGTTCTGGGTTCTTCTAGTCTTGTTTTGTTATCTTGTTTGGTGCCTATTCTAGTCTTACCTTGTTACTAGTACTGGATACATCTCAGCTTATCATCTAGCTCCTGGCATTCGCTTAAGCTGCATCAGGGTTCTGCTCAATACCAGGGGGCATGTGGTTACTCTGCACCAGGCCCTGATAGTCAATTTATATGCTGAGTCTCCCATCATCTACATCAAGCACACAGGGGTCCCGGTCCTCAGACTGCCACCCGTGACAAATGCCTTATGATTCTATTTTATTTTCATATTTAGAGAATGATTATTTCATATTTGTTTCTACATATTGTTATTGTTTTTAATACATTTTGCTTTCTTTTTAAGATGATGTTATTGTTCGTAATTACTGTCCTGCAAGATATAAATGTTTTAATGGGTCATATAATTCCAAAAAAGAGAGTGAACAGTTATCATTTTATAAGTTGTTTTACGATTATTAAAGATTGCTTTAGCTGTTTTAAATACCCTTATCTAGAAATATATACGAATATGACTTAACTTTATTTACTGTATGTTGGCATTAGGTTCAAAAGCAAATATTCATTTTACATTCTGTAGCCATTTTAGTAAGCTGTACTTCTAATAATGAAAAAAGGGGCCTCAATATGTCCAATGATCACACCTACAGCATTTTTACTTTTATATTAATATTTCAGACTCTGTGTGAAACATTTCAATATAAGTCATACTGTACACTGTCTAAAGCTTTTCATGACTTTCAAATGAATGAAAAACAAAATGTGCGTTGATTTACATATGTTTCATGTTTGTTAAAAATGCAATCTAGGGGGCGTGGCCTAGCGGCGGAACGAAATGGCCGCATAGAGACTGAGCTCCTCCGGCCCCACTCAGCCAATCACAAACCACCGGCCACAGACAGGAGGATGGGGAAACACACCAAGGCGGGGAACACCCCCAGACCACCGGGGACCCGCCAGGTGAGCCAAAACCCCTCCATGCGGCAGTACTTGTCCGCGACACGGACCCGTTTTCCCAGGCGTCATCTGAGGCCTACCCGCCATCAGAGGCCTCCACGCCACACTCCCTCTCCCCAGGCCGGGAGGACACAGGGGAAACCCCCCCTGCAGACTGGATGGCCCTGCTAAGGGCACTACCCACGCGGGCTGACCTCACCCAAGCCACCTCAGCCCTCCAGACCTCCATCAAGTCAGACCTGCAGCTGATGAGGGCAGACATCCAGGGGATGGCAGACCGCATGGCCCAAATAGAGGCAGATCACAACGCCCTCACTGCGACACAAACGGCACAAGCCACAAACTACTCTAAACGAACTGCCCAAATGCAATCCATGGCCAGACATATAGAGGACCTGGACAATAGGGGCCGCAGACAGAACCTACGAGTAAGAGGCCTACAAGAAGGTGAAGACTCACCCGCCCAGCTTAAAGTCACCCTCACCGCCATCTTCAACGAGCTCCTGAGCCGCCCCAGAGAGACCCCCATAGAGTTCATCAGAGCCCATAGAGCACTGAGACCCAGGGGCCCACCAGAGGCTCCACCTAGGGACGTGATCTGCTGCCTAGCACTATACGCCTTGAAGGAGGAAATTCTGTATGCAGCACGCAACAAGGGAGAAATCACCCATGAAGGCTCACATCTCCAACTGTACCCGGACCTATGCCCAGCTACCTTGGGATATCGCAGGGCACTAAAACCGCTCACCAGAATGCTAGTGGCCCAGAAAATACGATACCGCTGGACATTCCCCACAGGCCTGATCGCCACCACCCAAAACGGCCCTAGACCGATCCGCACCCCACAGGACCTACAGGAATTGTCAGAAGATCTCCACTTGCCACCCCTTAATCTGACCTGGCCAGATCCGCTGGATTTTTACAACAGCCCACCTACACCCCAGGGGGAACCTGTACCGACACAGCGCAGACACCGAACAAGACTGGAGACCGTGAGGCCAGCAGGGGCAACACGTTAACGGACATACAAGACAGGAGCCACGCATGGAACTCGTAACTATGCACTGGGACACTCCGTACATAGGCCTACACCACACATGGGCCACACACTTAGCCGTTAAAACACTAGACACCCACGTGCCATGGGAGGGTGGGGGGACCATCAGAAGTGGGCATACGAGACATTTTGCAAGCACAATCGAGGAACCCACGAAAGAAACACTGGGGACTCTGGGTATATTGGGGGGGAAGATGTATGGGGTTGTTTTGCCCTTCCTCTCTGCTTTCCCCTTCCTCCAGGGGTTTTTTTCTTTTCTTTTCTTGTTTTCCCTCTTTCCCGTTTGGGTGGGGGGATTTGGGAAAGGGGATGCTGAGGTTGGATAAAGGCTCGCTCCAGACCAACAGGGAGAGGGAGCGGAGGTTACCAGGGAGGGCTAGCACTGTGAGAAGGGACAGGCCCCCAATGCCAACCGGACCCCCAGAACACCACGGCAAGGGGAGGGACACGAAATGGGAGGTGTAAGGCCAGCTAGTTATATACCTTAAAGCCACAAACCTACAAGCCACAACACGGCAACATAACTCACCACCCGGTAACGGAGATCTAGGGGCACAGGGGAGAGACTAGTAGGGTAAAGCCAATCAAACGAGCACGCACTCGAACACACACCTGGGAGATAGGGAAAGGGCCGGGATGGGCTGGGCCCAGGGGCTGCCAGCACCACCTGTACTGATTATATAGCTTCCGAGCAGAGGGGGCCGGGGGACACTGGAGACCTAGAAAGGAGAAGGATCCACCACTATTGGCCCTACGGGGTGAGGGAGTTAGAGGGCCACGTTCCCGGTAGACAGGGGCACCAAGATACCGGCGGGAGGACTCAGCGGTGCCGACAGGTGCTGCACAGCTGACTCCTACCTAGCCCACACCCTAGTCTTTTTTGGAAAACCCACACAGTTTATTATTGTTGTTTATTACTGTTACATTTGTTACTAATTGTTGAAAGCCGCGCCCGCCCGCGGGACCCAGGGGGACAGGGGACCCACCCTCGACTTCAGACCCGCACTTGAGGAGTAAACCAAACCCTCTAGCACCCACCCATACTCCCCAACCCTCCCCACCATACCCTGATTCTCCTGAAACATAGCAAACATGCCACGCCACAACACACACAAACAAGCGGAGATTAAATTCCTCTCCATCAACGCTAAAGGCATGAACATACCCGAAAAACGCTCGCATGCCCTACGTCACTTCCACAGTCAAAAGTCACAGGTAGTCTTCATTCAGGAGACACACTTTAAAGAGGGCCACGTGCCCAGACTGACGGACAAACATTACGCACAATGTTTCCTGAGTAATAACCCAGAGGGAAAGTCCAAAGGCACAGCAATCCTGATCCATAGATCGCTACATTTTGCCCCCACTGACACACTGCGAGACAGCCACGGACGGTATATATGTGTTAAAGGCACAATTGCAGACCGCACATACACGTTTGCAAACCTATATACCCCCAATAAACGCCAACACCAATTCTTACGCACAGCGCTTAGAACAATAGAGGGCTTCGCGGAGGGCTGTCTGGTCGTTGGAGGGGACCTCAATGTGGCCCTGACGCCGACCATAGACACATCCATAGGCCTCTCTACGACCCCCCAACATATCTTAACAAACATATCAAAAACGCTGCGAGAGAAGCGTCTGGTAGACTGCTGGAGAGCTTTACACCCTGAAGACCGAGACTACACCTTCTACTCTATCCCCCACAGAACGTACTCTAGAATAGACTATTTCCTCATTCCACATTTCTACCTGACTGATGTTAGACGAACTGACATTGGAACAGCGACATGGTCAGACCATACTCCAATTACGATGACTCTAACCTCCCCACTCTATAGGCCCACCTGCAGTAACTGGAGACTGAACGAATCGATCTTAAATGACCTTACAGTGACGACAGAAGTCAGGGACAGACTAACGCAATACTTTACAGAAAACGATACGTCTGAGGTCACGCCTCTATGCCTATGGGAGGCTCATAAAAGCCTAATGAGAGGCCACTTCATAGCGAAAAGCACCGCGCTTAAAAAAGCCAAATCTGCCAGACTTAAAACACTAATTAAGGACATACAGACTTTGGAATGTAGACATAAACAAACCCACCTGATAGCAGACTGGACACAACTAACGGTACTCAGGAGGGAACTCTCCTCTATCCTGAATGCCAATCACCATAGAGCATACTTACACTCCAAAGCGTTCTTTTACACCAACGCTAACAAATGTGGTGCCCTCCTTGCCCGCATGATCGCCAAAAAGAGAGCAGCAGCCTACATCCCGGGGATCAGAGACAGAGATGGGAAGCTGCACAGTATGCCAACCGAGATGGCCAACACTATTAGGGCGTACTATGCGGACCTATATTCCCTCGACCCGCCCAGGGGACAGGGAGCGGGCACAGAAAGGAAGACGCGGATAACAGACTACCTAGAACCGCGCATCGGCAACTGCCTCTCACAGGAGGCAAGTGCAGAGCTAGACGAACCGATCGAGACACACGAGGTAGCATGGGCACTCAAAACGGCCAAGACGGGCAAGAGCCCCGGACCGGACGGCCTACCAGCTCGCTACTACAAAACCTTTGCGGAACTCCTCGTCCCACGCCTCACGACGGCACTCAATGCGATCCGAGACGGGCAGATATTCCCGACACAGACCTTGGCGGCTAACATCACCCTAATTCCTAAAGAAGGGAAAGATCCTGAACAATGTGCGAACTATCGCCCCATCTCACTGTTAAATAGCGACTTGAAGCTTTTTACGAAGATACTCGCACAGAGACTGCAGGCCCACCTCCCGAACTTGATACATAAGGACCAGGTGGGATTTACCCCGCACCGAGAAGCGCGATAACACAATCAGAGCACTTTCCCTGATCCACCTCGCAAAAACCAGACAGGAAGGCCTTCTCCTGCTCTCCACGGATGCGGAGAAGGCCTTCGACAGGATTGCATGGGACTTCATGTTCCAGGTCCTCGACAAACTGGGGACGGGGCATCACATGATGTCCTGGATCAGGGCTTTGTACTCACAACCAACAGCACGGATCTGCATAAATGGAGCCTTCACAGACCCCTTCGTGATCAGGAATGGAACCAGACAGGGCTGCCCCCTCTCCCCCCTGCTCTTTGTGCTAGCCCTGGAACCATTCCTGAACTCGATTCGAAACAAACCGGATATCCCGGGATTGGAGACAGGAGGGGGGAAACACGCAGTGGCAGCATATGCGGACGACCTACTGTTCTTCGTAACTAAGCCGGAAACATCCATGCCCACGATAATTAAGGAATTCGAACAGTACAGGGAGCTCTCGAACTTTAAAATCAATTTTTCCAAATCCACGATCCTCAATGTCTCCATCTCAGGGTCCAGAGCGACGGCCCTCAAACGAGCGCTGCCATTCCAATGGTCCGCCACCTCCCTAAAATACCTCGGCGCGGTGCTAACAAACGACCTCGCCCAACTGTACGCAGCGAACTTCCAACCACTCCTGACCACTATACAGAAGGACCTGCAGGAATGGGACCAGGTGCGCCTCTCATGGTTTGGAAGAGTGGGAGTGCTCAAGATGAACATCCTACCGAGGGTCCTCTACCTGTTTCAAGCTATCCCCGCGACCATACCGGAGGCATTTTTTACCTCCCTTAGATCGATGGCCCTCCGGTTCACCTGGCAGAGACAAAAGGCTAGGATACAACACGACGTGCTCACACTACCGAAAGCCAAGGGAGGCCTAGCTCTGCCAGATTTTAAGAGATACCATAGAGCCACACACATCCAAAGGATAGTGGAGTGGTCTAAACAGGGAGTGGAGAAACTCTGGAAAGATGTAGAGTCTTCCCTGGTGGAGAGCCCGACGGCAGTCCTCCCTTGGCTGGACCCCCAACAAAGCAGACAGCTAGCTGCTCCACACCCCCTAATCAAAGCGACCATGCGGGTCTGGCAAGCTCTGGCAGTACCACTCTCGCTCACCTCCACGCCATCCCCAATGATGCCTCTAATCCATAATGAGGTCTTCCCGCCAGGAAGTGAACCAAGAACGCTGGTCCAGCTGCTGGGACAAGACATACCGAGGCTCTTCCACGCCATAGACGACGGCCGCCTCAAATCACTAGAGGCCATGACGGGGAACTCCGATCACCCATTCATGCTCCAATTCAGATACCGACAACTGAAAGGGCTCATACAAGAAACCACCCGAAACAATCACACTCTCAGACCCTTAACAACGTTTGAAGAGATATGCATGGACCCGGACCCGCTGCCGAGGGGCCTATCAACGCTCTATGGAATGATCATGCGGTTGAGGAGGCTGCCACCCCCAAGCTTCATGGGGAAATGGGAAACAGTTTTAGGCACTACATTCACACCCAACCAATGGGACAAAATTTGCACCCTCTCACTACACTGCGCACCATCTAGCGGAACGCAAGAAACAGCATATAAAATACTGGCCCTTTGGTACCGCACCCCACTCCACACACACCTATACGACCCCACGAAGGACGACGTATGCTGGAGGTGCAACACGCACAAGGGAACATACCTCCACATATGGTGGGAATGCCCAATCATCCAACCATACTGGTCAACCATTCACACGATCATCAAAAGATTCACAGACTCCCCACCATCCATGAACCCCGCAACATTCCTCATCCATCACACCAAGACGAAAGCATCAACATATAAAAAATCCTTAACAATACGGATACTTAATGTAGCCAAAAGCCTAATCCCCCTCTACTGGAAAAAACAATGTGCGCCCCCTTTGGGGACGTGGTACCAAAGAATGGAGGAGCTGAGAGCTCTGGAAGAGCTCTCCCTGCTGGCAGAGGGGAGGACCCAGACGTACATGATGGTCTGGACACACTGGATACTGACCTCGACTAACGCTGACTTCCAGGATCTGCTGACGTGACTGAAGACACCTGACGGGACAAACGACCACCTTGACTGAGAGAGTGACTACACAAACAAACAGGAAAAATACCAGAATCAACATCATAATAAATAAAACACCCCCTCCCCCTCTCTTCCCCCCCATACCCCCCCTCACCCGTCCCCCCCCCTGGGGGAACCCGCGGACGGGAAGGCGACACAGTAGAGAAGTTCATAAGACGTAGAGGCTCCGGACGGACGGGCACCCTCTAAGCAAAGAAAGGAAGAGAGGGAAAAGATAAGGGTAGCAAAGGGGGAAGGAAAAGAACAAGAAGGGGAAAGCCAAGAGTAAAAAGAGAGAAAAAGAAAGGAGGGAAAAGAAAGGGAAAGGTGTAAGGAAGACAAGAAGGAAGGAGAAAAGAGAATCAGACAGGAAAAACACGAAAAGGGACAGGGGTTCACAGTTAAGGATAAGACAAGGAGAAACAAGCCTAACTTTGCACCCACGCCAAACGCGGGAGTTAATGAGCAGACAGGAATAAGACGGTACAAACCACCTCCACCCCAGCCAGATTAACAGGGGTATACCCCACCGTCCATAAAGATCCGAGAACTGAACTCGCAAGGCACACACAACACCCGGCTTCTCCCCCATACGGTTGGTCATTACACACCACCTGCCTAGACACAAGACACCAACCACCTTTGTCACACTGGGTGACTTAGTATAGCCACAACAACCGTACGATAGAGGGAAAACCCCATCCACACAAAGGTTTTTAGGCCCTATGAGCCCAACTAGTAGGCGTCTTTAAACTGTTTGATGACTTGCATGTCACTATGTTGTTCACTATAACTATCTCATGTCTGAAACATGAACTGAATAAGCCTTTATTGGACCTGCGTGTCCGCGACAATGTTTTATGCATAAAATGAAAATTCCTTGAATAAAAGAAATTTACAAAAAAAAATGCAATCTATCCTCAGAATTGTTTATGTGCCAGCTATGTACTACATGTTTTAAACAAGTGTTATGTGAACATTTTCAAACAAAAAAAGCTAAGTAAAGATCAATGTTACCTTTTTTATTGTAAACCTATTTACCTTTAATAAAAACACGCAACTCAAGCAGACAGAAGCTGAATTGTTAAACAGAATATCAAGTTATTTGTGGAAAAATGTTACTGCTATTTCAGAGCAGAGAAATAGCGCCATCTAGTTCATTATCTGAATGTAGCAATGGAGAGAGGTACAATGAAAGAAATATTCCAGTTATTTTTAGAGAAGCATTTTGGAACTACAGCACGCATGTGCAGCATTCACAGAATTCTACCTATGCTTCTCATACCGATGCATTAAATCAGACATGTTAAGGAGAAAGAAGAGCCTGTAGCTGCTTTCTTTCTTACATATTCAGCTAAATGAAAACACTGCCATTTCTGGAAAACAGTAAAGTTTACCTTGCCTGAAAAAAAAGACAAAACACATGTCTTCCAAAAACCAAATGAAATGGTGGAATGTTGGAGTGAATGAGCGATTTCAATATTTAGAATGTCCCCTTTAATTTACTTGATTTAAGACTAAGTTTGTAACGGTGTAGTCATTTTTCCTTTTTTACCTGTATCTGTTATTGCGTTAAATAAATTATAATTACCAGTGTTAGAAAATCAATGTGATACATAACTATATGTAACGGAGCTCCCTGTAACCCGTCCGGTTACCTCCGTTAAAGGGACTGCTTCCTAGCTGGAACATGGGAACGGATAGGGGAACTAGCTCTCTGCGCTCAAAGGGGCTGGACGGCACTCAGTCCTGGGAGCTCCTCAGTCCTTTCAAGGACTTTCCCCACCGCATCTTCCACCAGCTGCGACAAGCAGGCCCAGGGATTAACCCTTTCAGTTCCACAGCGTTGCTTGGTTTAGTCCAGTGAATTCAAACCAAGCAACAACCAATTCGCTCCAATCAGCACTCAGGGAGGAGATTGGGTTTTGCTGCCCAATCAGGAGAAAGGGCGCAAAACATGTTTGCACCAATCGGTGCTCAGTGAAGAGAGGAAAGGGCGCGAAACTCTGTTCGAATGGGCATTTCTTCTCCGATTGATCGTCTGTGCCCTGCAGCGACCAATCAGTGCTTACTCGTGCCGACCTATCAGGAGAATGGCTCGAAACCAGTTTGAATGGGAGCTTCTTTTCCTATTGGTTGTCAAGGACTTCCAGGCAGCCAGTGGGACCTCTGTGGCTGTGAAGCCAACTGTGAAGCTGGGGCTCGTGCCTCTCTCTGGTGGCTACCTCCACTTAGGTAGCCCGGATGAGAGCGCTTTCTGGGCAGCTATTAGCCTGGCCTTGTAACTCCAGGGGAGGGAGGAAAGTGACTATAGCTCCGTTAGGAGCAGGTAGGGCGAGCCCCGACACTGGAACGTAAAACCGTGCGGGCACACCAGTTCGGGATATGAATGCTTCACCTCGTTGGCGCTCGGCCATACGAACCAGCAGCCACCCAGGGGAGCATTCATTAATGATTTCCCTTGTGGATTCAGAACGTTCTTATGAACATTGTAAATGGGAAATCAGAGTGGTCCCCATTTAGGAGAGAAAAGGGTTCAAATTGTATGAGCTCTTCCGAACAGGGAACAGGCAAAACACACAAAATACATACAGATACAAAGGGAAAACACAGAATACAAAGGGAAAACACACAAATAAACAGTGGGCATTGTACCCAGTGTATGGTGGTCCGCCACACTATATAAATAAATAAATATACCCATATTCTATTTGTAGAACCGTTAGAAATAAATTACAGTTTTTATTTATAAAGATTTTAAATATTTATTTAGCAAATATCACAACGTTATTATAAAATAATAGGACAAATAATTAGCGAGTCTTAAAGTCCAAGTAGTGAATCCTTCTAAAAGTATTATTATAAGAAAGGACCTCTAAAGGCACCCAGATCACTTCTTCTAAATTAAGTGCTCTAGGTGCAATGTCCATGTTGTTTTAATCCTGCAATCTAAAACCTCTCTGTTTAGTAGATATGGCAATGTTTACATTACAGGGCTAAACATACCTTTAGTGGCTCTCTTCCAGACAGCTACTAGAAAGTGCTATTTTCGCTCTTTTAACTGAGTCAGACTCAGTTATGTGACATTCAATGTTCTCATGCATTGCATGAGGATGTTGAACGTCCTCTAATGCTAATCATAGGGAACAAGACAAGGGAAGCATTGGATTCAATGTTTCTTTAGAAGAAGCATTTGATTGGATGAGCAAGGTGCTCCCCACACATACACTTCTGGTCCCCAATGCTTCTCTCTGAGAACCATTGGATTAGACAAGAAGACGAAGAGGAGACTGCCTGTGGGCAATGTCAATGGAAGTAAGATGCAGTTATATTTTCCTTATTATTTACATTCATTACTGATTTGCAAAGTCCATTTATACATCATGGTAACCATCAGCGGTAACTAACATGTCCTGAGTTTGACACACTGAATGGTTTTACATCTTGAATGAATGTGTGTGTTTTCCAACCCTTGAGATCAAAAGATTAGCCACCACTGATGTAAACAGTCTGCACGTGGGTTTTCAGATTACTCAGTCAACCCACACAATGTGCCCTGCTTTCATCAATGTCAGATGTATGCAATAAGACCTCCAACCACACACAAGGTTTTTCCCAAGATGAATTACAACAAATACCCTCTGGTTAAAGCGAAACTAACACTACCATATATACAATTTCCTAATAGTAAGTAAAATAGTATTATTTTTAATTATTACTATGTTTAACAAATATGTATATGTGAAAGTTAAAATTAAATGTAGAAATCGTCACCGTTTTAGCCTGTAAATTGGTGCTTCCATATTAGCTCTTTGTCAATTAATGTGACAAACTCTGTCCTTTGCATCTGGCAGTCAAAATAGAGAAAGCATAGCGTGAAGAGAAGAAATGAAACAATAGTTTTGTACAAAAGGTACTGTGTTTTTAAAAGTGGTCTAACGTACTAAAAGTGGGGCAGTCACCATGCAAACAGTTTTGCTTTCTTCACAATTCTCTGGATCATACTTCACAATGCAAAATGTGAGTGGTCTGTGGGAGTATTGCTACACTTAAAACATTCCTTTACCATTTATTCAAAAAAGTAAATTACTGTAGAGAATTTAGAAAGGAGTCTCACATTTAAGGCCAAAAAAAACAAAAACAAACAACAACCGTGAGAGATCTCTAACTTTTCTTAATTGGCTATTTTTGCCTAAAGTTTAATTTTTTCTTCCTAAATGGACACTATAGACACCCAGACAACTTCAATCTTTCTAAAGGGACATCATAGGCACTCAGACCACTTCAGCTTATTGAAGTGGTCTGGAAATATGGTCCCAGGTCTCTTAATAATGCAAAGGTAAATATTGCGGTTTATAATAAACTGCAGTAATTACTTTTGAGGATTAACTTCACCTCAAGTGGCTGTCTACCAGACAGCCACTAGAGGGACTTCCGGGTTGTTAGGCAACTTTTGGTCGCCTAACTGACGCTGGACGTCCTCACTCTATGCATGAGGACATGCAGCATCATTTAAAACCCCATCGGAAAGCATAATACATGATTTTTCTATGCGGGAAATACTAATGCGAGCACAGCCATTGCCGAGCCTGCACATTAGGCCTCCCCGCCGGCTGGCGTGGGACTTCGGTGCTTGACAGAAGTGTTTTTTTTAACCCTTTCTGCACTGGGGGGCGCAAGGGATGGGTGCGCTATATATAGTGCCAGAAAAAACTTTTTTTCCCTTAAGTTTCAGTTTGTCCCAGTTTAGTGAATAAGCCCCAGTAGTTTCCATTTAGATTGCTCCAAATTTAGTCCTTTGCTCCCATTTTGCCTTGAGAAATCAGGCACCTTGTATTTCGTTTTCCCCATAATGCTGAGTACTTGAGCATGCAATTTGAATTGATTCAACTCAACTGAGCTCAATATTTTATGTAATTCAAATCACCAGCAGCAATTTCAAACCAGCTACGCACACATTTTTCTTATGTGCACTTTTGCATTATTTAAAATACCTCGGCATGTTTTGTCTTGATACTTTCCATATGCAAATGTAATTACTTTGTGCCATTTGTCATGTGCCTCTTTGCATACATGAAATTCTATTGAATATACCTTTTTTCAAAAGTCCAATTTCACAATCACGCATATGAAAGACTTCACAAGTTCACAAGTTGAAAAGATGACGCTTTTACAATATTACAACAATTTCTCTCGGCTATCATTTGGAAAAAATAAGGACACACAAACCAGAAAACAATTTAGAATAAACAGTGAGGCCTGCATGTATGCAGGTTGACAGATATACTTTAAATGACAACTGTCAACAAATGTTCAGTTTTTGTTTTTACAAAGTTAATTACATTTAATTAAATTATATATATATATATTTTCCCAAAAATTTTTTTTTAAAGAAAATCTAACTTTATTTAAATCTGGCTGAGCAGCCATGTTGGGTCAGATTATATTGGTATCTGACATGCTGTTGCTCGATCTAACTTGCCTGCCTCCTTCTGGACTTGAAAAATGAAAGGATTTCCTATTGAATCTACAAACTGTTACCACACACATTGACTGTCATAACCTTGAATATTCTGGTTTTGTCCCAGAAAATCCAGATGTTTATAAAAATCATTACGGAAGCTGAAATCTCTTTAGGCAAAAATTTCTACATCTTTTAGCTGTGAAAAAAACCCTTACACACTCACACACGCGCGCACACACGAACACACACCCACACACACTCTCTTATACAAAGATTTGTATATATTTTATAAAATGAATTATGATTTGTCCTTATTTCCCTATGACCTTCAGATTTAAGTTGTGATTTTTTTTTTCTGATCAAATACCTGTTTCTACCAATAAAGTTAAATGTCCTGAATTACATATAAAATATTCATTTTTTAACCAAACTTAACTAACATATTATAGAAACATACTGAAACAAACCTATATCCAGAAGACAGAAAATATGGTCCAGTTTAAAGGACCACTATAGTGCCAGGAAAACATAGTGCCCTGAGGGTGCCCCCACCCTAAGGGACCCCCTCCCGCCAGGCTCTGGGGAGAGGAAGGGGTTAAACTTACCTCTTTCTCTAGCGACGGGCAGGGAGCGCTCCTCCTCCTTTCCTCCCTCTTCTCCTCCTCTTCGGCTGAATGCGTATGCACGGCAAGAGCCGCGCGCGCATTCAGCCAATCCATAGGAAAGCATTCACAATGCTTTACTATAGACACTGGCGTCTTCTCACTGTGAATTTCACAGTGAGAAGCACGCAAGCGCCTCTAGCGGCTGTCAAGAGACAGCCACTGGAGGCTGGATTAACCCATTTATAAACATAGCAGTTTCTCTGAAACTGCTATGTTTATAAAAAAAGGGTTAACCCTAGCTGGACCTGGCACCCAGACCACTTCATTAAGCTGAAGTGGTCTGGGTGTCTATAGTGGTCCTTTAAATTCATGGCAAAACTTGAGTAAAGGCATGCACATGCATGAGTTTCAACCAGACCACTGAATGTCAATAGTATTAAATGGAAAGATGGACAGTAGTGACATTTGCAGTAAACTTAAAAAAAATAAAATAATAATAATCAAAATAATTAATACAATACCAGCTTTCTAAATATTCTCTATAGGATGCAAATACTCACAGAAATTCCTGATGATAAATCTGCAAAATAGAAGGGAAAAAAAACAGTTAAGTATAAACAATCACAAGCCTGTTGTAAATTTTTTTTAAATAATTGACGTCAGATATGAACGCACAACAGAAGGTGTGCGAGTCTCATTACTGAAACTATTTATGTGTTAAACTACATTTTCTATTTTGGAACATGGTAAGGGTGGTCAGGCAAGCAGACTTCAGGAATGAGGAATTGTACAGAGCTGATTGAGAAGGTATGAACAATAACAGCAAAATTAATTAAAACTGTATAGACGTCTACTTTGATTCTTTCATTGCAGGTAATGTAAATGCTGCTACAGAGGCACCAGTCAGAGAACATAGTGGTAGTGCTACATGATACGGGGCAGGTAACATTTCCTTTTTAAACATTTCTCAAACTTGATTCTTGAAGCATTGTGGAATAAAATTTACTGACTGTTCGCTATTTTAACATGCGCAAAACCATTTTTTGATTTGTGTGTTTTAGTGGGGAGCTAGATGTACAACATTGAAAGCAGGATTTACTGTAAAACAACCCTAGGCGAACACCTAGGACCCAGGGGATTAGACAGGAGTCAAGGAACCATGAATGTGCTTTGCCCATTTAACCATCCCTGTGTGAAGAATGATGTGTGGGCCCCAAACTAGTAACCTGTCTAGAACCCTGTAGCATCTTTAAGGGACACTATAGTCACCAGAACAACTACAGCTTAATGTTGTTGTTATGGTGTCTCTAGTCAGTCCCTGCAGGCTTTTTACTGTAAACACAGCCTTTTCAGAGAAAAGGCAGTGTCCACATTGATGCCTAGGGACACCACCTGTATCAGTCACTCAAATGGTCACTAGAGGTGTTGCCTTGGTCAGTGCTGCACAGTGTGCAGCACTGACTTTCAGTGTCTCAAAGCTCTGCATGGAGATGCTGAACTTTCTCCATAGGGTCAATGCTCCTCCATGAGGAGATGTTGATTGGCGCAGAGTCTCTGCGCTTGTGTGATATTTTATCAATGCTCTCCTATGGGAAAACATGGGATTGGCTAAGATGGTCAACTTTGTTGATCTCAGCCAAACATGCAGAGTGTGGTCGGAGCCAGCACCTGCGGACCCGTGCGGTGCTGGAAAAAAGTATGTTTTAATTCTTTTTCTGTGGGAGAAGGGGGGGCTGGGAGCCTAAAATGGGTTTTTAACACAATAGGTATTCCTGACCCTATAGTGTTTCTTTAATCTTTCTCTGACAACATTGCTAGAGTATACTTTTTCTGTGAATATTTTGTTAATTGCATTCTCATTTAGGGTATTTTTGATACAACTTAGCACTATATTGTTATATATCTTCTTGCTATTTCTGTGTGTATAATGTAATATCACTCTACATTTTGTATTAGAAATAAACAAAAACTCACAGTATTGACTGCTGTATTCTCATAGATATTGCCAAATTAACCATGCACAGTACGTTGATCGTTCACAAGCTTCCAAATACATCCTTGCATGTAAATGTGGAGTACCTCTCAAGAGTACCTCTCAAGATAAACACAAACTGATGCCACCGAAGTAAAGATACAAAAACATATAATCTGTATGTTGTTCTTGCCACCATGCTTGAAAATGCATAGATGAAAAGTTATTAAACATTTTTACCTTCTTAGGCTTAACCAGCATGCCATTAGCATCCATAAAGTCATACTGTATTAACAAATAAATTATTAAAGGTCATTGTCAACATATGTTAACATGACATATCGACCCCAGCTCTTTTAACAATTCTAACCTGACAATGACCCCCATAAACAAACAATATTACCATATATTAACAGATAAATAACATCTAACCACTTAACCCCTTAAGGACGGAGCCAAATGTACACATTGTGAACAAAACAAAATGTAAACAAAACCTGGCATTTGCGCTACATGTCTGTCCAACCGTAATACACCTCTTTCATAGTAAATGCACCCACCCTTATTATATATCATTTTATTCAGGGGAAACAGGGCTTTCATTTAATATCAAATATTTAGCTATGAAACATAATTTAATATGAAAAAAATGGGAGAAAATAAGTTTTTTTTGGATTTTTTTAGTTCTACATGACATTTTAACGGTCAATGTCATAATACTGTTTGCTTTTACTGCAATAAAATACACATATTTATATTCAGTAAAGTCTCACGTGTAAGACAGTACCCCCTATGTACAGGTTTTATGGCGTTTTGGGAAGTTACAGGGTCAAATATAGCACGTTACATTTGAAATTGAAATTCGCCAGATTGGTTACGTTGCCTTTGAGACTGTATAGTAGCCCGGGAATGAAATTTACACCCATAATGGCATACCATTTGCAATAGTAGACAACCCAAGGTATTGCAAATGGGGTATGTCCAGTCTTTTTTAGTAGCCATTTGGTCACAAACACTGGCCAAAGTTAGTGTTAGTATTTGTTTGTGTGTGAAAAATGCAAAAAATGCCAATTTTGGCCAGTGTTTGTGACTAAGTGGCTACTAAAAAAGTCTGGACATACCCTGGTTGCAATACCTTGGGTTGTCTACTATTGCAAATGGTATGCCATCATAAGGGTAATTTTCATTCTTGGGCTACCATAGGGTCTCAAAGGCAACGTAACCAATCTGGCGAATTTTCATGTGAAAAAAATGAAACGCAAGCCTTATATTTGATGCTGTAACTTTTGAAAACACCATAAAACCTGTACATGAGGGGTACTGTTGTACTCGGGAGACTTCGCTGAACACAAATATTTGTGTTTCAAAACAGTAAAAAGTATCACAGCAATAATATTGTCCGTGTAATGCTGTTTGTGCGTGAAAAATGCAAAAAACTTCACTTTTACTGGCGATATCATCGTTGTTATACATTTTACTGTTTTGAAACACTAATATTTGTGTTCAGCGAAGTCTCCTGAGTAGAACAGTACCCCCCATGTACAGGTTTTATGGTGTCTCGGAAAGTTATAGGGTTAAATATAGTGCTAGCAAATTAAATTCCCTTTACTTTCGGCATGGGTTGTCAGGCAGGTCCTGCTAATTGTAATTAATTAAGATACCTAATTATGTAAAAATATTACATAAATATATATGTAGAATTAATATATGTATATATATACATATGTGTATATATATGTATATATCTATATAATTTTTTTTAAATATTTTTATTTATATATAAGTATATATATAGTGATATATACGTATATATTTATGTATATAGATATATATATTATTTTGTTCTACGTGTATTTTGATATATATATATATATATATTAATTTCACAAAACAGTTAGAACGAAATAACACACATCTATATATTTTTTAATTATTTATTTTTAATTATTTTTTTAATTTTATTTTTTAACGAATTTACATTTTTATTTTTTTTATATTATATATAAATATATATATAACAATAATTATATATATATTTAATCAGTATCAGTCTACGTGTAATTTGATATTAATATATATATATAATTATATCTATATTAATAGTAAAATATACCTAGACGGTGTACATGTGTGTATGTATATGTGTATATATATACTTAGATCATATGTATATAATATATACATATGATCTAAGTATATATTATTTATTTTTTACACTGATTAACTTTTTTTAATTTTATTTTCAGCCAGCAGGGGGACCACCTGTCATTACAGGCAGCCCCCCTGCTGGCAATGCTGCAGCCAGCTATCCCCGGCCATGTGATTGTGGGGTCCTCGCTAGGACCCCACTCTCACACGGCCGGGGAGCACCGGAGGAGAAGGATCTGCCGCGGGGGGCTCCCTGGGAGTCCCCCCCATGGCGATCGCCGGCGTGGGACCGCCGGCGACCGGGTAAGTTAACAAAAACCGGAGGGCGTACAATTACGCCCGGCGGTGTTTAGAGCCGCCTATAATAGGGCGTAATTGTACGTCCTCCGGTTTTAAGGGGTTAAACCATTGCCACCGAGGGCATGATTTTCCATGTTCCACCATGTGGGGGTATACCAAGATACACCCTACACACACCAGTTCTTAGCAAACTATCTTGTTTATCCAATCCACCGCCGCCGTGACCAAACGGGAGCTATAACCAACTTAAAGGGAGGGAGTGTGGGACAAACCTGGTAAGTGAGGATTAATTAAGATGGCCCCTTAATCTAAAATGGCCACTATATATACTCCCATAAACCACCCCACGTTCTACAGCCAATCCCCCACACTAACCCCTCCTATGCCTGTCTCGAAGGCCCATTCCACTTAGCTTCGCTGCTCGTTGGGCTACAGTCTACATTCCTATGTGATGTTCCTCTTCCTTCTCACTAAGTATTTGACTCCTTGATCAGACAGTGGCATTTGCAAGCACCGCAGCTCTGGGTCACATGATGATTACCTGCAAATCCTATTGAGGTTTTTGTTTCATAGTCCATGCTTTGGATAAATATATGTTTTAATCTATACATGTGCTGGTAATAATAATAATTCAATAACAATAATTTTTGAATTACAGGTTAAGATTTTAAGTGGACAATTGAGGCTGTAAATGAGCCTTGTTTCTGAGCATGAAAAAAGTGCAAAAATAATAAAAATAAATAAAATTAAACAATAATGTTAAAAAATAAAAATAAATATAAAAAATACTTTTGATGGGCTGTTATTTAATAAGCAGGATTTTTCGTTTCTTCAGTGGTCTGTGACTACACCAGGAACTATTAGAAACATCTATTCCAAACGTGGCAGTACTCCTATTATGTTTTGTGTTTTGTAATAAATGGAGCTATATAGCCAGTCACAGCAAAGGCTTTATTATAGTAAGTCTGTGAGAGAGTTTGTCAGACATAGTGGTCATTCATTTAGCAGAGTTCTCAACAACAGAGTGCAGAGAGACAGACACATGGGTGGTCCTTGTTCCATAAGGATATAGTAGTAGCATAGGTGATAATGGTGATTGACGTGCCCCTTTAATAGCACTTTTTGTCACCTTAGGCATTACGAGTCATTGAGATGACCTTCACAGGAATTTAAGAGACAATTTGGGCACCCAGATAATTTCATCTCAAAGCATTGCCATTTGGCGAGAACGGCAATGTTTACATTGCAGGGTTAAAATACCTCTAGTGACTGTTATCCTGACAGCCACTAGCAGCGCGTCCACAGAAATAGTCGAGTAAAACTTCACTATTTAATCGAGATCATATCATAGAGACAATCTGATTGCACAGTGTGGCATTTTGACGCTCATGCAAACTAGCTTTCAAATGTTTCCCTATGGGAAAGCATCGGATTGGCTGAGATCATAGATCTCGATGATCTCAGCCAAAGAGGCAGATCAGCACACTGGACACCAGCCCTGCAAGTGAGAAAAGGTAAGTAAACTCACATTTTTAATCGTTGCAGTGGGGGCCAGGTCACCTAAATGGTGACTAAGGCTATATAGTGTTAGGAACATATATTTGTATTCCTAGTGTGATAGTGTTCCTTTAACCCCTTGAGAACACATGACATGTGTGACATGTCATGATTCTCTTTTATTCCAGAAGTTTGGTCCTTAAGGGGTTAAAGCTTAATTTGGTTGTATAGAAAAAATACTGCAGTTGGAGCTCTAACCACTGAAGTACCTCTTCTGCTTATTGCATTAGTTAGTAAGCAGCAATCAATCTGAAATATTTCATCCAAGAGGACATAGATTGACAACAATATTAAAGGGACACTATAGTCACCAAAACATCTTTAGCTTAATTAAGCAGTTTTGGTGTATAGACCATGCCCCTGCCACCTTACTGCTCAATTCTCTGCCATTTAGGAGTTAAATTACTTTGTTTATGAACCCTAGTCACACCTCCCTGCATGTGACTTGCCCAGACTTCCTAAACACTTCCTGTAAAGAGTCATCTAAAGTATATCCTTTCTTTTTTTGTAAGTTCTGTTTAATTTAGATTTTCTTATCCCCTGCTATGTTAATATCTTGCTAGACCCTCCTGTATGTGATTAAAGTTCAATTTACAGAGCAAGAGATAAAATTGTTTAAGGTAAATTACATCTGATTGAAAGTAAAACAATTTTTTTTTTCATGGAGGCTCTGTCAATCAGAGTCAGGGGAGGTGTGACAAGATCTGCATAAACAGAAACAAAGTGATTTAACTACTAAATGGCAGTGAATGGTTTAATTTTCAAACAGATGTAATTTACCTTAAATAATTGTATCTCAATCTCTAATTTGAACTTTAATCACATACAAGAGGCTCTTGTAGGGTCTAGCAAGCTATTAACATAACAGGGGATAAGAAAATCTTAATTAAACAGAACTTGCAATAAAGAAAGCCTAAATAGGGCTCTCCTTACAGGAAGTGTTTATGGAAGGCTGTGCAAGTCACATGCAGGGAGGTGTGACTAGGGTTCATAAACAAAGGGATTTAACTCCTAAATGGCAGAGGATTGAGCAGTGAGGCTACAGGGGCATGTTCTATACACCAAAACTGCTTTATTAAGGTAAAGTTGTCCAGGTGACTATAGTGTCCCTTTTGCTGAAGTTGTTTAGGTGACTATAGTGTCCCTTTAACCCCTTAAGGACACATGATATGTGTGACATGTCATGATTCCCTTTTATTCCAGAAGTTTGGTCCTTAAGAGGTTAAACACAACTTCAATAACCGCACCATGAAAAATAATTTCCTTCAGCTAACAAAACATTACTTCACAAAAAATAAGGGCGTTACAGTTATAATTTGTGTTGCAAAGCCATGCACAAATATTTGCATGCTCCCAGAAGTAAACTCTTTTTGCATGGGAATTTCAGTTGCAATATGTGTCCACTTGGTGGCGCTTGATTTATACAGTATTTCTGGTACATCAATGTTCTGAAAACTACCGCATTTTCCTTTATAAACAGATTTGACAGACACATTAGATTTATGCTAGAATTCTTTAAGATAAGAATTTTTTTTGCATGTGTTTGTAAAAGTAACGGCTGAAACATCAGTTATTACTTTAAGGTAAGATTAAAATTAAAGTTTAAAGATTAAAGTACCAGGTTTAAAATAAATAAATAAATAAATCTTAAAATAAAATCGCTCATATTAAAGGAATTGCTTCCCCTTATCAGAAAGTCTTAGGATACTGCAGACGTGATGTTGCTAATTGAGAATTAGAGTGCCACAAAATTGACCAACATTACATGTCTATAGGGTACAGTACACATACTGAGGTGCAATAGGTTCGTTTTTGAGCAAAAAATAACTGGCATTTGTATGTACAAAACAGTAGGGATGTGCATGGGCAAAACATTCGGTTCGGTTTGGAAATTCGTGCAAGTAAAAAAAATTAGTCTGCTTCAGCAATTCGGAGAAATGGCATTCGGTTTGTTTCGGCACTTCCGAAATTCGGCAATTTGGAACTTCGGTAATTCGGACCCTAACCATAACCCTACCGCTAACCCTAACTCCTAACACTAAACCCTAAGCCGTTTAGGAACTTCAGCAATTTAACCCTCTATAGGGCTTCTACACATACAATAAACTTTGCTGGTATCAGAGTTTATAAATATGTAGGGGCAGCACCCCTTTCTGTCTCAACAGAGAAATTTGCCTTTTAGCTGATACCAGGAAGGTGATTTGTATGTTTCATAGTCCTATTTAGGGTTAAAATGTATGTAGGGGTTTATAAAACACCCTTTCAAGCCTCATTAGAGATGTTTCCACTCTGATACTAGCAAAGTTTATTGTATGTATAGAAGCCCTATAAAGGGTTAAATGTGAAAGGGTTTATACAATACCCCTTTCTGTCTCACTGGAGATTCTTGGCTGATATCAGCAAATCTAATGGCTAGAGTATGACTCACCTTTTGGGGCTTGCCTGGAATAAAACTAAAGAGTCTCCGTTTTGTTAAAATGTACATAGGGATTTAGGCCAGAGCGCAGGTAATGTTCTCGCAGAGCGCAGTGCTTTATCTTTGTGTTTGTATAGATAAGAAGTAGATAGCAAAGTTTAGTAGGTAGATCTAGGCTGCAATAATGTCCTTATACACCCTCTTTGCATCAGTGGTAATAAGTATAGATCATGTGGACTCAGCACCCACACAGCCCTCGCTCCCTTTCAGCATAATCCTGGTGTATGAGTAATAGCCGAATGAAACCATCAGCATCTCGATGTATGGCAGTTCAAGAGACACACTAACAAGGCTAACTAAACGTGATACGAGCGCTAAAATAAATAGAATAATTAAAAGTAACATGACAGAAAAGAGCCTAACGCACATTTCGGGGCTCTTATCGACACCTTCATCAGAGACTTGTTCTTGGCCAAACAACTACACAACATACAAAATCTAGACATGAAAGAGTTGTCCCTATAGTTTGTACAACAATATAACACTGATTTAAATGTAATAAAGAGTAAGGATAAACAAGGTAATACATCTCGAAGTGTTTTACTTTCAAATCAAGTGTTCGAATTATCATGCCAAATAAAAAAAAACAAAAAACTTGCCTTTGCTTCTGACTAATTTTTCTTTTGTATCTTTGATCGGCTTTTACTCTCCCACTGCCACACTGTACTAATCTTTACATGACTGATTCAGTACAGTTCTAGATTTTCGAGACAGGGGGCAGATATGAGATGCATTAGTGTCCCTGGCATCTTTTACAAGTGTTGTAGCAGTAGTATGGTTTCTCCCTGGAATATAAGGAAGGGAGATCTTGATTGCTGCCCAGACATAGGGGTTGGCCCTAGAAAGATCCTAAGTTGCAATCTGGGGGTACTGGATAAAAGGGGACAAGGTAGGACGAGACTTACCAGTCAGCGAAGACAAGTTGAGGGATCCTGACTTTCGCACCCTCCCGCCCATGAGTCGATTGATGTGGGATTATTTTTAGTGGTGGTGTGATTCTTGTTTTGTCAGAGCTTGCAGTTCTTCCTGGCCAGTGTGGATACAAGTGATGGAAACACCAAGGCAGCTTTGGGAGTCGCAGCCTGCCGGGAGCTGATGGCGGGAGGCAGGCTGCCGTGGATTCTTGGATAACGGATTAGAGCTGTCTGTTGGAGAAACACCCCAAGAGCTGACAGAGGAATTTTGCTGGCATGGTTGTGTTGTTGTTAAATAAAGCTGTGGCAGTTGCCCTTACCCAGCTTACTCATATCTTGTGTGATTAATGGGTAACAGGGATTTAAGGGTTATGGTGGGTCGGTAGTCAAGTATAACAGTTGGACTTACTGTAGATGCACATGTCTACATACATATTTATTTTCTGATGGTGTTTTGATAATCTGCATTTCTAAATAGGCCAGAAAGCTCCTTACAAATACCCAAAAGTAGGATTTTTACACCTTTTTATATTTTGTAGTGTTTGTTATAGAAATTGTACTTTTAAATAATATGTACCCGGTAATATAATATAAATCTTTAGATACTCCCAAGAGTAATCTATCTGCAGACACGGTGATTTTGCTCCAAGCTTTTATACTAGTTAGGCCTTTTTTAAAGATGTTTTTTGTACATATAGTTTTGCTAACATTATTTGTCATTTAATGGATCACATACCAATCATTACTTTTCAAACAACATACCAATAATTTCTGATACATCATTATAAAAATATGTGAACTGTTACTGAAACACATTTCATAGGAATGTAAGTATTTAAGTGGGTACATGGCCTTCTCTATTGTCACTCTCTCCAGAGACATCCACTTTTAGCTGAAATTAGGGTCAACATTTTTTATTACATTGCTAATTGTAGGTGAGTAAATAAATGAGCAGCATTGGTAAGATGAATCATATGGCAATCAATTGCAGCGGTAAAAAAAAAAAAGTACATAATTAAAAACTGTAATATCACTAAAAATGTTTCTTTTTTAAGGATAATACACACTGCATGTAAAAAGTGGAATATTTTCAAAAGAAATATGAATTACAATTATGTATATAGCGCCATCATATTCCGTATCACGGTACTATAGGTAAACAAGACAAACATTTCATTTTAACAAATATATGATGTATGGGAACAGTAGGGGAATATGGCTCTGTCCAAACAAGCTTACAATCTAAATTAGTGATATATATTATTTTACAAAACAACGACAAGCGTATAGGAGAAAATGGCTGTACATCTACAAATATAACAAAAAAACTAAACATTGCGTAATATTGTTATGAAAATAATAAAATGCACAAATATAATAAGCACTCAGAAGATGTAGTGGAATAAATCGCAGAAGGGTGCCTCCCCTAAATACATAGCTCATACATTCTCCAGTCTCACCTGCTTGTGGAGTTATCGATGTATTGAAATTAATTCTATGGAGTGGCTGAGGAGTGCTTGATCATGTGTATATATATATATATATATATATATATATATATAAAAATATAAAATTCCTAAAACCAATCAATCAATGACAGCCCTGTGCTGTATTTCAAATAGAATTTGACTTTGTCAAAGCCTTTACTCGACGATTTATAATAACATGTCATCTGCAGCCATTATAGAAAAATGCTCAAATGATCATGTCAGTGCTGGTTGCTCTAACTTTATATGTTTTGTGTTATGTGTAACATGTTGTGTAGGTGATTTTAAAGGTAAAATAATTGAGATCAAAGTCTTAAACAATGGTATTCCTATTTCGGATGATTAGTAATGATTATATAACAATAATGTCAATTTTTGGGGATGGTTTTTCTTTTTTCTTTTACTAACGTTAGCAGCCTGCCCAAGATTGGTGTACGTTCCATGTCACAGCTAGGGAATGCCTAAATTAATGGCAGTTGCTGAAAATAGCTGTAGCTACTTGAGAATGTAACTAGCACTCATATCTAATAGGCGGGCATACGCGTCTCAGCTCTGCACTGCACTGACAATATATTAAATTAGATTAGCACATGGCTTCAAACTGTTCAATATGGTGTGTGTATATATATCTTTATGCATTGTGGGAAATTTGGGAAATACTTCATCTTCCAGACCAGAACACCATGCTAACGAAAGGCCCACGTGTTTGAAACTTTTTGTTTCTTTTTTTATATGTCAAATTGTCTGCTTTGTTTTTTTTTGTTGTTTTTTTTTCATTTTGAAAAAATTACCAGAATAGTTATTTGTACATGTCATGACAGACACAATACATAGAATATAATAGTCAGTAACTGTACCTTTTATGTGGTTTCTGGTCACTGGTTCTTTTGCATCACAACCTATGCAATGGTTTCAAAATAGCTGCAAATAAACAGCATATATTGCTTAGGATAATATGGTTAGAGAGACACTATAGTCACAGTGCAGTGTCCTGTCCCACTTAGTCCTGCAATGTAAATTATTGCAGTTTCTAAGAAACTGCAATAATTACACTGCAGGACTAAGACTGCCTCTTGTGGCTGTCAATCAGACAGAAACTAGATGCACTTCCGGGTAGCTACCCAACATTAGGTCGCCTAACTGGCGCTGGTCATCTTCGCGCTCTGAATGAGGACAGCCCCAGTAAAATCCCCATATGAAAGCATTTAAGCAATGGTTTACTATGGGGAGGGCCTAATGCGCTAGCAGAACTCGCCACACATGCACATTAGCCCCCACCTGTCAGATGGTGTTGAAGGAGGCAGAGCGTCGACCCTGTGCCAAGGGAAATCTTGCGGGACTAGGGCGAGTGACTAAAGGGTTTATTAACCCATTAGTTGCTGGAGGAGGGGGGTCACCTGTGAGGGAGGGACCAGAGGGCTCTATAGTGTAAGGAATACAGGTTTGTATGCCTTACACTATAGAATCCCTTTAAATCTAAAACACAATGCCTGTTTGTGTTCATTTACATGTCAAGCCGGGAACTCTGGGATAGTTGTGGAAACACCATTTCTCAAGTTTCTTATCTTTGATACATAGTGTTTAATAACAAAATAAATCAAAGCAACATTTTAAATGTACATTTGCTTAGTTTGCTCTTAAAATATTTTTTCACTTTTAATGTGATAAAGGACCATGGATTTTTAATTTATAAGATATTTACGGGCTCTGCAAAGCTGCATAAAACTACAATTTGCTTCTAATATCTGCTTTACTAATCACCGTGCACATGTAAACATATGTTCTATTAGTATAACAAGATTGTGCGACATTGTGGAATACAAATCCTGTAGGCAAAGACAGAGGCAGAAGCGAACAGCAGCAGCTCCAACGAGAGAACGTTTGCAGTTTCTTACCATCATTGCATGCATTCTAACAAGTAAAGGCCGATCTAGAAAACTGTTACTGGTGGTTCCTCTCTTGCTCTACCACCCTACGTCGCCATTTATTAGAATGAAAAAATGTTGAACGGAAGACCCCAAATAAATGGTCATTGAAAGGTTTTGTTTTTTTGAATTTGACAGTTTTTATTTATTTTGTCATTTTAAACCATGAAAAAACATAATCCAATGGGGTACAGAAAAGAAAAAGGGTGGGGGAGGTATACAGTTCTTACATCAGTAGTACCTTGCGAGTTGGGTGGGGTACAGAAGAATAAAGGGGTTAGGGGGGGGAACCTGTTTTGGTTCGACATTTTTGTAGCAGCAATGTCGGTTTACACAACGTCTTGAACTGTCGTATTTTCTCAGTGGGTCGGTTGTTTTCAGTGTGGTTTGGCATTGTGTTTTGAGGGTAACCTTGTTGTTATGTAGCAAGACGCTAATGTCACCTCGCTGCGTGTTTCGCTGGATGAGGTGCTTTGGGGTTTTGGTGCTGTGTAGTGGTCAGTGTGAGTGGTTTAAGTTGGTTGGGAGAGTTGGGATGGGGGGAGGGGGGCCACAGATAGATTCAGTTGGAAGGCAGATCTCATTGTTGAGGAGTTCTGGGTATGATTCTGTCTGATTTGGCAGAAGTGGGTATGGGTGTTTGTGCCTCCATTCAGGAGGTCATAGGTGCACATCTATAATGTTTGCCTAATTGTCTCTTTGAGTAGGCTTGTGTCTGTCCCAGATTTCCCATGCTATGGTCCAGTATGAGGTTCTTTGTTGTGTGCCTCTTGCCATATTTTCGTAGATTTTGTTTGTGTCTACAGCATTAACACACTGGGTAATAGTGGGGGGTGAAGTTTGTTTCCACTTTCTGCTAATGACGGTTAAGGCAGCTATGATAATGTGGTATGCTAGGTATCTCTGGTATTTTTTCTGTGTATTTGGCAGCAAGAGGAGCACAAAGGTTTCAGGCCCGTATGGTAGTTGCACATTGGTGCATTTGGTTGTTAGATCCGCCACTTGTCGCCAGTACTGTTGTAGCTCCGGGCATTGCCACCATATGTGCATCATGGTGCCTCTGTCTTTTTGGCATCTCCAGCAGTTGTCGGATGTGTCGGGGAAGCTATGTTTAAGGTGTGTGGGGACTAGATACCACCTGTATAATATTTTTCGGGCTAGTTCTAAGTGGGTTGTGGAGAGGGTCAATTTTTTGTGTCTTGAAGATGAGTTGCCATTGGGCCTCTGAGATTCAGCATCCAATGTCTTTTTCCCATGCCTCTATGTAGGGGGGGGGGGTGTTGTTGGGGTCGGGTGTGTTCCAATGTGTAGATCTTGGATATGAGTTTTTTTGTTGGCTTGTGTGATATGTATATTTGTTCTATGGTTTGCCAGTCTGTGTCCAATTCAGTGGTGGATTTTGATTGTTTGTCGAACCAGGATTGCAGTTGCATGTAGGAGAATCTGGCTGTTGTTGGGAGTAAGAGTTCTAGTTCCAGGACCGAGAATTTTTTCAGGTGGGGACCATTCAATAGTTGCGACACTGTCTTAATTCCATGTCTGTACCAGAGTTTGTAGTTGAAATCCAGTATACGATGGGTCAGTGATTCCATTGGGAGAACTGGGGAAGTATGGTCAGTGTTATCTAATTAATAGTTATCCCATACGGAGAGAGTGAGCTTGGTTGTGGGTAGCAGGTCGGTATTTCTTGGTCTTTGTGTTTTCGGCAGCCAAGCCAGTGCTGCTATGTGCATGCCATTCGCGTGTTTTTTTTCTATTGTGGCCCAAGCTTTTATTTCTCGTTGGTGTGATGCCACTAGTATAGGTGCTATATGTACTGCTCTGTAATATCCTATTATGTTCGGCATTCCCATTCCGCCTTGGCCGAGTGCATTGAAAGGTTTTAAACACAAAGGGAGATACTTCTCAAAGTGTTATGTCCTATAAAGAGGTGAAAAATTATAGAATGGCTGGTTCCCCTGGTTTCTATGAAGTTTGTCCCATGTTAAGTACTGTAGACCACTTTTTAGAACACAACACTTTGAGAACTATCCCTCATTGTCTTTGTTCTGTTTAGTTCCTTAAAATTACAGGTGTCAGATTTGAATAGCAGGCAGAGGCTTACCCTACGAGACTGTGAAAAGAGCCAAAATGTGGTTCTACTACTTATTGACTTGGAGAGGGGAAGGAGGGTGAATGCTTATGCATTTAATACATTATTTTTTTAAATTATTTATAATTGCATGAAAACAAGTATATTTAGCAGCTATAAAGTGTTTTGCATGTTACGGAAATTAAAAGGTAGGAAACCCAATAAAATTAATTCTCATTTTTGGATCACTACAAAGGATGTGAACGTCCAACAGGGTGAATAGTAATTTAAAAGAACAAACAAAGTACCATAACCACTTTAGCCACTGCAGTTGTTAAGGTGCCAAGAGGGCAGTGACGTCCTTCCAGTGTAATCTGGCATGCTGGTTAAGAATAGTTTGACAGCTTACCTGGTTCTCTGAGCACCCTTCCTTTTTCACAAACCTGAATGGCATATTCAATTTGATTTGAAAAGAAAATTTAATACATAATGTGTGTGTGATCTTATGTAATAAAATACCACAAGTTATGTATAAATAATCTATTTTCTTAATCAAACATGGCAGCATTTACTTACGGGTTAGCTCCTCCCCACACAGCAGAAAGGACAGGAAATCGAACTCTGAAATTGGTATGAATAGATCTACCTCCTCCCCATCAGACAGTCTTTTTTCCAGTCCTTCACATGAGTTTGGAAGGAGTCTGCTTAAAGGACCACTATAGTGGCAGGAAAACATACTCGTTTTCCTGGCACTATAATGCCCTGAGGGTGCCCCACCCTCAGGGTCCCCCTCCCGCCAGGCTGGATGGTGAGGAAGGGGTTAAAACTTACCTTTTTTCCAGCGCCGGGCCGGGAGCTCTCCTCCTCTCCGCCTCCGATCCTCCTCTTCGGCTGAATGCGCATGCACAGCAGGAGCTGTGCGCGCATTCAGCCGGTCTCATAGGAAAGCATTTACAATGCTTTCCTATGGACGCTGGCGTCTTCTCACTGTGATTTTCACAGTGAGAAGCACGCAAATGCCTCTAGCGGCTGTCAATGAGACAGCCACTAGAGGATTTGGAGGCTGGATTAACCCTATTATAAACATAGCAGTTTCTCTGAAACTGCCATGTTTATAAAAAAAAGGGTTAATCCTAGAGGGACCTGGCACCCAGACCACTTCATTAAGCTGAAGTGGTCTGGGTGTCTAGAGTGGTCCTTTAAGCAGGCCTAGATATTTTTTTTATGCATAGATGTAAAAGTGTCCTACCTGGGTTTCCTTTTTAGAAACCAAAAGTTTGACCTAACTCTCTCCCTGAGCCGATGACAGTGGTCCCCTGGATGCACGTGGCCAAGCCAGGTCCAGAGTTCAAAGCATACCTCCCAACATTTCCGACAGACAAAAAGGACACTTTCATTTTAGGAGTGTGGCTTGTGATGTAGCCTTGGGTGAGGCCCTTTTGAGACATCTTTGGTGAATTAATAATAAACATTTTTGCACCAAAAATGTCATTTAGACACAGACTGATTTCTAAATGCATTTATTGTAGTTTAAATACACATTACTGTGAGTATTATTGCTGTGGAGCTCTGTTATACACTCAGACATCAACAACACTATGGAGCTCCTTGAAAACAGGGGACATTAGGAGAGAAAATAGGAACAGAGCGAGTTTGGCCTAACATAAGAACTGTCCCTTCTAAATAGGGACTCCTGTAAGGTATGGTTCAAAGAAAGCTAAAAAAATTCTAAGTAAAAAAAGTCATACAAATAATTATAAGCTTATGTTATAAAACACGCAGAGTTACATATAAATAATCTATTATAATAGTCACAGGCTTTCAAATGAGTATTGCTTTATTTTATAAATCGTTATAAATTTTCAAGTAATGCAGGCCGAATGTTGATTGTGGTTCATTTTCTTAAATGTCAGTCTCTTTTCATTGGTAGTGGTATCTTCTACACTGTAATGATTTCACCTGCAGCATTAAAAACCTTTTTTAGTCTACATGCTTTGTGTATGACAATACGTTTCTTTTTATGCCGAACATAAAAGGGCAGGATAAAATTCACTTCTGCCTTTCCTTAATGCATATGATATTTCTATTAGCATAAAAGGCACATTGACAAATGTTTGCATACATATCTTCTAAACCTAAAAATTATCTTGTTTTTATTTTTCAAAGCTGAGCCTTTGCAGCTAGTCCAGGGAGTGCTAGACCATAGCTATGGTGAGAACTTACCTACAATGGGTTGGACAAACAACAGTAACCCTAGGATTCTTCCTATCTCTGTTTTCCATGAAATTCTTTTCCTTGGGGGTAATTGTTGGCCCACACAATTGCTTTCTCCTGCTTCATTCAAACCTCAACTGAGCTGCAGTCAGAAAGACAATAGGCAGACATGTAATAATATACTGTATTTATTATCTGTCTGTCATAGGTGTAGGAAGCAGAAGAAATTATGTGGATTAATCTTTCCTCAGATAATATAGTGTGGGAGTATGATAAAGATAAGATCCTCCCCTGTCATGATAGTGTAGCTTTAAATATCATGTTTTTTACTGTTTAAGTTAGAGAAATATAGAGAAAAATAAAACCGATTATAAGAATTTGGTTAACTTCTTTTTAAATCAACGACACATCCACAAACAGATTAAACAAATATCAGTGGACTGAAACCTGGTGACATGGTGTCCTTGTTACCTAATAATGTCTATTTTCAGTTTTGGCCAAGTAATATAGGCCTTGATTCAATACTGCAGGAATAAGCTCTTCAAGTAATTTAATATTTTTGAATTAACGTTACAATAATTTTTCAAAATATTAAAATGTCAAAAATATATCATATATCATAAATATATAAAAATATATTGAAAAAAATTCAAAGTATTAGAAAATTATAATCAGAAAAGATATAAACATATATTGAAAAAAAAATCAAAGTATTAGAATAAATATTTTTTTCATATTAAATCATTTGAAAAGCTTATAGAATAATACTAAAACGAGGCCATAGGTACAATAGCTAAATGTGAGATAGGTGACATAGTGATGTTACTGTGAAGGAAAACAGTGTTGATTGACAGTAAAGCAAGTCATTGGTCCATACAAATTGGGCTTTCTATGATTTTGTTGCAGAAATTTGATAGAAACTGTTCTAGTCAAGTCAGACATCAGACAACACAAGGAATAAATCTATATGGGTCTCAGTACAGAAATTGTAGGATGGCCCCAGGTTATAGCAACAGCCCAATCACTTTGATCACCATATAATAATTCAGCCTCTGGTAATGCAATGAAGATTCTAAGCAGCTTGCTGGGCCTTTGAGGTTTGAGAGTGTCAGGATTCTAGCATGACCGATCAGCTTATTTAGCTCACCTTGCAGGTCTTGTATGTATCAAGGGCTTTAGTCCTTCTTACTGCAGGAGCACACCCAAATCCTTTCATTCCCTCATTCCTTTCCCGTCTGTGCGGGCATATTAAACATGTGCAGCAGTTTCTATTCTGCTTGATGACCTCTCATGGGTCCCACTAGTGCAATAGTGCTGTGGTAGAGCATCTATATACAGCCAGCACACTGATTTAAGTCCCTTCAGCTAGAAACAACTCATTTCTTGACTTTTATACTTGCAACATGGCTTATTTTTCGATTGCAATTCCTTTTTCATGGTGGTGATTGATTGAAACTGAGCATCCAGGGCAATTTGATTCCTATCCTATCCCGGGCATTTCGATGAGATCACACACAATCAGTAATCTTCTCATGACCGGTGACCTCTTAGAGGCAAAGTTCGGATAACACGCACAGTTCGGTGTTAGGGAGAGGAGTAAAGCAAGTCTAGATATGGCATTTACAGTTAGGATTGTGTATTCAAGTAAGTTTAGTGCTAACTGGACAGAGTTTAAACACTTAGAATTACGTTTAGGGGTACAGGTAGTATTACAGTTAGGGTTAGGATAGGATATGTGGTTAACATTACCATCATTCCTAGCCTTAATTTTACTTGTAACCATGGGCCTAAATACAAGACTTGGTGCACCTCGGGCATATTTTCCATGAGTTCCCTTGGCCCATACCACTGTTCAAAGTAAAACCGCCCATGGTTTAACGGCCCCTCTTCTAATATATCTCTAAAAGGGACGTTTCCCTTCTGCACAAGAATGATTAATTTTGCAGTTTATGTGTGTCACAGAACTCACAGTGTGTCACAGAACTCCACAGCAATGTAAATGAGAGCTGTACATAACGTGGTTTTTACACTGCACCTCCCACAAATCTTGTAGTTCTTCTCCCAAATTTATGCTCATGATCCACTCCTGATTCACAAAGTCATATTGATATGTGAAAAGGTTACGTCTAACTCCATGAAATCTGTACGTGCAGTTTTTTTCTGCTTGGAACTATATATATATAGAGCAATCTGATCTTTTGTGCTGAACATCCCCCAGCTCCCCCACCCGCACATATATAGTCCGGAACTCTGGCTCTGTGTAAATGTTAAATCTGTGCAAACATAACATCTGTTGTCAGCTTGCACAGAGCGCTGGTGACAGACATATTAAGTTTCTATCTGGGTAGCTTGTACGTCTCCTGCCTACCACCCTGGGTGTGCTCCCTCGTCACCCTACCCGCCTCTCTGCTATTTTCTTATTTTATTTTTTGTCCACCTCCACTCTTTCTCCCAACACCCTGGCTCAGCACACAAATGCATTGTGCATTAAGATCGGTCCAATCCAATGCTTCTCTATAAGAAGCATTTAATTGGACTATGGAGAGGGAGGAATTGATGGAGTGTGTTTTCAGATGGGGTGTGAAAGAGCCTCCTAGACACTGGATTCCACAAAAGTTTATTTTTCTTTTGCAAGGTTTTTTAACTAAAAAGGGGGGTGGACCAACTACTAGTGCCCAATAGAGCATTGTAACATAAAATACAGTTTTAATTTTAACAAAAGGGTTGGAATGACCCTTTCACATAATACTGAACCTAAGCCACATGCTCTCTACCACAAAATAGTTAACTATTGCTTTCGATTCCTACATCAGCTAGCATGACAAGTATTGTTTTTTGTATACTATTTGACACACACTTCTTAGGGCTGAAATTTAGTCTCAGGCACTGTATAACAAGGGTGGAATGTGTTATTGCATCAGTGGATTGCAATCCACTCAACAACAAACAACAGAAAATGCTTATCAACTTAACCCCTTAAGGACACATGACGGAAATATTCCGTCAAGATTCCCTTTTATTCCAGATGTTGTGTCCTTATGGGGTTTTAAAATAACATTTGCAATATATTTTAAATTCATTTGCAATTCATCTACATTAAAGTGACAATATCTTAAATATATCTATTATTACCATGGACTTCAAGTACTTGTCAGCTATTCTGATGCAGCACCAACATAAGCGTTATTTTATCTATGTCCTCATCGTCAATACATTTTTTTTTTTATTATGACTTATATTCTCAGGCATTTCTTGAGCTCGCTGGTGACATTATTGCAAATTTCCAATTCAAGGACAACGGTTGTATCTTTGTCTGCAATATTGGTAGGTTGTGTAGTTTTAGGATTTGAAATATAAAAAAAAAAAAAAAACCCCAACAGGGATGAAGATGTAACCATTTCACGATTTTGAAAATTGCAACATACCCCCAATGACTGCTGACCCATTACTCCTTTTCCCGTTGCCCTCCCAATAAGACACCACACACATTTTTCTGTGGATAAGGGCAACGGCCACAGCTTTATTAAATTCAATTCAATTCAAATAACCATAACCTGTCAACTGTTGGGTGGTTAACCCAACAGACAGTTCTCCACCTTTTTATCCCATGAGTGCAGTCTGTCATCTCCCCAATTCGACTCCTGTGTCTTCCTCCTTCCCAGTTGCGCTGTCCAGGGATCCCGCCAAGCTGTGACAAAACAAGAAACAACAGCAAGACACCAAACCACCAACACTTCCATAACCAGGGAGGTAGAGGGGGAAATTGAACCAGGTTCCTTCTAATGTCTCTGCTGACTGGTAAGTCTCCTCCCCACTTATCTCCCCAAATCCCTTGACTTTGCAACAATCTATCCATTTTAAGACCAGCCCACCATACATGGGCAGCAGTCATGCTCCCCCTTCCCAAGTTGTGCAGGGGGAAACTCAATTAATGGTGGAGAGATCTTCTGTTGTGTTGAGTACATCTTGTCTAAAAAGTCTTGTGGATTTGGTTAAAGGGAACCTATAGTCCTGAAAATAATCATTATTTTGGGACTACATGTTACTTTATAGTGATGTGATCACTATTCACACCTCTTTGCTCAGTAAAATGCAAGTCAAATAACAATAACTCACTTTGTTTGCAAAGCCGAAAATCCTCTGCTGCAGCCTCCAACTTTTCCTCTGGTGATGTCAGCATCCAAGATGACATCACTCCTGATATCAGCCAATCATATGCTTCTGATAGAGAAGCATTGCATTATTTACGCATGGGCTTCTATCATCAAGATTTGATTCCAGGACCAAATTTCACTCTGTTCTATTGGAGGAAGAGACTCAAGTGGCTTTCTGGAAGAAATAGATTTTATCCTGCAATGTAAACATTGCAGTTTCTACCAAAACTGCATTGTTTTATATTCCAGGGTTAAAATGACAGGACCACTCAATCAGACCATTTCACTGAGATGAAGACCTTGAGCAAAGACAGGAATCTTTAGAGTTTGTAGATAGTATGATCACAGAGGACGGTAGAGCCTGAACTTAACCAGAAGCTGAACATATAACCGTTTAATATTATATGGCAGAGCATGTAACGAATATGGAAATATATATATTCTGTTTTTGTGTTTAAAGATTTTGAACTTTTTTAGATCCCTAGCAGCAACTGGATGAGGGAAACTCTGAATTCAATGACGTTCAATGCTTTTCAACCTAAATTATTAGAGTCCTAGAAGACAATTCTCTACTATTTTAGGGTACATTGCTGAATTTAACATGTATTCTGCATCGTTCCATTTCCCATGCCAACCATGGTATTGATTAAAGCCACAGCAACTTAGCTATTGTCAACACTATGCCCCCTCCCCCCCAAAAAAGTGAATTTGGTGTCTCGTAAGAAGTCCAGTACTAATATCTGAATTTAGGGTGTAAATGTACCTTACCCAAAATGTAGAATTATTATTATTTTTTTTAACCCCTTAAGGACACAACTTCTGGAATAAAAGGGAATCATGACAGAATATTTCCGTCATGTTTCCTTAAGGGGTTAATATGTACCCCCCAGCCACTATTTTTTAGCTATATTACATGCACATACACACATTCCTATACATTCACATTCATATTTACACATACTTAAATCCCTATGGACACATATTCACAGGTATGGACGTTGATATATATACACACAGACTAATACACAAACACTTGAACACATTTAAACACACACATCCATATACACACGGAATCATATACACACTTTTATATATGCACACAGACTCATATATAAACACAGATTCATACATAGACACACTTAATATTTATTCTACTTAATTTTTTTGCCCTTTCAAAATGTTGTCCACCAAGCCTATCTTTTCTTAACTTGACAGGGAAAAACGATAGTGGAACCTCATCCTTGGTGTCCAGTTGGAACTGCTGGGATTAGTCTTCGTTCTAATTGCCCAGCTACCTGCAGCTCTGTGCAGGGGTGACAGAGTGTGTGAGCATGCAGGTTAATCATTGCAGATAAATTCCATTAGCTCCATCATGGCCCCATACAACAGCAGTAGAAAAGGCACTTGCCCCGGCACCCACTCCAACAATTGCTATGGTGGGAGGGGGTTGCTCTGTGAATGCCTTGATGCCGTTCCATCACGGCGGGCTGCCCCACTGCCCTTCCCCACACTTAGTACACTTCTGCCTGGAGTTATGAGATCTACAGTGTCTCTTTAAATGTCTGCCTAGAACTAATCTTGTGGAGGACAACGTTAAATACATAATAACTAATAAGAAATTGTGGCAATTATTATATTTTGATGACTTGTAATATGTTGATGCCCCATTAATTTATTTCTCAGGTATTGTTTAATTCTTCCATAAGCAGAATAAATGAATCCCGCAGTCTCTGCGTCAGCATTCTAACGTTACTATGTGTAAATAATAATGGCTAACAAGAACTCCATTTCTCTAGTGCCTTAAACATTATCTCGAACATTCATATGTGAGTTGAAAGTATAAGCATGATCTACTATTTTTGATTCATTATTGATTGCTTTTGGAACTAATTAAACAATACACAAACACAATTAATTAATTATTCACCAATGCACCTTCTTTCTTCACAAAAGGAACAATCCCCTGAGGGAAAGCAGAATAATTAAAAATGCAATTTTGCTTGTTTAAGCATACAGAGATAGCAATGTCTCCAAGGACTGGGTCTGTGTGTACAACAAATTCTATGATTCATCTCAAATTCCGAAGTCAAGAAAAGCCTTCGGGCTGAATGAACCATTTGGTGCAAGTTTGGTCCCTTCTGCTTTTGCTCTGATGTTGGGGAACAGCTGCTCCTGTAAGACTAAAACAAGAAGTGCTCTACCTCTAATTTGTTTTTGTAATCAGTAATTGGTCTTGCTAGCATGTAATTTTAATTTGCCTTGATTAAAGGGATAGTGATACCTTAAACGCATAGGGGTCCATTTACTAAACAGCATGCGGTTATACGAGAACGGTCTTGAACAATTTATACCAAATAGGCACAGAGTTAGAAATATTGTAGAAAAAAATATATATATATTATCGAGCACAGCCCTGTCAGGGGGCTAAATGTTCTGGACCCGGGATTCTTAATGAGGAACTATCTTTTCTCTTTTTTCTTCTGCAAAAAGTGTTATTAAACAAAACATTGAACATAGCTTGAGCTACAGCTTGTGTTACCTTTTTTCATTTGAAATGTGATTATTTTTTAAAAATTATATTATAGATTTAGAAAATAACATGACAATTTATTTCAATCCTGGCACATCCAAGGCACACATTGTAAATGAGGTGGTAAAACAGAAACATTGTTTAAATTCTCCTCCTATCACTCTCTTTTCTCTATGCCAAGCGCAAAGGGCAGATCTTAACAATGACTGATAGACAACAAGACAAACAGAGACATGTAGTTGCAAGATTAAGGGATGTGAATTTTTGCATTTAAAGCAGCCCTGTCACCGTCTGGGGACTTTGCATATTTTGCCAAGACTCTTGACGGTGACATCACTGCTAGCATTTCCGGTGGCCAGGGTTGGTCAGGCAAAGATGAGTTTAACTTACCTAAACCTGTCTGTCTGGGGGGCCACCATCTTCTTCTGGATGATCTACTTCTGCTCCTGTTGCTTCACCGCCAAGCATCAGCGTCACTGCTGTACTCTCATGCATGTGCGGGATTATAGCAGAGAGGTGCATGGAGGATCCCGCAAGACCACAGGATCCTCCGTAGTTACTGTCACAAATCTATGTTCTCTCTTCAGTATGGTGCAGTACCTCACAGTGCCACTACTTTTCTCTAGGCTGCTGCACCATGACTGAAAAAATCCAACTCTGTTCCCAGCTGACCCTACTTTGTAATTATTTACTCCCTAGTTTAGACTGTCCATTTCTTATTTGCCAGTTCATAGATATTTTAGGTCTGGTCTCTATATCCTGTGTTACCCTTGGTGTTCCAGAGCAAGCTGATGTCCTGTGTTCTCCCCAGTGTTCCAGAGCTTGCTACAATCCTGTCTTACCCTCAGTGTTACAGAGAAACCTGTTACCCCAGTGTTCTAGAGCAAGCAGCTTTCCTGTCCAAACCCTTAGTGTTCCAGAGGCCCTGCTTCCGGTATCCGGAGGCCCTGCTTCCTTCCTTATATCGAGTTATCTGTTCTGCATTTGTCATTCTTTTATGCATATAATTATACACTTGTGTTGTAGTTTTCTTGCTTTATTGGATCCTACCTATAGTGGTTAATGCTGTGGTCACCCCTTCCCAACCGAACTTTGACAGAGTCACCTCCCTGCAGCCGTCACTGACTTTATCACGCCCAGAACAATATTATCGGCGGAGGAGAATCCGATCCATCTGGAAAAAAAGAACGTCAGTGGTAGCCGACAGAAGATAATTAGTAGGGTTTAAAACTATGTTTTGGTGTGTGGGGAATTGTACTTGCAATTTTATCTGTGATACATGAATTTTCCATGAGGAAGTCACAAAAGAACGAAATGCGTTGGAAGGACTTGAGGTGACTTTTGTGAATACATTTGCTGGGTTTTTTGTCTTTTTTTTGTCATTCTTTCTTTTATTGAGACATAGATGCAATACAATACATAAGTATAAGAGAGAGAGAAGTTAGAGCAGGTACACTTTCAGCCAAAAATGTTGTTATGTTACATTCTCCTGGATTAACTGTCTCATTTTTTAGTTAGGTAATAAAGAAAACAGGCTACACTATCTTGTCTGGGTATAAAAACAGCTGTATGATAGTGCGTCAATGAACTGCTAGACAAGAGGCATACATTAAGGAAGATTATAGAGAGTGAACAATGCTAGACGGTAAGATGAGACAATAAAAGGAAAGAAACAATGGTGTTCGACTCCAACAAGTGTGGAGTGCAAGGCAATGTGTGTTTTAAAACAAATCAAAGCCTAAATAAAAGGTATAGCAATGCTGGACAATCAGAGGCACAAATATGCAAGACTAACAGCTGGCAAAAGGGAAACCCCTGGCTAGGTGAGGTAATCGGCCCAGGGTAATGAAACCTTGCTTAACCAATTCCCTGGTTTGGGTGACTGAAGGCAAGTGCAGGAAGGTCAGCTGGGTATGCAGCAAGACAGGAGTGAGTCGAATCGCCCCTCCAGCTCCAGGCTTGGATGAGGGCTAGCATCTCTGAGCCTCGGACTTGGGGGACATTTGCTGTTATTAACCTAGATGTAAGTGAATACATTATTTTGGATATATTTTGATACATTTGCTATACACTACTGTCCATCTTTTCCCTGTCTATGGTTCGTTAACGTTGGGAGGGAACACTGATCTTGGGAATCCAGTCCAATAATTACATAGTGACATTGACATTGTATTGGAGGATATTTACAAAGCACATTCTAACACACAGTGTGAGTTCCCAATTGGAAATATATTATTACATTTGGTTTTACACAGTTAAACACTATGTCCTGGTTTTCTGTTGTGTCACCATAGAACTTTCCCCTACTATACTTACAGTGTCTACAAGTGTCAGACGTCCCTACTTTGCCTCAGTATATCGTTGACCGGGTTGGATTTTCAGTGAAATTCCAAAACAGTCAATATAAGTATTTCATATGTTTATGAAACACACATATATTATATATTTTATATACAAATTTTTATGTTTATGAAATACACAATTTGCAGGTGGGTTGAGAGTGCTACTTTAATTTTATTTTCCACACCCCAGAAACACATATTTGTTAGATAAAGAGGATAAGTACAGATAATATTACAAATGCTGGGATTGTTCCCCGTCAAGGAGGACTATGTAGAGAATGCCTGTAAGATCACTACATGGAAATTTTAATCAAATGACATCAGGTGGAAAATTAGTTCTGAGGCTTCCCCTCTACGCTCATTATCTAAATTATCCTTATCAATTATGTCATTTATTTCATCTTATGTGTAATAACGGCATAACCATATAACGTTTGTCTTTTGAGTTTCAATCAAAGACTCTTTTTTTTGTTTTAAAGTATATATATATATATTTTTTTTACTGATTGGACAGCCTGGCCACTTATTTTGAAACTGCTGCACTAATTTAATGTTGCATTAAATAAAGAGTTATTCCAAGCACCATGACCATTCAGTGATTTGAAGTTGTCCTGGTGCCTGGAGTCTGTATGTGTATCGATTCGTTATGTAACACTGCACTTACGGAGTTTATCCTCTCTAGAGTTAGAGTACCGGGCTGGCTAAGGTCAATTCTGTGCAGTTTTCATTGCACAGAATGTCAATTATTGTCTGATAGCGATCAGCTGATGCTCCCAGTCAATGAATGGTGACAACTGCGGTTTCTGGCTTCTGTGGCCCTACAGAAGCCAAAAGTGCATCTCTGGACCACCAGGGACCATCAGAGCCCGGAAAGGACGCAAGCATTTGTCTGTGTACATTGTATGTTCTCCACTAATTGTACAGCGCTGCGGAATCTGTTGGCGCTTTATAAATATTTTAGTAATAAATAAATATTAAATAAGTAAGGGGGCAAACCATTGCTTAACCTTGCCAGTGTACTCCCGGAATCACAACTATAGTAAGCAGCAGGACCATATTGTCATATCAAACATTTCACATGACATACCCATGAGATATAGACATCACATGACATGAGGTCCTGATGCAAAAAATCCAAATTTGTACCTTGTTTTTAAGAAATATTTTATGTCATGCATGCATACCATCCTGCTGATTGTAAATATATATAATTTTTATTTTAATGAATATGTGTATCAACGCACTTGAAGGACCACTATAAGGTTAAAAATACATTTATATATTTATAGTGCTATAGTGTTCCTGGCCAGTTTTAGATTATTGAGCCCTATTTAAATCTTGAAAATAAAAATTTAAATTCTCCTTTCATCGATCACCTTGACAGTTTCCTTGTGGCATTCCTAATGATGACCATTGGTGCCTTTTATTTATTTTTGAGTAATTTGACACCATGTCATTTTTCACGCACTACATATGCACAAAATGATGCAGGTGTGACATCAGGGCCTGGTCCTATTTAAACCCCTGTCTTCATAGGACCAGTGCTTTTTCAGGTTTTATTAAATGAAAAGTATAGTTGTGTCCGTATTGGTTTTTGACTTGGATAATCTTCTTCCGGAATTCTGGTTTCCCCTGACCCAGCTACTTTATTGACCTTGTCTTGCCATATAATTTAGGCACTGATATTTCCTATTTCTAAGAGTTAATCTCGGTCGTTCTGGTAATACGTCCTTCTATCTTTTATACTTTGCCTTTGTTAGGTTGCTAATCTATATCTTGCTGAGGGTTCCCTTATTTTAGGTGGGTGTATGGGAAAATAACAGCCAATGTCACAAGGCTAATGCAACTCGATTCTAACAATGCTTGAAACATATAAAAAAAAAATAACATAAAAAGATAAGTTAATAAAAAGTTGTTAAGTGAACAATACGAATCAGTAGCACTAGGGACGAGAGATAAAGGAAAGTCTTTAGAGTGATATTGTTGAAGTAGCCAGTGCCATAAAAGAACATATTGAATGCTTGTGCAGTAAGTCACTTTGGGACTTAATTATCAATCAAGATGAATGTTCTGTGCTGTGCTGTCTGTATGTGTGAGTGTATAAAGCTTTGGAATGCACCCTTAGACTGGGTAAATAGCTGAATTTTGAATTGTAGAGAATTTAAATGTGAATAGCAACATTTAGGATAAAATAATTAAAGGGACACTATAGTCACCCGAACAACTACAGCTTATTGAATTTGTTCTGGTGAGTAGAATCATTACCTTCAGGCTTTTTGCTGTAAACACTGTGTTTTCAGAGAAAATGCAGTGTTTACATTACAGCCTAGTGATAACTTCACTGGCCACTCCTCAGATAGCTGTTCGAGATCCTTCCTGCGTCATGGCTGCCTAAAATGCATCCAAACATTCAGTGTCTCCTCCCTCTGCATGCAGACACTGAACTTTCCTCATAGAGATTAATTGATTCAATTCAACTCAATGAGGAGATGCTGAGTGGCCAGGGCCGTGTTTGAATTGTGCTGGCTCTGCCCATGATCTGCCTCCTTGTCAGTCTCAGCCAATCCTATGGGGACTTCTGGTGATGTCAGAGGTCAGAGGAAGTTAACAGGCAGAGGAAGCAGCTTCAGACTTGAATACAAGTAAGATTTTACTATTTTTAGGGAGGCAAAGGGGGCTAGATAGTGGTTTTAACCCTATAGGGTCAGGTATACATGTTTGTGTTCGTGACCCTATAGTGCTCCTTTAAGCTGTGTCTAATGCTGAGTTGGAAGGTTTTTCATAATAGATTATTTGGGCCAAACTCATAATTTCTGAACTGTCAACAATCCATAGTTTAGAGAATTAGCCGGTGAAAGTTCGTAAAGGTAAATAAAGGAATTACTCAAAATGAAAATTACAATGGATACATTTATTTTCATTAAATTACATCTACACGTGTCTTTGTATATGAAAAAGAATGCTTGTGAGGAATGGTGATGAAACACTGTTATATGAAGGTATTTACAGCTAGAAGGAGAAAGGATGGTGAGAGAAGGGGTAGTTAGCACAAATATTTGTTGTATACAATTTATAAGTTTACCAACCAAATTCTGTCACTCCAAATATTAATAGCTAAATGTACATGAAAAATAGCTGGAATACATTCAATGAATATAACTATTAAAAACTGCACATACAGAAATGATAAACAAGTATAAATGGTAACATAGTTACAGTAAAACATAATATGGTGACAAGGTAGATTAAATGAGGTGGAGTATCTTCCAATGTTTAGTGAGGACCTGACAGTTGCAGGTTGAGGAGTAATGAAGAGTCTGCGCTTTTTGCTTGAGTCTGGATTAGTGTACAACATTAAACTGAAATAGTATTGGTTATGCGTGGATACGAAATGAGAAATCTACACATATTAAATAGAATAAGAAGTAGAAAGAAATATATTACACATTAGTGATGAGTAGTAATAGGAGCAGAATTGACCTCCCGATGTGGATAACATTAAACTGTTACTCCGATCAAAAACAGTGTTTTTACCGGAAAAGAAGACAAATCTCATCTTCGATCCAATGCCAAGGCCAAGTTTTGCCGGCAGTCTGATCCTCCTCTGTTGATGAACGCCCCCTCACTGCTATGGGAGGGAAGTCAGGGAGGACAGGCTAAAGGGATTTCTTGATTAATCAAGTTCTAATAACTGGCAGTCGTAAATATACTTTGTGGTTTGTCTGTACCAACGAGAATTTATTTGCAATTTTCTAGGTATTATTTTAGATAGAGCAGTGGTGTATTTTGTCTAATCATTCTGCGGTAGCAGATGTTGAACACTAATAATAATAATAATAATATGAGTGATGTCAGTAGCTCAACTCACACTGGTCTATGATTGGCTTGGCAGAGTACGCACTCAGAATACATTTAATAAGGAAGTTGTTTGTTAAAAGTCGGTGTGTGGCTAAAGGCATAGGGCTACATGGCAGAAAGCTGCAAAACGTCTTTGTCTTCAGCAAAACTAAACAAACTAAACAAACAAAAACACAGCATGAATCTATCAAATGCACATAAAGCTTCTCTGTCATTATCCAACCCTTTCTCCCCCGACTCCAGAGTCCTAAATGTCCCCTCAATGTGTTTTTGCAGTTTTGTTTATTTCCCTCATTTTTATATTTTTTTTCCACGATTGCAACGCTGGATCTCTTTTCAAGCCACCATGTTCTCTGCCTTCGTGTGCCATCCTGCAATGAAATTCCTGTATATGCCAAGTAATCCTTTTTGTCCTTGATCATTTGGCACCGAGGACAGCCCATGACTACACTAGGTAATCTGGTGATATCCGGTGCCCTGTGATGCTCTCGATTTTGCAGGCTAAGTGACAGGTCATGTGGCCCATGACAAAGGAGGAATCGGGCAGACGAGTATTGTAACATGGCAAAGTGGAGCTTACCTTAAGTTCTACCCTTTGTCACGTTTTGTAAAGCAGAGAAAAAAGAGAAAAAGATCTGAAGGGAAGAAAAGAAGAACAGATTTAGAGAGAGGGAGAAAAGAGGAAACAGTTGAAGAAAAGTAAGCTCGGGGTGACAGAGCCTTTTTGTGTCCTTTTAAAACGTCAGCAGTAAAACAAATATATTAATGAATCAATTCTACATCTAATGAGCAACACCATTAACAATACCACAAACAGTTTTAAATATACTACATAATTATATATCCTGTACACCAGGGGTCCTCGAACTCCGGCACCCCAGATGTTGCTAAACTACAACTCCCATGATTCTTTGAATTACACAGATAGCCAGAGAATCATGGGAGTTGTAGTTCAGCAACATCTAGGGGGCCGGAGTTTGAGGACCCCTGCTGTAGACTGACTTAATTGGTAAAAGAAAAAGAAATCCAAAATACTAACAGTAATATGGAGTCTAGCCCTTCTAAACCTCTAGAATAAATTTTTTGAAGTCTTTTTTTGACAATTAAAGTAGTATATGACTACATGGGATATACTGAGCATCATGAAATTTGTGTGGAACAGGAAAAAGAGATATTTATACCCCACAAAGATGTAATGATCCCAAGTCATTAGAAGGAATCAACAACCTGGATATGAGTACTCTCGACTTGTCTGAGAATCTCCTACTCAACAATAATAGTCTCAATATGGACCAAACAAAATACACATCATTGTATCTTACAACAATACGTGATCTCATGATGAGTATGAAATTTGTCAAAAAGTAAGCAATATTAAAAAGCAAAGAGATATTCGAAAAAAAAAAAAAACAACAGCAATTTGATCTAAGAGAAAATGTGGGCATCAGATCTTTTTAGATATATACGGATAACAGACTATTAAAAAACAAATAACTGAAATAAAGAAGAGCAAAATCATAATTTCAAAGAATCTATTATTCATTAGCAAAATTAAAGGGTTAATTCAACCTTTTTTGAGGGGGGAGTGGGCAGCGGGCTTTTCTGATGGGATTCTCTGCAGCGCCTTGATAACATCTCTGGTAAAGAACTTAACACATTTTCAGTCATATTTTGCACTCAACAAGTTACACAATTGATGGGTGTGATTCTCCCTTTTGTAACCTGCTTCCAACTATAACAAAAAAAACATACAGACAATGAGATATGTTCGCCACCCACAGAGACAACGGAACCTATTTCCAGCAACCAGTTTAAAAGTTCCAAATCAATTCATAAGCACAAGATTATACTGTATTATTAGTTAAATTACTATTTTGCCTATGCCGTGTTTTCAATATGTTCTTCGGCCTTCGAGGATGTATGAAAAAAATATTTGAGTATATTTCGTTTTTGATCACATTTATTCAGAATAATGTCTGTTCCGATACATTTGTGAGAAAAAGTATTTTATTCGAAAAATGAACACAACAAATAAAGTAGAACGGGATGGAGGGGGAGAGGGAGGTGTAAAGCCTGGAATGTCTTTTGTGGTTTATAGAATGACAAATACAGCAGAGAATACAAGGCCTGATAGTGTAGTAAGTCTTTGGTATTTGGGTATAAAAAGAATAAAAGAGGTACAGTTGCACTGGAGCTATAATGTAGCTCTCACTTTAGTGCCTGAGAGGTCTGATCCCCGCCTAAGTAGTGTAGTGTATGGCAAGTGGTTAGTCCTTGTGAGATGTGGTAGAAAGTATCATTGACATAGGAGGAGAACAAAGTAAAATATTATGGTGTAGTATATTTAACATAAGATATTCTAATAGTAAATAAGTAGATATGCACTCACATTTTCTGGAGCCTAGCAATGGCTCCTAAAATATATATCATGACCCCTACTCTGGGATAAGTGGGTGATGCAAGTACTCTCCATATAAATTTGGAATGAGAGAATAAAACAATGTAGTGCACACCCTGAGTGAAGGTATAAAACAAATAAAAACTCACTTACATGGAAATGAGCAAATGTGGTTTTCTCAATCCTAGGTGAGTCCCCACCAAGGATATATAGTTCAGAAGATAAGCAGCAACACAGGGAGGTCCAGATTTTTTTTAAAAAGTACTTTATTGGTATATAAAACAATAAAATAATATGATAAAAAAGAATAAAAAAACAATATCTGTTGTACACTAAACCAACAAATAAAGACAGAGTAAACTTAAATATATAAAGCTGATTGATCAAATCATTCGACAAACATGGAGAAAGTTGTTACTGGGTAGAATGCTTCCGGTTAATTATTTGCTGATATTAAGAAGGCATTTCTCTAAGAAATTAATTCATATCTTGTGTATAATGTTTCCCTTTTGCTGCATTTCAGATGGAAATTTAATGAGAACAAAGTTAAACATAACACACAGAGGAAATCAGTTTCCAAGCCTACATCCTATATATATAATTCCAACAAAATGTTTCCTTTTATTGCATATTGGCAGATTTTCCCTTAAATTGTTATTTTTCACACACCTCAATTGCTTTATAAGTTTAGGTGATTCTAAACCAGTGAAACGTTCCTTCTGAATACCCCGACTTTCGAAAGTTATCCTATATGTACGCTTTATAAGTAATCTCCTTTGTGTCTCTGCTTTGTTTTAGTATAGCTGGGGATTCTATCATTGCGGAGGGATTCTGTATTGGAGAGATAACAACATGGTTTTCTCAAATAAATATTTTACTAAACCTCAAAAGCAAATGTACTGATTGTGATTAATCGTCTCATATTTTTTATCGTAGAGCGCAGAGTAAGACGTTCTTTCTGAACTCTGTGTATGAAAATGGAAGGGTCAACTATTATTTATTAAGTTTCTATCCAAGGCTCTCTGGGATCTTGTTGCATGGACACAGTGATAGTGGAGTGTAAACACATGGATCCGGATTAGCTAGGGTTACCCGGGAGAAAGTGTTTGGAAGTCCAAAGACTGTCGCTGTAACTTTGATGATTGGTGCTGTTTGCAGTCATGCATGCTCTGCACCAGTCATCATAGAGACCTAGGCAGTCTCTGAACTCCTGGGAGTAGGCCTTAAAGCTACTCCACATCAGTAAGCTATGCGTGATAAGAGCCAGAACATGTATCTCCTGGTTCTTTAAATTACATGAATTTAATGTGGAACTGTGAATTACAATTTCAAACCCTATTTTGTCATTTTTTACATTGGTTTTCAGATTTAAGGCTGCAATGACAGGATCCTGGCACCATAACCACTTCAGTTAGCTAACCTAGATTGTCCCTTTAGACAATTAATTCTACCTGTTTCTTGCTACTTTGTAACTAGGTACCACTGCACCAAAAATACAGCTGGCAGCTATATACTATAAATAAAACCAGCTACAGTTTCATCTTTTATCACAAGCTGCCATGAAACTCACATTGCAGCATCTGTATCGGCCTTCATTTAAACTCAGTAAAAAGCTTTCTAATAGAAGTAGTTAATTCTTGCTCAATCTCAGCCTTCTAGTTCATTCAGGTTACCATCAAGTTAATTTACTAAATACATTCCGATTGGGTCATAGCATATGTTCTAATGTATTTTGCATTCGGTTGAAGGAATTTCACTTAGATACATCATAATAAAATGCAACTAGTGCTTTAAATTCCATTAATCACATACAATAATGTCAATCATGAGTAAACCCAAACAACTCTACCTTCTAAAGCACATTGTAAAAATGTGGTTAAAGGGACACTCCACAAACGTAAAGCCCTTTAGCTTGCTTAGGTACTTTATGTTTGAAGAGTGTTCCCTCTTTTTTTTGTTTTTACAAAAAGCGCAGATCTCAATATAAATTGGCACATTTACAGATGAACCTCACGTTCAGCTTCCACGCTGTCAATCAATCAATCTGTTACTTCCTGATTGTTTAGCTCAGTGGAGCTAAACTAAAGAGGTAGCAATTGCCCAGAGCAGCTGGCTTGCAAAAACTGCCTTGCAACCACAACATGTGCATTTACCGCGAAGACCCTTTTTTACGCTAATTAACTACATTTTAATTAAGAGGTGTGAACCATTCTATCTCTATGTTAAGTTTTAATAATGTCATTGACGACAAGCCACCTGTTTTAGGGAGCACTGTGACTGCCCATGTATTGGGCAAGTGAATAGGTCCACAAAATATTTCTACATAAACATAGCCATATGCATTCTGGGTTTCAGACTTTGCAAGTACATGGGGTGGCAGCATTAGAGAAAACCCCTTCAGTGACTTACCTGTATCCAGCGCCGATGTCCCTCGGCGCTGGGTCAGGGTCCGTCCATGCTCCACCCCCGCCGGAGTCCTTTTGCGCATGCACGGCCGCTGGCGGGGGAGACCTAATGGGCACATGCACACGCATTAGACCTCCCCATAGGAAAGCATTGAAAAATGATTTCAATGCATTCCTATGGGGATTTCAGCAATGCTGGAGGTCCTCACATAGCGTGAGGACGTCTAGTGACGCTATAGCACACTTTTCGTGTGCTATAATCACAGAAGTGCCCTGTCTAGTAGACAGCCACTAGAGGAGGAGTTAACCCTGCAAGGTAAATACTGCAGTTTATGAAAACTACAATAATTACACTTGCAGGGTTAAGGGTAGTGGGAGTTGGCACCCAGACCACTCCAATGGACAGAAGTGGTATGGGTGCCTGGAGTGTCCCTTTAACACTCTCAACCAATGGATTCCATCCAAAAATGGGAAGGATTGATGTTACTAATGCAGAAGTAGAGACTTGAGCTAAATGATATATTAAGAGGATACCGAACCTCGGGCACCCAAGTAATTGTCAAACTGTTTAAAAATGGTCTGACATCCTGGTTCTACACAGAGCCCCAGATGCGACTAACTGAACCACAATTCAGCCCACTTAATTACTGTCTATATTATTATTATTATTGCTTTTTATACAGCGCCAGCTTATTCCACAGCGCTTTACAATAAAAGGGGAATTTACCAAATGAGACAATAACAAAATGTAACAGGAACAATAGGTAGTTGAGTTTATCTGTTATTAACTGCTAATATCATGGTATATCTTTCTTCTTTCTCTTGTTTAGTTCTTGTTTTGTTCTCTATATATAACATATATATCACGTTTTGTTCTGATCCTATATAACATCAACTATACAGCCATAATTTAAATCAAGTATAAGCTGGAAACGCTAACAGACAACAGTCGAACCAACGGCACTCGGATTACTGGGTCACAGTTATAAAGCTAGTATTAAAAGAATAGCTAAGGCCCAGAGGAGGCGGGCTGAAAGCTAGCCGGATAGGAGGCATGTGTGGGTGTGGTGGGTGTGGTGGAAGTATGGGTGTGTGATTTAGCTAAGGAGTAGGGTGGGGTCATATAAATAGGTGACATTTTGTCTGCTACCTCAGCCATCTTAAATTTAACGGCAAGGTAACTAGTCCCCTGTGCTAGCCCTTAGTTACTTTGCTTACCTCACGGCCAGGAGCATGGATATTGAAGGCATCCTTGCTGCCCTTAGGGCTGAGGCCCTCCAGGACGGTGGCAGGCACCTGCAGGCCCAGCTGGCAAGGCTGCAGGGTGCCTCTGTGGTAGCTGCTCCCCCTCCCGGCAGCCATGGAGCCCCGCGCCGCCGGGCGCGTCCCCCCACCCGTTATAGCCCCTCACAGGAGGGCCGGGTGGGGGCCAGAAGTAGGAGCCCAGCTGCCGGTCCGCGGGCCGGTTCCCACGCGGCCGCGGCCGGCGCTGACACCAGGCATTCTCCTGCCTCCTCCCCGAGCCCCTCACAGGAAGGCTGGGTGGGGGCTGGAGGCAGGAGCACAGCTGCCGGTCCGCGGGCCGGTTCCCACGCGGCCGCGGCCGGAGCTGCCATCAGCCATCCTCCTGTCTCCTCCCCGAGCCCCTCGCGAGCAGGCCGGGTAGGGGCTGGAGGCAGGAGTCAGGCTGCCGGTCCGCGGGCCGGTTCCCACGCGGCCGCGGCCGGCGCAGCTGCCTCGGTCCGCGGGCCGCAGAAGGGCGGCCGCGAGCTCCCGGTCGGCTAATCCAGCCCGGCCGGCGCGCCGGGTGCCTGATGTGCGCTCTGCCCCCTCCGGATCTCGGGCAGGGCGCGCACAGGTTGGGCCTGCATCCACCTCTCCTTCCAGGGCGGTAAGTGGGCCGCAGGCCACCGGGGATTTCGGGAGGGGGTTGGGGTGTTCGGGGGGTAGGGGCCCAGCGCCAGGCCCATCTTTCAACTGTCACAGCCCCCCCCCTTCTCCTTCTCCCCCCTCTGTCTCCCCTGGGCCTGCCTTTCCTGCACTCCCACTACCCTCATCCGTCCAGCCACTCACACTACCCTCATCCGTCCAGCCTACCCACTTGTATTCCCCCCTCCCCCTCCCACCTTTACCTAGGGCCCATGGTAACCCCCCTGGGGCTACCTCAGGCATGGCTATCCCAATCCCTGGTTCCCCTGTCCCACTCTCTGGTGCCCCTGTCCTATCTACTAATTTGCCAGGGTTCCCCCCCCCTACTGCGCATCTTCCAGCACCTGGGACGGGTGGGTCGGGTTTTTTCTCACCTGTCCTGTCTTCGCAGATTCTTCCAGGTCAGCTCGCTAACCGGGTCCCTGACGCTGTGTCTGGTGCGGTGCTTCCTGCGGTCGCAGTTCCCTCGCAAGTCGCGGTTCCGCTCCTACCCTCCAATTCGGCTCCTGCTGGTGAGTATTCTGCTTTTGCCGGATCAGAATCAGGGGGCGCTGGCGCACGCGAGTCGCAAGAATGGGGTTCGGTGCTCCAAGCGATAAGGAATGCTCTTGTAACTCTTGAGCGGGGATCTCGCCCTGGGGCTCCCCCCCCAACGGCCGTGGATAGCCAGCTTCGGGCGGGCTGGGCTAGTTCCGCAGGATGTGAGGTTGCGGGGGTTGCGGCAGCGTTACCCGATGCTTCTACGCAGGTCACCATCCCTCTGGCTGCGGCGCCTCCGCTAGTAACATCTGAGTCTTCAGCGAGTCCTACGGGGGTCACCACGGTTGTCTCGGGTTTAGGGGTAGCACCCGCTGCGCATGGGGCAGCGTACATGTGCTGGTCAGGCCCTCTGGGCCTCCATCTGACGCCTGATTTGAGGGCTAAAATAGAAAAAGGAGAATTTGTTGAAATTTTTTCCCTCCTCCCTTTGGAAGATCTTCCTCGGGTGGATGCAGATGCAAAAGAGTCTGAAAAAGACAAAGAGAAGTTTCGGTATCGGAAGATTCCGAAAACTTTTGGTAACTGGATTAGGGCCTTTTCTATCCTAGCTAGCGTGATAGGTGAAAAGACTCCCAGTAAATGCTCTTCCCTATTTTGCTACCAGGACATGATATGGAATGCCTGTCGGGTTTATGGCGGGCTAGGGTGGTGGCGGTATGATGAACAGTTCCGCCAACGTTTGGCGGTTTGCCCTTCCACGAGTTGGGATCAAATGGATATCGGCTTGTGGTTGGCCATCATGACCCGCCCAGCTTCGCATCAAGGGGGCCTTTCGTCCTTTCTTGGGGGGGCCGGCGCTGGGTCCTCATCTTCAGCGTCGGCCACTCAGCGGAGGACTGGGTACTGTTGGCAATATAACGACGGCCAATGTAAGTTCGGTTCCGCCTGCCGCTTCAAGCATGAATGTTCCGGGTGCGGCGGTTCCCACCCAGCATCGAAATGCTTCAAGCGAGGTAGGACCGGCGACAAAGGAGATGCTAAGGGCGAGGACGCCGGTGGACGTAGACGCGATGCGCCCTTGGCTAAAGCGTTATAGCAATAGGAAGGCGGCTGCCTTGTTATTGGAGGGTTTTGGACAAGGGTTTTGGATCCCTCACCGGGCCCGGCAGGTCTCCGGCTTCTGCCGGAACCTGAGATCAGTTGCCGATCACCCGGGGGTGGTAAGGGAAAAATTGGCTAAGGAGGTAGCGTTGGGTCGCATGGCGGGCCCCTTTCGAGAGCCTCCACTACTCGATTTGAGGGTTTCACCACTGGGTGTGGTACCCAAAAGGGAACCAGGCAAGTTTAGGCTGATTCACCATTTATCGCATCCTCAAGGGGGCTCGGTGAATGATGACATTGCCGCTGAATTGTGCCGCGTTTCCTACGCGTCCTTTGACGCGGCGGTGGATATGGTCAGGGCTGCTGGCCCCGGGGCACTTATGGCAAAAACGGACATTGAGTCGGCTTTTCGCCTCCTACCGGTTCACCCGGAGTGCCACCACCTCCTGGGTTGTATATTCGAAGGTCATTATTACGTGGACATGTGCCTCCCGATGGGTTGTGCGATATCCTGTTTTTACTTCGAATGTTTTAGTTCCTTCATGGAATGGGTAGTTAGAGCGGAATCCGGTTACGATTCCTTGCTTCACTACCTGGATGACTTTTTCTGTGTTGGCCCTGCGCGCTCCCCGATATGCGCGCACCTCCTGCAAGCAGTAGCGGATGTTGCTTGCGAGTTCGGAGTGCCGCTGGCACCAGAAAAAACAATTGGCCCTTCTACGTGCCTGTGCTTTCTCGGGATCGAGATTGATTCCGTTGTTGGTGAATGTCGGCTTCCATTGGATAAATTGGCTGATCTTCGGGAGGTGGTGCGAGTGGCGACCACTTTGCGAAAAATTACGTTGCAGCGACTTCAATCCCTATTGGGCAAATTGAACTTTGCCTGTCGGATTATGCCGATGGGCAGGGTGTTCAACCGGCGCCTGGCGGCCGCTACGGCTGGGATTTTGAAGCCGTCTCACTTCGTCCGCTTGACCAAGGCGCTCAGGGAGGACTTGGCAGTATGGGCAGTCTTTTTGGATGGGTACAACGGCAGGTCCTACTGGCAGCAGCCCGAGGTGACGAACTCGGTGCTGCACCTGTTTACGGATGCCGCGGGGTCTTCGGGCTTTGGGGCTATCATGGGAAGGCAATGGTGTACGGAGCCCTGGCCCGAATCGTGGTTCACCTCTGGCCTGACCAAGAACATGGCTTTCTTGGAACTCTTCCCCATTGTGGTGGCTATCCATCTTTGGGGGCCAGAGATCAAGAACAGGCGTGTTGTGTTCCACTGTGACAACCTGGGCGTTGTCCAGGCCATTAATAGGCTAACGGCCTCCTCCCCTCCTGTAGTTCCGCTCTTGCGGCGCTTGGTTTTACAATGTCTGTCTTTTAATGTGACTTGCCGCGCTGTGCATATCCCTGGTGTGGAGAATACCACGGCTGATGCTCTTTCTCGTTTCCACTGGCAGGTGTTTCGTTTGGCCGCGCCGGAAGCGGACACGGAAGGCCTCCCCTGTCCCAGAGACTTATGGTCCCTTGGCCTGAGCGGATAAGGGAATGGATTCGGTCTTCGGTGTCTGAGGCAACTTGGGTTCGGTACGGTAAGGCATGGGGGGACTGGGTTGCTTTGGAACAAGACCTAGGTGGGTTTGATTCGACCTCTGCAAGGGTTCAGGGGATCTTACGGTTGCTCTGGTTCTGGGAGGCTAGCGGGTGTTCTCCGGCTACGGTTTCAGGGAAGCTATCCGGTCTTAGTTTCTGGTTCAACTTGACTAAGGTGCCTGACGTTACCAAGGACTGCATGGTTCGGCTTGCGATGCGCGGCTGGCGCAAGGGCCCACACCTGCGGGATTCTCGGAGGCCGGTTTCTGGCGCTCTGCTAGTAGGCATTGCGTCGGTCTTATCCAGGGTTTGTTTTTCAGATTCGGAGGCACGTTTGTTCCAGTTGGCTTTTACTTTCGCCTTTTTCGGCGCCCTTCGAATCGGTGAGCTTGTGAGCCCTAGCAAACGGATCCCGGGGGGCTTGTTGTTCAACCATGTGTCTGTGGTGTCGGATTCAGTGCGTTTTTTGGTACGAAGGTCCAAAACCGACATCTTCGGCAAAGGGGCATGGGTTACCCTCCGCTCTATTCCGGGTTCGGCTGTCTGCCCTGTCGCATCTTTTCAGTCTTATTGTCTTGGTCGCCTGGACGTTGAGGGCCCTCTACTAATTCATGGGGACAGTTCCTTCCTTTCTCGGTTCCAATTTCTTCGGGTCTTTCGGTTGGCACTCGACCAACTGGGTATTTCGAGTGCAGACTTTGGGGGACATTTTTTTCGAATTGGGGCCGCAACTGAAGCCTCCCGTTTAGGTTTTTCGGACCAGGCCATTCAGAGGATTGGCAGATGGGAATCGGGGAGGTTTCGGTCTTATGTACGGCCCACACGTCTGATCGGTGTCCCCCTTGTGTTTTCTCCACAGGGCCTGGCCGACGGATCTGGTTGATCGGTCATTCGTACATCTACTGGGCTCACCTGCGGGCTGGGGTACGCCCGGGTGGGACACGGCTCGGAATACCTCGGGAGCTGGCGGAAGTCCGGTGGTTCGGGTTCCGGGGCATGAGATGGGGTCAGCTATTACCGGAGGTCGTGCAGTTATCCACTTTATTAGGAGCCCCGGACATCTTGGTGGTGCATCTGGGGGGGAACGATCTGGGGTCCCTGCCTGCGTGGGGGCTGGGGGAACTCATCAGGCGAGATTTGGCGCGCTTGCGTGTGCTTTTCCACGACTTTGTTTAATATGGTCGGATATCGTTTCTAGGAACTATTGGAAGTGCGCACGCGATCAGGGTGCTATTGAGCGCTGCAGGGTCAAGATTAATAAGCGGGTTTCCAAATTTGTCCTAGGCGTCGGGGGCTTAACAGTGCGACACCGTATTTTTGAGCGCGAGGCAGCAATCTATTTTCGCCCGGACGGGTCCATCTAACTGACGTAGGCTTGGACTTATTTAATTTAGCGCTACAGGACGCGTTGGAACAGGCCATGGCGTTGCTTGGGGGTCGCGCCCGCTGATTTAGGCGTAAATGCAGCTGGGGCTAGTGGCGGGTATGGTCCTTGCTGAACCTATTGGGAAGAGGAGTAAAGAAAAAGAAAGATGCTGGGTCGGGTCCCTCCCCTGACCTCGAAAATGTTTTGGGTATTTGGGCGTGCCCTCCGTGCCAGGAAAGGTGGCCAGGGGTTGGCATGTGGAGTTTGAAGGCCAAAGTGAAGGCCAGGTATCTTGGACGAGGGGGGAGGGCCGATGCCTTGGGTGGGGGGTGTACCCTAGAGTTTTGGTGGTACGGTTGGCAAGGACTAGTTTGAAGATAAGCATACTTACACCTAAATTATTTATGGTTGGTTTATTTACAGTTGTTTGTTAATTTATAAATAAAGCTGTGGCCTTTTTATACCACATATACGTTTCCTAGTTTGATTGGGGGGGAATTGAGCGATTTTGGGGATTGTTATGGTTCACACCACACGATAACCGCTACCTACACACAAGGCCCAGAGGAGGCGGGCTGAAAGCTAGCCGGATAGGAGGCATGTGTGGGTGTGGTGGGTGTGGTGGAAGTATGGGTGTGTGATTTAGCTAAGGAGTAGGGTGGGGTCATATAAATAGGTGACATTTTGTCTGCTACCTCAGCCATCTTAAATTTAACGGCAAGGTAACTAGTCCCCTCCCTCCCCTGTTTGTTTGCGTTGTTTGTCTGTTTGTCATTAACAATTTTTTCTTGTCACAGCCGGCGGGTATGGTCCTTGCCGAACCTATTGGGAAGAGGAGTAAAGAAAAAGAAAGATGCTGGGTCGGGTCCCTCCCCTGACCTCGAAAATGTTTTGGGTATTTGGGCGTGCCCTCCGTGCCAGGAAAGGTGGCCAGGGGTTGGCATGTGGAGTTTGAAGGCCAAAGTGAAGGCCAGGTATCTTGGACGAGGGGGGAGGGCCGATGCCTTGGTGGGGGGTGTACCCTAGAGTTTTGGTGGTACGGTTGGCAAGGACTAGTTTGAAGATAAGCATACTTACACCGAAATTATTTATGGTTGGTTTATTTACAGTTGTTTGTTAATTTATAAATAAAGCTGTGGCCTTTTTATACCACATATACGTTTCCTAGTTTTATTGGGGGGGAATTGAGCGATTTTGGGGATTGTTATGGTTCACACCACACGATAACCGCTACCTACACACATGGAATTGTGTTATTACACTCTGTACTCAAATAACTGTTGATTCATCTGACAATTGTATATGTATTAACCCATGCAACGTTTCCTTTCTGTAAAGCTTAATTTTAAGATAAAAAAAATAAAATTAATAAACACAATGTTTAAAAATACAAAAAAACAACCTAACTACCATGGTACGACCAACTCCTGCCATCATTGTCACTACAACTGTCTGTAGTTATTAAAGTGTTTAGAGTGGTCCTTTAATGTACCAAATACAAAATATGTCCCAAGTGTAGACCTGTGAATTTTTCTTGTACTGTTCCATACCCCGAATGGACATAATGTAGAAAATGTTATCCAGCTATTTTTTTTTCAATAATACAATGTTAAATCCCTGAATTCATTTTTACCTATGTACACTATAGAATTGATCCCTTTATGAAACAGTGTTGAATGGTTTACTAGCGACTAGATACGCTGCATCTACATCGCTCTAGGGACACAGTAAAATACCTATTACTATTTATACCACATAACATTCTTTCATAAAATCCATGCGGTCTTTGATCTTCAAACTATTCTTTTTTCACCAATAATATCTCTATTACCTTTCATTTTATTGACATTAGACATACAGGCATATATTGTCTCTACTGTCTTCCTTAGCACCAATTTAATGAAGTGGTATTACATGTGCTATTCTACAAACCTCTGGAAAATAGAAAATGATAAATATTGCAATGTAGAGAATAATTTCCCCCCATTGTTGGTGGTTACAATAGAATTTCAGGCCTGTTAGACCATAATGTTACATGCAATTCATTACTAGCTAAATTCTTCGTATATTTTCGTTTATTCCTTTTAGTTTCTGGGTTTTTTTTTTCTTCTTTAATTGTAGCTAGTTGGAAAAAAACTGCACTCTCTGGTATAGAAGGTTGTAGCCTACGTTGATCAATTACAGTAAAAAACATTGCTCTCGTGTGAGCATTTGAAAAGGTATAATATATAGCCTTTGTGAGAGCTGCCTTTAGCAGTTGTAAATAATGCATCTTTCTAAAATGGCTTCCTTCCTGCAGAAAATTAAAAGAAACACTGTAGGCACTTCATTTCATTGAAGTGGTTGTAGTGTTTGTAGTCCCCTGGTGCTGTACTTCCATTCGGCGTTAAACTGTTTGTATTAATGTTAAATAAGAGTTCCCAGCTGCCCCATCCCAGGAAGCATTAGCAAGTGCAGTACTGGAGTGGCTGTGATTGGCTGAGAGTGTCAGCTGACTGTTTTCAGCCTATCACAGTGCACATTGCTGGTTTGATTTTGTATGGCTAGAAGGGAGTGTGTAATCTCATTCTTAGCCACACCTCCAATGGGGGCTGGGCTATGGGTGGACAAAAATGAGCAGCGAGATTGCAGGGTAATGATCAATACACTAAACGGCTTAAATTAAGCAAAGTTGGTATCCTAATAATAATCGTAAAAAAAATAATTATAATAATGATTATACACCGAACAAAATAATAACCTATCCTAATCTGTCTAAATCTGTGTTAGTGAGCACTTCTCCTTTGCCGAGATAAACCATCCACCGCACAGGTGTGGCATATGAAGATGTCTAAAAGTCCAACTTTAACCCATAAGTGAAGAAAACATTGGAAAATAATACTGGTGTGTAAACCATAAATAAGAGATACCTGCAAAACAAAGAAGGTATGCAGTAAATGAACAATACAACATGAAATCCAATAACGGATGGCTAAAGTCCTGTAATCTACAGTTTATAGCCGTGGTGCTTCAACAGTGGCATAGTTAACTCCCCGCCATAGCACCGTACCGCCTGGTACTCTTGCATAAGTCACTCACTTGGGAGAAGAAGTACTAATTCTTAGGTAACGTCAGTGGAAATTGAGTAGGGGTTTTCACAAAGAAATCTTGGAGGCGACAGCCACAAGCAGCCATGGAGAGCTGCTGAGGATATAGGTCTTGTCCCATAATCAGAAGGATTAAGGTCAGTGGGAATATAATGCCATTGCCTTTGCAGAGAGAACCTTCTGATACGTTCTACTCGATTACTGACGTACACGTAAAATTGTTTGGTTTGGTTGTAAATGTATCCAAGCACTATCTTACTGTCTGTGTAAAATGTGAAGGAATCGATTTTAATATCCACTTCACTCTTTATGACTTCAGCTATTTCCACTGCTAGCACAGCTGCACAAAGTTCAAGTCTGAGAATGGTATGTGCAGATTTTGGTGTTAGCTTTGCCTTGCCTAGAACAAAATTGTAATGTATGTCTCCATTGATCCCCGAGGTCTTCAAATAGGCCACTGCAGCTATAGCTTCAACTGATGCATCTGAAAAAATATGGATTTCCCTCTGGTTAGCGGCTGAAATGGAGACTGGGGCATAGCAACGTGGAATTTGGAGCTGTTCTTGTGGCTTTAGAGAACCTTTCCATTTCTCCCATCTTTGTTGTTTCTCAATAGGTAACGGAGTGTCCCAATCTATGTTACCAGTAGTAAGCTGTCTTAAAAGCGTCTTACCTTGGGTGGTGACTGGGGCTATAAATCCCAGTGGGTCGTAGATGCTATTCACTATGGACAAGACTCCTCTCTTGGTAAAAGGTTTGTCGCAGGCTGACACTTGAAAAGTGAATGTGTCTTCTTTGATGTTCCACAGCAGACCTAGACTTCTCTGCAAAGGAGGCGTGTCTGACCCAAGGTCAAGGTCTTTCACGCTGGCAGCATAGTCATCAGAGTGAAATGCATTCATTAGCTCTTGGCTGTTGGATATAATCTTGTGGAGTCTCAAGTTTGCTACGGATAGCATCTCTTTTGTTCTGGTGGGAAGATCAATTGCTTCTTTAGCAGTAGGAAAGGATTTGAGCCCATCGTCTACGTAAAAGTTTCTTTCGACAAATTGACGAGCTTCGGATCCATACTCCGCTTCTCCAAGCTGGGCTTTCTTTCTTAGACCATAGATTGCTACAGCTGGGGAAGGGCTGTTCCCAAAGACATGCACCCTCATTCGGTAATCAATTACCTCTTTGTTGATGTCGTTGTCTTTGTGCCATAGAAACTTGAGGTAGTTCCTGTTGTCTTCCTTGGCGATGAAGCAGTGGAACAATTGTTGAATGTCGGCCATCACTGCTACAGGTTTTTGTCTAAAGCGAATTAGGACTCCAATCAGGC